>JAKSZU010000009.1:114696093-115298593 GCA_026018925.1 Tupaia tana | reverse complement strand
CATCTTAACAGCAGGCGGACCGACCCCAGTCACTGCCCCACCACCACCCCGGAGCTACCTCCGCCACAATCGACGAATCCCACGAGGACGTAACCCCGCTCCCGCGAGAACTCACCGGCTAAGCAAACATGAGCCGAAGACGTCGCCACCGCCTCCGCGGCTGGTGCAGTCACTAGCCAAACCGCTGCCGCCTCCGCGCGATCCCGCGAGAACCTCCGCCGGACGGGAAAAGCCTGAGCCCAGCCCTTCCCAGACTCCCCCCAACCACCACCAAAACCAAAGTAGCTACAGCTCCGCTCTCACCCTACGCGAGGCGAAAAGCAAATGACGCAAAACCACACGAAGCACCGAGGGGCGGAGCTAACCTGCCGCCGCCGGCTCCCGCATGCGCTGTGAAAACTATCGCGATATTACGTTTTGGCCTCGGTGAAACCTATGAAATTCACCGCAGGATGCCGCCCGCGCCTCGCCTTTAGAAACACGAGATCTCGCGAGAGGTAGTGCAGGCTCCTAAAAAGGAGAGAGGCGGGGCTTCATGAAAATGACTGGGAGTTTTTCCGGAGAAGGGAGGAACCTCTCGTCCTGCAGGGATCTGGCCTACCACGAGGTTTCCGACCCACTGCGGAGCTGGCTGCCAAATCTCGCGATGACACAGCTCACCGCCAAATCTCGGCCATGTCCTGAAAACTGCCTCCGCCCCCGATCTAGGTGTCTAGAGCCTAGTGCTTGAGGAAAATTTAAAAAGTCAACCTGTTTATTTTCACGCTTCCAAGCAGGGCTGTATCAATAAGTCAAATTCCATTCTGGAAAGGAAGCAACGGGTCCCCCATTGTTACCTGCCTCCAAGAATAACCTGTTATCCTGGATTAACACATAAAACACGTTCAATCTCACAATAAGCACGCAAATGCAAACAATGACATAACATTTTTTGCCCAATACATCGGAAAAAAAATTAAAAGCCTATAATATCCGACTCTTTCCCTCGCCGCACTGCAGGCTAGCTTGAATCCATCTTAATCTAACTAAAGGCTCATATCGTTACTTTTAGCTCCAAAGTCACCTATTTTAACTACTGAGGCTATACCTTGGCATAACCAAAAAAGATCCAATAAAGTGGTTTCCTCTTAACAAAGGAGTCTGTCCTCAAAGGAAAATTCAAGCTTGGGTAGGGGGAGTGTGAGTGCTTGAAGCTTTTAATATGGCAGTTTTTCCATGTCTAGCCAACAATGTCTTTTCAATAAATCTCGGGATCCTATCTGGCTCATGTGAGTTTTTGCATTCTAATGCACTGTTCTGTCCATTCTAATTTAAATATTGTTCTTTCAGAGTATATTTTAATAGTTAGTGGTACAAATATCCCTATCTTTCCCTATCTTTTCAAATATTTTCTCAGTTCTTCTTAACCATTTTTTTCTCAGATGAACTTTAAAATCATATTAAGTTAAAAAAAAACTTGGCATATTTATTGAAATTGTGTAAAATGTATAAATCAATATATTAAAAACTGACATCACTACAAAATTGAGACTTCTTATCCAGAAGCATGGTATCCCTTCTCCATTTATGCAAACATTCTTTTATTATATTCCTTGATAAAGTTTTATAGTTTACTTCCAGACATTTTAATTCATTTTTCTTGATTGCAAATGGTTTTAGTATTAAAATTTTAAATGTTTACTAATTGCTTATATATAAAAAGACTTGATATTTGCCTATTTACTTTTGTAATCAGAAAAATAAAAATGTCCAATTTCACTGGTAAACAGGGAAATACAAATGAAAATAATGACATACACTTTTTAGCCCTTCAAATTGATTAAAATTACAAAGATTGATAAATAATTAGTTTTGGCACAACTGTGGAAAAATAGGCACTCCAGCACAACATTAGGGGGTGTAAATTACTATAGCCTTCTGGGAAGGCTATTTGGACAAATTTATCAAAATCAGAAATGCATATATACACTTTGACCCAGCGACTACTCATCTAAGGATTTCTCCTACAGAAATACTCAGACATGTGCATGAAACACATACACAAACTCATTCATTATATTAATAGCATTGCTTCTAATAGTTCCCTCCTCCCTAAAGGGAAACAAGCTAATGTACATCAATCAGGAAATGGTTAAACTGTAGTATTGTACAATCCTACAATGCAGTTATTTAGAAACAGATAAATTTGGATTCCCTGATCTACAAGATACATTGTTAAAATTCTAAAAAGCAGCTTGCCAAAATGAATATGTATGTGTATAGTACCATTTTAATTTTCCAAACATATACATACGACGCCTAGTAGTTACCCGCGAAACCTGCCTGCCCATCCCTCACCTTCCCTCTCCTCCTGAGGCCGCCTTCCTCGAACTCGTCAGAGAAACGCCGCCTAAGGCCGGCCCGGCCTCTACTCCTTCTCTAGTGCCCTTTGGCCACGGTTAATGCCGGTACCTCACATCCCCTCAGTTGGCCATTCACTCGACGCGCCGAAAGCAGCTGCCCCGCTGCGCCTGAAGATGCAGCTAGCTCTCCGGTGGCACTGACCAAGGCCTGGGGGAGGGGACAGGAGACGGGGTTCACAGAGGGTTGGGGCAGGCCGTTTGGCCCCAACAGCAGCCTTTCCCGCAGGCTCCCCAAGGCCGTCACCTCCGCGCCTCCGCGCAGGGTCCCGTGGGAACTCCCTCCCACGCCTTCCATAAGAAGCGGAGGATGGTCTCGCCAATAGAGCCGCCCCCATCCCCCGCCCCGGGCTCACCTCCGCCGCAATGGCTACGCAGGCCCGCAGAAGCGTGCAGAGTCCGCGGCCCAGATTCGGCCCTGCTCTCTCTTTCGCCCTCGGTGGAAAGCCTCTCTTGGCTCTGCTCACACTGGCTTTGGGACTCCACCCACCACAAGAGAAGCCCCGCCCCGGCCTCTTGAGAAGGTGCTTCCTCCGCTGTGAAGCCAGGTCCTGCAAGGAACTGACCCGAGCTACTCACAGGCCTTTGAGAATTGTAGGGTTGTTAAGGAACTGTGATTTGCTTCGAGGCCCGGTGGAAGCCACTGAAGGGAACATGATTTGATTTTACGTTTAAAAACTAACGACCTCTCCAGCTGCCTTATGAAGTATGAGGAACAGGGGTCAAGAATGCAAGCCAGGACACAGTGTGGCGGGCGGGAGACGAAGGGAGCGCCTACCACAGTGAGTTCGCATGAGCAAAACCTTGAAACACTTAAGGCACATCGTAAGCCCTTAATAAACAACGTCTTTTCTTTTTCTCTTTGGTATCATTTGGGTTGGCAGAGTGATTGGCAAGGAGCCCACATCTGTAAATGCCTAGGAATAAAAGGCTTTGGTAGGAGATTTCCTGCTAACTGTGCTTCATCTGGAGTGGGGAAAGAGATTGGAGGATGAGCGAGAGGGCGGCTTTGATGTACACCACTAGGTACTTCGATAAAGTTTGAATTTTTAACAAAAAGGATGTATGAACTTGGTATTTTAAAGTTTAAAGGCAAAAACATTATCCAAATAAGACATAGAAGAAATAAAACTAATTAGATCCTGCAGTTCTAATTCCAATCCCTCAGAACAGTGGTTCATGCCTGTGGTTGAAAAATTAGAGCAGCAGTTCATGCCTCGAGTTGAGAATCTGCTGAATGGTTGCATTCTCCTCCTCCTTCCCTCCCCCACCGCCAATATGCTTATATACTTACTGTAAAATGTTGTGTACAAGTCTCAGGAGATAGCCAGAAGCCCCCCATGGAGACAGATTGTCTTTTTAAAAATTCTTACGTTATTTTTAATAAACATTATTCCATTGTAAAACTATGTATTTACTCAAAACCCTATGTTTAGAACATTTTAATTATAAGAAATTATAGACACGAACTTTGATGTAATATGTATATTTCTAAGATTTTTCTCAAGGAGTAATTTGTAGAAAAGAAGTAGAAATTTGTAGATAAGAAATTTGTAGAAAAGGCCAGTCCTTTCTGAAACACAAAACAAACTTTCCAGGGCAGTTCTAACAATAATACATTCCTGGGGCCAGCAGATGGCATGGTGGTTAAGGGGTTGGACTCCCACACAGTCAACCTGGGGTAGAGTGCTAGATGAGGGGCGGGTGATTTGATTTCTCACTTTCTGTCTCTCTCTTTCTCTGTCTTTCCAGTGAGCAAATGCCCTATAGCAAAAATCTCTCTCTTAATATTGGTGGGCATGACTCACTCATCACAGAGATACTATGCCAGGGACAGGATGTAGGGAGAGTCCTGTTATCAACTGGGCCAAAATGATCAGTCAATGATTGTGGGCGTGACTTGCCCCAGGCCCTGAAGAAGGGATTTTGGAAATAGGAAAAAGCAGCCAGACTTCTGTCCTCATTCTCGAAACAAAAACAAAACAGTGTACATTCCCACCAGAAGTATATGAAGATTCCAGTTTATTCTTATAATACCATGCCCTCACTGATACTGCTTTAATAGAAAAAAATGTTCAATTTAATAAACCTTCGAGTTTAATTTCATTTTCTCATAGTATCTGCTTTAATTCTAGTAATCCATGGTCTCTACCAATTCTAACCCCTACATTTTACTGTTAATTCCTAGATCCCAAAGTGTAATTTCCCACCCCTAATTCTAAAGTCCTGCTACCCGATGACCCTAGTTTTCATTTGAATCTGCAGAAGCCTCTAGTTCTCTTGCTAACTCTATTGCTCTAGTCCTAGTTCCAACCAGTGGCACCCCACTACACATAAACACGCACACACACACACACACACACCTGTTGTTTTTATTTTTCTTTTTATAGAATACTCAGATACATATGAAAGCATAAAGAAAATACCCAAAGAAAAATACCTGTGATCTCACCACCCAGAGAGGATACTATTAATGTTTGATTTTGTCTTCTCAGCATTTTTCTATGCATGATATATGTGTTTATAGTTCTAAAGTAGAACTAACATATATAATAACAAATTACCATACTATGTTGTTATTTAATAACACAGTGAATATCATGTCATTAAATATTTGTCTATAACATTTTAATGGCAACAGGAAGCATTCTTTTCTTTAGCATGTAATTAACTTCAATTTTATTATTTTTTCACTTAAAAAATATTTTCCTAAGTACACACGCATTTATTATCATAAAATGTGGAACACAAACAAACGTAAAGTTCCCCTTTCAGACATATTCACAACAGAAATACCTGCACAAATTCACGTGTATTTGTACAAATTCTTATGCACAAATAGAAATACAAAGCTTTGTTTCATGCAGTTCTTTTTTTTTTTGATTTCCTTTCCTTTCTTTCTTTCTTTCTTTCTTTCTTTCTTTCTTTCTTTCTTTCTTTCTTTCTTTCTTCTTTCTTAAAATTGACCAGAGGGACAGAGTGAGAGAGAGAAAAGGAAAGTGAGAAAGCAAGTTGACAAGTCTGGAACTCAGACCCTGGTTGGCCATGTGGGAGCACAGTGCCCTTAACTACCACGCCACCTGCCGGCCCCATGTGATTTATTTCTCGCTCTCGCTCTCTCTCTTTTTTTTTTTTGGAGAGGTTTTTGCTATAGGCCACATGCACTTGCCACAAAGAGAGAGACAGAGAGACTGAAAGCGAGAAATCACCCCCCAAGGGGGATGGCCATACCACAATCCATTCTCCTCTCGGGATCCTGGGCATGCATGCACCCTCGCCTGGTGTGAGTTTAAGCCACCAGATCTGGGAATCGAACTGCGGTCAACTACATAGGAGTCCAGTAACATAGCCATTACGCCAACTGCTGGACCCCCATGTGATTCATTTTTAAAAAACTAGAAACAGCATTCTAATATATGTATTGTTCTATTAATTGCATTACTCATTTAATATAGCTTGAAGATCTTTCCATTGTCAGTGTGTATATATCTACATCATTCATCTTACTTACTCTTTAATAGCCCATTGAGTATTCACTCACCTATTGTTAAACATTCACCTATTGATAAACATCCATTGTTTTCAATCTCTCACTGTTGCAGCACTCTTTTTCCTATTCACAGCACTGCCATGAAAATTTTCATACATGTCTTCCTGTGTGTATGCTGAAAATATTTCCGTAAGATAAGTACAGAGAAGTGAATAACTGGATCAAAGATTATGCAGTTTGAAATTGTAATACATTATGCCAAATTACCATGTTTAAGAAGAATATTTCAGTTTACACCTTTCTTAGCGGTAAATAAGAATAACCATTTTCCTAAATTCTTACCCACACTGATATTAACCAATCAATTTAATATTTTTCCAATGTAATGGGTGAAAAATGTTTCATTATTTTCATTTTTCTGATTATTACAGAGGCTAAGGAACTTTTTTTTTTGGAGAGGTTTTTGCTATAGGGCGCGTGCGCTCACCAGACAGAGAGAGACAGAGAGACAGAAAGCAAGAAATCACCCCCCAGCAGTAATTACTGTCATGCCGCAATCCCTTCTCCTTCATTCTCCTCTCGGGATCTTGGGCACGCATGAACCCGTGCCTGGCATGAGTTTTAAGCCACCGGGTCCGGGATTCGAACCGTGGTCGGCTACATGGAAGTTCAGCGACATAGCCATTACGCTAACTGCTGGTCCCGAACATTGTTTCCCTTTATGAAACACCAAATTCCTAAATATTTATATGGGTTTGAATGTAAATCATTTATTCTATAGTCCTAAAATCCATATCAGCACGAATACCAAACTATTTTAAGCACTTGAGCTTTAAATTATAGTTTCATATCTTCTGGGGCAAGCCCCCCTTTTTTTCCCCAAAATTTCCTCACTATTCTCATGAATTCTCTTTTCCAGATGAAGTTTAAAATTGGCTCATTAAATTCTATAAAATCTCTATTGGGCTTTCAATGTGTATTTACTTCATCAAATAGGTGTAAGATGCTACATTTGATAAACCAGTCTTTTAAACAACATTTAAGTTGTTTCTAATTAATTGTCCACTGTTATAAGCAGTTTTGCAAAAGACATTTAGAAAAATCTGTGCTGGGACCAGCAATTGGCATAATGGTTGCATTGTTGGATTCCCACATAGTCGATCTCGATTTGAGTTCCAGACCTGGTGTCTTAAAACTCTTGCTGGGCATGTGTGTATTTGTATGTGTGTCCAAGATCCTGAAGGAGAACGGAGAAGGGATTGTGGCATGACCATCCCCCCTAGGGGGGGGGTGATTTCTTGCTTTCTGTCTCTCTGGTGAGTGCATACACCCTATAGCAAAAATCTCTCTGTCTAAAAAAAGAAAGGGACCAGCAGTTGGCGTAATGGCTATGTCGCTGAACTCCCACGTAGTCGACCGCGGTTCGAGTCCTGGACCTGGTGGCTTAAACTCACGCCGGGCACGTGTGCGTACATGCCCAAGATCCCGAGAGGAGAATGGAGGAGAAGGGATTGCGGCGTGGCCATCCCCCCTGGGGGGTGATCTCTCACTTTCTGTCTCTCTGTTTCTCTGTCTGTCTGGCGAGCGCACGCGCCCTATAGCAAACAAACAAACAAACAAAAGAATTATAAAAAAAAAAAAAGAAAGAAAGAAAAATCTCTGCTTACCTTTATGATTATTTAACTGTAATACATTCCTGTAATTCGCTTTTCTGGTTGGAACCATGCAGGGCGTTCAATAGAAGAAAAAGAAGTTTTCTTGCTGTGGCAGAAACCAAGAAAAAGGTTTCTGCTGTGCCAGAAACCCTTAAGAAAAAGCGAAGAACTTTTGTGGAGCTGAAGATCAAGCACTTAAGAAGTTTGCTCAAAAGGTGCTTTGAAAGGCAAGGAGAAAGCTTATGAAAAAGCTAAGCACTATCATAAGGAATATAGGCAGATATACAGAACTGAGATTCACACGACCAGGATGGCAAGAAAAGCTGGCAACTTCTGTGAACCTGCAGAACCCAAATTGTCTGTCATCAGGATCAGAGTTATCAATGGAGTGAGCCTAAAGGTTAGAAAGGCGTTGCAGCTTCTTTGTCTTCCCCAGATCTTCAACAGCACCTTTGTTAAGCTCAACAAGGCTTCAATTAACATGCTGAGAATTGTAGAACCATATATTGCGTGGGAGTACCTGGGAACCTGAAGTCAGTAAATGAACTAATCTACAAGTGAGGTTATGGCAAAATCAATAAGAAGCGGATTGCTTTGACAGATAACTCTTTGATTGCTGAATCTCTTGGTAAATTTGGCATCATCTGCATGGAGGATCTGATTCATGAAATCTATACTGTTGGAAAACACTTCAAAGAAGCAAATAACTTCCTGTGGCCCTTCAAATTATCTTCTTTACAAGGTGGAATTTAGAAAGAGACCACCAATTTTGTACAAGGTGGAGATCCTGGAAACAGGGAAGACCAGATCAACAGATTTACTAGAAGGATGAACTAAGGTATCCACCATGATTATTTTTGTAATCTGGTCAGTAAATAAACAGAGTGGCTGTTTTCAGACCGCAATATATTGTCGTATTAGTAACTTTTTGTTAGCTTGCCTTTGCCTTCCTTTAACTATTGTGGCACATCTTGGTGCTTGATAAAATTAAGCCAAAATATCGGCACAACTAGGGTTCGTTTTATATTTTGCGAAAATTGCTTAAAGACTTACAAAAGGCTTTTCCCACACCCAAAAGGCCTAATGTTTGCCCTTTGAAATGTGCTGAGTAAAAATGAGTTTATTCTAAGAAAACCTATTTCAAGGCATTTATGTATGATTTGTAGGCAAGGTAATAAAATAAAGGTCGGTTCACTAAAACAAACAAACAAAAAAATTTCCGTAAGCCAAAGTGTATAGACATTCAGATAGCTGTTGATAGGTACTGCCCAAATTACTTTGGGAATGATTTCTACTGATGTGATATATGGTATGTCAGTTCCCTACCCCACTCTATGTCTAGGTCATTAATGGTTATTGAACCTTTGAAAATTTGATACAGTACATGTTTGTTTTGTTGATATAATGTATTTCGTAGGTTTTCTATTGTTGCATAAGAAATTACTACACATTCAGAAGCTTAAAACAACACTGATTTATTCCCTCATAGTTTTGTAGGTCAGAAGTCTGGTGGGCTTATTTGAATTTTCGGCTTAGGTCCTCCCAATGCCAAAAGCAAGGTGTACCTAGATGAGCCTTTTATCTGGAGGTTCTGGAGAAGAACCTACATCCAAGCTCTTTCAGGTTCCTTGCTGTTATAGGACTGAGGTCTCCCATTTCCTTGCTAGCTGTCAATCAGTTAGGGGGCTGCTCTCAGCTTCTGGCAGCAGCTCACATTTTTCTTAACATAGCCCCACCTATCTTCAAGCCGGCAGTAGCATGCTAAGTCTTTCTCTTGCTCATCCCTCTCTAACTTTTCTTGCTTTTTTTTTTAAAAAGAGGCTCATGTGATTAGACTAGGACCTCTGAAACAATTCGTAATAAGCTCCCTATTTTAAAGTAAACTGATTAGCAACGTCTGTAAAATCTCTTTGCCAAGTAATGTAACATGAAATCTTACCACATTCACAGTTCTGGAAGTTAGGGCAGAAAATCTTGGGGGGACATTTTGAAATTCTACCTACTACAGTTTTATTTTCTCTTTTCCAAACGACTGCATGAATACAATCTGGTTGTAAAAAAATCAAACATCACAGAAGTACTGCACATGGAACAAAAACATAAAAGCCATCTTTCACTACCTTTGCTCTTACTCTCCTCTCTACATAGAAATAGCCCTTAATAGTGTGTAGCAAGAATCTTTTTGTAACTGACCACCCTACTTACCTTCCTTATCAGATCTAATAATTTTTCTTTTTTTTTTTTTGAGAGGTTTTTGCCATAGGGCACGTGCGCTCGCCAGACAGACAGAGAGAGACAGAAAGCTAGAAATCACCCCCCCCAGGGGGGATGGCCACGCTGCAATCCCTTCTCCTCCATTCTCCTCTTGGGATCTTGGGCATGCACGCACACACGCCTGGCGTAAGTTTCAAGCCACCGGGTCTGGGACACGAACCGCGGTCGACTGCATGGGAGTCCAGCGACATAGCCACTATGCTAACTGCTGGTCCCAGATCTAATAATTTTTCTATTAATTCTCTTTAGTTTTTCAGGTGGATAACGATATCATTTGCAAATAGTTATTTTCCTTACATCTCATATTTATAATTCCTCTATGTAATTACTTGACATGTTATATTTTACTGAACTTCTAGAAGAACGTTCAACAGTAGAGGCAACAATGGGCATTTTTATCTATCTTCTAGTTTGAATGAAACTTCTAATACAATGTTTCAGAAATTGATGTTCTGGATGACAAGATGTTTTATTATGAACATTTTTCAAACATACAACAAAGTTGAAGGAATTTTATACGCGCATAACTACTACATAGATTTTACCATGTTTTGGCATACTTGCTTTATCATCTATCCATCAATCAAATCATCTTTTTAAAATTTATTTATCTTTCTTATTTAAGTAGATTTTCTAGAGGTTTCTCTGTTTTGCTGATATTTTCTAAGAACTATTTCTTTGTTTTTTCTTATTCTATCATTTTTCTTTCTATTCTCTACTTAATAACTTATTATTTTGATTTTTTGTTTATTAATATCTTTCTTCAGTTTTCCATAAATTTATTTTGCTGTTTTCTTGGTAATGGCTTACATTAAATGTTTAGTTTACTTATTTTCAGTCTGTGTTATTTAATTCTCAAAATATTTAGGGTTATAATTTTGTGTTCTGTGTTTGACCTTAATATGTAGTGCTCTAATTGGCATTAACTTCTTTTTTTTTTTTTTGCATTAACTTCTTTTTTAAAAAAACTATTTTTTGGGACCAGCAGATGGCATAATGTTTACATTGCTGGACTCCCAGTTAGTTGACTGTGGTTCAAGTCCTGGACCCAGCAACTTAAAACTCACGCTGGGTGTGTGTACATGCATGCTCAAAATCCCAAGAGGAGGATAAAGGAGAAGGGATTATGGCGTGGCCATCCCCACCTTGGAGGTGATTTCTTGCTTTGTCTCTCTGGTGAGTGCACACACCATGTAGCAAAAACAAACAAACAAAAAACACCAACCCTTTTAAGAGAACTATTTCTTTAATTTTATTTATTTATTATTATTATTATTTTAGTTTGCTATAGGGCACATGTGCTCACCAGAGAGAGTGAGAGAAAGAGAGAGAGAGAGAGAGAGAGAGAGAGAGAGAGAGAGAGCTCACTGCCAGGTCCGAGACTCAAACCGCAGTCCGTCATGTGGGAGTGTAGTGCCCAGTCTGACCCTTAGCATTAATTTCTAGTTGATCATTTTAGTTTTGATTTTTTTTCACTGACCATGAAGTATTTAGAAGTGTTATTTTATTTTTGAGGTGACTCAACTCTTTTTCTTTTTTGGCTGTTTTTGTGACTTTTATGATTTCTACTGTTGGAAATGTATTGTGCTTTCGTGACTTGGTACTTGATCAATCTTTGCAACGGATGCATAGGCATTTTCTTCTTAAAATTTATTTTATTCATGATGGAGAGTGCACACATGAGAGAGAGAGAGAAAGAGGAAATAAGAGCAAGAAAGAGGAAAACACTTTCAACAAGGTCTGATTACAACATAATCCCTTTTCCCCAGCCCTGCAACTCATCAGGATTCTAGGTACATGAATCTGGGTGTTTTCACCAACCTAGGGTTCTGAAACTTTGATTGGTCATGTGGCTTCAAGCTCAGCAGTTCGGTTTACTACCAAATGAGCCAGAGGCTGAGCTTACACAGGCAATTTAAAAAGAAAACAAACCATATAGGGCACCCCTATTTTCTTTATATATTTAATGGGATATTGTTTGGTAGTATGTTTATGATAGAATATATTATTGGGAGCTATTATCTTTTTTTAAATAATTATTTATTTAATTTTATTTATTCATTCATTTATTTTAATTTGACCAGAGAGAGATACACAGAGAGAGAGAGAGAGGGAAAGTGAGAAAGCAAGCCACCAGGTCCGGTACTCGAACCGCAGTCGGCCATGTGGGAGTGTCCAGCATCTTAACCACCACGCCACCTGCTGGTCCCGGAATCTGTTATCTTTTACCAATCTCTCTCTTAAACATATTTAAAGTTTTTTTCTTGAATACTAATTTTTCTAATATTTATGCTGTCACTCCTGTATATATAAGTATATATGTATATTTACATATATATATACACACACATATATACTGGTATATATATATAATATATATGTATTTTACATGTATGTCTACACACATACATATATCTTTGTTTTTTCTGATTATAGAATGTCAGAAAAAAATCCATAAGTTATTCAAATAGAGTTAACAACTTTTAAAAAAATTATTTAACTTTATTTATATCATCATCATCATTATTATTTTAATTTGACCATAGAGAGAGAGAGAAAGTGAGAAGACAAGCCAGCAGGTCCAGGACTCAAACCATGGTCAGCCATGTAGGAGTCCAGCACCTTTAATCACTACACCAGCTGCCAGTCCTGAGTTAACATTATTAAAGGTATGGTGTATAGTTTTCCAGATCTTTTCTGTCTATGCATTTACATATTTATGTATTATAATATAATTTTTAAGGAAAAAAAAACAAGGGAAATAATTATTTATAATTATACACACACACATGTGCATGTTTTACAACTTGCTTTAGTGATTTAATATATTATTTTTAAAATTATTTAATTTAATTAATTAATTATTATTATTATTACTTTTAATTTAACCAGAGAGAGAGGGAAAGTGAGAGAGTAAGCCACTAGGTCCTGGACTCCAAAAGTGGTTGGCCATATGGGAGTCCAGGGCTTTAACCACCATGCCACCTTCCAGCCCCTATTGACTTAATATATTCTTGAAATTCTTTATTTACTTTATTCTTTTAAACTGAAACTGAAATTTATACAAAATAGATGGCCCATCACTATTTTTTTTTCAATTCAAACATTATTTCAGGGATGCTTTCCCTGCTCACCCCACTCCCCTCCAGGGCTGAGTCATGGCACTCTGTAATACACTTTCACGATACTCTATTTTCCTCCCTAGCCACACAAGACAATTGTATAGCTGTGTGACTAACATCCGTTTCTCCCTCCCACACATGACACACACCCCTTCACTGGACAATAAGCTCCTTTAAGGCAAGACCATACTGTTTTGTTCATATTTGTACCCCAGCGCCTAGCACAGTGCCGGTGATAATTGTATCTGTTCAACAAAATTTTGAAACAATCATGTCCATTTTATTATTACTAAGTAATAGTCACTCTATGATAGTCACCTGAGGATACTCAGAAATAAGTGAATGAGATTACAATAGATTATGGGTGTTTTAGCATATCAATACTTAAAGATTTACCTATTTTTTAATTAGTTGCATAGGGTGGATGTTCCTTTGGATAGTTACTGAATTTTCGTTATTATGGGGAGTGCTAAAATGAACATCCTTGCATATGTATGTACTTCTATAAGATAAACTATTAGAAAAGGAATTGATGCAAAGGGTGTAACATTTTACAGTGAGATAGATATTGCCAAATTGCCCTCCAAAAGAAACCATACAAATTTATATTCATAGACCAGACTATAAAAGTCCTTTTTTCCTTCATACCCTTGTCAAAGTCATGTATATTCACTAATTTCTTCTTTGCTAATCTGATACTTACAGAGTGATATGTCATTCTTTTTCTTCTCATGTATTTGATTTTTGGTGCGGTTGAACATCTTTTTTTTATATATAGGGTTTTTGCCATAGAGTGTGTGTGCTCTCCCAAGAAATGGAAAGAGACAGCAATAGGCGAAAGTGAGAAATCACCTCACAGGGGGATAGGCCATGCTGCAATCCCTTCTCTTCCATTCTCCTCCTAGGATTTTTTGGGTAAGCATTCATACACACCTGCCGTGAGAGCCTCTTTCTATTTTTTTAAGATAATTATTTTATTTAAATTTATTTATTTATTTATTTTAATTAGACAAGAGAGGGACAGAGTGAAAGTGAGAGTGAGAGAGAAAGAGGAATAAAATGAGGAAGCAAGCTGCCATGTCTGGGACTCAAACTGCAGCTGACGATGTGGGAATCCAGCGACCTTATCCACCATGCCACCTGCCAGCTCCATACCTCATAGGATTTTTGTAACTAGTTCATATGCAATTATGTGTCCCTGGCACACACACTACTTACTATTTTGTAATATTTACTATTTTTACAATTTTATTATTGTTTATCTTTTTTCACAGTACATGATTACATCATCTGCCTGTAATATTTTTATTATTTTTATTGTATGATTTCTTATTTACACTTAATAATTGTATATCTTTATAGTGTGCAATATGGTTTTAAAAGCATGCAGGCCATTTATGTCAATCAATTCAAAGGTATTACCATGTACAATAGATATCAATAGATAGTTGTACCATATACAATAGTTATCAATAGATAACTTTCCATTCTTGTGTCTGTTAAATGTTTTTTTTCCTGAGCTCCTTCCACCCACTCACTGCATGAAATATGACTCCTTGACTCCTAAGCAATTTGAATAATTTATAGATGACCTATAATAACTCTACTTATTCCCCACTCCCATATATATATATTTTTTTTTGGAGAGGTTTTTCGCCATAGGGTGCTTGCGTTTGCCAGACAGACAGAGAGAGACATAGAGACAGAAAGCGAGAAATCACCCCCCAGGGGGGATGGTCACGCCACAATCCCTTCTCCTCCATTCTCCTCTTGGGATCTTGGGCACGCACGCACACGCGCTCGGCGTGAGTTTTAAGCCACCGGGTCCGGGACGTGAACCGCGGTCGACTACATGGGAGTCCAGCGACATAGCCATTACGCTAACTGCTGGTTCCCCCCCACTCCCATATTTTGTCCAACTTAGATGAATTAACTCTAGGCACTTCAAAAGAAAGAGGAAAATAAAACCATCCATGTACACATATGACATTATTGTCTACACAGAAAAATCCTAGGTAATACATACACATATACCCCAAGAACTAGTAAGTAAACTTAATAAGGTGACAGGGTAAAGGGCCAACACACAGAAATCAATTACATTTCTTGGGACCAGCAGTTAGTGTAATGGCTATGTCGCTGGACTCCCATGTAGTCGACTGCGGTTCGAGTCCCGGACCCAGTGGCTTAAACTCACGCGGGGCACGTGTGCGTGCGTGCCCATGATCCTGAGAGGAGAACGGAGGAGAAGGGATTGCGGCATGGCTATCCCCCCTGAGGGGTGATTTCTCTCTTTCTGTCTCTCTGTCTCTCTCTCTCTGTCTGTCTGGCGAGCGCACACGCCCTATAGCAAAAACCTCTCAAAAAATTAAAATAAAAAAAAGAAATCAATTACATTTCTATATACTAGCAATTAACAATGCTATTTGTTTTTTTAAATTATTGATTCAATTTTATTTGTTATCATTATTATTATTTTTAATTTGACCAGAGAGAGATAGAGAGAGAGAGAGAAAGAAGAATTGAGAAAGAAAGCTGCCAGGTCTAGGACTTGAACCACAGTCAGCCATGTTGGAGTTCAGCACTTTAACCACCATGCCACCTGCTAGCCCTAACAATGCTATTTCTAATAGCTCCAAAAAATGAATTGTTCAGGTGAAAAATCTAACAAAACATGTATAGGAACTTTGTGCTGCAAACTACCAAATGCCAATGAAAGAAATCTCCAAAGACCTAAGTAAATGGAGGGACATACTCTGTTCATGAGTTGGAATATTCAACATATTGAATATATTGGTTCTCTCTAAATTTACTTAATTCAATTCCTAGCAAAATTCCAGTAAGATTTTTTTTTGGTAGATACATACATGTTGATCTAAAATTAATATGGAAATGCAAAGGAACTAAAATTGCCTAAACAATTTTGAAAAGATTAATAAAGTCAAAAAGAGTCATGCTACGTGATTTTAAGACATACTCTACAGCTACAATAATCAAGACAGCATGGTATTGGATAAGAGATAGACCAGCAGAACCAAATGAAACAGAGAACAGAAAAGTAGATCCACATAAATCTCGATTCAAACCTTACACCTTATACAAAAATTAACTCAAAATGGATCATTGATCTGGACGTAAATCATAAAACTGTACCAGTTCTAGAAGAAAACATAGGGAAACATCTGGAACTCATATATTTCTACTGGGAATGTAAAATAGCACAGCAATCTGCACAACAAGCAGTTTCTGGTTAAACATGCATTTACCGCATCACCCAGCAATCCAATTCTAGGTATTTACTTGTCCTAAAGAAATGAAAACTTATGTTTACACACGAAACTTGTAGACAAAAACTAAAAGAGGCTCTATTTAAGATGTAGAATGACTATTGAACATGGAAGGATGGAGGATAAGGGAACAGAGTGATGTTGATTCATGAAAACAAAAATTGTCAATAGAAGGAACAATGTCTAGTGTTATAAAGTGGGGAGAATGTGGTTAACAACTGTAACAATTGGGTCATCAGAAAAATCATGACACATTTTTGCATATAAAAACAGAAAAATGTGTCATGACTTTTCTTTTTTTTAAATTATTTTACTTAACTGTATTATTTATTTATTTGAATTTGATCAGAGAGGGACAGAGCAAGAGAGTGAAAACAAGAGAAGGAAAATGAGAAAGCAAGCCCCCAGGTCCAGAACTCAAACCGCAGTCAGTCATGAGGGAGTCCAGTGCCCTTAACCACCACACCACTTGTCGACCCCACATCATGACTTTTCTGATGACCCAATATATAGTGTTACAAATGGTTTAAAGGATGGGTATGGGGCCAGCAGGTGGCATGGTGGTTAAGGGTACTGGACTCCCATATGTCCAACTACAGTTCAAGTTGGACCTGGTGACTTGCTTTCTCACTTTCTCTTTCTCTTTCTCTTTCTCCCTGTACCCTTCTCTGGTCAAATTAAAAGAAAATTGGGACCAGCAGTTAGCGGAATGGCTATGTCGCTGAACTCCCATGTAGTCGACTGAGGTTCGAGTCCTGGACCCAGTGGCTTAAACTCAACGCCGTGCGTGTGTGCGTGTGTGCGTGTGTGCCCATGCCCAAGATCTCAAGAGGAGAATGAGGAGAAGGGATTGCGGTGTAGCCATCCCAACAGGGGGTGATTTCTCACTTTCTGTCTCTCTGTCTCTGTCTCTCTCTCTCTCTCTGGCGAGCACATGCACCCTGTAGCAAAAACCTCTCAAAAAAATTAAAAGAAATTGGGAACCAGCAGTTAGCGTAATGGCTATGTCGCTGGACTCCCACGTAGTCGACCGCGGTTCGTGTCTCGGACCCGGTGGCTTACAACTCACGCCGGGCGCGTGTGCGTGCGTGCCCAAGATCCCGAGAGGAGAATGGAGGAGAAGGGATTGCGGCGTGACCATCCCCCCTGGGGGGTGATTTCTCACTTTCTGTCTCTATGTCTCTCTCTGTCTGGCTGGTGAGTGCACGCGCCCTATAGCGAAAAACCTCTCCAAAAAAAAAAAAAATTAAAAGAAATTGAATAAATAAATAAAGTTAAATAAAATAATTCTTAAAAAAATAGGATGGGAATACTAATTGCTCTGATTTAATCATCACACAGTGTATTTATGTACTGAAAAATTATATTGTAGTTTTTATCTTGTTAATAATTCCCTCTCCCCCTCTCAACCCAGGCGAGGCAAAGGGAACAGGCCTTCTTGAAGACACACAGCTTCATGGCTCCTGCAATCTAGCCATTTTGGGGAAACAGAATTGAAGATTCCCACTGATAATTCAGTCTCCAGCACACAAAACTCCTGTGGTAGGAAGACCCCCTTCAGGCCTCCTGTCTCTGTACCTGTCTTTGTCTCTCTCTACGTCTGTGTCTGTCTCTGTCTTCTCTCTTTTTTAAAAATTTTTGCTTTTTAGAATTTCGTGCGGCACGGTTTTTTAATTTTTGGGTTCTACTGAAATTTTTTAAAATATTAACTTTTTTAGTTTTATTGAAAAGTTTTTCTCTTCATTTTTTCTCCTCTTTTTCTGTTTCTTGTTTGTTTTTGGCTGTTGTTGTTGTTGTTTCTCTCTTTCTGTTTCCTTTTCTGCACACTCTTTGATGCTCAGATTCAACTTCCAAGTTTGGGAAGAAACCAACCATCAACCAGATGACTAGAAATCGCTGCATGACCACAAGAAATATGGGAAAGCACGAAAATACCTCTCCTCCAAGAGAAAAGGATAGCTCCTCTTCATCCACACACAGTTCAATGGAAATCATGGAAATGTCTGATAAAGAATTCAGAACATTCATAATGGCAAAGCTAACAGAGATGGAAGAAAAGAGAGGCAAGGAACTGCTGAAGAGGAAGGAGAAAGGAGTTGAAGAGTTCCAGGAGGTGAGGGAATTCATGCAAGATCTAAAAGAGGAATTTCACACTTTACAAAAGAATCAGATGGAACTGTTAGAGATGAAGGAAGTAAAAATCTCCCTTGAAAGTATTAAAAGCAGACTAGATCATACAGAAAATAGAATCTCAGATGTAGAAGAGAAAATTGCTAGCCTAGAAAAATCCACCTCGAAGACTGAGAAAATGGCCCAAAAATTTGAGACTAATATACGAGAAATACTAGACACCATCAAACGTCCAAACATCCAGATAATAGGCATCCCAGAAGGTGAAGAGACTCATAAGGGCATTAATAATCTATTCCATGAGATCCTGTAAGAAAACTTTCCAAACCTAGAGAGGCACTCAAAGATTCAGTCCCAAGAAATACAGAGGATCCCAAATAGATTCAACCCTAGAAGATCTTCTCCAAGACACATTATAGCTAGATTGACCAAAACCACAGACAAAGACAAGATACTAAGATTGGCAAGAGAAAAATGGCAAGTTACCTACAAAGGGTATCCCATCAGACTAACAGCAGACCTCTCATCGGAAACAATGTGAGCAAGGAAAGAATGGGAAAATATATTCAAAGTGTTAAGGGAAAAGCAATTTCAACCGAGAATACTGTACCCAGCAAGATTATCATTCATTTGGGAAGAAAAGACACAAACATTCCCAGATAAACAAAACCTGAAAGAATTTACCAGCTCCAGACCAGATCTCCAAGAAGTTCTTAAGGGAGTGCTATGTCAGTAAAATTAAATGCAGACACACAGAAATAAGAGTTCAAAAACTAAGAAAATGGGCAACTTAATTGTAGGGACAGTGTATGGAGATGAATATTATATCCCAGAATTCAATCTGGAAGATCAAACCACAACAGAAGAAAGATTAAGTACATGAGACTGAACTGATGAAACAACATTCTGTGACTTGGCTAAAATATTGCTGCTTTTCTTCTAAGCTTTGTTGTCTGGTTTTAAAGAATTTTTGTCCTGTCTTGAGCTGTCAATAGGTTCATGTACCTACTATTCGAACAGAATACTAACCTGTTTCTAGGCTTTAAGTTTCAAGGAAATATCGTTACCAGTTCAAAACTGCATTTCTTGCAATTACTAGCTGAACTTGCTATTGAAAGTAGTTAGATTACTTATGATATTGTGTGATCAACAAAATGTTGGGGGAAAAGGAATTGAAGACAACTGTACATAGCATAAATAGTGTAATAAGAGAGTGGGAAAGGGCAGAGGGTCAATCATGGGGTAAAAAACATATATATACATATATATGAAAGTAGAAATGGAATATTACTGATGATAACATGCATGATTAAGCCTCTGTGCAGTTTATTCTAGATGGGAAACCACATTTAGTATCTTGTGATGATGCTTAGGGAATGAATGTTAAGTAATTTAAAAAAAAGTTTCAGGAGGAAAAAAAAAACAGTAAGACTGTTCTTATGGAAAGTAAAAAAAAATGCATATTTGATGACTGCAGTAAGCTATGTAGCCCCAGCTAGGTACTACTTTATAGTATGTTCATTCTACTCACTGAGGTGTATGCTTAAAGTCAGACTTGGGTTCATGTATAGGTATATATCAGCTGCACTTCCTATTGGAAATATTTAGACTAATTAAGTTCATTAGCAAATCAATTAAAATGGGGGGGGGAAGGCATAGAAAGCAACCATGGTTACCAGAGACAATGTGGGAGGAGGGTGGGACATGGCAGAGGGTGAGGGATAGGGAATCAAGGGTGGCAAAAAAAACAACAACAACAACAACAAAGTATACAAGACATAAGAAATGGAAAATTATTTGCTGATAACATATATGTTGATGTGCTTGATTGAGCCAATATACAGTGTATTTTGGATGGAAAATTCATTTGTATGCTGTAATGATGTATAGTGAATTAATGTAAAAAATAAATTTAAAGGACGGGACCAGCAGTTAGCGTAATGGCTATGTCGCTGGACTCCCACGTAGTCGACCGCGGTTCGAGTCCCGGACCCGGCGGCTTAAACTCACGCCGGGCGCGTGTGCGTGCGTGCCCAGGATCCCGAGAGGAGAATGGAGGAGAAGGGATTGCGGCGTGGCCATCCCCCCTGGGGGGTGATTTCCTGCTTTCTATCTTTCTGTCTCTCTCTGTCTGTCTGGCGAGCGCACGCGCCCTATAGCAAAAACCTCTCCAAAAAAAGAAAAAAAAAAAAAAAAATTTAAAGGAAAAAAATTTAAAAAATTATATTGTAACAACTCTTATGTTGATAAAAATTACTATTAAAAATAAAATAAATGACTATGCAATAAATACACAAATAAGAGGCTATATTCATAATCAACTAAACCAAATATCTTTCAAGAGGTAAATAAATAAACTATGCTACATTCATTCAGCAGAACAATACTCAGCAATAAAAAGACTGAATATGCTTAGACTTGGATGAATCTCAAAGGCATTATGCTGAGTGAAAAATGGTTACATACTGCTTGATATTTTTCTTTTTTTCTCTTATATTATTTCATTTAGAAATATTTTTAAAATATTCAATTGCTACACATTATTTGACTTATAAAGAGAATTTACCCAACATGAAATACACCTCAGACCAGTCCAGTTTAGAATACTATACACATTATCAATAGGCAATAAACCATTGAAGTGTCCCACAAATGTCTTGTCTCTCTGTTTTTTCTCCCTGATATATTTCCCTGTACTCTTCCCTTTTCCCACCCTCCTTCCAAACTGTCTCCAGTGTCCCTAACTATTTTCAATGTTTTTATGTCTTCCAATGTTTTATTCTTTACTATACAGTGTGGACAATCGGTATATATTAAGTGGATACATACAATATCTTTCATAGCCTGGCTTGCTTCACTAAGCAATAAATCTTCCATATTCAGTCACTTTCTATCAAATGCCTGTTTTTTTTTTCTTGGCTGAATAATATTTCACAGAGTATATGTGCCACACTTTTTCAATCCTTTCATCTACTTATGGACATTTGGGTTGGTTCCATGGCATAGGAATCATGAATAATGCTGCAATAAACATTAATGTACAAGTGCTTTTCTGAGAGCATTCTACTGTTCTTTTCATAGATATCCAGAAGTGGAATTGGTGGATCATATGGTAGTTCTATTTGTAGGTCTTTGAGGAACCTCCATATTGTTTTCCACAATGGCTGGACCAATTTACATTGCCACCAACAATGTAAGAGAGTTCCTGTTTCACCACAACCCTATCAAGACTAAGCATATTTCTGTATTTTTTTTTTTTTTGGAGAGGTTTTTGCTATAGGGCGTGTGCGCTTGCCAGAAAGACAGAGAGAGACAAAGAGATGGAAAGCGAGAAATCACCCCCTGGGGGGATGGCCATTCCGCAATCCCTTCTCCTCCATTCTCCTCTCGGGATCTTGGGCATGCATGCACACGTGTCCGGTATGAGTTTAAGTCACCGGGTCCAGGACTCGAACCTTGGTCGACTACATGGGAGTACAGCAACATAACCATTACGCTAACTGCTGGTCCCTATTTTTGTATTTTTAATCTTTGCCATTCTGACAGGGGTTAGGTGATATCTCATTGTGGTTTTAATCTGCATCTCCCTTATGATGAGGGATGTTGAGCATTTCCTCATACGCTTCTTAGCTATTTGTATGTCTTAGAGAGATTTTTGTACAGCTCATTTTCTCATCTTTTAATCGGCTTAATCATTTATTTATTTATTTATTTATTTATTTATTTTTACATAAGGCACTTGAGTTCCCTGTGTATTCTCGTTACCAGTCCCTTGTCTGAGGCATATTTAACAAAAATATTTTCCCATTCTGAGGGTTGTTGATTCACACTTATTACTGTGTCCTTCGCTGTGCAGAAACTTCTCAGTCTGATATAGTCCCACCTGTCTATTTTAAGGATTATTGCCTGTGCTTTGGGAGTCTTATTTAAGAAGTCTTTGCCTACTCCAATATCTCCCAGAGTTTCCCCAGCATTGTCCACCAGTAGTTTTATTGTTTGAAGTCTTAGGTTCAGATCTTTGATCCATTTTGAGTTGATTGTTGTTAATGGTGAAAGATGGGGGTTGAGTTTCATCTTTCTGCAGGTGGATACCCAGTTTTCCTAGCACCATTTACTAAAGAGGTTTTCCTTTTCCCAATGGATTGTTTGATATCCTTTGTCAAAAATCAGTTGGCTGTAAGCTTTGGGGGTTATTTCTGGGGTCTCTATTCTATTCCATTTTTCCACATGTCTGTTTTTGTGCCAATACCATGCTGTTTTGATGATCGCAGCTTTATAGTATATCTTGGGATCAAGGAGTGATATGCTTCCTACTCCATTCTTCTTGTGCAGGATTGATTTGCAATACGAGGTCTTTTATGATTCCAGACAAATTCTATGATTGTCTTTTCTAGCTCTGTGAAGAATATTTCTGGTATTTCGATTGGAATTGCATTAAATATGTAGATTAATTTAGGTAGAATTGCCATTTTGATTATGTTAATTCTTCCAATCCAGGAGCATGGGATGTCCTTCCACTTTTTTATGTCACTTTCAATATCTTTTTTAAGATTTTCATAGTTTTCTTTATAAAGGTCTTTCACTTGCTTAGTTAGGTTTAATCCTATGTATCTTATGCATCTTGTGGCTATGGTTAAAAGGATTCCTTTCTTCCCCTCTACTTCGTTCAACTTGTTGTTCATATATAGATAGGCTATAGATTTTTGGATGTTGATTTTGTATCCCGCCACTTTACTGTATTCACTTATTACTTCAAGAAGTTTTTTCATGGATGCCTTTGGGTCTTCTAAGTATACCATCATGTCATCTGTGAATAAAGATATCTTCAACTCTTCTTTGCCTATTTGAATGCCTTTTATATTGTTCTCTTCTCTGATTGCATTAGCTAAGACTTCCAGTACTATATTAAAGAGCAGTGGAGAGGGACCAGTAGTTAGCATAATGGCTATGTTGCTGGACTCCCATGTAGTCGACTGTGGTTCACGTCCTGGACCCAGTGGCTTAAAACTCACGCCGGGGGCATGTGCGTGCCTGCCCAAGATCCCAAGAGCAGAATGGAGGAGAAGGGATTGCGGCGTGGTCTTCCCCTTTGGGGGGTGATTTCTCGCTTTCTGTATCTCTGTCTCTCTCTGTCTGTCTGGCGAGTGCACGTGTTCTATGGCAAAAACCTCTCCAAAAAAAAGAGCAGTGGAGAAAGTGGGCAGCCTTGCCTAGTACCTGTTTTTAGCAGAAAAGCATTTAGCTTTTCCCCATTCAGTATAGATGGTTTTTATTGTGTTGAGAAATGACCCTTCTATACCAATTTTACTGAGGGTCTTAATCATAAAAGGATGTTGTATTTTATCAAATGCTTTCTCCACATCAATTGAAATGATCATATGGTTTTTATCTTTCTTTCTGTTAATATGTTGTATTACATTTATAGTCTTGTATATGTTGAACCACTGTTGCATCCTGGGGATAAAGCCTACCTGGTCGTGATGAATAATCTTTGTTATATATTGTTGGATATGATTTGTGAGTATCTTGTTGAGAATTTTTGCATCTATGTTCATAAATGATATTGGTCTGTAGTTTTCCTTTTTTGTCATGTCCTTATCTGTTTTGGTAATTAGGATGATGGAGGCTTCATAAAATGAATTTGGAAGGTTTCCTTCCTTTTGAATCTTTAGAAATAATTTTAGTAGGATAAGGGTTAACTCTTCTTTTAAAGATTTTTTTTTGAGAGGTTTTTGCTATAGGGCATGTGCGCTCGCCAGACAGACAGAGAGATAGAAAGCAAGAAATCACCCCCCAGAGGGGATGGCCACGCCGCAATCCCTTCTCCTCTATTCTCCTCTCAGGATCTTGGGCACGCACACACGCACACGCGCCCGGCGTGACTTTAAGCCACCAGGTCCGGGACTCGAACCGCGGTCGACTATGTGGGAGTCTAGTGACATAGCCATTACGCTAACTGCTGGTCCCTCCTTAAAAGTTTTGTAGAATTCTGGGACCAGCAGTTAGCGTAATGGCTGTCGCTGGACTCCCACGTAGTCGACCGCGGTTCGAGTCCCGGACCCGGCGGCTTAAACTCACGCCGGGCGCGTGTGCGTGCGTGCCCAAGATCCCGAGAGGAGAATGGAGGAGAAGGGATTGCGGCGTGGCCATCCCCCCTGGGGGGTGATTTCCTGCTTTCTATCTCTCTGTCTCTCTCTGTCTGTCTGGCGAGCGCACGCGCCCTATAGCAAAAACCTCTCCAAAAAAAAAAAAAAAAAAAAAAAAAAAAAAAAAGTTTTGTAGAATTCATAAGTGAAGCCATCTGAACCTGGGCTTTTCTTTGTCAGGAGGTTATTTATTACTGATTCAATCTCCTGGCTTGTTATGGGTCTATTCAGGTTCTCTATGTCCTCCTGATTCAATCTTGGTAGATTATATGCATCCATGAATTTGTCCATCTCCTCCAAATGATCTTGTTTGTTGGCATATAGTCACTCCTAGTATCCTCTAATGATATTTTGTATTTCTACTATGTCTGTTGTAATATTGCCTGTTTCATAACGTATTTGATTTATCCGGCTTCTTTCTTTCTTCTTCTTGATCAGTCTAGCCAACGGTGTGTCGATCTTGTTAATCTTTTCAAAGAACCAGCTTTTGCTTTCATTTATTTTCTGTATGTTTTTTTTCTATTTCATTTATTTCTGCTCTAACCTTTATTATTTCTTTTCACCTGGCATTTTTTGGGTTTGTTTGTTGTTTTTCCAATTCCCTGAGCATGATGTTAAGTTATCTATTTGCCATCTTTCCATCCTTTTCTTATGCGCACTAATCGCTATGAATTTCCTTCTTATGACTGCTTTTGCTGCGTCCAATAGATTATGGACACTTGTGTACTCATTATTATTTGTTTCCAAAATTTTTTTGATTTCAGCCTTAATTTCGTCAGTAGTGAAGAAGTCATTCAGAAATAGGTTGTTCAGTTTCCATATGTTTGTGTATTTTCAGGGGTGTTTCTTGAAATTAATCTTGAGTTGAATTCCATCATGGTCAGAGAAGGTGCTGGATATAGTTTCTATGCTTTTGAATCTGTAAAGGCTTGATTTGTGTCCTAACATATGATCAATCATTGAAAAGGTTCCATGCCGGGGTGAGAAAAATGTATATATATATATATATATATGTAGTGTGGAAAGTTCTGTAGACATCTGTCAAGCCCATCTGATTTATAGTATCATTTATGTCCTACATCGCTCTATTTATTTTCTGCCTAGAAGATCTGTCTAAAGGAGATAATGGGGTGTTGAGATCTCCAACAATTATAGTATTTCTCCCTATCTCTCCTTTTAGCTCCAGCATTTTTTCCTTCACATATTTAGGTGCACCTGAGTTGGGTGTATAGATATTTATAAGCATTATGTCTTCTAGCTAGATTACCCCATTTACTATTATAAAATGCCCTTCTTTGTGTCTTCTTACAGTCTTTGTCTTGAAATCTATTTTGTCTGAAATCAATATTGCTACTGCAGGCCTTTTTTTTGGTTTCAATTTGCATGGAATATCTTTTTCCAGCCCTTTACTTTTAGTCTATGTATGTCTTTATCCATAAGGTGAGTTTCTTGTAAGTAACAGATGGAGGGTTTCTCTTCTTTTTTATCCATTTGGCCAGTCTATGTCTATTAATTGGAGAATTTAATCCATTGACTTTCAATGTAATTATCGATATTTCTGTACCTATTCCTATCATTAAGTGATCAATTTTCTTGGTTGTTTTTTGTTCTCATATAACTGTCCATCTGACTTTTTAGTTTTCCTGGTATAGCACTCCCTTCAAAACCTCTTGATGTGCTGGTCTGGAGTTGGTAAATTCCATCTAATTTTGTTTATTTGAGAATTTTTTTTATCGTTTTTTCCCATATGAAAGATAATCTTGCCACGTATAGTATTCTTGGTTGAAATTGTTTTTCATTCAACAGTTTGACTATATTTCCCCATTCTTTCCTTGCCTGCATTGTTTCTGCTGAGAGATACGATGTTAGCCTGATGGGGTAACCTTTGTAAGTAACTTGACATTTCCCTCTTGCCAACTTTAGTATCTTGTCTTTGTCTGTTGTTTTTGCCAGTCTGGCTATGATGTGCTTTGGAGAGGATCTTCTTGGGTTGATTCTACTCGGGGTCCTATGTATTTCTTGGGTCTGGATATTTGAATGCCTTTCTAGGTTTGGAAAGTTTTCCTCCAGTATTTCATGGAATAAATTACCTATGCCCTTATTATTTTCTTCCTCTTCTGGGATGCCAATTATCTGGATGTTTGGGTGTTTGATGGTATCCAGTATTCCTTGTATATTATCCTCGTTTTTCATGGTCATTTTAAAAATCTTTTTGATGCCTTTTTCTAGGTCAGATGTTTTGTCTTCTACATTAGAGATTAGATCTTCTGCCTGATCTAACCTTCTTTTAATACTTTCAAGGGAGGTTTTGATTTCCTGTATCACATTCCTCAACCCTAGTAGTTCCATCTGGTTCTTGTTTAAGGTATCTATTTCTTCTTTCAAATCATGAAAGGACTTCCTCATCTCCTGGAGCTCCTTGTCTCTTTTCTCTTCCATCTCAGTTAGTTTGTCACTACAAATATTCTGAATTCCTTAACAGACATTTCTATGACGTCCATTGTATTGGCTATGGGTGATGTAGGCTTGATGATTTCCCTTGGGGGAGAGGCCTTTTGTTGGTTGCTCATACTTCTTGAGCCTCTGTGATTGTTCCTAGTCATCAGGTGATATATATGTTGCTTCCTAACTTATTTAAGGTATCTCTGAGTGTTAAGAGGTGTACAGGATTAGAAAATTAATGATTTCTCTTATGGTTGGCCTACCTGTTGCTCACCAGTACCATGTACTGTTGTCATTGGTCCTGGGTGACCCAAAGTCCTCCCTGTTTCTGAGGAGTGGTCAGCCTCCAACTGACCTAATAAGCAACACCTCAAGAGCAAAGAAGAAAAAAAAATCATACTCACACTGTGCACTATTCAAAATAGTAAAATTCAGAGAGTCCAAAGGCAAGTGGGGAAGGGGCAGAGGATGAGTGATGGATCCTGGGAGTAAGGGCCTGCAGACGTAGGCAGCCTGGTGTCCAGAACTGCTGGCTGGCTCGATCTGGTTTGCAGGTAGGGTGGGGGGAGGCGAGTTTGTCTTAAAATCCCAAGGAACCAACCTGAAGTCCAGAGATGAGTAGGGGTGGGGATGAGCTATGGTCCCAGCCGGCTGTAAGGTCCTGCAGCCGTAGGCAGCCTGGTGTCCAGAACTGCTGGCTGGCTCAAACCGGTTTGAAGGTGGGATGGTGGGAGTGTGAGTTCACCTTAAAGTCCCAAGGAACCAACCTTAAGTCCAGAGACGAGGAGGGGTGGGGATGCACAATGGTCCCAGCTTTAAGGGTCTGCAGCTGCAGGCAGCCCGGTGTCTGGAACTCAGGAAGAGATATTTTCTTTATTTCTCATATTTCTTGTGCCTCTGTGCTGGCTTTTAGTCATCTCATGAATTATACATATCTGCCCAATTTCTTGGGGATGATTCTGTAGGGTCAGAGGGAAAAAATGCTCAACTTATGAGATGTGTTCTTCAGATAGAGCCTTGTCTTCTGATCAGAGATGGGTGTATATAGCCAGCTTGAGATGCTTGGTTCCTCCTCAAAGTTTCAAGACCAGGTGTACCTGGGGCTAAGATGGAAGATTTAACTAAAGGAAGAAGTACAATTTGCATGACATGCTATGTTCATTGTGTGGGTCAGTAAAATATGAATTCTCAAAGGGCACCAGATATTCCAAAACTCACTGATGGGGAAGGTGAGCTGCGGTCTTTCAACAGCCCCATTGCTCCATCCCACTGTGGCTGGCTCTGTACTGTAGCTGGAACCTGGAGAAAAATACAATTTTATTTTTCATTCTTATTATTTTTTCTGGGATTTTTTTAAAAAAAATTACCAGATGTACATGTGCTCACTGAGAGAGACAGAAAGAGAAGGAAAGTAAGAAAGCAACCCCCGTTGGGCATGGTCATGATGCAATCCCTTTTCCCAATTCTCCCTTCCCTTGGCATCTTGACCAAGTGAGCACATGTGCCCAGTGTGTTTCTCAAGCCACTGGGTCTGGGACTAGAACTGTGCAGTCGGCCATATGAGATCCAGCCACCTTAACCATTGGTTGGTCCTCTTCTAATTGTAAGCTAACTATAAAATATCCTAACACAGGTAAGCCTCTGTGCCCAAACTTGTTAATGCTATTGTGTTCTGCAAGGTGTATCAGTTAGAATTCTTTCAGCTATAAATAACAGCAAAGCCAACACAAAGTGGATCAACCAGTAATATTTTGGCCATTTAAACAATTTTTCATAAGCGCAGACCTAGACTCATTCCACATAGGTAATTTAGCAGCCCGGAAATATCATTAAGGACCCAGTTTCCCTCCATCCTGTTCCACTGCCTTCAGCTTGTTGGTCTTTCACCTTATGATCACAAGATGGCCACAGTTACACAGGCATCCCATGGTCACACACTAATAGCAAGAGGCTGGAAGAGGGCCAGCCTGGTGGCCTTGTGATTAAGGAAGCTGGATCCCACATGGCTAACCACAGTTCAAGTCCTGGCCCCAGGGGTTAAAACATATGGTGGGTGTGTGTTCATGCATGCCTGAACTCCCTGCAGGATGAAGAGATGGAGGAGAAGGTTTTATGTCTTGACCATGGGGGAGGTGCTTACTCCCTCTTTATCCCTCTGTCTCTCTGTCTATCTCAGTCTCTCCCTGGCAATTACACATACCCCCTGGCAATTAAAAAAATGAGGCTGGAAGAAAGAGCATAACTGGCTTGTGTTCATTATAAGAGAAACTTTTTCCTATCCCCCCAGAAGATATTCCCTCTTATTGTCCTGAAATTGTCTCATGTCCATGCCTAAACCAATAACTTTTGACAAAGAAAAAGATAAGATTGGCAAAGGAAACAGAATTACCATGATTAGTTAGTTCAGACCAGTGACACTCATAGTGTGGTCCCTGGACTGGTGCTAGTCTACAAACTGTTGGTTACCAGACGAGACAATATAAGTACAGAAATTGAGAATATATTGCACACATTTAGACATTTTTATCACAAGTTAAGAAATTGTTATGTCTTTTTTTCTATTTTGTTTTGTAATTTCTTATTTACATTTAATTGTACATCTTTGTGAGTTACGATATAAATTTTCAAAACATGCATGCAGTGTACGATAATCGAATCAAGGATAATACCATATTTATCATTTTCAGCAAGTAACACCACTCCAGGATGTATACCATTTATTTTTTCTCTACTAGTTTTTCTTTCTTCCTTTGATAAATATATACATATATACATATATGTATATATATGTATGTGTGTGTGTGTGTATATATATATATATATATATATAGAGAGAGAGAGAGAGAGAGAGAGAGAGAGAGAGAGACTATTTTTTTTCTTTTAATCAGTTGTGGTGTGCTGTTCCACTACCCATTTTCCCCATCTACCTGCATTCCTATGTCTGTTAAGTGCTTTTTAAAATTCTAATAAAAATTGGGGATTTGTATATTATAAATTTTTATTTTAGAATCTCAGCTCTTGTTATGCACAGAGTTACTCTATATGAGAACAAAAATGGGGGCTTTTTTAGGGAGGAAGTAGGTGAAGTATAGCTATTGGGTAGGGTAACAGCAGTGTAGACTATACAAAATACGATGGGGATAATGTTGCTCTTACAAGTCCTGGAAAATTTTAGATAAGAACAGAATTTGGGTCAAGCATTGCAGAGCAGACTCTTACTTTGGCTTTATTTGCACACTCAACTACAGTGGACCACTCCCAAAGGTAGAGTCCCAAGGAGTCAGATGGAGTTGTGCCACACTGAAAAGCCACACTCCAAAATCTGTTTCCCATCTAGCCTACTATTACCTTTTTTTTTTTCCTGATACCAGAGTGTTGTTCCTTAGAAAACTATGTTTGCGGGACCAATGGTTGGTGTAATGGCTATGTCGCTGGACTCCCATGTAGTCAATCATGGTTTGAGTTCCGGACCCAGTGGCTTAAATTCACGCTGGATGCGTGTGCGTGTGTGTCCAAGATCCTGAGAGGAGAATGGAGGAGAAGGGATTGTGGCATGGCCATCCCCCCTGGGGGGTGATTTCTTGCTTTCTGTCTCTCTCTGTCTTTCTGGTGAGCACACACGCCCTATAGCAAAAATCTCTCCAAAAAAAAAAAGAAAGAAAAGAAAATGATGTTTCATCTACATTTGCCCATTTTGCTCAAAACAACAGCAAAAATGAAAGAGCAAAAAAAATCCACCAGATGTGCTAGATTAGGCACATCCATTCATTGACTTTGTGGCCTGCGGCAGTAGCTTTTAAACTTTATTTTTCTAGGTTTTTGCCATAGGTCATGTGTACTCACTAGAGAAAGAGACAGAGACAATGAGAGGGAAAGTGAGAAATCTCCCCCCAGATGGGATAGCCATGTTGCAATTCCTTTTCTTTCATTCTCCTTCTGGGATCTTGGGCATCCACACACACTAGCCTAGTGTGAGTTTTAAGCCACTGGGCCTGGGACTCGAACTGTGGTCAGCCATGTGGGAGTCCAGTGACGTAACCCTTATGCCATCTGCTGGCCCCAACTTTCAAACATTTTTAACTCAATTCACAGAATAAGAAAAACATTTGACATCACAACTCAGGACATGTGCCTGCACATGTATCTGCTCATCCATGCATGTGGACACACACCTGAACACACACACAGATCTAAAGTCGATATTTCACCGAATAGTATTTATCTTTATTATTATTTTATTCATGTTTTTCTTTCTTTCATGATAGTGGGGGACAAAGATAGAGAGACACAAGGACCTTCAACAGAGTCTCATACCTCTATCCTCTCCCAGCCTTTTCATCCAGGATTGTGGGCACATATGCCTGGTATGTACAGGTTGACAGGGGAACATCTGACATTGCTTGAGCAGTGTATTTCTGTTGTGTCCTCAAGTGGGCCCTTATCTTTACTATTGAATTTGTTTAAAATTTTTTTTTCTTTTTTCATTTTTCTATTCATTTATTAAAATGCTGATTTCATCTCACTAAATTAATTTCCTAGCATGTCAATGTGTTTCATTCTGCAGTTTGGAAAGAGCTTCCCTAAGGAGTGAGATTATAATGGTTCCCAATTCCAAAGGCCTTTACAGTGGCTACCAGTATTTGGATTTGCTTGAAAACTTGAGTCCCAACTCAAAACAATGCTTCTGCAACCTTATCTTTTTTCCTCACCAGCTTCCCTGACCAAGAGGTCTGGCCTCCTAAATCAGCTGCCTTAGCAGTGAGAAGGTCAGAGACCCTCCAGGCTGTGCATGAAGCCCGAGTTGCCCTAGTAATACTTGGCTGTAGTACACTCCTGTAGTCACCTGCTCCAGCTTCTCCACACTACAGGCTGTGGCTCCCTTTTCTTCTGCCTTTCCTAATGATTTCCCTATCTTCATTACTAAGGCAGATATCTCCTCATTCCTCTTTCCCAATTGATGGTCAGAATCTTGGCACTCACTCCCTGGCACTCTCCACATTACCAAATACTCACTCTGACATTAAATGCTCACAGAGATAGGTGATTTGCATTTTTTTCAGATCATGAACAATCTCTAGTTCTGGTCAATTTAATCCAGAGATCAGGAACTTAAATGTAGGCAGGGACTAAGCAGGTTGCACAAGAACCTAGGTAGGAACTACACCCCTTCCTAAAGAAGCAGTGGGTGCTCTATCCAATTGATTTTGCCATGTGTGCCTACATGACCAGAATCATTCAATTTTTCCAGGGAAGCCATATAATCTGGGTTTTTATATAAACTACCAATTTCTATATGCTGACAAGTAATTTTTTTTGGAGAGGTTTTTCGCTATAGGGTGCATGTGCTCACCAGACAGAGAGAGACAGAGAGACAGAAAGCGAGAAATCACCCTCCAGGGAGTATGGCCATGCTGCAATCCCTTCTCCACCATTCTCCTGTTGGGATCTTGGGCAGGCACGCACATGCGCCCGGCGTGAGTTTTAAGCCACCGGGTCTGGGACGCAAACTGCGGTCGACTACGTGGGAGTCCAGCGACATAGCCATTACACTAACTGCTGGTCCCGATATGCTGACAAGTAATTTAAAAACTATTTTTGAGCCTAGTTAGGGTATGAGTCAGGGCCCATTCGCCCCTTGAGACCAGCTCTCCATTCTTCAATTTGAATGAAAGGTGTGTGGAGCTTTATTTCTTGTGCTAATTCCAGTTTACCCTCTCTCCCAAGGAGTACAGAGTAAAGACCAACTCTGGAGGATCAGAGAGAAAGCAGATAGCTTTACATCCAAGCCCTCTGCCCAGTTAGGGTATGAGTCAGGGCCTGTTTTGTGTCATATGCAGCACTCTGTGTGGTGTGCAGTTTTGGATATCATCCCTACACTCTTAACCTCTCAGTCAACCCCCTTCCACATAGCAGCCCAATAGGAGCCAAAGATCTAAGCACTGTGAGGCTATGGAAGAGTTCTCTTCCACACTCGCATTTGTAAGTCTGAACCCAAAACTCCCACTGAGGATACCACGCTGCCACAGAGAAAAGAGGGAAAATGGCATGTAGCTAATTCAAATCAAGGGGACGCACAGATACACACAACTAGAGACATCTACTCTAAAGAAGAAGCAAGATGTGAGTATACCACTGGTTGATCAAAAATCACAGTAGAGCCTCAAGAAATGTAAGAAATCCAGGAAATACTCCCCTACACAAGGGAACACACGAACTCATCTCCAACAATGGAAAAAGAAAGGAAATCACTGAAATGTCAGGAATACAATTCAGAGTATTTATTGTAACTACACTTAATGAGATGCAAGAAGAAACAGACAACTTAGTAGCCACCTCTAAATGACTAAAATTCAGTATCAGAGTCCTGGATTTATAATACTGTATTTTTTTTTTTACTGATTTATTCATCTGCTTAATTTTCTTCTTTAAGACTTGATGATCTTGTTTTAAATTATACCTAAAATATCTACAACCTTTTCTTAACAGTATTCCAGCTACAAAAGCTTTCTCACATGCCAAAGTTATATCTTCTTTCCAATCACTTTTTGCCCAAAAGCAGCTGAAATGAAAGCTGGGCCACCAGTTTTTCCTGGAGTTCCACTCTTCTTGAACCCATGCTCGGTGGTCTCCCATTAAGATCTGTCTCAAATATTTTGCCAAATATTTCCAAGCAGCTATATTCTTAGTGCATCTAGCAAAATCTAAGACTCCAAATAGTACCTCCAACCCAAGTTTATGGTGATCTTCTTTCTCTGATTTTCTAAGTAATATATGAAATTCTAACATCAGTTTATGAGATGGTACAACTGATACAAAATCTTAAGCACACTTAGCAGTTTCGCTCTTGGTGCCTTCTGTCTCTTCAGAAAGCTGTATAAGTAGACATGGACATTCAGATTGAATGGAAACCTCTCATCATACGCATAATTGGTGAGTACTTCTCAGGCACCATCTTGATCCCCATAGAATTCCAGCATCTCTACATAACTCTTCACAAAAGGATCCCAAACACCAGGAATTTGAATCAACGCACCAAGATTAACAGATGTCTTCCAGCTGTGATTGAACATATTTTGTGTTGCTGTGCTATAAGCATAATCATCTTCATCGAGTTTTGACAATTCCATCTTTTTTTTAGACCAAGTATAATACTGCAAAAGCCCTTTATAGGCCTGAATAAGATTGATTAATATTTCCTGGGATGATGACTTTTCATAGTATCTCTGACTTAGATTTCTTTTTGCATCCTCAAGCATTCCATGATGCAGAAGGTATAGAGCATGCTGTAAGGAGATCTTTAAATGATTCAGAATGCCAATATTGTCCAGCCTGTCAGCAAAGGTATTGAAAGTCTCTACACTGCTTTTGGGATAATAAAATAAAATTTCACTTCCAAGTTTCCAAATAATCTCAGGTGCAGCCTGCCTTTTACAGCTGTCTGAGTCTTCCAAAGTCTGAAAATCACTGTACATGTATTCTGCAGCTTGCTGCCACTGGTGCTTCAGCAGAGCTTCTTGGATAAAACTTAAACAAGCACTTGTGGTCTGAGCAAAATCCTTCTCCTTTTTCCCTCCAGTAGCCATGGTTTCTATATGCTTTTGAAACCAAGGAATATGCATTCCTGTATCAGAGAGCACAGATGGTTCCACCTGGTCATCCTCTGTCTCAGGCCTTGTCAGTTCGTCACCGAAATCACTCATACCTATTCCAAACTGCGCGAAGCTGGAGATCCTCTCCTCTCGGGATCTTGAACACGCATGCACACACGCCCGGCGTGAGTTTAAGTCACTGGGTCCAGGACTCGAACTGTGGTCGACTACATGGAAGTCCAGCGACATAGTCATTATGCTAACTGCTGGTCCCAGCATTGAATTTTTTTTAGAGAGATATTTTTGCTATAGGACACATGCACTCACTGGAGAGAGAGAAAAAGACAGAGAAAGGATGTGATAAATCAGTATACAGTATATAGTACTAAAAGGGCTAATTCACCAAGAATATATAATACTTATAAATATCTATGTAACCAACACTGGAGCACCCAAATATGTAAATGTGACTGTTGAATCTAAAAGGAGAGATAGACTACAACACACTAATCATTGGAGTTTTTGACACTCCACTATCTTCTTTGGGCAGGTCATCTAGACAAAGAATAAGCAAAGAGATACAGGATCTAAATGATAACATAAATCAATGAACTGGACAGATGTCTATAGAGCTTTCCACCAAAAAAAAAAAAAACCAACACAAAAAATACATTTTTTCTCACCCCCTCATGGAGTCTTTTTGAAGATTGACCACACAAAAGGGCACAAAACAAGCCTTTACAAATTCAAAGGCATAGAAACTATCTGGCATTTTCCAACCATGATGGATTTAAACTTGAAATTAACTGCAGAAAAAAGCCCTTAAAAAATACACAAAAACATGGAAACTAAACAACATACTCCTGAATGACTTCACAACCACAGAAGAAATGAAGAATGAAATTAAAAGACTCAATGAAACCAATGATAAGGACAGCACAAATTTTCATAATCTATGGGAAACAGTGAAATCTGTAATAAGGGGGAAGTTCATAGCAATTAGTGCCCACAGGAAAATAATGGAAAGATGGAAAATAGACAACCTAAAAACACACCTCAGGGAACTGGAAAAACAACAGCAACAAAAAATAAAGGTTCTAGCAGGAATAAATGAAATAGGGAATAAATTAAGTATACAGAAAATAAATGAAAACAAAAGCTGTTTCTTTGAGAAGATAAACCAAACTGACACATCATTAGCTACACTAATTAAGAAAAACATAGAAAAGAACCAGATAAAATAAATCAGGAATGAAGCAGGCAATATTACAACAGACATAACAGAAATACAAAAGATCATGAGAGAATACTATGTAGAGCAACTTTACATCAATAAAAAAACCCTGAATGAGATGGACAAATTTCTGGACATATATTATCTATCAAGATTGAATCAGGAAAACTTAGAAACCTCAATATACCAATAACTAGCAATGAGATGGAATCAGTAATAAATAGTCTCCCAACATAGAAAAGCCCATGTCTTGATAGCTTCACTTCCAAATTCTACAAAATGTTTAAAGAAGAGCTAACCCCCCCCCATTCTACTCATACTATTTCTAAAGATCCAAAAAGAAGGAATCCTCCCAAATTCATTCTATGAAGCTTCCATAATGTCATTCCCAAAACGGACAAGGACATCACAAAAACAGAAAACTACAGAATAATATCCCTGATAATACAGATGCAAAAATTCTCAACAATATACTAGCAAAATGTGTCCAACAACACATTAAAAAGATTATTGACTATGATCAGGTTTGCTTTATTCCAGGGATTAAATGGTGGTTCAACATTTGCAAAACCATAAATGTATTACATTAAATCAATAGAAGGAAAGTTAAAAACCATATGATCATATCAATTGATGTAGAAAAATAATTTGATAAAATACAACATCCCTTCTCAGAAAAACTGGCATAGAAGGGACTTTTCTCAATACAATAAAAGCTGTATGTATAAAACCCATGACTAACATCATAGTGAATGGGGAAAAGCTGAAAACTGGAACAAGACATGACGCCCACTTTCTCCACTCCTTTTCAACATAGTACTAAAAGTCCTAGTCAATAAAGTCAGACAAAAGAATAAAATAAAAGGTAAAGAGAAAGATTAATCATCTCTATTTGCAGATGACATAATTATATACATAGAAATCCCGAAAGAATACACAATAAAACTAACGGAAGTGATAAATGAATACAGTAAAGTGGCAAGAGAAAAATCAACATAAAAAACTATATAATTCTGTACACCAACAGTGAACATACTGAGGTAGAATGAATGAAACATTTCCATTTACAATAGCCAAGAAAGAAATAAGACAACTAGGAATAAACCTAACTAAAGAAGTCAAAAACGTCTACAGAAAAAATTATGAAAAGTTTAAACAAGAAATTGAAATGATACAAAAAAGTGGAAGGGCATCCCATGTTCCTGGATTGAAATAATTAATATAATCAAAATGTTAATCCTACCCAAAATCTAAAATGTTAATTCAATCCTAATCAAATAACAAAGGATAATCTTCACAGATTTAGAAGAAAAAAATCATAGAATTTGTCTGGTTTCATGAAAGACCCCATATTGCCAAAGCTATACTACACAAGAAGAGTGGTTACGAGGCATCTCACTCCCTGACCCAATAATATATTACAAAGCTGTGATAATCAAAACAGCATGGTATTGGCACCAAAACATGCAGGTGGGCCAATGGAACAGAATAGAGACCCCAGAAATAGACCACAAAACATACAGTAAAACTGATTTTTGACAAGGGGTACTAGATAATCCAGAGGGGAAAAGAAAATCTCTTTAGTAAATAGTGCTGGAAAAACTGGATATTCACCTGCAGAAAGATGAAACTGGTCTTACTATTAACAAAAATCAACTCAAAGTACATCAAAGATTTAAACCTAATACCTCAAACTATAAAACTACTGGTGGATAACACAAGAGAAACTCTTGGAGACATCAGAATAGGCAAAGCCTTCTTAGTTGAGACCCTCAAAGCACAGGCAATAATCCCCGAAATAGACAAATGGGATTACATCAGATTTAAAAGCTTCTGCACAACAACAACAACAAAACAATAATTAGAGTGAATCAACAACCCTCAGAATGTGAGAATATATTTTCAAACTATGCCTCAAATAAGGGACTGACAACCAGAATATCTAGGGAGCTCAAGCCCCTTACCTACCTCCCCCACAAATCAACCCAATTAAAAGATGGATGAATGATCAGAACAGGCAACTCTCTAAGGAAGATATACAAACATCCAGAAAACATATGAAAAAATACTCAATATCCCTTATCATGAGAGAGATGCAAATCAAAACCAAAATGAGATACCACCAAACCACAGTCAGAATAGCTATGATTAAAGAAATAAAGAATGATAAGTGCTGGCAAGGTTGTGGTGAAAAGGGACCTGTCCTGCATTGTTACTGGGAATGTAAATTAGCATAGCCACTGTGGAGAACAATATGGAGGCTCATCAAAGACCTACAAATAGAACTACCATGTGATCCAGCAATTCCACTCCTGGGTATATATCTAAAGGACAGGAATACTGTCAGTCAGAAAAACACGTGCACATCCATGTTAATTGTGGCATTATTCATGATTGCTAAGACATGGAACCAACCCAAATGTTCAGAAACAGATGAATGGATGGAAAAGTGTGGCACATATACACTATGGAATACTATTCAGCCATAAAAAATAGACCCTAGCATTTTATAGTGAATATGGAAGATTCACTGCTAAGAGAAGCAAACCATACTATGAAAGAGAAGCATTGTATGTCCCCACTCAATATACACTGCATGTTTGCACTCTATGGCAGAATTTAAAGATTGGAGAGTATAAAAGCATGAAGAGCAACTGTTGGTGCTGGAGACAGTGTGGGAGGAGGGTGGGAAATGGAGGAGGGTGATAGGGAGGGAATCAAGGGGGAAAAGAAAGAAGCAAAATATTTAAGAGACACATAAATAGAAAATTATCTGTTGATGGTAATGTGTATGGTAATATCTTTGACTAGACTAATTTACAGTGTATTCATGCTGGGAAAATTAATTTTGTATATATCTAATGATATGTGTTTGAATGTAAAAAAATTATAAAAGAGATCTTGGAAAAAAGCGTAAGTAAGCAATTAAAATTTCTACCACTGATCTCTGGATCAGTACTGTAAGACCTTATTGCATAACCTACAGAATGTGTGTGTGTTGTGGATCTATGCATGTTTTTGTTTTATTACCAGACATACTACATACACTGCTCCTCAGCCTTCTATTTTTCAGTGCATCAACATTTGTTTTGGTATTTCAGTAAAACTCATCTAATACTCAGCTACTTGTATTTCCTCAAATGATCTAAAAATGCCCTTACCATTTTTTCATCCAAATCAGTACCCAATCTAGACCATACATTCCATCTGATTCTTATATCCCTTAAGTCTCCTTTAGTCTAGCACAAATTTCATCTTTTTTAATGATAAAAATTTGCAGAAGGTACCAGGATAATTTTTCTTCAGAATGTTCCACTTATTGGACTGGTTAGGTTGCTTCTTTGTGTTATTAACTTCTGAATTTTGTATGTGTGGCATTGGTGCTGAGAAAATCTTTTGTACCCAGTTAACTTTTTGAACTCTTAGAAACTGGGTCATATGAGAATCTTGGCCTTTATTAATTCTGTCTTGGAGGTTCTGCAGAAACTTCATTGATTTCAGTGGGTGGTATCCTGAGCTGCAGTTGCTGAAGCAATCTTTGCTTTACCCACATCAGAGTGAAACTCTTTTTTAAAAAAAAATATATTTACTATTATATTTTACATTCAATCACTGTATATCACTATAGCATACAAATGAATTTTTCCATCATGAATACACTGTATATGAGTCCAGTTAAAGATATTACCATATGCATTATCATCAACAGATAATTTTCCATTTATGTGTCCTTTAAATGTGTTTACTTCTTTCTTTTTCCCCTTGATTTTCTCTCTCTCGCCAGCTCCCAATTCCCTCCCTCCTCCCACACTGTCTATAGTATCCATAATTGCTCTCCACAATTTTATACCTTCCAGTCTTTCAGTTCTGCTAAAGAGTGAAGACATACAGTATATACTGATTGGGGACACACAATGCATCTCAGGGGTATCAAGGAGTATGAAAATCCCATTTAATCTGTAAGTTTCTCATTATTCTCTGTAGCATCTGAGAGGTGAAATGACTCCCATTATCTGAGTCTACATTTTCCACTAAACCAAATCTGGGTACAATCTGTTCTAGAACTACCTTGATAATGGATCTTATCATAGCCACTATGAGCAGGAAGGCTTCTACACACCTACTAGAGGTCTAGCAGTTTTCCTGTTTTAGGCATTTTTGTGAAGTCCACCTGGATACTCTGGAACGGTCTTAATCCTGGAGGTCTCCCTTCTGGTATTGGTTTTTGAATCACTTTTTTAAAAAAATTCTTTGGTAAGTTACACATCTTCTATAGATTTGCTTAGCAATGAGGTAGATCCCTATGGATCCACAGGTTTTCAGTAGGGTATCACAAAGCTTGTGGACCCCAGTGACTTCCCTTATGTAGTATAGTCATTCATTCTCTCATTATAGGTCTTCTGAGGATTTCTCACTCATTGTGGAGGAACCACTGCTCATTCTTGTTTTGGATGGGCCCTAGTTTGTTCAATCTTTCCCTTTATTCCTCTGTAAATTGAAGACTTGGTATCAGCTCAGGGATATTGGGGATAAGCCTTAAAAACTTGATTTATTTTAAAGCTGCCCTTTTTGCTGCTTCATCTGCCATATTATTTCCTATAGCTTGTAAGGTACTCCCTTTTTGATGTCCATTCACATATACTATGGCTATCTCAAAAGAAAACAGGAGACTTTTTAAGACCTCTTTAATTAATTCCCCATGTATTATCTCTGCTTCTACTATTAATAGGCCCCTTTCTCTCCAGATCTTTCCAAAGGTATGTAATACCCCAAAGGCATACTTGGAATCAGTGTAAATCATGCCTTCTTGGTTTGCAAGGAGCTTTACGGCCTGGTTGAAAGCATATAATCCATAGGTTTCTGCAAACCAACCATTGGGTAATCTGCCTTTTTCAGATGTAGATTGCTGATTCCCATCAATGATTACATAGCCATTATACCTTTCACTCCTATCACCCAGGATGACCCATCTACAAACAGTCTAATTCCATCATGTAATGGGACTTCCCTCAATTATGGCCTGACCTTAACCTAGTAATCAATAATATCTAGGCAATTCTGTTTTCAAGATCTTTCTCTAGTAATATAACCTCATATTTCAGAATCCAGGAATCAGTGAGCCATCTTTCTGCCTTTTGGCTGAGTATGGCCCTCACTTGATGGGAAGTACTAACTATTAGGGCTTCTCAAAAGGTTAGTTTTCTACTCTCTTCTACCAATAGGGTTGTGACTGCTATTGTTTGAACACACTCTGGCCATCTATGGGAGACAGGATTGAGAAAATTGGAAACAAAAGCAACAGGCTGCTTTTTCCCTCCCCAAGTTTGGGTTAATACCCCAAGGGCTATACCTTGGTCTACTGTTAAAAACAAAAGATATGGCTTATCCAGGGATGGAACAGCCAAGACAGGAGCTGCAACAAGGGCCTGATTTAGGTCTTTCAAGCTTGTATCTCCTTGAGAGACCCCTGCAAGGGGTTAGGCTCTTCTAACAGCTTTAAGCATAGGCTTTTTGTTTTCTGGACATAAGACTCAATCCATAGCTGGCAATAGCCTGTGAGTCCAAACTTTTGAGTTCCCTTTTATATTTTGGCAGGGTTAAATTTATTATGCCAGTTATTCTTTTTGGGTTTATTCTCTATTTGCCCCTACTAATCAAGTGTCTTAAATATTTAACCTCTTTTTCTACAAACTGTAACTTATTTCTAGAGATTCATAGCCTCCTTTGCCCCCAGAAAGTAGGTAAACTAATTGTGGCCTCTGATATCTTATTTTTTTTTCTTCCACAGAAATGAGCAAATCATCCACATGTTTTATCAGCTGGGTACCCACCATGACTTGAAATTCTTCTAGGGTTGTCTCTAAGATATGACCAAATAAGTTTGGAGCCTCAGTGAATCCCTGTGACAGTACTGTCTAGTGGTACTGTTGTTTTCTTCCTTTTGTGAGATTTTCCCATTAGAAGTCAAAGAGGTCTTGATTCTCAGGATCTAGAGGTTATGTCAAGAATTCATCCTTTAAGTTTACCACACTAAACCATTTGTGCTCATAAGGAATTTTACTTAAAAGGGTGTAATGATTAGGGACCACGAGATGCTGGGCTTGGACAATTTGGTTGATAACCCACAAGTCTTGTACTAGCCTATAGGACCTACCCAACTTACTTAATGCATAGATGGGGATATTTTATGGTAACATACAAAGTTCTAGCTAGTCATACTTAATGAAGCCCTCACTTACTGGCTAGAGGCCCTTCTTGACCTCAATGGGAATGGAATACTGTCTTCTACAGATTATCTCACCTGGTTGCTTTAATTTATATCTATTGGTGTTATTTTTAGTCCCCCTTTGTTACCCTCTTTGGCCTATATGAGAGGGTCAGTTTTTCCCTCCTTTCTCTTTTAGAGGGGCCATTACTATTCTAATTTGTCCCTCCTTTATCCTCAGTCCTAGACCAAGTTTCATGATTAAGTCTTATCCTAGGAGATTAATTACTGTCTCAGGTACATATAAAAATGATCCCTCCACAGTTTTCAATTCAGATTTAATCTTTTATTAAATTTAAATTTTGTTATTATCATTATTATTATTTTAAAATTTACTATAGAGCATATGCACTCACCAGAGAGAGACAGAGAGAGGGAGAGAGAGAGATAAAAAAGAGAGAAAGTGAGAAATCAAGCTGCCAGTTCCGGGACTTGAAGCACAGTCAGCCTGTGAGAGTCTGGCATCTTAGCCACCACGCCACCTCTTGACCCTGGGATTTTTATCCATGGGGGCTGCTTGATCCCTTGACTGGAATCTAGGGTTCTTTTGTCCCCAATGATGAGGGTTTGAATCCAGATTCTAACTGCTTTCTCTAATGTTGATACCATGATCTTTGCTTTTTGTTTCTGCTTCTTTTCTTCCCACCTCACACACAACTTTTGGGCTTCCCTGTGTAGTTCTTCAATTGATTTTTCATTCTAACCATCTAATTTCTATAACTTCTTAGTAATATCAGGCCAGCTTTTAGTTACAACATTAATTTTTAAAAAGTTTTATTATTATTATTTATACATTTTTCCATTTATTTTTACATTTTTCCACAAACATTTACTTTACATATCAAAAAAATTTTTGCTCATAATCCATAGTTCTTTTTTGTTTGTTTAAATTTAAATTTATTTATTTACATTAATTAACTATACATCATTACAACATACAAAATGAGATTTTCCATCCAGAATACACTGTGTATTGGCTCAATCAAGCACATCAACACACACGTTGTCATCAACAAATACATTTTAATTTCTTGTTCCCTGTATATTTTGCTTTTTTCCCCATCCTTGATTCCCTATCTCTCACCCTGTGCCATCTCCCACCCTCCTCCCACACTGTCTCTGGTATCCATGGTTGCTTTCTTTTTTTTTTTTCATTTCATTTACTTTTATACATTAAATCACATTATTATTTAGCTCACAAAATGGATATTTCAACAGGTGAACATTTCTCCCTAGTACAGTTGATAAAACTACAAAATATCTTCAACAGATAATACCACATTTCTTTGTGCCATTAATGCTTTGCCTCCATATTTTTCTTCTAAATGTCCTCCCTCAGACCCTCCTCATTCACACACACTATATCTGGTATTTACATCTATATACTGTGTTTCTATATCCTTTAGTCAATTACTTTCAGTCAGAGTACAGACACTCAGTATATATTAAGTGGAAACATGCAATGCCTCTCCTTTTTCTTTTTCTTTTCTTTCTTTCTTTTTTTTTTGCTGTAGGGCGTGTGCGCTTGCCAGAAAGACAGAGAGAGACAGAGAGACAGAAAGCAAGAAATCACCCCCAAGTGGGGATGGCCATGCTGAAATCCCTTATCCTCCATTCTCTCCTCGGGATCTTGGGCACGTATGCACACGCGCCCGGCATGAGTTTCAGCCACCGGGTCCGGGACTCAAACCGTGGTCAGCCACACGGGAGTCCAGCAACATAGCCATTATACTAACTGCTGGTCCCAATGCCTCTCCTTTGTAGCCTGTCCTGTTTCACTCAGCAGTAAATCTTCCATATCCATCCACTTCCTGTCAAAAGCCAGGGTTTTGTTGATTTTTATGGCTGAATAGGATTCCATTGAGTATGGGTGCCACAGTTTTTCTACCCATTCATCCGTTCGTGGGATTTGGGTTAGCATGTCTTTGCAGTTGTGTATAATGCCACAATAAATATAGATGTGCAAGCACTTTTCTGATTAAGAATATTTCTGTCTGTAGATACCAAAGAGTGGGATTGCTGGATCATATGGTAGTTCTATTTGTAGATTTTGGAGGAATCTCCAAATAGTTTTCCACCGTGGATGAATCAATTTACATTCCCACCAGTAGTGTAAGAGAGTTCCCCTTTCACCACACCCCCACCAGCACTTACCGTTTTTTTTGTTTTTTTAATCTTAGTCATTGTGGCTGGGGTTAGGTGGTATCTCATTGTTGTTTTAATCTGCATTTCCCTTACAAGCGGGGATGTTGAGCATTTTTTTCATATGCCTTTTAGCTATTCATATGTCATCTTTAGATAGTAGTTTTTTCAACTCCTTCTCTCATCTTTTAATGGGATTGATCATCTTTTTTTCAGAACAGCTGCTTGAGTTCCTTGTGAATTCTGATTATCAGTCCTTAATCTGATGCATAGTTTACAAAAATATTTTCCCATTCTGAGGGCTGTCTACTCACACTAATTACTGTGTCTTTTGCCATGCAGAAACTTCTTAGTCTGATGTAATCCCACTTGTCTATTTTGGGGATTATTGACTGTGCTTTTAGGGTCTTATTTAAGAAATCTTTCCCTACTTCAATGTCTCCCAGAGTTTCCCCAATGTTTTCCAGTAGCAGTTTTATAGTTTTGAGATCTTAGATTTAGATCTTTGACCCACCTTGACTTAATTTTTGTCAGAGGTGAGAGGTAGGGGTTCAGATTCATCCTTCTGCAAGTGGAAATCCAGTTTTTCCAACACCATTTGCTGAAGAGATTTTCCTTTTCCCACTGGATTGACTGGCACCCCTTGTCAAAAATCAGTTGACTATATGTTTTGGAATTTATTTCTGGGGACTCTATTGTGTTCCAGTGGTCCACCTGTCTCTTTCTGTGCCAGTACCATGCTGTTTTGATTACCACAATTTTGTAGTATATTTTTGGGTCAGGGAGTGAGATGCCACCAACTCCACTCTTCTTGTGCAGAATTGCTTTGGCAATACGGGGTCTTTTATGATTCCAGACAAACTTTATGATTGTCTTTCCTAGATCTGTGAAGAATGTGTCTGGTACTTTGATTGGGATTGCATTAAATATGTAGATTAATTGGGGTAGAATTGCCATTTTGATTATATTAATTCTTCCAATCCAGGAACATGGGTTATCCTTCCACTTTTTTGTGTTGTTTTCAATGTTTTTTAAAATCTTCTCATAGTTTTCCTTGTGGAGGTCTTTAACTTCTTTGGTTATATTTATCCCTAGGTATCTTATACTTTTTGTGGCTATGGTAAGTGGAATAACTTTTTTCAGTTCTATCTCAGTCTGCCTGTTTTTCATATATAGAAATGCTATAGATTTCTGGATATTAATTTTGTATCCTGCAACGTTACTGTATTCATGCATTACTTCCAGAATATTTTTAATGGAAACCATTGAGTCTTCTATGTATACAATCATGTCATCTGCAAATAGAGAGAGTTTCACCTCTTCTTTTCCTATTTGAATGCCTTTTATTTTTTCCTCTTTTCTGATTGTGTTGGTGAGGTCTTCTAGTACTATATGAAAAAGAGTGGAGAAAGTGGGCATCCTTGTCTTGTACCTGTTTTTAGTGGGAAAGCTTTCGGCTTTTCTACATTGAGGATGATATTCTCTATGAGTATTTTATTGTATTGAGAAATTACCCTTGTATGCCAATTTTGCTGAGAGTATTAATCAAGAAAGGATATTGTATCTTATCAAATGCTTTTTCTGCATCAATTGATATGACCATATGTTTTTTATCTTTCTTCCTGTTAATATGGTGTATTACATTTATGGTTTTGCGTATGTTGAACCAACCTTCCATTCCTGGAATAAAACCTACCTGAACATGATGTATAATCATTTTTATAAGTTGTTGGATGCAATTGGCTAGTATCTTGTTGAGAATCTTTGCATCTATATTCATCAGGGATATTGGTCTATAGTTTTCCTTCCTTGTCCTGTCCTTATCTGTTTTAAGGATAAGGGTGATAGAGGCTTCATAGAATGAATTAGGGAGAGATTCACCCTTTTGAATGTTTAGAAATAACTTGAGCAGAATTGGGGTTAACTCTTCTTTTGAAAGATTTGTAGAATTCAGAGGTGAATCTATCAGGGCCAGGGCTTTTCTTTGTTGGAAGGCTATTTATTACTGATTCAATCTCCTAGCTTGTTATGGGCCTATTCAGACTTTCTATATCCTCCTGGCTCAATCTTGGTAGATTATATGTGCCCAGGAATTTGTTCATCTCATCCAGATTGTCTTGTTTCTTGGCATATAGATGTTCATAGCATCCTCTAATAATGTTTTGTATGTCTAATATGTCTGTTGTTATTTTGCCTGCTTCATTGCAGATCTGATTTACCTGGTTCCTTTCTCTCTTCTTCTTAATAAGTCTCACTAGTGGTGTATCAATTTTATTTATCTTTTCATAGCCAGATTTTTGTGGAAAAGCTTTTAGCTTTTCTCCATTCACTATAATGTTAGCTATAGGTTTTTCATATATGGCTATTATTGTGTTGAGAAATGACCCTTGCCAATTTTGCTAAAAGTCTTAATCATGAAGGGATTGTATTTGGTGGAATGCTTTTCTACATTAATCATATGGTTTTTCTTTTTTCTTTCTGTTTCTATGATGTATTATGTTTATGGTTTTGCATATGTTGAACCACCTTTGTATCCCTGGAATAAGGCCTTCCTGGTCATGATGAATAATAATTTTTATATGTTGTTGGACACAACTTGCAAGTATCTTGTTGAGAACTTTTGCATCTATATTCATCAGAGATATTGGCCTGCAGTTTTCCTTTTTTTGGTCATGTCTTTATTTGTTTTGGGAATGAGGATGATGGAGGCTTCATAAAATGAATTTAGGAGATTGCCTTCCTTTTGGATCTTTAGAAATATTTTGAGTAGAATGGAGGTTACCTCTTCTTTAACAGTTTTGTAGAATTCAGAAGTGAAACTATCAGTTCCTGGGCTTTTTTTTGATGGAAGGTTATGCATTACTGATTCAATCTTATTGCTTGTTATGACTTTCTTTGTTCTCCTGGTTTAATCTTGGTTGATTATATGCTTCCAGGAATTTGTCTTTCTCCTCCATGTTCTTTAGATTGTTGGCATATAGTCGCTAATAGTATCCTCTAATGATGTTTTGTATTTCTGTTGTGTCTGTCGTAATATTACCTGTTTCATTATATATTTGATTGATCTGGTTTCTTTCTTTCTTCTTAATCATTCTAGCTAATAATGTATTGTTCTTATTAATCTTTTCAAAGAACCAGCTTTTGCTTTCATTTGTATTCTGCATAGTTCATTTATTTTATAGTTCATTTATTTCTACTTGAAGTCTTGCTGGGTATAGTAATCTTGGTTGAAATTGTTTATTCATTTAACACTTTGAATATATTTCTCCATTCTTTCCTTGTTTACATTGTTTCTGATTGTTGTCTGATGTTACTCTGATGGGATAAACTTTTTTTTTTAATTTAAAAATTAATTATTTATTTATTTATATCCATTCAATCACATTAGTTAGCTTACAGAGTGAACATTTCAATATGTGAACATTTCTCTCCAGTCCAGTTGATCAATATATCTTCAACAGATAACACCACACCTCCCCATCCCGTCAATGCTCTGCCTCCATATCCCTCCTCCAAATGTACTTCCCCAGGCCCCACTCCTCCACACACACCATATCTGGCATTCACATTCATCTCTTGTGTTTGTACATCCTTTAGTCAATCAGTTTCAGTCATAGAGTGCAGAAACTCGGTATATATTAAGTGGGGACATACAATGTCTCTCCTTCACAGCCTGGCTTCACTCAGCAGTAAATCTTCCATATTCTTCCACTTTCTGTCAAAAGCCAGGATTTTGTTTGTTTTTATGACTGAATAGTATTCCATAGAGTATATGTGCCACAGCTTTTCAATCCATTCATCCATACAGGGGCATTTGGGTTGGTTCCATGTCTTAGCAATTGTGATAGTGCCGCAACAAATATCGATGTGCAAGCACTTTTCCAATGAAGAATTCTTCTGTACTTTGGGTAGATACCAAGGAGTCGGATTGCTGGATCATATGGTACTTCTATTTGTAGATTTTTGAGGAATCTCCAAATTGTTCTCCACAGTGGCTGGACCTATTTACATTCCCACTAGCAGTGTAAGAGAGTTCCCCTTTCACCACACCCCCCGCCAACATTTATCATTTTTTTTTTTAAATCTTAGACATTCTGATTGGGGTTAGGTTTTATCTCTCTCTCTCTTTTTTTTTTTTTTTTTTTTTTTTTTTTGAGAGGTTTATGCTATAGGGCGCATGCGCTTGCCAGACAGACAGAGAGAGACAGAGAGACAGAAAGTGAGAAATCACCCCCCCGGGGGGGATGGCCATGCCACAATTCCTTCTCCTCCATTCTCCTCTCGGAATCTTGGGCACGCACGCATACGTGCCCGGCGTGAGTTTAAGCCACCAGGTCCGGGACTCGAACTGTGGTCGACTATGTGGGAGTCCAGTGACATAGCCATTACGCTAACTGCTGGTCCCTCATTGTTGTTTTGATCTGCATTTCCCTTATGATGGGATAAACTTTGTAAGTAACGATGTTTCTCTCTTGGCAATTTTAGTATTTTGTCTTTGTGGTTTAGGCCAATCTGACTATGATGTGCCTTGGAGGAAATATTCTTGGGTGATTCTATTTGGGATCATTTGTATTTCTTGGGGTCTGGATCATTGAATGCTTTTCTTGGTTCGGAAAGTTTCCTTCCTGGACTTCATGGAATAGATTATCAATGCCCTTATTATTTTTTTCACGTTCTGGGATGCCAATTATCTGGATTTTGGACACTTAATAGTATCTAGTATTTCTCGTATATTGTCCTTTTCTCTTGGTTATTTTCTCAGTCTTTTTGATAATTTTTCTAGGTCAGAGGTTTTATCTTCTATATCTGAGATTCGATCTTCTGTGTGATCTACTACTTTCAAGGGATGTTTTAATCTAATAATTTCAAGGGAGGTCTTCCTGAAGACTGCATTAGAGTTTTCATCTCTAATAATTTTTTTTTGGTGTCTATTTCTTCTTTCAACTCATGAAAGAATTTCCTCACCTTCTGGAGCTCATTATCTCTTTTCTCTTGCATCTCATTTAGTTTTGTCAGTATAAATATTGTAAATTGTTTATATGACATTTCCATGAGTTCCATTGTGTTGTCTGTGAATGATGAGGAATTGATGTTTGCCCTTGGAGGAGAGATATTTTCTTGGTTGCTCATATTTCTTGTATCTCTGTGATGTTTTCTAGTCATCTGATGATTTATACATTTCTTCCTAAATTCTTCGAGTTAATTCTGAGCATTCAAAGGCATGTGGCAGTAGGTGATTAGCTATTTCTCTGCTGTTCTACCTCTCTGATGTTCACTAGCAACCTGCTCTGTTGTCACTGACCTTGGATGATTCAAAATCCTCCTAGGTTTTAGAGAACAAGTGTGCCTGTTTAAAGAGACCCTGCCTAGGATCCAGCAGTTGATGTAATGGCTGTGTTGCTGGACTCCCATGTAGTCCAAAAGCAATTCACATCCTGGACCTGGTGGTTTAAACTTATGCCAGGTGCATGTGCATGTGTGCCCAAGATTCCGAGAGGAGAATGGAGGAGAAGGGATTGTGGCATGGCCATCCCCCAGGGGGTGATTTCTTGCTTTCTATCTTTCTGCCTTTCTGGTGAGCACACGTGTCCTTTAGCAAAAGCCTCTTCAAAAATATATAATCAATAAATAAAGAGACCCTGTCTCTTAAAAATTAATTATATGGGACCAGCAGGTGGCATGGTGGTTAAGGCACTGGACACTCCCACATGGCCAACCACAGTTCAAGTCCTGGCCTGGTTGTTTGCTTTCCACTTTCTCTCTCTCTTTGTCTTTCACTGGTCAAAATTTAAAATAAAATGAATAAATTAATAAATAAATATTACATAGTTTTTTTTACTATTAACGACTAACTTTTATTTATTTATTTTATTTATTTATTTATTTATTTATTTTTATTTACATTTTTAATACATTCAATCACATTAGTTAGCTTACAGAGTGAACATTTCAATATGTGAACATTTCTCTCCAGTCCAGTTGATCAAAATATAACAATACCTCCCTGTCTCAACAATGATGTCTTCGTATCCCTCCTCCGAATGTTTTTCCCCAGGCCCCACTCCTCCACACACACCATATCTGGCATTCACATCCATCTCTTGTGTTTGTACATCCTTTAACCTGTCCATTTCAGTTATAGAGTGCGGATATTCGGTATATATTAAGTGGGGACATACAGTGTCTCTCCTTCATAGCCTGACTTGCTTCATTCAGCAGTAAATCTTCCATATTCTTCCACTTTCTGTCAAAAGCCAGGGTTTTGTTGTTCTTAATGGCTAAATAGTATTCCACAGAGTATATGTGCCACAGTTTTTCAATCCATTCAGCCGTACGAAGGCATTTGGGTTGGTTCCATGTCTTAGCAATCGTGAAAAGTGCCTCAATAAACATTGATGTGCAAGCACTTTTCCAATGAGGAATTCTTCTGTCCTTTGGGTAGGTGCCAAGAAATGGGATTGCTGGATTATATGGCAGTTCTAGTTGTAGATTTTTGAGGAATCTCCAAATGGTTCTCCACAGTGGTTGGACTAATTTACATTCCCACCAGCAGTGTAAGAGAGTTCCCCTTTTACCACACCCCCGCCAACACTTATCTTTTTTTTTTTTTTTTTTTTTTTTAATCTTAGCTATTCTGACTGGTGTTAGGTGGTATCTCATTGTTGTTTTGATCTGCATTTCCCTTACGATGAGGGATGTTGAGCATTTTTTCATATGCCTTCTGGCTATTCGTATGTCATCTTTAGTGAGTGTTCTTTTCAACTCCTTCTCCCATCTTTTAATAGGGTTTGTCGTCTTTTTTCTAAACAGCTTCTTTAGTTCCTTGTGTATTCTGGTTATCAATCCCTTATCTGATGCATAGTTTACAAAAATATTTTCCCATTCTGAGGGCTGTCGATTCACACTACTTACTGTGTATTTTGCATGCAGAAACTTGTTAGTCTGATGTAATCCCACTTGTCTATTTTGGGGATTATTGACTGTGCTTTGGGGGTCTTATGTAAGAACTCTTTTCTTACCCCAATGTCTCCCAGAGTTTCCCCAGTGTTTTCCAGGAGCAATTTTATAGTTTGGGGTCTTAGATTTGTTAAAGGGGAGAGGTAGGGGTTCAGATTCATCTTTCTACAGGTGAAAATCCAGTTTTTCCAGCACCATTTGCTGAAGAGGTTTTCCTTTTCCCACCGGATTGACTGGTACCCCTTGTCAAAAATCAGTTGACTGAATGATTGGGGATTTATTCCTGTGGACTCAATTCTGTTCCATTGGTCCACATGTCTCTTTCTGTGTTAATACCATGCTGTTTTGATTACCACAGCTTTGTAGTATATTTTTGGGTCAGGGAGTGAGATGCCACCCACTCCACTCTTCTTTTGTAGAATTGCTTTGGCAATGTGGGGTCTTTTATTATTCCAGACGAATTTTATGATTGTCTTTTCTAGATTTGTGAAGAATGTGTCTGGTAGTTTGATTGGCATTGCATTAAATAGGTAGATTAATTTGGGTAGAATTGCCATTTTGGTTATATTAATTCTTCCAATCCAGGAACATGGGATGTCCTTCCACTTTTTTGTGTCATTTTCAGTTTCTTTTTTTAGCTGCTCATAGTTTTCCTTGTGGAGGTCTTTAACTTCTTTGGTTAGATTTATCCCTAAGTATCTTATACTTTTTGTGGCTATGGTAAATGGAATAACTTTTTTCAGTTCTATCTCTGTCTGCCTGTTGTTTGTATATAGAAATGCTATAGACTTCTGTATATTAATTTTGTATCCTGCAACTTTACTGTATTCATGCATTACTTCCAGAAATTTTTTCATGGAAATTATTGGGTCTTCTATGTACACAATCATGTCATCTGCGAATTGAGAGAGTTTCACCTCTTCTTTTCCTATTTGGATGCCTTTTATTTTTTCCTCTTTTCTGATTGTGTTGGCGAGGACTTCCAATGCTATATTGAAAAGGAGTAGAGAAAGTGGGCATCCTTGTCTTGTACCCGTTTTTAGTGGAAAAGCTTGATGTTCACGATGGGTTTTTCATAGATAGCTTTTATTGTGTTGAGAAATTAACCTTGTATATCAATTTTGCTGAGAGTCTTGATCATAAAGGGATGTTGTATCTTATCAAGTGCTTTTTCTGCATCAATCGATATGGCCATATGTTTTTTGTCTTTCTTCCTGTTAATATGGTGTATTACATTTATGGTTTTGCATATTTTGAACCAACCTTGCATTCCTGGAATAAAGCCTACCTGATCATGATGTATAATCTTTTTTATAAGTTGTTGGATACGGTTTGCTAGTATCTTGTTGAGAATTTTTGTGTCTATATTCATCAGAGATATTGTCTATAGTTTTCCTTCCTTGTCCTGTCCTTATCTGTTTTGAGGATAAGGGTGATAGAGGCTTCATAGAATGAATTAGGGAGAGATTCACCCTTTTGGATCTTTAGAAATAACTTGAGCAGAATGGGGGTTAACTCTTCTTTGAAAGTTTTATAGAACTCAGAGCTGAAACCATCAGGACCAGGGCTTTTCTTTGTTGTAAGGCTATTTATTACTGTTTCAATCTCCTGGCTTGTTATGGGCCTATTTAGACTTTCTATATCCTCCTGGCTCAATCTTGGTAGATTATACGTGTCCAGGAATTTGTCCATCTCATCCAGATTGTCTTGTTTCTTGGCATATAGTTGTTCATAGTATCCTCTAATTATGTTCTGTATTTCTGCTTTGTCTGTTGTTATATTTCCCGCTTCATTGCAGATTTGATTTACCTGGTTCCTTTCTCTCTTATTCTTAATAAGTCTCCCTAGTGGTGTATCGATTTTGTTTATCTTTTCGAAGAACCAGCTTTTACTTTCATTTATTTTCTGTATAGTTCGCTTATTTTCTATTTCATTTATTTTTGCTCAGATCTTTATTATTTCCTTTCTCCTGGAGGTTTTTTGGAATATTTTGCTGTTGCTTCTTCAATTCTCTGAGGCATGATGTTAAGTGATCCATTTGCCTTCTTTCCATCTTCCTCTTATGAGCACTAATTGCTATAAACTTCCTTCTTATGACTGCTTTTGCGGTGTCCCAATGATTATGGAAACTCGTGTCCTCATTGTCATTATCTTCCATGAATCTTTTGATTTCGGACTTTATTTCATCAGTAGTTATGGAGTTATTCAATAATAGGTTATTTAGTTTCCATGTATGTGAGTACTTTTGAGGATTTCTCTTGAAATTAAACTCAAGCTTAATTCCACCATGGTCAGAGAACATGCTGGGAATAGTTTTTATGCCTTTGAATCTGTAGAGGCTTGCTTTGTGCCCTATGATGTGGTCAGTCTTTGAAAAGGCTCCATGCGGGGGTGAGAAAAAAGTGTATCTCGTGGTTTTTGAATGGGAAGTTCTATAGATGTCTGTTAAGTCCATTACATTTATGGTATCATTCAGATCCTTTATCTCTTTATCTATTTTTTGTCTAGATGATCTGTCTCGAAGGGATAGTGCAGTGTTGTGGTCTCCAATAATTAGTGTGTTGCAGTCTATCTCCCCTTTTAGATCTAACAGTCTTTCCTTCACATATTTGGGTGCTCCTGTGTTAGGCGCATAGATATTTATGAGTTATATCTTCTTGATCTATTGATCCTTTTACTACAATATAGTGCCCTACTTTGTCTCTTCAAGCAGTTTTTGTCTTAAAGGCTATTTTGTCAGAAATTAGTATCGGAGTTCAGTCCTGCCTCTACTTCCCCCTTGCTGTCTCCCTTAGCCTGTGCCGCTGCAGATGCCGCTTGTGGGGCTGGCTCCGCTCCGTCAGCACCGCCACTTTCTTCCCTGAGTACCACCGGGCGACCGCCATGGCTAACGTGGTCGACACGAAACTGTACGACATCCTGGGTGTCCCACCCGGAGCCAGCGAGAATGAGCTGAAGAAGACATACAGGAAGTTAGCCAAGGAATACCATCCTGATAAGAATCCAAATGCTGACACTCCCATCTTTCGACCACTGGGCCAGGATCTTCGAGGGAGGACTGCCCCCAGTGGCTTCAGCCCCGGGACCCCCAAGCCAGACCCCCCTCTTTCAGCCAAGAACGCTCTCAGTTCTACCACACCACACTCCCATCTTTCGTCCCCTGGCCAGGATCTTCGAGGGAGGACGGCCCCCAGTAGCTTCAGCCCCGGGACCCCCAAGCCAGACACCCCTCTTTCAGCCAAGTACACTTTTTTTTCCCCTTTCTTTTCTGTCCCCTTACCCACGTCTTTCATTTGTAAATTTCTCTCTTCTGATTAACACATAGGAATGCCCTTCATTCTACCATACTACACTCCCATCATTCGACCCCTGGCCAGGATCTTCTAGGGAGGACTGCCCCCAGGAGCTTCATCCCCGGGACCCCCAAGCCAGACACCCCTCTTTCAGCCAGGTACACATTTTTTTTCCTTTCTTTTTCTGTCCCCTTACCCATGTCTTTCATTTGTAAATTTCTCTCTTCTGATTAACACATAGGAACACCCTCAGTTCTATCACACCACACTCCCATCTTTTGACCCCTGGCCAGGATCTTCCAGGGAGGACGGCCCCCAGTAACTTCAGCCCTGGGATCCCCAAGCCAGACACCCCTCTTTCAGCCAGGTACACTTTTTTTCTCCCCTTTCTTTTTCTGTCGCCTTACCCACGTCTTTCATTTGTAAATTTTTCTCTTATGATTAACACATAGGAACGCCCTCATTTCCACCACACCACACTCCCATCTTTTGACCTCTGGCCAGGATCTTTGAGGGAGGACTGCCCCCAGTAGCCTCAGCCCCGGGACCCCCAAACCAGACACCCCTCTTTCAGCCAAGAACGCCCTCTGTTCTACCACACCACACTCCCATCTTTCGACCCATGATGAAATAGCATGCCGCGCTAGTGCGTGGTGTGCCACTTTTTCTTTATTGTACGTTTATTTTCTTCCCCCTTTTTCAGTCCTCACTTCCTTTATCTACACCATCCCTGGCTGTCTAGATAGGTCTAGAATTGCAATTCTGAAACATTCTAGCATTTTAAGACTCTCTGGATTCCTCCATTTCACTGAACCACCAGCGAAGAAGGAGATACATTAATTTGTACACTTGAAGAAAATACTTTTTCTTGGATTACATAACTGAACACAATTGAAGAGAGACTTTGCCTGTCTCCATTCCACATCAGAAAGGAAACACACTTGCTCTTATTCGAATTAACGTTCTCGTAAAAGGTTTTTCAAAGGGAACACATCTCCCAATGGGCAGAAGTAGAAGATTCTCAGGCCTGAATAAAGCAGGAAATATGTCTCCATCAAAGGAACACAGTAACTCCATTTTTTTTCTTGAAAAAATAGAGGACCTTACCAAAATGTCCGAGATAGAGTTTAGAACATTCATGTTGAACAAGTACTATGAGCTGGAACCGAAAAGAGACAATGAACTACAGGAGATGAGAAAGTCCTTCAACGATATGAAGGAAGAAATGCTAAGGAAGAATAAGATGGAACTATTAGAGGTGAGGTCTGTAATACAGGAAATCAAAAACTCTCTCGAAAGTATTAAAAGTCGATTAGACCATCCTGAACGTTGAATCTCTGATATAAAGATAAAACTTCTGACCTAGAGAAAACCACCAAAAAGATAGAGAAAATAACAAAAAAACATGAAGATAACATACAAGAATTACTAGATTCCATTAGACGTCCTAATATCCAAATAATTGCTATCCCAGAAGATGAAGAAACTAATAAGAGCATGAAAAACCTATTCCTTGAAATCTTGGAAGAAAATTTCCCAAGCATAGAGAGGCTCTCAAACATCCAGACCCAAGAAATACAAAGGGCACCAAATAGAATCAACCCCAGAAGATCTTCCCCAAGGCATATCATAGCCAGACTGGCTAAGACCACAGATAAAGATAAGATACTAAAACTGGCAAGAGAGAAACGACAAGTGACTTACAAAGGTCACCCCATCAGGCTAACACCGGACTTCTCAACCGAAACAATGCAAGCAAGGAAAGAATGGGAAGATGTGCTAAAAGTGTTAAGAGAGAAACAATTTCAACCAAGATTATTGTATCCTGCAAGATTATCATTCATATGGGAAAAAAAGATTAAAATCTTCTCAGACAAACAAAACCTGAAAGAATTTGCCAGCACCAGGCCATCTCTCCATGAAACCCTGAAGAAAGTACTGTTCCAGGAAAACTAAAGAAGTAACAGCCAGAAACAAAAGAGTAAAAGGCAACTAAGACAGTGGCCAACTTAAACGTCGGGACAGATCCATTAACATCGATAATAACATTGAATGTTAATGGATTAAATTCTCCAATCAAGAGACACAGACTGGCTGAATGGGTTAAAAAACAAAAACCCTCTATCTGTTGCCTACAGGAAACCCACTTCATGGATAAAGATATACATAGACTGAAAGTGAAGGGTTGGAAAAAGATTTTCCATGCAAATGGGAACCAAAAAAGAGCTGGAGTTGCAATACTAATCTCTGACAAAATAGGCTTTAAAACAAAAACTGTTTGAAGAGACAAAGACGGGCACTATATTGTAGTAAAAGGATCAATAGATCAAGAAGATATAACACTTATTAATATCTATGCGCCCAACACAGGAGCACCCAAATATGTGAAGGAAAGACTGCTAGATCTAAAAAGGGAGATAGACTGCAACACACTAATTGTTGGAGACCTCAACACGGCACTATCCCCCCTGTATAGATCATCTAGACAAAAAATAGGTAAAGAGATAAAAGATCTAAACAATATCATAAATGAAATGGACTTAACAGACATCTATAGAACTTTCCATCCAAAAACCTCGAGATACACTTTTTTCTCACTGCCACATGGAACATTCTCGAAGATTGACCACATCATTGGGCACAAAGCAAGCCTCTACAGATTCAAAAGCATAGAAACTATACCCAGCATCTTCTCCGACCATAATGGAATTAAACTTGAGTTTAATTACAGGAGAAATCCTCAAAAATACTCAAATATATGGAAACTTAATAACCTACTCCTGAATGACTCCACAACTACTGAAGAAATAAAGACTGAAATCAAAAGTTTCATGGAAGCCAATGACAATGACGACATGAGTTTCCACAATCTTTGGGACATTGCTAAAGCAGTCATAAGTGGGAAGTTCATAGCAATTAGTGCACATAAGAGGAGCATGGAAAGAAGGCAAATGGATCACCTAACATCATGCCTCACAGAATTGGAAAAGCAACAGCAAAAAGATCCAAAAACTCCAGGAGAAAGGAAATAATAAAGATATGAGCAGAAATAAATGAAATAGAAAATAAACGAACTATGCAGAAAATAAATGAAAGTAAAATCTGGTTCTTTGAAAAGATAAACAAAATTGATACACCACTAGCGAGACTTATTAAGAAGAAGAGAGAAAAGAACCAGGTGAATCAGATCTGCAATGAAACAGGCAAAATAACAACAGACATAGTAGAAATAAAAAACATTATTAGAGGATACTATGAACATCTGTATGCCAAGAAACAAGATAATTTGGATGAGATGGACAAATTCCTGGACATGTATAATCTACCTAGATTGAGCCAGGAGGATATAGAAAGTCTGAATAGGTCCATAACAAGCCAGGAGATCAAATCGGTTATAAATAACCTCACAACAAAGAAAAGCCCTGGCCTGAATGGATTCACCTCTGAATTCTACAAAACTTTCAAAGAAGAGTTAACCCCCATTCCGCTCAAGTTATTTCTAAATATCCAAAAGGGTGAATCTCTCCCTAATTCATTCTATGAAGCCTCTATCACCCTTATCCTTAAAACAGATAAGGACAGGGCAAGGAAGGAAAACTATAGACCAATATCCCTGATGAATATAGACGCGAAGATTCTCGACAAGGTACTAGCAAATCGTATACAACAACTTATAAAAAAGATTATACATCATGATCAGGTAGGCTTTATCCCAGGAATGCAAGGTTGGTTCAATATACGCAAAACCATAAATGTAATACACCATATTAATAGGAAGAAAGATAAAAACCATATGGTCATATCAATTGATGCAGAAAAAGCATTTGATGAGATACAACATCCCTTCATGATCAAGACTCTCAGCAAAATCGGCATAGAAGGGTCATTTCTCAACACAATAAAAGCTATCTATGAAAAACCCATAGTGAACATCATCCTCAATGGAGAAAAGCTGAAAGCTTTTCCACTAAAAACGGGTACAAGACAAGGATGTCCACTTTCTCCACTCCTCTTCAATATAGTACTAGAAGTCTTGGCCATTGCAATCAGAAAAGAGGAAAAAATAAAAGACATTCAAATAGGAAAAGAAGAGGTGAAACTCTCTCTATTTCCAGATGACATGATTGTATACATAGAAGACCCAATGGTTTCCATAAAAAAATTTCTGGAAGTAATACATGAATACAGTAACATTGCAGGATACAAAATTAATATCCAGAAATCTATAGCATTTCTGTATACAAAGAACAGACAGACTGAGATAGAACTGAGAAAAGTTGTTCCATTTACCATAGCCACAAAGAGTATAAGATACTTAGGGATAAATCTAACTAAAGAAGTTTAAGACCTCCACAAGGAAAACTATGAGAAGATAAAAAAAGAAATTGAAAATGACACAAAAAAGTGGAAGGACATCCCATGTTCCTGGATTGGAAGAATTAATATAATCAAAATGGCAATTCTACCCAAATTAATCTACCTATTTAATGCAATGCCAATCAAAGTACCAGACACATTCTTCACAGATCTAGGAGAGACCATCATAAAGTTCGTCTGGAATCATAAAAGACCCCGTATTGCCAAAGCAGTTCTGCACAAGAAGAGTGGAGTGGGCAGCATCTCACTTCCTGACCCAAAAATATACTACAAAGCTGTGGTAATCAAAACAGCATGGTACTGGCACAGGAATAGACAGGTGGACCAATGGAACAGAATAGAGTCCCCAGAAATAAATGCTCAAACATACAGCCAACTGATTTTTGACAAGGGGTACCAGTCAATTCAGTGGAAAAAGGAAAAACTCTTCAGCAAATGGTGCTGGAAAAACTGGATCTCTACTTGCAGAAAGATGAATCTGAACCCCTACCTCTCACCTCTGACGAAAATCAAGTCAAGGTGGATCAAAGATCTAAATCTAAGACCTCAAACTATAAAACTGCTCCTGGAAAACACCGGGGAAAATCTGGAAGACATTGGGGTAGGGAAAAACTTCTTAAATAAGACTCCCAAAGCACAGTCTATAATCCCTAAAATAGACAAGTGGGATTACATCAGATTAAGAAGTTTCTGCATGGCAAAAGACAGTGATTAGTGTGAACAGACAGCCCTCAGAGTGGGAAAATATTTTTGTAAAGTATGCATCAGACAAGGGACTGATAACCAGAATTCACAAGGAACTCAAGCGGCTGTTCCGGAATAAGTCAATCAATCCTATTAAAAGATGGGAGAATGAGTTGAATAAACCACTCTCTAAAGATGACATACGAATATCTAAAAGGCATATGAAAAAATGCTCAACATCCCTCATTGTAAGAAAAATGCAGATCAAAACAACAATGGGATATCACCTAACTGCAGTCAGAATGTCTAAGATTATAAAAACCAAAAATCATAAGTGCTGGAGGGGGTGTGGTGAAAAGGGAACTCTCTTACACTGCTGGTGGGATTGTAAATTGGTCCAACCACTGTGGAGAACAATTTAGAGATTCCTCCAAAATCTACAAATAGAACTACCATATGATCCAGCAATCCCACTCCTTGGTATCTACCCGAAGGACAGAAGAATACTTAATCGAAAAAGTGCTTGCACATCGATGTTTATTGCGGCACTTTTCACGATTGCTAAGTCATGGAAACAACCTAAATGCCCACGAACTGATGAATGGTTAGAAAAACTGTGGCACATATACTCAATGGAATACTATTCATCCATAAAAAACAACAAAACCCTGGCTTTTGAAAGGAAGTGGATGAATATGGAAGACGTACTGCTGAGTGAAGCAAGCCATGCTATGAATGAGAGGCATTGTATGTCCCCACTTAATATATACCAAGTGTCTGCTTGCTCTCTCTCTCTCTCTTTCTCTTTCTCTTTCTCTATATATATTTGAAACCATACTGCTTCTGTTGTTATAGAGTTATAAAATTATACAAAATTGGGGACCAGCAGGTGGCATGATGGTTAAGGCGCTGGACACTCCCACATGGCCGACCACAGTTCTAGTCCTGGATGTGGTGGTGGCTTGCTCTCTCACTTTCCCTCTCTCTTTCTCTCTCTGGTCTAATTAAAATAAAAGAATAGATGAATAAAAATTAAATAAAATAATTCTTTAAAAAATTATACAAAATTATAAGACATATTTTGAACATTATCTGTAAAATTCAGTATTTTGAAATTTTGAAAGTTGTTTGTAAACTGTCAAGAATTATGGAGTATGAGCTAGAATATTTTGCTATGTAAAGTAAATGTTTGTGGAAAAATGTAAAAATAAATAAATGAAAGAAAAAAAAAGAATCCAAATGCTGGAGACAAATTTAAAGAAATAAGTTTTGCATATGACGTATTATCAAATCCTGAGAAGTGTGAGTTATATGACAGATACGGAGAACAATGGTCTTCGGCAAAGTAGCGGTGGAGGTGGTGGCATGGATGATATTTTCTCTCACATTTTTGGTGGAGGATTGTTCGGCTTCATGGGTAATTAGAGTAGAAGTCGAAATGGCAGCAGAAGAGGTGAGGACATGATGCATCCACTCAAGGTATCTTTAGAAGATTTGTATAATGGCAAGGCAACCAAACTACAACTTAGCAAGAGCGTACTGTGTAGTGAATGCAGTGGCCAAGGTGAAAAGTCTGGAGCTGTTCAGAAGTGTAGTGCTTGTCGGGGTCAAGGTGTACGCATCATGATCAGACAGCTGGCTCTAGGAATGGTACAACAGATGCAGTCTGTGTGCTCTGATTGTAATGGAGAAGGAGAGGTAATTAATGAAAAGGACCACTGTAAAAAATGTGAAGGGAAGAAGGTGATAAAAGAAGTCAAGATTCTTGATGTCCACATAGACAAAGGCATGAAACATGGACAGAGAATTACATTTTCTGGGGAAGCAGACCAGGCCTCAGGAGTGGAACCAGGAGACATTGTTCTTTTGCTACAGGAGAAAGAACATGAGGTATTCCAGAGAGATGGGAATGATTTGCACATGACATATAAGATAGGACTTGTTGAAGCTCTATGTGGATTTCAGTTCACATTTAAGCACCTTGATAGACATCAGATTGTGGTGAAACACCCCCCTGGCAAAGTAATTGAACCAGGATGTGTTCGTGTAGTCAGAGGTGAAGGAATGCCACAGTATTGTAATCCCTTTGAAAAAGGCAATCTTTACATAAAGTTTGATGTACAGTTTCCTGAAAACAACTGGATCAACCCAGACAAGCTTTCTGAACTAGAAGATCTTCTGCCCTCTGTACCGGAGGTTCCTAACATAATTGGAGCAACAGAGAAGGTAGAGCTTCAGGAATTTGATAGCACTCGAGGCTCAGGAGGTGGTCAGAGGTGCGAAGCCTATAACGATAGCTCTGATGAAGAAAGCAGCAGCCACCATGGACCTGGTGTGCAGTGTGCCCATCAGTAAACTTTGCACACAAATTGCACAGGTGGATTTTCTTTCCACGTTTGCCTGATTTGTTCTCAACAATCCAACTGGAGTGTCTGATCAATCCAGATGAACTGATGGACATCTGTTCGTCGATGGGTAACTTTTTAAATTGGTATAGTATCTACAGAGTGTATAATTTAAACTAACCACAAAGCTTTACATCTTCATTTCGACTGTTCTGTAGCAGAATAAAGAAAGCACTTGAAAGGAAATGAGAGTCCCTTTCACACGTGGGTTATAAGTTTCAGTTCTGGTGTTTGTGCTTGATTTTTATCAGTTTTGTGTAGATTTTATGTTTCATATTTTAAACTCAAATCCCACATTGTAAAGTCTCTACAATTTGTCCTGAAGCTTTGTGTTTGACTGCACCTGCATAAGCTGCTACAAATAGAATAAAGAATTTCATAGCCTGAAAAAAAATAAAAAAGAAATTAGTATCACAACTCCAGCTTTTTTTTGTTCCCTATTGCATGGAAAACCTTTTTCCAACCCTTCACTTTCAGTCTATGTATGTCTTTATCGATGAGGTGGGTTTCTTGTAGGCAACAGATAGAGGGTCTCTGGTTTTTTTTTTTTTTTTTTTTTTTTTTTTTTTTTTTTTTTTTTTTTTTTTAGAGGTGTTTTCATTATAGGGCGCATGTGCTCACCAGACAGAGAGAGACATAGAGACAGAAAGCGAGAAATCACCCCCCAGGGGGGATGGTCACACCGCAATCCCTTCTCTTCCATTCTCATCTCGGGATCTTGGGCACGCACGCACACGCGCCTGGCGTGAGTTTTAAGCCACCGGTCCGGGACGCGAACCGTGGTCGACTACGTGGGAGTCCAGCGACATAGTCATTACGCTAACTGCTGGTTCCCAAGGGTCTCTGTTTTTTTATCCATGCAGCCAGTCTGTGTCTCTTGATTGGGGAATTTAATCTGTTCACATTCAATGTTACTATCGATGTAACTGGATCTGTCCCGACGTTTAAGTTGGCCATTGTCACAGCAGCCTTCTATTCCTTTGTTTCTGTCTGTTAGCTCTTTAGTTTTCCTGGAACAGTACTTTCTTCAGGGTTTCTTGAAGAGACGGTCTGGTGCTGGCAAATTCTTTCAGGTCTTGTTTGTCTGAGAAGATTTTAATATTTTTTTCCCATATGAAGAATAATCTTGCAGGATACAATAATCTTGGTTGAAATTGTTTCTCTCTTAGCACTTTCAATACATCTTCCCATTCTTTCCTTGCTTGCATTGTTTCTGTTGAGAGGTCCGGAGTTAGCCTGATGGGATGACCTTTGTATGTCACTTCTCGTTTCTCTCTTGCCAGTTTTAGTATCATGTCTTTATCTGTGGTCTTGGATAATCTGGCTAAGATGTGCCTTGGGGAAGATCTTCTGGGGTTGATTCTAACTGGGGTCCATTGTATTTCTTGGGACTTGATGCTTGAGTGCCTCTCTAGACTCGGAAAATTTTCTTCCAGGATTTCATGGAATGGATTTTCCATGCCGTTATTAGTTTTCTTCACCTTCTGGGATGCCAATTATTCTGATATTTGGGCATCTTATGGAATCTAGTATTTCTCATATATTATCCTTGTGTTTTTTTTTGTTATTTTCTCTATCTTCTTGGTGGTTCTTTTTAGGTCAGAGGTTTTATCTTCTACATCACAGATTCAATCTTCAACATGGTCTAATCAACTTTTAATACTTTCAAGGGAGTTTTTGATTTCCTCTATTCCAGACTTTATCTCTAATAGCTCCATCTGGTTCTTTCTCAGAGCGTCTATTTCTTCTTTCATATCTTGGAATGACTTTCTCATCTCCTGTAGTTTGTTGTCTCTTTTCTGTTCCAACTCGAAGAATTTTTTCACCATAAATGTTGGAAATTCTTTGTCTGACATTTTGGTAACATCGTCCATTAGCATGAAGGTGGAGGGGAGTTATTCTGTACCTTTGATGGAGATGTATTTCCTTGTTTATTTATACCCGAGTCTCTTCTTCTACTTCTAACCATTGGAAGATGTATTCAGTTTGAATACCTCTTGTGGGAACGTTTCTCCCACAAGGAGTAAGTGACTTTCCCTTTTGCTGCAAATCAATGTTTGCCGAAGTCTCTCTTCTATTGTTTTTTACCAATGTGGTATCAAGAGGGGCACTTTACTGAGGTGTCTGAAAAGTAATGTCTCCTTTTTCTCAGATGGCTCAGTACAAGGGAAGATCCCAGAGAAAGTTATATTACTAGGGGATTTTAGATATCTGATTATAGACCTGTCTAGTCCTTCTGGCAGGGTGGAAGATGAAGAGGAGAGGGTATTAGGTGAAACAACACAAGAAAAAAAAAACAACAGAGAAATAAAGAATCGCTGGCTGGCCAAAGGCCTGCCGCTGGGTCTGTAGCCTGCTGCTGGGGACAGGACAGGCTGTGGGAGGAGGAAGACCAAGAAATTTACAAGAGAATAAAGAAGCTGAAAAATCAGATGCAGAAAATACTAGCCACCTACCTAGGGGGTGGGCGCTTGGGCTGGGGGTCTGAAGGTGAGGTGAGGGAGCACCGATGTCCCTGCCTCAGAATTGCTAGCTCGCCAAAGGCCTGCCACTGGGTCTGTGGCCTGCTGCTGGGGACAGGACAAGCTAGGGGGTGGGTGCTTGGGTTGGGGGTCTGCAGGTGAGGTGAAGGAGCAGTGATGTCCCTGCCTCAGAATCGCTGGCTGGCCAAAGGCCTGCCGCTGGGTCTGTGGCCAGTACATAAAATTTAAAAAAAAAAATTAATTTTGCGATCCATTCCTTCAGTGGGCCTTGCCTTGGAGTAAGCCATTTATGGCTGGAAGACTGTGTTGCAGAGACACATAATTCATCCCCTGCACCACTTGCCTTTGAACTCTTGGGTGTGTTAATTTGGACTTTGAGAAAACTTAGTCTTCCTCCCCACGCCATTGGGACATCCATAACAGTGATAGGCCTGGCTGCACTGAGCTGCAGGGAGAGTGAGCTGCAAACTGTGGCTCATACATTGACACATGGCTCTGAATTCTAAGATTTTAGCATTTTCTAAAGCATGTGCTGTAATTCCATCTGTCTTCCTCAATTAAAGCTCAGTAGCTCAGTCCCAGGCACACCTGTTCTCTAGAAACTAGGAGGACTTTGAATCATTCAAGATCACCGACAACAGTACAGGTTGCTGGTAACATCAGAGAGGTAGAGTAGCAGAGAGATTGCCAATCACCTACTGCCACATTCCTTTGAATGCTCAGAATTAACTTGAAGAATTTAGGAAGGAATGTATAAATCACCAGATGACTAGAAACCATCGCAGAGATACAAGAAATATGAGCAACCCAGAAAATATCTCTCCCCCAAAGGCAAACATCAATTCCTCCTCATTCACAGACAGCACAATGGAACTCATGGAAATGCTAGATAAATGATTCAGAATATTTGTAGTGACAAAACTAAATTAGATGCAAGAGAAAAGAGACAATGAGCTCCAGAAGGTGAGGAAGTCCTTTCATGAGTTGAAAGAAGAAATAGACACCGTAAAAAGGAATCAAAAAGAATTATTAGAGCTGAAAACTCTAATGAAGTCTTCAGGGAGACCTCCCCTGAAATTATTAGATTAAAACATCTCTTGAAAGTATTATATCACACAGAAGATCAAATCTCAGATGTAGAAGACAAAACCTCTTCCCCATCTAACTCAGAGTATTTCCTTATTTGGTCTCTGAGCCTTTGCAAAAAGCCAGAGGGAGTTTCTTCTTTTTCTTTTCTTTTTTTTTTTTTTTTTTTTTTTTTTTTTTTTGAGAGGTTTTTGCTACAGGGCGCGTGCGCTCGCCAGACAGACAGAGAGAGACAGAGAGACAGAAAGCAGGAAATCACCCCCCAGGGGGGATGGCCACGCCGCAATCCCTTCTCCTCCATTCTCCTCTCGGGATCTTGGGCACGCACGCACACGCGCCCGGCGTGAGTTTAAGCCGCCGGGTCCGGGACTCGAACCGCGGTCGACTACGTGGGAGTCCAGCGACATAGCCATTACGCTAACTGCTGGTCCCTTCTTTTTCTTTTCAAATGTCACAGGTCTTGGAAACATTCTGTGTCCTCAGGGTGGATTCCTTAAATTTTTGGATTATTAAATCTTCGAGATCTTGAATTTGGGCCCTATCTCTGGAATAATTATTGTCCCATTGGAGGTCTGAATTTGGGAACTTTTGTTCCACGGACAGAACTCCTTGTCTGAAAGGGTGTTGTCTCTTCCAGATGGACATATCTAACTTCCTAATTATTCCTCTTTCTCCTACAAAGTGGATGTTCATTATAATCATCATCTTGATCCAAATATAATAGCTGGGTCCTAAAAATTGGTTGAGTTAATTGACCAGACCAAGGGGTCTTCTAATAATTATTTAGTTTCTTTCTTAAAATTTTTTCAACTTTATTATCTTTTTTTTTTTTTAAATTTGACCAGAGAAAGACAGAGAGAGAGGGGAAAGTGAGAAAGCAAGCTGCCAGGTCCAGAACTTGAACAGCAGTCAGCCATGTGGGAGTCCAGTGCCTTTAACCATCACACCACCTGCCAGCCCCTCTTTCTTAAAATTTCTAATGTCAGTACTCGTGAGGGGGGCATTCACAAATCTGATCTCTCCTAGCCCCATGGGGACATCTGTAATGGGAAACATTTTGAAGATTTCTCTAGAAGCCCCTGAATGTAGGGGAAATTTTTCAAGATCTTTCTTACATTGTTCTAATTCCTTCCTTAGGCTAGGGTATGGATTCACAGGGGCTGAGGATTCTAACTCCCAACATTCAGCCTGCTTAAGGCCCTCTTGTTTTCCATTCTGTGGGCATAAGGAGGAGTAAGGCAGGACAGAGGGTCCCAGAATTCTTTCTAGGGATTTTCTCCCTTGATTTTAAGAGGAAACATGAGAGTTGCTCCTGGTAACCGGCATAGAGCATAATCTTTTTCTTCCTGGGAGGATGAAGATGTATCATTACAATAAAAAACAAGGGCTTGACAGATTCAGTCCTCATCTGAGCCAGTTTTTGGCCGAAAGACTGAAAGTTTATGAATTGGTTCTTTGCCTTAAATAAAACAACAGTATTTCGTCACTTTCTGTTTCTTTTTATTCTTTGTTCAGGAATTACTTTCCCAGTATTTTAACATTTCCCACATGAGACTATCAGAGGGAATGTTGAGAGGAATCTCCTTATTTCCTCCCTTCTTCAGTTCCCTAGGCCTAGAATTCCTGTTTCCCATTTTTGTTGAGGTTAGTGACCCCTTTGTCTGAGTCTCCCCATGTACTCAATCCCTCATATTGGAGGCTCCTTGCACATATCAGGACCCACTTCATCTGTCTCCAGTTGCTTTCTTCATGGGAAAGTGGATCTGTGGATGGAGACTCTACACTCACTTCATATCTAGGATACATTTCAGTCACACACACTTGACATCTGAAAATGCCTAACAACTAAAGCAGTACTTATAGTCTGGTTCCCTACTTTGGCTTGTGCCCGAGGTTGCCTGGTTGCCATGGTACCTGCTTTCCTTTCCCAGTGTCAATTCCACCATTCTCAGAATAACAGTCTCGGGTGTATCTGCAGTCCTGCCAGAAGCTGGGACACCCAGACAGAGCAGGCCACCAGAAATTGGGTGGGACTCATGTCTCCCTCTATTGGGATCCCAGTCCCATAGTCCCACATATCTGCAGATATGCCAGACAAGCCCCCAGATTGCGAGAAACATGCTCACCTGTTCAATGCCAAAGAACAGACATGGAGACACGAAATACAAGGAAGCAGGACTTTAATGGGATCTTCCAAGTTTGAGTGTCTAATGGGCATCACACCCAAATTGGTTACAACAAGCAATATATTCCCTAGTGCGCAAGTCCCTCCCTCAGTTCCTTATTGACCGAGTTCTATGGGGTGTATAATCTTCCACACAGCACCTAAGTTTTATTATTCCCTTATTAGGTGTTAAGGCACAGGCTGAGGACAAGCCCATGGAAAAGACCTGCCAAATGTCCTGAGGAGGGGAAAAAGCTGGAAAGTAAAAAGGAGCGAAGGACTGGTGACCAGCCACCATCTCAAGAAGTCATTTATCAAGGGCAACTTGTCGTTTTGAAGTTTTGTTTGTTTAGAAACTTCAGGCATATCTGTAAACTGGTTAAGCAAATTTTGTTAAGCTACTCTTGAAAACAAATCACTTAAGGCTATTTTCTTACATCCCCTAAGTCCCAAATGCTCAGGAGGTCTGTAGACAGTTTGGCATAACATCCAAATGCAGCACACTTTTGATCCCCTTCAAGTGGGCACAGCAGGTAGAGATAAATGGGAAAAGAGGGTCAAAGCAGTCATGGGAGAAGGGGATGTCTCCACAGGTCCTTTCCAGACAGATCCCCATGGCTGGGAAAGCTCTAGCAAAAAGTGGCTTCATTTTGCTCTGGTTTTAGGTTAGCACTTAGATTCTGCAGAGGCTAGAAAGAACCAATCAGTTACCAGGCTTCAAATGTACCAAGTTCAACTTTGAAAGCTTCCTGCCAGTGCACACTGGAGCAGCAGATTCAACACCAGGCAGTTATTGCACCATCTCAAAAGAAACACTCCCATAATCAATTAAACTCATTACATTTGAATATTCAGTTCCTGCCAGAGTACAATTTAAATTCTCATTTCAAAATAATGTGTTCACAGAGATCAGGTTTACTATATAAAGGATGTTATGAAGCAAATAATTTCAAGAAGCACCACAAAAACTTTCACCAGGGGAAAAAAAACTCTTTGAAAGGGGCTTTCCAGCATTGCTCAGAACATGCATGCTTACTGGTGCTAAATACTGTGGGACAATGGTGAGTAAACCCACAATCTCTAATTTTAGTATTCACAACAAAATGGACATCTACAATGAATTTCCTTCAATGTCACAGAGACTCTCACTGGGGACATAGCAGTCTGGGACTTCTCAGGAGTAGGAAGAATTCCTGAAGGAGGTAGAGATGTGTATTGGTCCAGGTCCTTGATTGCAAGCAACAGAATTGGACTCTGCGTGATTTAGGCAGAAAAACAATCTATTAATATTTTATACTGGGTTGCTTCCAAAATCAGTAGGTGGCTTGGAGAAGCAGGTTTGAGTCAGGAACAACATTCAGACCACGCTGCAGTACTGGTCTGGTGAGCTTACCCCAGCACCTCAGAGTACTCTAGTCTGAAGTTTTCACCACCATCACTCTGAAGGGAGCTCTGTCTTACAGATACTAGATACTAGCGCTGCTTGAGAGAGAGAGAGAGTCTCTTTCTGGGTCCTTTATTTTTATTTCTAACTCCTTTTTTTTTTGGAGAGGTTTTTGCTATAGGGCCTGTGCACTTGCCAGACAGAGAGAGATAGAGAGACAGAAAGTGAGAAATCACCCCCAAGGGGGGATGGCCATGCCGCAATCCCTTCTCCTCCATTCTCCTCTCTGGATCTTGGGCACACATGCACAGGCACCTGGCGTGAGTTTTAAGCCACCGGGTCGTTGATTACATGGGAGTCCAGCGACATAGCCATTACACTAACTGCTGGTCCCTATTTTTATTTCTAACTCCTAAGACAGAGTTTAGGGTGACTGGACTAGGTAATGTGTGAGCACCCTAACTGTGAAGAACAGTAAATGTGACATTTTTTTGTCTGTAGCTGCTTCCTTCCAAGAATCAGAATATGTGGTAGTCCCCCAACCAGAGGAAGTGGCTTCAAATGCATACCCCCCCCAAAAAAAGAAAAACAGCAAATGACCCAGCATAGGCTGACAGTTGGAGGCTGCTTAGTATCACATGGCACCAAGTTAGTCATTTGGGGACAGAGTAGAGGAAGGCAGAATGGGCTGACTCAGATGAGCTAAGTGATCAAAGAAAGAAAGAAGGGCTCTATTTTCCCCCACGTTTAAAAAAATTAAAATTTTAATTTATTTTATACATTCAGTTACTATAAATTGCTACAGCTTGTAAAGTGGGTTTACCAAACATGAATACATTTCACACCAGGTCAGTTGAAGATACCATACACATCATCAAAAAATAATCGCCCATTTCTGGGTCCCAAAAATGTCTTGCCTCTCTGTTTTTCTCCTTGATTCCCTACCTATCACTCTTCCCCTTCTTCCACCCTCTTTCCACACTGTCTCTAGAACCCGTAACTCTTTTATATGCTTCTATATCCTCTAATCTCTCAATTTCCACTAGAGAGTGCATATAGTCGATATACATTACATGTAGACATACAATGTCTCTCTTTCATAGCCTGGCTTGCTTCACGCAGCACTGTCTTCCATATTCGTCCACTTTCTTTCTTTCTTTTTTTTTTTAAGAGGTTTTTTTCCTACAGGGCGCATACGCTCGCCAGAAAGACAGAGAGAGACAGAGAGATAGAAAGCGAGAAATCACCCCCCAGGGGAGATGGCCATGCCGTAATCCCTTCTTCTCCATTCTCCTCTCAGGATCTTGGGCATGCACTCACATGCGCCCAGAGTGAGCTTAAGCCACCGGGTCCAGGAATTGAATAGCGGTGGACTAAGTGGGAGTTCAGTGACAGAGCCATTACGCTAACTGCTGGTCCCCAATATTTGTCCACTTTCTATCAAATGCCAGGGTCTTGTTATTTTTTTATACCTAAGTAGTATTCCATAGAGTATATATGCCACACTTTTTCAGTCCATTCATCTGTTCATGGACATTTGGGTTGGTTTCATGTCTTAGCAATCATGAATAAATGCCACAATAAACATAGATGTGCAAGCTGAGCATTCTCTTATTCTTTGGGTAGATATCCAGAAGTGGAATTGCTGGATCATTTGGTAGTTCTATTTATAGATCTTTGAGGAACCCCCATATTGTTCTCCACAGTAGCTGGACTAATTTACTTTCACACTTAACAGTGTAGGAGAGTTCCTTTTTCACCACAGCCTTGCCAGCATTTTTCATTTTTAAAAATAATTTGCTGCAAGATTGGAAGAAACTAGAACTGCTACAATGGATAGCTGTATTGGGAATTTCAGTGCTCTCCACAAGGAAAAGAAAGCAATAAGGATTGTTTTGAGAATACAACTTTCTTGTCTAGAGAACTTTGTGATCCAGAAGTGAGTGGGTGGCAGGGATGGATGAGGAGAGATATTTCTAGAGTGCTTTATACTTTTCTAAAGAGTCATTGCCTTTGATTCCTTGATTGGCTGTTTCTGAACACAAATGGGAACAAAAGTCAGGCACCATGTTTTTGTTTTCTTTTAAAATTTTTTTCCCACTTTTTCTTTATTTATGTATTTATTTTACATTCCATCACTGTATATCATTACAGTATACCAAATGAATTTATCATTGTGAATATACTGTATATTGGTTCAATCAGATATTACCACACATGTTATTGTTTTTCTGATTGTAACCATTTGGTTCCAAAGATAAGAAGTACAACAACTCTAGGGAACTTCTACTCTAAAATTCTAAGTGCATAAACTTTTCCCTAGATTGACACTTGCTAACAATAGTACTTTGATCAGCTAAGGTGTAGAGGTTCAGGATTGAGTCACTCCCTTTCTGGGTAGACCCACAACCAGAGGGATATAAATGACTTTTATTAAACATATTTGGGATACTCAGGCCTGATAATAAATGACAATGGAGATAATTTGAGTCATTCTTGGTACACATACATCCTGAAATGCCACCAGAATGAATGAATGCCATAGGTTTTGCCACTGCTTTCTGATGTTTGCATATTACCTTTGACTGTTCATTGATCTCTGATTTGGGATGAGTGAGAGGTGCATGGCTACAGGAAATTGTCATGCAGTCTTCAACTACCGTTAGTCCCACCAGGTAGCCACTACTCACTACTGCTCATCATGAGCAGGAAGGGGAAAAAGAAAGAGTAATAACAGAATAGGAGGACTGAGTGCTGCTGTGCCATTTAGGGCTTTGAGTGAAATGAGGAAGACATTTCCTGATGCACCAGAAAGTGAGGGAATTGGGTACTGAATCTGAGTAGGGAGATGGAGCTAGTCACCTATCAAGCTGTCCATCCACCTAAAGCCCCAGGGAATCTGCACAGCACTCTTTGATCCAAACAATCCATACATGGGGAATCTGAAGGTTAGTGGGTAAAGCAGACCGTACTGGCTGTCTATCTAAATCCATTTCTTCCCCTTCTTCCTTGCTGGTTTGATCCTTAAAGAAGGGGCCATACTACAATGGGCCCAGTCCTGTCCAGGCCTGCCTTCAGAAACCCAGTTGTTCTTAGAACAAGACAGAGTCAATAGCATTTCCTATAAGACTCTCCCTGTCTCCCTCTGCCTATGTTGTTGTCTGCCTCTAGCACATAGATTCTGGCAGAGTCAGTACAGAAACTAGCACTCCTGGTAGTTCTATTATAAATCTTTTTTTTTTTTTTTGAGCGGTTTTTGCTACAGGGTGCATGCACTCGCCAGAGAGACAGAGAGAGACAGAGAGACAGAAAGTGAGAAATCACCCCCAGGGGGGATGGCCATGCCACAATCCCTTCTCCTCCATTCTCCTCTCGGGATCCTATGCATGCACTCACACGCGCCCAGCTAGAGTTTAAGCCACCAGGTCCGGGACTTGAACCGTGGTCGACTACATGGGAGTTCAGCGACATAGCCAATACGCTAACTGTTGGTCCCTCTATTATAAATCTTTGAGGGACCTCCATATTGTTCTCCATAGTGGTTGGACTAATTTACATTCCCACTTAACAGTGTAGGAGAATTATTTTTTCACCACAGCCTCACCAGTGTTTTTCATTTTCTGTTTTTAAAAAATAATTTTTTTTAAAAAAATAGTCTTTCTGGATGGAGAACTTCAATAAATGGATGTAAGCAAACAAATATACTGGTTTGAGAAGGATTTAACAGCAGCAAACATTTGTAGAATGTTATAACTTGTCAGTGCTGCTCTAAGCACTTTTAAAAAATATTAACTCATGGGACCAGCAGTTGACGTAATGGCTATGTCGCTGGACTATGTAAATCATGCCTATGTACTTAAATCTTAATGAAAACACAAAAGGACAAATTTTGGATAGCTTTCAGACAGCTGAGGTTCCTGGAGGGTGACACCTGGAGAGGACACCCCACATCCTTCACACATGCCTCCCCCTATGCATATCTTCATCTGTACCCTTTGTAATATTCTTTATAATAAACGGATAATCATGCTTCTCTGAGATAAAGAGGAAAGAAAGAAAGAAAGAGAGAGAGAGAGAGAGAGAGAGAGAGAGAGAGAGAGAAAGAAAGAAAGAAAGAAAGAAAGAAAAGAAAGAAAGAAAGAAAGAAGGAGAAAGAAAGAAAAAGAAAAATGAAAAAATAAAGGAGAAAGAAAGAAAGGAAGGAAGGAAGAAGAAAGAAAGAAAATGAAAAAGGGTTGTGCTCTAGCCCTGTGTTGGGATGAAAAATAGAATCTTGACTAGTCATATTAGTCATTACAGATTCATTCTTGCCAGTGATTGGTTAAGGCATGAGCATGTGACCCAGTCTTGTGACCTGAAGAGAAGTCTGAAGGACATTTGTAAGAGGCTTTCCTCAATAATAAAATGAGGTGCCTAGGAGAAAGTTCCCTTCTTCTTAACAGGATGTTGTCATGTGTGCAGTGCTGACACTGTTAGAACCATCTTGAATTGGGAAGCAATACCTGCTGTCAGCAGAAAAAGGCAGAAATAAAAGAATAAAAATCCCTATACCTTTGATGATGTTATTTGATTTATGATTTGGTCAGCTCTGAAACCACCACATAGGAATTTTTGTACCAGTTCTAGAAAATGACCCATCCCTTTTCTCTTGGAGAAGGCTGGGGTAGTGAGGTGGGTTTTTGTTGTTGTTTTCAACACAAAGACTGTTTTACTGGGAATATACTACAGTAGGTTATGAGAATTCAAACGGTGAGCACACCGAGGCAAAAGTCCTTGGGGGTAGGTTGAGGTCCTGAAAAAATGAAAACATTTACCTGTTCTTCAAGGTAGTAAAGACCAGGCACTGGGTATAGTAAAAGCCTGACCAGGCACTGGGTGTAGTAAAAGCCTGACCAGACACTGGGTGCAGTAGCATAGACTGTCATTGGCCTGAGAAGGGGCAGATCAATGGACAAGGAAGAGCAGAGCCTGGAAAAACACTGATTTGGGTACCAAAATGAGCAGACTGGATTTGTGCTACCTATGCACCGCTGCTGGTGGGCCTGTATACCTATGATAGAAAACCACACTGTAACCCATAAGTAGGAATACCTATGAGGGGTCTTCAAAAATGTCATGGAAAATGCATACTGTGAAGAAACTATGCATGACTTAAAATTTTTTGCACCAAAATAAACTCATAATTTAATTCTATTTTCCATGGACTTTTTTAGTCCCCTTGTACTTTATGTAATTTAGATATTGCAATAAAAAATTTAAAGATTTGTCAGTCTTCCAATTCTAAAATATGCTTATAACTGTTGTATTTATATTATTATCAAAATAAAAAATAAAAATATTTTATGAAAAATTTATGGAAAACTGGAAATAGATTTTTAGACCCTCAAAGACCATGAACCCTAGTTTGAGAAACATTAGGTTAAGACAGTCTCATAAGAGACTGTTGAAAAGGTACAAACCCAGGACCAGACTGAGATGGCCACTGAACTTGAGCTGTGAAATATTGCTCTCAGGGACTAAAAAATGAAGATATTTTGCTGAGACTTCTCCCTCCACATTCACTACTAGTGGGGAAAGGTACAAACCCAGGCACATCATGAGGTGGTCACTGAAACTGAGCTGTGAAATAATGCTTTCAGGGACTAACAATGAAGATTTTCTGCTGAGACTTTTTCCACATTCATTTCTAGTGGGTAGGACTACCTCTTTATCCTTCTCTCTGACTCTCTGTCTCTCTCTGTTTCTCTGTGTCTCCCAGTGTCTTTTCATCTTTATTTCATTAATTTTTTTTATTATTGAGACCAGCAGTTAGCATAATGGCAATGTTGCTGAACTTCCAAGTAGTCAACTGTGGTTTGAGTCCCAGACCCAGTGGCTTAAACTCACGCCGGGTGTGTGTGCACGCATACCCAAGATCCCAAGAGGAGAATGAAGAAGAAGGGATTGCGGCATGGCCATCCCCCCAGGGGGTGATTTCTCGTTTTTTGTCTCTCTCTCTCTCTCTGTCTCTCTGGCGAGTGCACACACCCTATAGCAGAAACCTCTCCAAAAATTTTTTTTGAATTATTATAATAATCTTGTTTATATTACATTGAATCACATATAACTTTACGGTGTATTACATTTCTTTTTCCAGAAGGAATACCATTCAATACAAAGACATTAAAATCCCCATCATCATCATCCAATAGCTTTTCATTGTTTTGCAGGTTATTATTATTATTATTCCAATTATTTTTTTAAACATTCAATCACTATTTATCATTTTGCTTGTAAAAAGACTTTACCCAACATGAAATACTTCTCAGTCCTGTCGAGTTGAGAACACTACACATGTCATCATCAACAGGTAATAAACCATATCTGAATCCCACTAATGTCACGCTTCTCTATTTGTTCTCTTGCTATCCTTCTCCATACTCTTCTCTTCTCCCGCCCCGCTCCACACTGTCTTATCATCACTAATGATTTTCACTGTTTTTATGCCCTCCAATATTTCAATCTCTACCATAAAGTGCAGATAGTCGATATACATCAAGTCGATACATACAATATTTTTCTTTGATATCCTGGCTTACTTCACTCAGCAATAGATCCTCCATATCGAACCACTTTCTATCAAATTCCAGGGTCTTGTTTTTTTATGGCTGAGTAGTATTCCATAGAGTATATGTGCCACACTTTTTCAGTCCATTCATCTCTTTGTGGGCATTTGGATTGGTTCCATGTCTTAGCGATTGTAAATAGAGCTGCAATAAACATTGATGTGCAAGCGCTTTTCTGACTGAGCGTTCTCTTGTCCTTTGGTAGATACCCAGAAATGGGATTGCTGGATCAAATGGTAATTCTATTTGTAGATCTTTGAGGAACCTCCATATTGTTTTCCACAGTGGTTGAACCAGTTTACATTCCACCAACAGTGTAGGAGCGTTCCCCTTTCACGACATCTCCATTTTATATTTTTAATTTTTGCCATTCTGACAGGGGTTAGGTTGTATCTTATTGTGGTTTTAATCTGCATCTCCCTTATGATTAGGGACGATGAGCATTTCCTCATATGCTTTTTGGCTGTTCATATGTCTTCTTTAGAGAGATTTTTGTTCAGCTCAGTTTCCCATCTTTTAATTGGGTTAACCATTTTTTTTTTTTTTCTGTGTAAGGCTCTTGAGTTCCCTGTGTATTCTGGTTATCAGTCCCTTGTCTGAGGCATATTTTACAAAAATATTCTCCCATTCTGAGGGTTGTCAATTCACACTTGTTACTGTGTCCTTTGCTGTGCAGAAACTTCTTAGTCTGATATAGTCCCACTTGTCTATTTTGGGGATTATTGCCTGTGATTTTGGAGTCTTATTTAAGAAGTCTTTGCCTACTCCAATGTCCCCCAGAGTTTCCCCAGCATTGTCCACCAGTAATTTTATAGTTCGAGTTCTTAGGTTCAGATCTTTGATCCATTTTGAGTTGAGTTTTGTTAATGGTGAAAGATGGGGGTTCGGTTTCATCTTTCTGCAGGTGGATACCCAGTTTGTCAAGCACCATTTACTAAAGAGGTTTTCCTTTTCCCAATGGGTTGACTGGTATCCTTTGTTAAAAATCAGTTGGCTCGGGACCAGCAGTTAGCATAATGGCTATGTCGCTGGACTCCCACGTAGTCGACCGCGGTTCGCGTCCCGGACCCAGTGGCTTAAAACTCACACCAGGCACGTGTGCGTGCGTGCCCAAGATCCCGAGAGGAGAATGGAGGAGAAGGGATTGCGGCGTGACCATCCCCCCGGGGGGTGATTTCTCGCTTTCTGTCTCTATGTCTCTCTCTCTCTGTCTGGCGAGTGCACGCGCCCTATAGCGAAAAAACCTCTCCAAAACAAACAAACAAAAAAGGAATCATATGGACCTGTTAAAGATGAAGAGTATAATACAGGAAGTCAAAACCTCCCTTGAAAGTATTAAACCTAGATTAGATCATATAGAAAATCAAATCTCAGATGTTGAAGATAGAATCACTAGCCTAGAAAAATCCACCATGAAGACTGAGAAAATTCCCCCAAAATTGAGAGTAATATACGAAAAATACTAGATACCATCAAACGTCCCAAATTCCAGATAATTGGTATTCCAGAAGGCAAAGAAACTCACTGGACATTGATAATATCTTCCATGAAATCCTGGAAGAAAACTTTCCAAACCTAGAGAGACATTTAGAGATCCAGACCCAAGAAATACAAAGAACCCAATGCATAGCATCAACCCAAGAAGATCTCCAAGACACATTGTAGCCAAATTGACCAAAACCACAAAGATAAGATTTGCAAGAGAAGGAACCAGCAGTTAGTGTAATGGCTATGTCGCTGGACTCCCACGTAGTTGACCGTGGTTCGTGTCCCAGACCCGGTGGCTTAAAACTCACGCCAGGTGCGTGTGCGTGCGTGCCCAAGATCCCGAGAGGAGAATGGAGGAGAAAGGATTGCGGCGTGACCATCCACCCGGGGGGATTTCTCGCTTTCTGTCTCTATGTCTCTCTCTGTCTGGCCAGCACACGCACCCTATAGTGAAAAAACCTCTCCAAAAAAAAAAAAAAATAGGCAAGAGACAAACATTAAGTTGCCTACAAAGGATATCCCAACAGGCTCACAGCAGACCTTTCATCAGAAACAATGTGCGTAAGGAAAGAATGGGAAAATATATTCAAAGTGTCAAGGAAAAAGAAATTTCAACCAAGAATACTGTACCCCACAAGATTATCCTTCATATGAGAAGAAAAGACAAGGACATTCTCAGATAAACAAAACCTGAACGAATTTACGAACAACAGACCATCTCTCCAAGAAGTTCTGAAGGGAGTGCTATACCAGGAGAATTAAATACAGACACACAGAAATAAGAGTTCAAAAACAACTAGCAAAATAGCTAACTTAATTGTAGGAAGAAGTCTGGAGTTGAATAGTGTAACCCATAATTTAATAAGTAAGATCGAACCACAACAGAAGATAGATGAAGTACATATGACTGATTTTGTAAAATGGAATCTTATGACTTTTGAGTAAAACATTGCTGATTTTCTCCTAGGCTCTGTTTTCCAGATTTAAGAATTTTAGTCTTGTCTCAAGTTGTTGATAGGATCATGTACCTACTGTTTGAATAGAATCCTAACCTGTTTCCTGGCTTTAAGTTTTAAGCAAAAATCCTTAGCATTTCTTTGATTTATTAAAGCTAAAATTGCTTTACTTGAAATTAAAAAACATATTAAAAATATCTATTTAATGACCGTAGTAAGCTATATAACATGAGCTAGGTACTACCTTATATTATATTCATTCTACTCAGAATTTCACGCCTAAATTCAGACATGAATTCACAGATATGTATATATCAGCTGGCGTTGCTATTGAAAGTAGATTATTAAAGATACTTTGTGAATCAATAAAATGTGGGGAAAAAAAGAATGGGAAGAGATATTGTGGGAGGATGGTGGGAAATGGCAGAGGGTGAGAAATAGGGGGAAATATGTATGTATATGAAACTAGAAATGGAAAATTAATGACAATACGCATGATTAAGCCACTATGCATTATATTCTAGATGGGAAATTATACTTTGTACGCTGTGACTATGCTCAGTGAATGAATGTAAAATTAATTAATTAATTAAAAATAAAAAATAATAAATAAAAAAGGAGAGATTGTCAATATAAGAAGAAATAATGTTGAAACTCGTATTGGACTTTTCTTTGTGAGATGAGGAGTGACAATTATAGGTGTAATTCAATGTTTCTTAACAGAGCATGCCTAAGAATCACTTAAACAGCTTGGTAAAATGTAATTTCCTAGGTTCTGCTCCCAGAAATTCTGGTTCAATAGTTCAGGGATGAAGCTCAGGAATCTACATTTTAAACAGGTAATTTTGTTTCAAGTGGATCCCAAATCATACTTTCAGAAACACTATACCTGCCAAGAAATGGACCATTAAAATGATGCAGCCCCAAGAAAGATAATTTTCTCCAATAACTGGGTAAATTGGGTAAATTCACTTTACAAGCTAAGTGATATATACTGATTGGATGTATAAATAAAATAAAATAAAATATCTACCATGGGACAAATGGGGACATTAAGCCATATAAATTCTTCTAAGACAGTTTCAAAGTTGGAAGCAAATAAATTGCTTGATTGAGGCACTCACTTTATTACCAGGGAGGAGAATTTTTTTTTTAATAGGTTTTTGCTATAGGGCACGTGCGCTCGCCAGACAGACAGAGAGACAAAGAGACAGAAAGTGAGAAATCACCCCCCAGGGGGGAATGGCCATGCCATAATCCCTTCTCCTCCATTCTCCTCTCGGAATCTTGGGCACACACGCGCCCGGCGTGAGTTTTAAGCCACCGGGTCCGGGACGCGAACCACGGTCGACTACATCGGAGTCCAGCGACATAGCCATTACTCTAACTGCTGTTCCCCAGGGAGAAGAATCTTGTAACCCAGTGTATACAGGACTTTGAACTAGTAGTGACTGCTATTTACTGTTTCCTCCTCCTTGTTTTAAATGCTAGTTTTAATTTTGATTATACAAAATTTTCCTTCTACTATTGTCTGTTAGGTATATTGGGAGTTGGCTAAAGTGGTTATCTTTTAAATATAGTTTGCATAACCAGGAGAACTGCATTAGTTAACAAATTTTCAGTTAAAAGTAATAGAAAATCCACCTAAACTTGTTCAAGTAAACAATAAAAAATTAATTTAATAGTATTTTTAAGATCTAATTGATATGTAATAAACTGCACATATTTGATTTGGTAAGTCTAGACTTTTTGATGAATGGAATTATGCAGTATACAATCATTTTTGTCTGGCTTTTCACACAGCATATTTTATTTTTAGATTAATTCATTCTGTTGTACAGAATTATTGCTGAGTAGAATTCCTTTGTATGTATGCATCACAAATTGTTTATGCATTCACTTGTTGATGAGACTTTGGATTGCTTCCAGATCAGGGCTATCACCTTTCTTGAACAAGCATTTGTGGGGAAATATATTTTCATTTCTCTAGAATTAATTCCTATGAATAGAATAGCTGAATCAGATGGCAGGTGTATTTAACTATATATATATATATATATATATATATATATACATATACATATATATATATATGTATATGTATATATATATATATATATATACACACATACATACACACACACACACACACACACACACACATATATATATAATTTTATACATTAAATCACTGTTTATCATTACAGCATGTAAAATAAACTTTCCCAGCGTAAATGCACTGTATATCAGTCCAGTTAAAAATATTATCATACACATTATACTCAACAATTTTTCATTTTTAAAATTTATTTTATTTATTTTTTTACAATCACTGTGTATCATTATAGCATATAAAATGAATTTTCCCATCCTGAATACACTGAATAATTGGTTCAATCAAAGATACTATCTTATATACTATTGTCAACAGATAATTTTCTATTTTGGTGTCCCTTAAATATTTTGCTTCTTTCTTTTTCCCTTGATTCTCTTCCTCTCATCCTCCCCCATTTCCCACACTCCTCCCACACTGTCTCTAGTATCACCAATTGTTCTCCATGCTTTTATATCTTCCAATCTTTCAATTTCTGCCACAGAATGCAGACATTTGGTATACATTGAGTGGGGACATACAGTGCTTCTCTTTCATAGTTCAACTTGCTTTGCTTAACAGTAAATCTTCCATATTAATCCACTTTCTGTCAAAAGCCTGGGTCTCATTGTTTTTGTTTTTTTCTTTTTTTAATGGGTGAATAGTATTCTGTAATGTATATGTGCCAAAGTTTTCAGTCCATTCATCTGTTTGTGAACATTTGGGGTGATCCCATGTCTTAGTAATTGTGAATAATGCCACAATAAACATGGGCATGCGAGTACTTTTCTGACTGAATGTATTCCTATCCTTTGGGTAGATACTCAGGAGTGGACTTGCTGGATCATATGGTAGTCCTATTTGTAGGTCTTTGAGGAACCTCCATAACGTTCTTCACAGTGCCTGTACTAATTTACATTCCAACCAACAATGTAGGAGAGTTCCCTTTCACCACAGCCTCGCTAGCAGTTATCATTTTAAATATTTTAATCAAAGTTATTTGTACTGGGTTTAAGTGATATTTCATTGTGGTTTTGATTTGCATTTTCTTTTTGATAAGGAATGTTGAACATTTTTTTTCATGTGCTTTTTGGCTATTCGTATGTCTTCCTTTGAGAGTTATCTGTTCAGCACATTAGCCCATTTTTTAATTGAGTTAATCAATTTTTTAAGGGGGGGGGGTAAGCTGCTTGTACTTCCTGCATTTTATGGTCATCAATGCCTTGTATGAGACATAGTTTGCAAATATATTCTCCCATTTTGAGGGTTGCCAATTCACTCTAATTATTGTTTCTTTTCCTGTGAAGAAGCTTTTCAACCTGATTTAATCCCACTTGTCTATTTTGAGGGCTATTGTCTGTGTTTTGGGGGTCTTTTTAAAGAAGTTGTTGCCCCTCTGATGTCTCCAAGAGTTTTCCCTGTATTATCCACCAGCAGTTTTGTAGTTTAAAGTCTTAGGTTTAGATCTTTGATCCATTTTGAGTTGAATCTTTATTTTTTTAATTTCAAGAAAGGCAGTTTTAGCTTTTTATTTTTGAGAGGTTTTTGCTATAAGGTGCATGCGCTCACCAGACAGACAGAGAGACAGAAAGCGAGAAATCATCCCCCAGAGGGGATGGCTATGCCGCCATCCCTTCTCCTCCATTCTCCTCTCGGGATCTTGGGCATGCACGCACACGCACCCGGTGTGAATTTAAGCCACTGGGTTTGGGACTCGAACCCTGGTCGACTATGTGGGAGTCCAGCGACATAGCCATTACACTAACTGCTGGTCCCAAAAGCAGTTTTAGCTTTAATAAATCAAAGAAATGCTAAGAGACTTTGCTTAAAACTTAAAGACGGGAAACAGGTTGGGATTCTATTCAAATAGTGGGTACATGAACCTATTGGTGGCTCAAGATAGGACAAAAATCCTTAAAACAGGACAACGAAGCCTAGAAGAAAATCAGCAATGTTTTAGTCAAAAGTCATAAGATTCTATTTCAGCAGTTCAGTCTCATGTACTTTATCTTCTGTTGTGGTTCAATCTTCCTGATTAAATTCTGGGATATAATCAACTCTAGCCTTGTCCTTATAATTAAGTTGGCCATTTTCTTTTTTTTTTTCTTTTTACATTTATTTATTTATTTTTACATTTTCCACAAACATTTACTTTACGTATCAAAAAATTTTTGCTCATATTCCATAGTTCTTGACAGTTAATAAACAACTTTCAAAATTTCAAAATACTGAATTTTAAAGATAATATTCAAGGGAACCAGCAGTTAGCGTAATGGCTATGTCGCTGGACTCCCACGTAGTCGACCGCGGTTCACGTCTCGGACCCGGTGGCTTACAACTCACGCCGGGCGCGTGTGCGTGCGTGCCCAAGATCCCGAGAGGAGAATGGAGGAGAAGGGATTGCGGCGTGACCATCCCCCCTGGGGGGTGATTTCTCGCTTTCTGTCTCTCTGTCTCTCTCTGTCTGTCTGGCGAGCGCACGCGCCCTATAGTGAAAAACCTCTCCAAAAAAGATAATATTTAAAATATTTCTCATAATTTTATGTAATTTTGTTTGTGACTCTGTAACAACAGAGACAGTATGCTTTTAAATATTTTTGAGAAAATATTTACATGTCAACTACTCAAATTGTTGAAAAGCCAATGCCCAGCACACTAGTCACACATAAAACTTCTCAGTTCAGCTCTGCCTACCAAGTATTCTGTGATATACCATCTGATAGCAAAGATCAGTCTCTTTTTCTTCCTTCAAAGTCTTTCTCAAGATAATCTGGTGTGGTTGCTCTTTTGCAATCTCTACTGATTACAATGGTGGACTGGAATAGTTCAAGTTATTTTTTGTTATAAATTCTTTCATGTATCTTTTCTAATCCTCTCTGCCAGGCAGAACTATTTATGGTGCCAGGTCATAAAAGCTCCTGTTGGCTTACTTGAGATCCACATTAGTTCCATAGTTTTCTGATTAATCTTCAGGTATGACATTCCAGTCAAAGTCCTGTCCAATAATGAGTATTTCCAATTTCTGATTCCATGCAACAAGCATTACTGAACCTATGCAAATAATCCTTCTGCCACAAAATAAGAATACTCCCAAATATTTTCCAATTCCAAAGGGGTCAGGAAGAAAGAAAATTTTATGTTTCTATTTAAAGAAATAAACAAGAAAAATATTTTAACAAATTGCTAAACCTATCATCAAACTGAAAAGAAAGTAAAATACTTAAATTGGGAAAACAAAGCATAGCAAAAAAAATCAGTGATGTTTTACTAAAAGTAAAATTCTATTTCACCAGTTATGTCATATGTTCAAATTCTCTTCTGTTGAACTTGCAGTGTTGCTGTGGTCCAATCTTTCCGTGTAAGTCCTGGAATTTAACATTCAACATAATTATTCATATTTCTTTTTTTCTTTTTTAAATTTAAATTTATTTATTTACTTTCATTCTCTATACATCATTACAACATACAAAATGAGATTTCCCATTCAGAATACACTGTATATTGGCTCAATCAAGCACAACAACATACGTGTTATCATCAACAAATAATTTTCCATTTCTTGTTTCCTGTATTTTTTTTTTTGCCATCCTTTATTCCCTATCTCTCATCCTCTGCTGTGTCCCACCCTCTTCCCGCACTGTCTCTGGTATCCATGGTTTCTTTCTATGCCTTTTCCCTCCATTTTATTGATTTGCTAATGAACTTAGTTAATCTAAACATTTTCAATAGCAAGTGCAGCTGATATATACATATCCATGAACACAAGTCTGACTTTAGGCATAAACCTCAGTGAGCAGAATGAACATACTATAAAGTAGCACCTAGCTGGGGCTATATAGCTTACTGCAGTCATCAAATATGCACTTTTTTCCTGAAACTTTTAAAAATTAATTAATGTACATTCATCCCCTAATCATCATCAGAGCATGCAAAAAGTGGTTTCCCACCCAGAATATACTGCATAGTGGCTTAATCATGTATGTTATCATCAATAATTTTCCATTTCTAGCTTCACATATGAATGTATGTGTGTGTGTCTGTGTGTGTGTATATATTTATATTTAACCCTATGTCTGACCCTCTGACACTTCCCATCCTTTTCTCACACTATCTCTGGTGTCTACAGTTGTCTTCCATTCCTTTTACTCCCACATTTTATTGATCACACAATTTCTTACATAATCTAACTACTTTCAATAGCAAGTTCAGCTGGTAATTTCAAGAAAAGCAGTTTTGAATTGGTAAGGAAATTTGCTTAAAACTTAAAACCTGGAAAGAGGTTAGTATTCTGTTCAAGTAGTAGGTACATGAACTTATTGACAGCTCAAGACAGGACAAAAACTCTTAAAACCGGACAACAAAGCCTAGAAGAAAAGCAGCAATATTTTAGTCAAAAGTCACAGAATGCTATTTCACCAGTTTCAGTCTCATGTACTTAATCTGTCTTGTGTTGTGGTTTGATGTTTCTGATTGAATTTTGGGATATAATATTCAACTCCAGACTTGTCCCTACAATTAAATTGGCCATTTTCTTAGTTTTTGAACTCTTATTTCTGTGTGACTACATTTAACTTGCCTGACATAGCACTCCCTTGAGAACTTCTTGGAGATCTGGCCTGATGCTGGTAAATTCTTTCAGGTTTTGTTTATCAGAGAATATTCTTGTCTTTTCTTCCCATATGAAGGATAATCTTGCCGGGTACAGTATTCTCGGTTGCAATTGCTTTTCCCTTAACACTTTGAATATATTTTCCCATTCTTTCCTTGCTCGTATTGTTTCCGATGAGAGGTCTGCTATTAGTCTGATGGGATATCCATTGTAGGTAACTTGCTGTTTCTCTCTTGCAAATCTTAGTATCTTGTCTTTGTGGTTTTGGTCAGTCTGGCTATAATGTGTCTTGGAGAAGGTCTTCTTGGGTTGATTCTATTTGGGGTCCTTTGTATTTCTTGGAACTGGATCTTTGAGTGCCTCTCTAGGTTTGGAAAGTTTTCTTGCAGTATTTCATGGAATAGATTATCAATGCCCTTATGAGTCTCTTCACCTTCTGGGATGTCAATTATCCAGATGTTTGAACATTTGATGATATCTAGTATTTCTCATATATTATTCTCAAATATTTGGGCCATTTTCTCAGTCTTCATGGTGGATTTTTCTAGGCCAGCAATTTTTTTCTTTTATATCTGAGATTCTATTTTCTGTATGATCTAGTCTACTTTTAATACTTTCAAGAGAGATTTTGACTTCCTGTATTATAGTCTTCATCTCTAACAGTTCCATTTGATTATTTTGTAAAGTGCGTAATTCCTCTTTTAGGTCTTTCAAGAATTTCCTCACCTCCTGGAATGCATCAGCTCCTCTTCTCTTTCTCTTCTGTAGTTCATTGTCTCTCTTCTCTTCCATCTCTGTTAACTTTGCCATTATGAATGTTCTAAATTTTTTATCAGACATTTCCATGATTTCCATTGAACTGTCTGTGGATGAAGAGGAGTTATTCTTTTCCCTTGGAGGAGAAGTATTTTCTTGCTTTCCCATGTTTCTTGTGGTCCTGCGGTGATTTCTAGTCATCTGATGGAAAACGTGTTTCTTCCCAAACTTGAAGTTCAACGTGAGCGTCCAGGAGCATGCAAAAAAAGAAACAGAGAGAGTAAAACAACAACAACAAAAACAACCAAGAAACAGAGAAGAAAGAAAACTGCAAAAAAAAAGAAATAAAAAAATTATTTTTTTAAAAAAAGGATAAATTAGAAAACCACGTGGTGCGCTTGTGTGCTGCGTGAAATCACTAGTTCTCAGGAGCCATGAAGGTGTCTTTTGAGGCCTGTTCCCTTGCCTCTCCTGGGTTGGGAGGGGGAGAGATGATTAGTAACAAGATAAAGGGAAAAAAGGGGCTGAAAACCAAGAAACTGCTTTACCTTAAAAATTTTTTAAAAAGGAAAAATTACAAAAAAATGAGAAGACAGAGACAGAGGTAGAGAGAGACAAAGACAAAGACAGGAGGCTTGAAAGTCTGCCTACCACACGAGTTTGTGGGCTGGAGGCTGAATTATCAGTGGAAAATCTTCATTTCTCTTATTCCTCTGAAATCACTAATTCTCAGTAGCCATGAAGGTGTCTTCTGACGCCTGCTCCCTTGCCTCTCCATGGGAGTTTGTGGGCTGGAGGCTGAATTATCAGTGGAAAATCTTCATTTCTTTATTCCCTGAAATCACTAATTCTCAGGAGCCATGAAGGTGTCTTCTCTTATTGATATTTCTTGTACCTAGCATTAAATTGGTAATTTTTTCAGTTGCCTTTTGGTCTCTTATTTCTGTATGTTTCTTCAGTTTTCCTGGTAGAACACTCCTTTCAGAATTTTTTTTTGAGAGGCTTTTGCTATAGGGCGTGTGAGCTCACCAGACAGACAGAGGGAGAGAGACAGAAAGTGAGAAATCACCCCCTGGGGGGGATGGCCACGCTGCAATCCCTTCTCCATTCTCCTCTCGGGATCTTGGGCATGCACGCACATGTGCCCGCTGTGAGTTTTAGGTCACCGGGTCCGGGACGCGAACTGTGGTCAACTCCATGGGAGTCCAGCGACATAGCCATTACACTAACTGCTGGTCCCACTTTCAGAACTTCTTGAAGAGTGGGTCTGCTATTGGCCAATTCTTTCAGTTCTTGTTTATCTGAGAATGTTTTTATCTTTTCATTCCATATGAAAGATAATCGTGCCGGGTATAGTATTCTTGGTTGAAAATGTTTTTCACTTAACACTTTGATATATTTTCCCATTCTTTCCTTGTTCATACTGTTTCTGATGAGCGGGCTGAGGTTCGCCTGATTGGATAACCTTTATAAGTAACCTGATGTTTCTCTCTTGCCAATTTTAGTATCTTGTATCTGTCTGTAGATTTGGCCAGTCTGGCTATGATGTGCTTTGGAGAAGATCTTCTTGGGTTGATTCTATTAGAGGACCTTTGTATTTCTTGCATCTAGATATTTGAATGCCTCTCTACATTTGGAAAGTTTTCTTTCAAGACTTCATGGAATAAATTATCAATGCCCTTATTAGTTTCCTCACCTTCTGGGATACTGACTATCCAGATGTTTGGGTGCTTAATGCTGTGTAGTATTTCTTGTACAGTATTCTCATTTTGGGGGGTTATTTTGTCATTTTTTGGTCATTTTTTCTAGAAAAGAGGTTTTGCCTTCAACATCTGAGATTCAATTTTCTGTATGGGCTAATATGCTTTTAATACTTTTGAGGGAGTTTTTGATTTCTTGAATGGCAGCCTTCATCTCTAATAGCTGCATTTGATTCTTTTTCATGGTGTATATTTCTTCTTTCAGATCATGGAAGAACTTCAACACCTCCTGAAACTCATTGTCTCTTTTCTCCTGCATCTTCTAGAGTTCATTATCTCTCACCTCTTGCATCTCTTTTAGTTTGTCACTATGAATATTCTGAATTCTCTATCCGACTTTTCCATGAATTCTACTGTACTGTCTGTGGATGACGAGGATTGTTATTTTCCCTTACGAGGGATTGTTATTTTCCCTTAGGGTAGAGATATTTTCTTAGTTTCTCATGTTTCTTGTGCCTCTGTGGTGGTTTCTGGTCATTCAGTGACAAAATCTCTCCTCCACTATGCTTGTCTGAATATTTCAGGAGTCTAGAAGATGGAGTTTCAAGAGTACTCTTTTTCTGTAACTTTCCATGCCTTTCTGAGAAGAACATGGTGATGATGAGTGGTGTCTGCTAGCTGATCTGGTCGCTGGTTTCCACCCTGAATCCTGGGTCATGGAGAGGTGTGGGTACTTCAGTCACAGAGCACACTCCCACATGCAACCAGATCAAGGATGTGAGGGTGGAGGGTGCCTTTCCAGTAGCGTGCAGCCTGAGCTGATATACACACTCAACGAGGAGTTAAAGGCTATTGCTGTCCCATTGGTGTTCCAGGAGCACCACCTGAGTGAGGTGCAGAATATGGCATCTGAGGAGAAGCTGGAGCAGCTGCTGAGTTCTTGCCCAGGCTGGACTCCGGGATGCACCGAGGACCCACGGCAACTCAGGGTACCCACTTAGCTCCACTGCCCACAGATCCGGTAAGGCCCAACGCGGTCAGGTAGGGGCTGGGGTAGGTCGCTGACTGACTTGCAGTCGCACTTGCTGCTGCCGCCAACGCTCTCTCCCATTTTCTTAGTTTTTGAACTCTTATTTCTGTGTCTGTATTTAATTTTCCTGGTATACCACTCCCTTTAGAACTTCTTGGAGAGCTGCTCTCGTGTTCGTAAACTCTTTCAGATTTTGTGTATCTGAAAATGTTCTTGTCTTTTCTTCCCTATGAAGGATAATCTTGCCAGGTACAGTATTCTTGTTTGAAATTGCTTTTTTTTTTTTTTTTTTTTTTTTTGAGAGGTTTTTGCTATAGGGAGCATGCGCTCGCCAGAAAGAGAGAGACAGAGGTACAGAAAGCTAGAAATCACCCTCCTCCCCCTGGGGGGATGGCTATGCCACAATCCCTTCTCCCTCTCCTCCATTCTCCTCTCGGGATCTTGGGCATGCGTGCACACGCGTCTGGCATCAGTTTAAGCCATTGGTTCCAGGACTTGAACCCCAGTCGACTACATGGGAGTCCAGCAACATAGCGATTATGCCAACTGCTGGTCCTTGAATTTGTTTTTCCCTTAACATTTTGAATATATTTTCCCATTCTTTTCTCGCTCAAGATCTTCTTGGGTTGAGTCTATGTATTGTGTCCTTTTTATTTCTTGGGTCTGGATCTTTAAATGCCTCTCTAGGTTTGGAAAGTTTTCTTCCAGGATTTCATGGAATAGATTATCAATGCCCTGCGTGTCTCTTTGCCTTCTGGGATACCAATTACCTGGAATTTTTGACTTCTGATGGTATCTAGTATTTCTCGTTCATTATTCTCACATTTTTTGGCAATTTTCTCAGTCTTCATGGTGGATTTTTCTAGGCTAGCGATTCTATCTTCTACAACTGAGATTCAATTTTCTGTATGATCTAGTTTGGTTTTAATACTTTCAAGAGAGGTTTTGACTTCCTGTATTATAGTCTTCATCTCTAATAGGCCCATTTGATTCTTTTTTATGGTGTATATTTCCTCTTTCAGATCTTGCAAGAACTTCCTCAACTCCTGGAACTCATCAGCTTCTTTCTCCTGCCTATTCTGCAGTTCCTTGTCTCTCTTCTCTTCCATCTTTGTTAGCTTTGTCACTATGAATATTCTAAATACTTTATTTAACATTTTCATGAGTTCCATTGTATTGTCTGAGGATGAAGAGGACTTATTCTTTTCCCTTGAAGGAGAAGTATTTTCTTGCTTTACCATATTTTTTTGTGACCCTGTGGTGATTTCTGGTCATCTGATGGATTGTATATTTCTTCCTAAATCTTGAAGTTCAATCTGAGTGTTTAGAGGTGTTCAGGAGGAGCTGATCTGCAATCTCTCTTCTGTTCTGTTTTTCACTCTTTGTGCATCCGATTCAGTGGGAATTGAGGACTATTCTGACCCTAATCTTATTCAGGTGTTTTGATCCTGTTCACTTTGACCTGTCTAGACACTCAGTGTGTGTAGGCCACTAGAAATAAATCTGGAGGGAGAAGTCTCAGCAGAAAATTTTCATTTTCAGTCAATGAAAGCAATATTTCACAGCTCAAGTTCAGTAGCCATCTCAGGATCCACAAAAACCTCTTAAAATTTATTTTCTGGACTTGGGCCTTCAGGTAGTATAGTGGTTAAGGTGATGGACTCCCACCTGGCCAACCACAGTTCAGTTCTCAGACCAGGTAACTTCTTTTTTTTTTCTCTCCCTCAGTCACAGTGCATTCCTCTTGCAGTTTACAATTGGTTATTAAAGTTGATCTCAAAGAAATGATCACCCAATGAGTCTCATATCTGAAACTTGATCTTCATTCACCATGGACCAGGCCTCTCCATTCCCTGCTGAGGGTCAGCCTACCCCTGTCATGGCCCAGGGAAGCCACGGCTGGAGTGCTCAGGAAAGAGCTCCCACCAATGACTCTGTGAGCCCATGCTCCCATTTTGAGCTGATTTTTGTTAAAGGTGAGAGATAGGGGTCCAGTTTTATCTTTGTGTAGGTGGATACCCAGTATTTCCAGCTATGTACTAAAGAGATTTTCTGTTCTCCACTGAATTATCTGGTGGCCTTTGTAAAAATTCAATTTTCTGTATGTTTTGAGATTCATTTTTGGGTTCTGTATTGTTCCATTGGTCCACACATACCTGTTTTTGTGCCAATACCATGCTGTTATTTTCTTTTACTTAATTATAATTTTTATCATTTATTTATTTTTACATTTTCCCACAAACATTTGCTTTACATATCAAAAAATTTTGGCTCATACACCATAATTTTTTAAAATTTTTAATTCATTAATTTACATTCATTCAGTGAGCGTCGTCACAGCATACAAAATGTGATTTCCATTAAGAATATCATGCTTGGGACCAGCAGTTAGCGTAATGGCTATGTCGCTGGACTCCCATGTAGTCGACCGCGGTTCGAGTCTCGGACCCGGTGGCTTAAACTCACGCCGGGCGCGTGTGCGTGCGTGCCCAAGATCCCGAGAGGAGAATGGAGGAGAAGGGATTGTGGCGTGGCCATCCCCCCTGAGGGGTGATTTCTCGCTTTCTATCTCTCTGTCTCTCTCTGTCTGTCTGGCGAGCGCACGTGCCCTATAGCAAAAACCTCTCCAAAAAAAAAAAAAAAAGAATATCATGCTTGGTGGCTTACTCAAGCATGTTATCATCAGTAATTTTCCATTTCTAGCAATATATATATATATATATATATATATATATATATATATATTATATATACACTCATGTATATATATTTCCCCCTATTTCTCATCATCTGCCATTTCCCACCTTTCTCCCACACTATCTCAGCTGTCTATAGTTGTTTTCCATTCCTTTTTTCCCCCACATTTTACTGATACACAAAATTTCTTAAAAAAATCTAACTACTTTCAATAGCAAGTTCAGCTGGTATATACACATCTGTGAATACATGTCTGACTTTAGGCATGAAACTCTGAGTAGAATGAATATACTATAAGGTAGCACCTAGCCATGCTATATAGGTTAGTATGGTCATTAAATAAATATTTTTAATATACTTTTTTAATTTCAAGAAAAGCAGTTTTAGCTTTAGTTAATCAAAGAAATGCTAAGGATCTTTGCATAAAACTTAAAGCCAGGAAACAGGTTAGGATTCTGTTCAAATAGTAGGTACATGAACCTTTTAGCACCTCAAGACAGGACAAAATTTCTTAAAACTGGAAAACGAAGCCTAGAAGAAAATCAGGAATGTTTTTGTCCAAACTTATTAAATTTAATTTTATGTACTTAATCTCATGTACTTAATTTATCTTCTGTTGTGGTTTGATCTTCCTGATTACATTCTGGGATATAATATTCAACTCCAGCCCTGTCCCTATGATTAAGTTGGCCATTTTCTTAGTTTTTGAACTCTTATTTCTGTGTGTCTCTATTTAATTTTCCTGGTATAGTATTCCCTTGAGAAGAACTTCTTGGAGATCTGGTCTGATGCTGGTAAATTCTTTCAGGTTTTGTTTATCCGAGAATGTTTTTGTCTTTTCTTCCCATATGAAGAAAAATCTTTTCAGGTACAGTATTTTTGGTTGAATGCTTTTCCCTTAATACTTTGAATATATTTTCCCATTCTTTCCTCACTCTCATTGTTTCCAATGAGAGGTCTGCTATTAGTCTGATGGGATATCCTTTGTAGGTAACTTAACATTTCTCTCTTGCCAATCTTAGTATCTTGTCTTTGTGGTTTTTGTCATTTTGGCTATAATGTGTCTTGGAGATGATTTTCTTGGGTTGATTCTATTTGAGGTCCTTTGCATTGTTTCGGACTGGATCTTTGAATGCCTCTCTAGGTTTGGAAAGTTTTCTTGCAGGATTTCATGGAATAGATTATCAATGTCCTTTTGAGTCTCTTCACCTTCTGGGATAACAATTATCTGGAATTTTGGACATTTGATGGTATCTAGTATTTCTCGTATATTATTGTCTTTTTTGGGTATTTTTCTCAGTCTTTGTGGTTGATTTTTCTAGGTCAGTGATTCTATCATTTGCTTCTGAGATTCGATTTATGTTATGATCTAATCTGCTTTTAATACTTTCAAGAGCGATTTTGACTTCCTGTATTTTAGTTTTCATCTCTTTTAGGTTCATGTTATTCTTTTTTATACTATTTCCTCTTTTAGACCTTCCAAGAATTTCTCACCTCCTGGAACTCATCATCTCCTTTTTCCTGCCTCTTCTGCAGTTCATTGTCTGTTTCCTCTTCAATCTCTGTTAACTTTGTCCCTGTGAATATTCTAAATTCCTTATCTGACATTTCCAAGAGTTTCATTGTACTGTCTGAGGATGAGTTATTCTTTTCCCTTGGAGGACATGTATTCTCTTGTTTTCCCATATTTCTTGTGACCCTGCAGTGATTTCTAGTCAACTGGTGCATGGTGTGTTTCTTCCTAATTACTATAGCGTAATATGAGCATTCAGAGTCATGCAGGAGGAGGTGATCTGCAATATCTCTTCTGTACTGTTTTCATTCTTTGTGCATTAGATTCAGTAAGAATAGAGAAATATTCTGGCCCTAATTATATTCAGATATTTGGATCATGTTCCCTTGGACCTATCTATACACTTAGTGTGTAGTGGCTTAGCAGTCAATGAATAAATATTAAGAAAAAAGAAAAAGAATTAGAGAAGTGAGAAGACAAAATAAAACAAAAAAGAAGAAAGAAAAATGATGATAAAAACTGTAAATTTTCATTTTTCTAGAGAATTATTTTATTTATCTTTCTTTATTTATTCATTTATTTATGTTAATTTGACCAGAGAGGAACAGAGAAAGAGAGAGAAAGTGAGAAAGCAAGCTGCCAGCTGAGTCTGGGACTCAAATTGCAGTTGGCCATGTGGGACTCCAGCACCCTTAACCATCACACAACCTCCTGGCCCCTTAATTTTCATTTTATAAAGAAAAACTGAAAACTGTGCAGCATGTGTGCCACATGAAAGCAATATTTCACTACTCAAGTTTGGTATCCATCTCAGGATGGGACTTTGTGCCTTTCCTAAATAGAATGGGGAAAGGCAAAAATCACCACAATAAAAGAGGGTCTTAGGAGCCCAGATAATACTATACTTAAAAATTTTTTTTTAAATATTAAAAGACCCAGAGAGACATAGAGAAACAGACAGAAGCAGAGAGAAATGGAGAGAAAGAGACAGATGTAGCCCTACCCACAAGAAATTAATCCGGACAGAGAAGTCTCAGCAGAATATAATTTTTAGTCAAGAAAAGCAATATTTCGCTCAAGTTTGGCATCCATCTCAGGATGGGTCTGCTTTTGTGCTTTTCCTAAATGGAATGGGAAAGGCACAAATCACCACAATAAAGGAGGGGCTTGACAGAACAGAGAATACTTACCTTTAAATTTTTTTAAAAGATATTAAAAGACACAGAGTGACAAAGAGAGAGAGAAATGGAGAGAAAGAGACAGAGGTAGTCCTACCCACTAGAAATGGATCTGGAGGGAGAAGTCTCAGCAGAAAATCTTCATTTTTAGTCAAGGAAAGCAATATTTTACAGCTCAAGTTTGGTATCCACCTCAGGATGGGCCTGGGTTTGTGCCTTTCCTATACGAAATGTGGGAAAGGCACAAATTAGCACAATAGAGGAGGGGCTTAAGAGTCCAGAGAATACTTTACCTTAAAAATTAAAAAAAAAAAGAGAAGAAGATTCCACATGACCCCTGTGAACTAGGTATTTCAGGGGACAGGAGAAATGAAGATTTTCTACTCATAATTCAGCCTCCCGCAAGCAAAGCTAGCGTGGCAGGAGAGTTGAGCCCTTCCTTCAGAAGAAGATTCCGCATGGCCCCTGTGAACTAGGTATTTCAGGGGACAGGAGAAATGAAGATTTTCTACTCATAATTCAGCCTCCAGCAAGCAAAGCTAGCGTGGCAGGAGAGTTGAGCCCTTCCTTCAGAATAAGATTCCGCATGACCCCTGTGAACTAGACGGATCTAAGAGCACTGTAGCTAAACATCCGAATACTAATAGGGTTAAAATATTTCCCAATATCTACTGAATCTGCTGCACCAGCGATCACAACAGAACGGCAAACAGATTCTAGATCACCTCTGTCTGCTTGCTCCTGAACATTCAGACTGAACTTCAAGAATTTGAAAGAAACACACCATCCATCAGATGACAAGAAATCACCACTGGATCACAAGAAATATGGGAAAACAAGAAAATACCTCTCCTCCAAGGGAAAAGAGTAACTCTCCTTCATCCACAAGCAGTTTGGTGAAAGTCATGGGAATGTCTGATAAGGAATTTAGAGCATTCATAATGTTGAAGCTAACAGAGATGGAAGAGAAGAGAGATAATGACCTGCTAAAGAGAAAGGAGAAAGAAGTCGAGGAGTTCCAGGAGATGAGGAAATTCTTGCAAGATCTGAAAGAGGAATTACACACTTTACAAAAGACTCAAATGGAACTGCTAGAGATGAAGTCTATAATACAAGAAGTCAAAATCTCCCTTGAAAGTATTAAAAGCAGACTAGATCATTCAGAAAATAGAATCTCAGATGTAGAAGAGAAAATGGCTGGCCTAGAAAAATCCACCAGGAAGACTGAGAAAATGGCCCAAAATTTTGAGAATGATATGCGAGAAGTACTGGATACCATCAAACGTCCAAATATCCGGATAATTGGCATTCCAGAAGGTGAAGAGACCCATAAGGGCATTGATAATCTATTCCATGAAATCCTGCAAGAAAACTTTCCAAACCTAGAGAGGCATTCGAAGATCCAATCCCAGGAAATACAAAGGACCTCAAATAGAATCAACCCAAGAAGATCTTCTCCAAGACACATTATAGCCAGGTTGACCAAAACCGCAGACAAAGACAAGATACTAAGATTGACAAGAGAAAAACATCAAGTTACCTACAAAGGACATCCCGTCAGGCTAACAGCAGATCTCTCATCGGAAACAATGCGAGCGAGGAGAGAATGGGAAAATATATTCAAAGTGTTACGAGAGAAGCAATTTCAGCCAAGAATACTGTACCCGGCAAGATTATCTTTCAGGTGGGAAGAAAAGACAAGAACATTCTCAGATAAACAAAACCTGAAAGAATTTACCAGCACCAGACCAGATCTCCAAGAAGTTCTCAAGGGTGTGCTGTATCAAGAAAATTAAACACAGACACATGGAAATAAGAGTCCAAAAGCTAAGAAACTGGCCAACTTAATCATAGGGACAAGTCTGGAGTTGAATATTATATCCCAGAATTTAATTGGGAAAATTGAACCAGAACAGAAGATAAAAGTACATGAGACTGATAGGTTCATGCACCTACCATTTGAACAGAATCCTAACCTGTTTCCTGGCTTTAAGCAAAGTTCCTTGGCGCTTCTTTGAGTTAAGTTAATACTAGTTTTCTAAGTAGTAATGAGTGAACTCACCATTGAAAGTAGTTAGATTATGTAGGAAATTGTGTGATCAATACAATGTGGTTGGGAAGGGAATGAAGGACAATTGTAGACACCGCAGGTGGTGTGAGAGGAGAGTGGGAAGGGACAGAGGGTCAGAAAGAGGGGTGGAAATAATTCTAGGAACTAGTAATGGAAAATTTTTTTGTAATGTGCATGATTGAGTCACTATGCAGTGTGTACTGGATGGGAGATTGCATTTTGTATGCTGTGATGATGCTTAGGGAAGGAATGTAAATTGAGTTACAAAAAAAAAAAAGATTCAGGAAAAAAAATATATCTATTCAATGACTGCAGTAGGATATGTAGCCCCAGCTAGGTGCTACTTTATAGGATGCGTAAAGTTAGACTTGTGTTCATGGAAATGTGTGTATCACCTGTGTTTGCTATGAGGGTATTTGGATTGATTAGGGTCTTTCGTGATTCAATAAAATGTGGGGGGAAAACAGTATAGAAAGCAAACATAGATACCAGAGACAGTGTGGGAGGAGAGTGGGAGATGGCAGAGGGTAAGAGATAGGGAATCAAGGATGGGGGAAAAAAAAGCAAAACATACAGAAAACAAGAAATGGAAGATCATTTGCTGACAATAACATGTTTGTTGATGTGCTTGATTGAGACAATATACAGTGTACTCTGGATGGAAAATCTCATTTTGTATGCTGTAATGATGTACAGTGAATGAATGCAAATAAATAAATTGAAAAAAAATTAAAAAAAAATGAAAAGACCCAGGGAGACACAGAAAGACAGAGAGAGACAGAGAGAAATGGAGAGAAGGAGACAAGGGTAGTCCTACCCACTAGAAATGAATCTGGAGGGAGAAGTCTCAGCAGAAAATCTTCATTTTTAGTCAAGGAATGTAATATTTCACAGCTCAAGTTTGGTATCCATCTCAGGATGGGCCTGGCTTTGTGCCTTTCCCACTGTAAATCAATATGGAGGGAGAAGTCTCAGGAGAAAATCTTCATTTTCAATCAAGGAAAGCAATATTCCACAGCTCAGATTCGGTATTCATCTCAGGATGTGCCTGGGTTTGTCCATACACCATAATTTTTGACAGTTAATAAACAACTTTCAAAATTTCAAAAAATTGAATTTTAAAGATAGTGTTTGAAATATTTGTTATAATATTGTTTATGATTTTATAAATATAGACAAAGTATATTTACAAATATTTTTGAGAAAATATTTACATGTCAATCACTCAAATCGTTTCAAAGCAAATGCCCAGCACACAATTTACACATAAACCTTCTCAGTTCAGCACTTTCTACCTAGTATTCTGTGGTTTACCATCTGCTAGAAAAAAAAAGTCTCTTTCTTTTTTTGAAGTCTTCTTCAAGGTAATACTCTTGTTGTGACTGCTCTTTTGCAATGTCTAGTGATTACAATATTGGTCTGGAAAATTCAAGTTATTTTATGGTATGAATCCTTTCATATAGCTTCATGAATCCTCTCCACCAGCCAGAACTGTTTGTGGTGCCAGGCCATCTTTCCAAGAGCTTCTGTTGGCTTACTTGAAATCACTTTAGTTCTATAGTTTTCTGGTTTAATCTTCAGATATGACATTCCAGTCAAAGTCCTGTCCGATAACAAGTATTTTCAATTTCTGATTCAAGGCAACAGGTATTATTGAACTTATGCAAATAACCATTCTGCCACAAATAAGAATATGCCCAAATATTTTTCAATTCTAGAGGGATCAGGAAGTGAGAAATGTTTATGTTTCCATTTAAAGGAACAAACAAGAAAGAAAAAATTAGCAAATTTCTGAGCCTATTAACAGCTCAAAAGAAAGCAAAATCCTTAAATTGGGGAAAAAAAGCATAGTAAAAAATATCAGTACTGTTTTACTCAAAAGTCATAAAATTCTATTTCACCAGTTCAGTTTTATGTAATCAATCTCTCTTCTGCAGTGTTACTGTGATCCGATATTTCTGTTTAAATCCTGAAGTTAACTTTCAACGTTATTATTATTATTATTTAATTTATTTTTTATTATCATCATAATCTTGTTTATAATACATTGGATTGCATATAAGTTTACAATGTAGTACATTGCTTTTTCAAAAGGGAATGTCCTGCATGTCAGTCAATACAGAGACATTAATCTTCCCACTTCATCATTCAATATCTTTTCAATGTTTTTCCCAATCATTATTACTATTATTCTAATTATTTTTTAAACAGTCAATCACTATTTCTCATTTTGCTTGTAAAAAGACTACCCATCATGAAATACTTCTCAGACCAATCCAGTTGAGAATACTGTACATGCCATCATCAACAGGTACTAAGCCATATCTGTTTCCCACTAATGTCCTGCCTCTCTATTTGTTCTCTTGCTTTCTTTCTCTATCCTCTTCTTTTCACCCCCCCCCCATTCCACACTGTCTTATTCTCGTTAAGTACTTTCACTGCTTTTATGTCCTCCAATATTTCACTCTCTACCATAGAGTGCGGATAGTCGGTATATATTAAGTGGATACATAGAATATCTTTCTTTCATAGCCTGGCTTACTTCACTCAGCAATAGATCCTCCATATCTGACCACTTTCTATCAAATTCCAGGGTCTTGTTATTTTTTATGGTTGAGTAGTATTCCATAGAGTATATATACCACACTTTTCCAATCCATTCATCAGTTTGTGGACATTTAGGTTGGTTCCATGTCTTGGCAATGGTGAATAATGCTGCAATAAACATTGACGTGCAAGCACTTTTCTGACTGAGCGTTCTCCTGTCTTTTGGGTAAATACCCAGAAGTGGGATTGCTGGATCAAATGGTAGTTCTATTTGTAGATTTTTGAGGAACCTCCATATTGTTCTCCACAGTGGTTGAACCAGTTTACATTCCCACCAGCAGTGTATGAGGGTTCCCTTTTCACCACATCCCCGCCAACACTTACCACTTTTTATATTCTTAATCTTTGCCATTCTGACAGGGGTTAGGTGGTATCTCATTGTGGTTTTTATCTGCATCTCCCTTATGATGAGGGATGTTGAGCATTTCCTCATACGATTTTTGGCTGTTCATTTGTCTTCCTTAGAGAGATTTACGTTCAGCTCATTTTCCCATCTTTTAATTGGGTTAATCATTTTTTTTTTTCACATAAGGCACTTGAGTTCCCTGTGTATTTTGGTTATCAGTCCCTTGTCTGAGGTGTATTTAACAAAAAATATTTTCCCATTCTGACGGTTGTCGGTTCACACGTGTTACTGTGTCCTTTGCTGTGCAGAAACTTCTTAGTCTGATACAGTCCCATTTGTCTATTTTAGGGATTATTGCCTGTGCTTTGGGAGTCTTATTTAAGAAGTCTGCCTACTCCAATGTCTCCCAGAGTTTCCCCAGCATTTTCCACCAGTAGTTTTATTGTTTGAGGTCTTAGGTTCAGATCTTTGATCCATTTTGAGTTGATTTTTGTTAATGGTGAAAGATGGGGGTTCAGTTTTATCTTTCTGCAGGTGGATACCCAGTTTTTCCAGCACCATTAACTAAAGAGGTTTTCCTTTTCCCAATGGATTGACTAATATCCTTTATCAAAAATCAGTTGGCTGTAAGCTTTGGGGGTTATTTCTGGGGTCTCTATTATATTCCATTGGTCCACATGTCTGTTTTTATGCCAATACCAAGCTGTTTTGATTACCACAGCTTTATAGCATATCTTGGGATCAGGGAGTGATATGCCTCTTCCTCCATTCTTCTTGTGCGGATTACTTTTGCAATACGAGGTTTCTTATGATTCCAGACAAATTCTATGATTGTCTTTTCTAGCTCTGTGAAGAATATTTCTGGTATTTTGATTGGAATTGCATTAAACATGTAGATTAATTTGGGTAGAATTGCCATTTTGATTATGTTAATTCTTCCAATCCACTTTTTAATGTTACTTTCAATATCTTTTTAAAGATTTTCATAGTTTTCTTTATAAAGATCTTTGACTTTCTTAGTTTGGTTTATCCCTAGGTATCTTATACATCTTGTGGCTACGGTGAAAGGGATTCCTTTCTTCAGCTCTACTTCTTTCAACTTGTTGTTCATATATAGAACTGGTATAGATTTTTGGATATTGATTTTGTATCCTGCCACTTTACTGTATTCACTTATTGCTTCAAGTAGTTTTTTCATGGAGACCTTTAGGTCTTCTAAGTATACCATCATGTCATCTGCGAATAAAGATATTTTCAACTCTTCTTTGCCTATTCGAATGCCTTTTATATTGTTCTCTTCTCTGATTGCATTAGCTAAGACTTCCAGTACTATATTAAAGAGCAGTGGAGAAAGTGGTCAGCCTTGCCTAGTAACCGTTTATAGCAGAAAACCTTTCAGCTTTTCTCCATTCAGTATAATGCTGGCTGTAGGTTTTTCATAGATAGCTTTTATTGTGTTCAGAAATGACCCTTCTATACCAATCTTACTGAGGGTCTGAATCATAAAAATATGTTGTATTTTATCAAATGCTTTCTCCGCATCAATTGAAATGATCATATGGTTTTTATCTTTCTTTCTGTTAATGTGGAATGTTATTGATATTTCTTGTCCATTAAGTTGGTCATTTTCTTGGTTGCTTTTTGTTCTCTTATTTCTGTATGTATGTCTTTAGTTTTCTTGATATTGCACTCCCTTCAGAATTCCTTGAAGAGCTGGTCTGGTGTTTGTAAATTTTTCCAGGTTTTGTTTACCCAAGAATGTTTTTATCATTTTTTCCCATATGAGGAAAATTCTTTCTGGGTATAGTATTCTTGGTTGAAATTATTTATCTTGTAACACTTTGTATATATCTTTTCATTCTTTCCTTGTCTGCATTGTTTCTGGTGAGAGGTCTGATGTTAGCCTGATGGGATAACCTTTGTAAACTGGATGTTTCTCTCTTGCCTAACTTAGTATCTTGTCTTTATCTCTGATTTTGGCCAACCTAGCTATGATGTGCCATAGAGAGGATTTTCTTGGGTTGATTCTGTTTGAGGTCTTTTGTATTTCTTGGGTCTGGATGTTTGAGTGCTTCTCTAGATTTGGAAAGTCTTCCAGTATTTCATGGAATAGATTATCAATGCCTTTATTAATTTCTTCACTTTCCAGGATACCAATTATTCAGGCATTTGGACGCTTAATGGTATCTTGTATTTCTCATATATTGTATCCATGTTTTTGGGGTTATTTTCTCATTATTTTTTCTATGTCAGAAGTTTTGTCTTCTACATCCAAGATTTGATCTGCATGATCTAATCTGCTTTTAATATTTTTGAGGGAGATTTTTGGTTTCCTGTATTACAACTTTCATCTCTATCAGCTCCATTGATTCTTTTTTTATGATATCTATTTCTTCTTTCAAATCATGGAAGGACTTCCTCAGGTCTTGTAGCTCATTGTCTATTTTCTCTAGCATCTTCTGAAGTTCATTGTCTTTTTTCTCTTGCATCTCATTTAGTTTTGAAACTATGAATATTCTTAGTTTTTTATCCGACATTTGCATGAGTTCTATTTTACTGTCTGTGGATGGTAAGGTGTTGTTATTCATTGCCCATAAGGGAGATATATTTTTCTTTGTTTCTCATATTTCTTATGCCTCTGTGTTAATTTCTGTCATCTGATGGATTACACATTTCTTCCTAATTTCTTGGAGTTAATTCTGAGAATTCTTTTTTTTTTCCACAGTTTTTCATTTATTTATTTTTACATTTTTCCACAAACATTTACTTTACATAGCAAAAAATTTTAGCTCATACTCCATAATTCTTGGCAGTTTACAAATAACTTTCAAAATCTCAAAATACTGAATTTTAAAGATAATGTTCAAAATATGTCTTATAATTTTGTATAATTTTAAAACTCTGTAACAACAGAAGCAGAATGGTTTCAAATATATATATATATATATATATATATATATATATATATATATATGTATATATACACACAAACACATTTAGAGTGCAGACACTCAGTATATATTAAGTGGGGACATACAATGCCTCTCCTTCATAGCATGGCTTGCTTCGCTCAACAGTAAGTCTTCCATATTCATCCACTTCTTTTCAAAAGCCAGGGATTTGTTGTTTTTTTATGGATGAATAGTATTCCATTGAGTATATGTGCCACAGTTTTTCTAACCATTCATCAGTTCGTGGGCATTTAGGTTGCTTCCATGACTTAGCAATCGTGAAAAGTGCCGCAATAAACATTGATGTGCAAGCACTTTTTCGATTAAGTATTCTTCTGTCCTTCGGGTAGATACCAAGGAGTGGGATTGCTGGATCATATGGTAGTTCTACTTGTAGATTTTGGAGGAATCTCCAAATTGTTCTCCACAGTGGTTGTACCAATTTACAGTCCCACCAGCAGTGTAAGAGAGTTCCCTTTTCACCACACCCCCTCCAGCACTTATCATTTTTTGTTTTTTAATCTTAGACATTCTGACTGGGGTTAGGTGATATCTCATTGTTGTTTTGATCTGCATTTCTCTTACAATGAGGGATGTTGAGCATTTTTTCATATGCCTTTTAGCTATTCGTATGTCATCTTTAGAAAGTGGTTTTTTCAACTCATTCTCCCATCTTTTAATAGGATTGATTGTCTTTTTCCGGAACAGCCGCTTGAGTTCCTTGTGGATTCTGGTTATCAGTCCCTTGTCTGATGCATAGTTTACAAAAATATTTTCCCATTCTGAGGGCTGTCTGTTCACACTAATCACTGTGTCTTTTGCCATGCAGAAACTTCTTAGTCTGATGCAATCCCACTTGTCTATTTTAGGGATCATAGACTGTGCATTGGGAGTCTTATTTAAGAAGTTTTTCCCTACCCCAATGTCTCCCAGAGTTTCCCCGGTGTTTTCCAGGAGCAGTTTTATAGTTTGAGGTCTTAGATTTAGATCTTTGATCCACCTTGACTTTATTTTTGTCAGAGGTGAGAGGTAGGGGTTCAGATTCATCTTTCTGCAAGTGGAGATCCAGTTTTGCCAGCACCATTTGCTGAAGAGGTTTTCCTTTTCCCACTGGATTGACTGGTACCCCTTGTCAAAAATCAGTTGGCTGTATGTTTGAGCATTCATTTCTGGGGACTCTATTCTGTTCCATTGGTCCACTTGTCTGTTTCTGTGCCAGTACCATGCTGTTTTGATTACCACAGCTTTGTAGTATATTTTTGGGTCAGGGAGTGAGATGCCGCCCACTCCATTCTTCTTGTGCAAAACTGCTTTGGCAATACGGAGTCTTTTATGATTCCAGACAAACGTTATGATTGTCTTTCCTAGATCTGTGAAGAATGTGTCTGATACTTTGATTGGCATTGCATTAAATAGGTAGATTAATTTGGGTAAAATTGCCATTTTGATTATATTAATTCTTCCAATCCAGGAAGATGGGATGTCCTTCCACTTTTTTGTGTCATTTTCAATTTCTTTTTTTATCTTCTCATAGTTTTCCTTATGGAGGTCTTTAACTTCTTTAGTTAGATTTATCCCTAAGTATCTTATACTTTTTGTGGCTATGGTAAATGGAACAACTTTTTCAGTTCCATCTTAGTCTGCCTGTTGTTCGTATACAGAAATGCTATAGATTTCTGGATATTAATTTTGTATCCTGCAACGTTACTGTATTCATGTATTACTTCCAGAAATTTTTTTATGGAAACCATTGGGTCTTCTATGTATACAATCATGTCATCTGGAAATAGAGAGAGTTTCACCTCTTCTTTTCCTATTTGAATGCCTTTTATTTTTTCCTCTTTTCTGATTGCAATGGCCAAGACTTCTAGTACTATATTGAAGAGGAGTGGAGAAAGTGGACATCCTTGTCTTGTACCCGTTTTTAGTGGAAAAGCTTTCAGCTTTTCTCCATTGAGGATGATGTTCACTATGGGTTTTTCATAGATAGCTTTTATTGTGTTGAAAATTGGCCCTTCTATGGCCATTTTGCCGAGAGTCTTGATCATGAATGGATGTTGTATGTTATCAAATGCTTTTTCTGCATCAATTGATATGACCATATGGTTTTTATCTTTCTTCCTATTAATATGGTGTATTACATTTATGGTTTTGTGTATGTTGAACCAACCTTGCATTCCTGGGATAAAGCCTACCTGATCATGATGTATAATCTTTTTGATAAGTTGTTGTATACGATTTGCTAGTACCTTGTTGAGAATCTTCGTGTCTATATTCATCAGGGATATTGGTCTATAGTTTTCCTTCCTTGTCCTGTCCTTATCAGTTTTAAGGATAAGGGTGATAGAGGCTTCGTAGAATGAATTAGGGAGAGATTCACCCTTTTGGATATTTAGAAATAACTTGAGCAGAATGGGGGTTAACTCTTCTTTGAAAGTTTTGTAGAATTCAGAGGTGAATCCATCAGGGCCAGGGCTTTTCTTTGTTGTGAGGTTATTTATAACCGTTTTGATCTCCTGGCTTGTTATGGACCTATTCAGACTTTCTATATCCTCCTGGCTCAATCTAGGTAGATTATACCTGTCCAGAAATTTGTCCATCTCATCCAAATTATCTTGTTTCTTGGCATACAGATGTTCATAGTATCCTCTAATAATGTTTTTTATTTCTACTATTTCTGTTGTTATTTTGCCTGCTTCATTGCAGATCTGATTCACCTGGTTCTTTTCTCTCTTCTTCTTAATAAGTCTCACTAGTGGTGTATCAATTTTGTTTATCTTTTCAAAGAACCAGCTTTTACTTTCATTTATTTTCTGTACAGTTCGTTTATTTTCTATTTCATTTATTTCTGCTCATATCTTTATTATTTCCTTTCTCCTGGAGTTTTTTGGATCTTTTTGCTGTTGCTTTTCCAATTCTGTGAGGCATGATGTTAGGTGATCCATTTGCCTTCTTTCCATGCTCCTCTTATGTGCACTAATTGCTATGAACTTCCCTCTTATGACTGCTTTAGCAGTGTCCCAAAGATTATGGAAACTCGTGTCCTCATTGTCATTGGCTTCCGTGAACCTTTTGATTTCAGTCTTTATATCTCCAGTAGTTGTGGAGTCATTCAGGAGTAGGTTATTAAGTTTCCATGTATTTGAGTATTTTTGAGGATTTCTCTTGAAATTAAACTCAAGTTTAATTCCATCATGGTCGGTGAAGATGGTGGGTATAGTTTCTATGCTTTTGAATCTGTAGAGGCTTGCTTTGTGCCCAATGATGTGGTCAATCTTCGAGAATGTTCCATGTGGCGGCGAGAAAAAAGTGTATCTTGAGGTTTTAGGATGGAAAGTTCTATAGATGTCTGTTAAGTCCATTTGATTTATGATATCATTTAGATCTTTTATCTCTTTACCTATTTTTTTTCTAGATGATCTATCCAGGGGGATAGTGCAGTGTTGAGGTCTCCAACAATTAGTGTGTTGCAGTCTATCTCCCTTTTTAGATCTAGCAGTCTTTCCTTCACACATTTGGGTGCTCCTGTGTTGGGCGCATAGATATTAATAAGTGTTATATCTTCTTGATCGATTGATCCTTTTACTACAATATAGTGCCCTTCTTTGTCTCTTCGAACAGTTTTTGTTTTAAAGCCTATTTTGTCAGAGATCAGTATTGCGACTCCAGCTCTTTTTTGGTTCCCATTTGCATGGAGAATCTTTTTCCAACCCTTCACTTTCAGTCTATGTATATCTTTATCCATGAAGTGGGTTTCCTGTAGGCGATAGATAGAGGGTTTTTGTTTTTTAACCCATTCAGCCAGTCTGTGTCTCTTGATTGGAGAGTTTAATCCATTAACATTCAATGTTATTATTGATGTTAATGAATCTGTCCTGGCATTTAAGTTGGCCATTGTCTTAGTTGCCTTTTACTCTTTTGTTTCTGGCTGTTACTTCTTTAGTTTTCCTGGAACAGTACTTTCTTCAGGGTTTCATGGAGAGCTGGCCTGGTGCTGGCAAATTCTTTCAGGTTTTGTTTGTCTGAGAATATTGTAATCTTTTCTTCCCATATGAAGGATAATCTTGCAGGATACAATAGTCTTGGTTGAAATTGTTTCTCTCTTAACACTTTCGATACTTCTTCCCATTCTTTACTTGCTTGCATTGTTTCCATTGAGAAGTCCGGTGTTAGCCTGATGGGGTGACTTTTGTAAGTCACTTGTCGTTTCTCTCTTGCCAGTTTTAGTATCTTATCTCTATCTGTGGTCTTAGCCAGTCTGGCTATGATATGCCTTGGGGAAGATCTTCTTGGGTTGATTCTATTTGGTGTCCTTTGTATTTCTTGGGTCTGGATGTTGGAGTGCCTCTCTATGCTTGGGAAATTTTCTTCCAAGATTTCATGGAATAGGTTTTCCATGCTCTTATTAGTTTCTTCACCTTCTGGGATACCAATTATTCGGACGTTAGGACGTCTAATGGAATCTAGCAATTCTCGTATGTTATCTTCATGTTTTTTTGTTATTTTCTCTATCTTTTTGGTGGTTTTCTCTAGGTCAGAACTTTTATCTTCTACATCAGAGATTCGACGTTCAGGATGGTCTAATCGACTTTTAATACTTTTAAGAGAGTTTTTGATTTCCTGTATTTCAGACTTCACCTCTAATAGTTCCGTCTTATTCTTCCTCAGAATTTCTTCCTTCATATCGTTGAAGGACTTTCTCATCTCCTGTAGTTCATTGTCTCTTTTCTGTTCCACCTCATAGTACTTGTTCAACATGAATGTTCTAAACTCTATCTTGGACATTTTGGTAACGTCCTCTATTTTTTCAGGAACAGGAAGGGAGTTACTATGTTCCTTTGATGGAGACATATTTCCTGCTTTATTCAGGTCTGAGGTTCTTGTACTTCTAACCATTGGGAGATGTGTTCCTTTTGAAAAACCTTTTACGAGAAGGTTTCTTCTAATAGAAGCAAGTGTGTTTCCTTTCTGATGTGGAATGGAGACAGCCAAAGTCTATTTTCAATTGTGTTTAGTAATGTAAACCAAGAAAAAGTATTCTCTTCAGGTGTCCAAAGAAATGTATCTCCTTCTTCACAGGTGTTTCAGGGAAATGGAGGATTCTAGAGAGTCTGGCTGAAAGAGGGGAGTCTGGCTTGGGGTCCCGGGTCTGGAAGTACTGGGGGGTAGTCCTCCCTCGAAGATCCTGGCCCAGGGGTCGAAAGATGGGAGTGTGGTGTGGATGAACTGAGGGTGTTCCTGGCTGAAAGTGGGGAGTCTGGCTTGGGGTCCCGGGGATGGAAGTACTGGGGGCAGTCCTCCCTCGAAGATCCTGGCCCAGGGGTCGACAGAATTCTTTTTTTTTTTTTTTTTGGAGAGGTTTTTGCTATAGGACACGTGCGCTTGCCAGACAGACAGAGAGAGACAGAGAGAAGAGAGATAGAAAGCGAGAAATCACCCCCCAGGGGGGATGGCCACGCCGCAAGCCCTTCTCCTCCATTCTCCTCTCGGGATCTTGGCACACACGCACACGCGCCTGCCGTGAGTTTAAGCCACCGGGTCCAGGACTTGAACCGCGGTCGACTACGTGGGAGTCCAGCGACATAGCCATTACTCTAACCGCTGGTCCCAATTCTGAGAATTCAAAGTTGTGTGGGGGAAGATGAGATGTGGTCTCTCTGAAGCTTCATCTCCTTGTCACTCACCCTGCAATCTGGCCTGTCCTCACTGGAGTGGATATTCTGTAGGTGTGTCAGGCAGAGAAATGTGGGACTCTCCAGATCTCAGTTAACACTTAGAACCAAAAGGCATATGGGAGGAGATGAGCTGTGATCTTTCTGCAGCTCTGTCTCCCTGTTGCTCATCCTGCAATCTGACTAGTTCTCACTGGAGCCTATTTTTCATTATTTTATAGTTTTATCTAACTCAAAGGTTTTGTCTTCCAGCTCAGAAATTTTGTCTTCTATGTGGTCCAATCTGCTATTAATACCTTCCTTTCAAGAAAGGTCTTGATTTTCTGTATTACTGTCTTCATCTCTAGAGGATTTGTTTGATTCTTTTTTTTCTCTTTAAATTTATTTATTTTTTACATTAATTCACTATACATCATTACAGCATACAAATGAATTTTCCGTCCAAAATACATTGTGTATTGGCACATCAACATACATGTTTTCAGCAAATAATTTTCCAATTCTTATGTCTTGTATACTTTGTTTTTTGTTTTGCCATCCTTGATTCCTTATCCCTCACCCTCTGCCATGTCCCACCCTCCTCCCACATTGTCTCTGGTATCCATGGTTGCTTTCTATGCCTCCCCCCATTTAATTGATTTGCTAATGAACTTAATTAGTCTAAATATATCCAATAGCTAGCACAGCTGATATATACCTATACATGAACCCGATTCTGACTTTAGGCATAAACCCCAGTGAGTAGAATGAACATATTATAAAGTAGTACCCAGCTGGGGCTATATAACTTACTGCAGTCATCAAATACGCATTTTAAAAAAAATTTCGATATGAACAGTTTTACCGTTTTTTTTCCTCCTGCAACTTTTTTTTTTAAATTACTTAACATTCATTCCCTGAGAATCATAACAATGTACTAAACGTGGTTTCTCATCTAGAATAAACTGCATAGTGGCTTAATCATGCATGTTATCATCAATAATATTCCATTTCTACTTTCATACATATGTATACGTATATATATGTTTTTTACCCCATGTTTGACCCTCTGCCCTTTCCCACTCTTTTATTACACTATCTGTGCTTTATACAGTTGTCTTCCATTCCTTTTCCCCCAACATTTTGTCGATCACACAATATCATAAGTAATCTAACTACTTTCAGCAGGTAATTTCAAGAAGAGTAGTTTTGAACTGGTAATGATATTTCCTTGAAACTTAAAGCCTAGAAACAGGTTAGTATTCTGTTCAAATAGTAGGTACATGCACCTATCAACAGCTCAAGACAGGACTAAAATCCTTTAATACCAGAAAACAAAGCTTAGGAGAAAAGCAGCAATAATTCAGTCAAGTCACAGAATGTTGTTTCATTGGTTCAGTCTCATGTACTTAATCTTTCTTCTGTTAAGGTTCGATCTTCCAGATTGAATTCTGGGACATAATATTCATCTCCAAACATTGTCCTTACAATTAAGTTGCCCATTTTCTTAGTTTTAGAACTCTTATTTCTGTGTGTCTGCATTTAATTTTACTGACATAGCACTCCCTTAAGAACTTCTTGGAGATCTGGTCTGGTGCTGGTAAATTCTTTCAGGTTTTGTTTATCTGGGAAAGTTCGTGTCTTTTCTTCCCAAATGAATGATAACCTTGCTGGGTACAGAATTCTCGGTTGAAATTGCTTTTCCCTTAATATTTTGAATATATTTTCCCATTCTCTCCTCACTCACATTGTTTCTGATGAGAGGTCTGCCATTAGTCTGATGGGATACTCTTTGTAGGTAACTTGCCTTTTTTCTCTTGCCAGTCTTAGTATCTTGTCTTTGTCTGTGGTTTTGGTCAATCTGGCTATAAATGTGTCTTGAAGAAGATCTTCTTGGGTTGATTCTATTTGGGGTCCTCTGTATTTCTTGGGACTGAATCTTTGAGTGCCTCTCCAGGTTTGGAAAGTTTTCTTGCAGGATTTCATGGAATAGATTATCAATGCCCTTATGAGTCTCTTCACCCTCTGGGATGCCTATTATCCGGATGTTTGGACGTTTAATTGTATCTAGTACTTCTCGTATATAATTCTCAAATTTTTGGGCCATTTTCTCAGTCTTCATGGTGGATTTTTCTAGGCCAGCCATTTTCTCTTCTACATCTGAGATTCTATTTTCTGTATGATCTAGTCTGCTTTTAATACTTTCAAGGGAGATTTTGACTTCTTGTATTATAGCCTTCATCTCTAACAGTTCCATCTGATTCTTTTGTAAAGTGTGAAATTCCTCTTTTAGATCTTGCATGAATTTCCTCACCTCCTGGAACTCTTCAACTCCTTTCTCCTTCCTCTTCAGCAGTTCCTTGCCTCTCTTTTCTTCCATCTCTGTTAGCTTTGCCATTATGAATGTTCTGAATTCTTTATCAGACATTTCCATGATTTCCATTGAACTGTGTGTGGATGAAGAGGAGCTATCCATTTCCCTTTTGGGAGAGGTATTTTCCTGCTTCCCCATATTTCTTGTGGTCCTGCAGTGATTTCTAGTCATCTGGTGGATGGTCGGGTTCTTCCCAAACTTGGAAGTTCAATCTGAGGGTCGAGGAGTGTGCAGAAAAGGAAGCAGAGAGAGGGAAACAATACCAACAACAGCAAAAAAACAGACAAGGAACAGAGAAAAAGAAGAGAAGAACTTGTAAATAAATTTTAAAAAGAATAATTAATATTCAAAAAATTTCAATAAAACTCAAAAATTAGAAAACCGTGCAGCGCGCTTGCGTGCTGCACGAAATAGCTAGATCGCAGGAGCCATGGAGCTGTCTATCTCTTGAAGAAGGGCTGTTCTGGGACGAGGAGAGGGGATTATTAACAAGATAAAGGCTTAGGCGGGGCCAAAGGGCCCTGTAAAATGCCTCACCTTAAAAATTTCTAAAAAGCAAAAATTTAAAAAAAGACAGAGAGAGAGAGAGGACAGAGACAGAGGTAGAGAGAGACAAAGACTGATACAGAGACAGGAGACTTGAAGGGGGTCTTCCTACCACGCGGGTTTTGTATGCTGGAGGCCCAGTGATCAGTGAGACATCTTCCTTTCTCCCAAAATGGCTAGATCACAGGAGCCATGGAGCTGTCTGTCTCTTGAAGAAGGGCTGTTCTCTGTTTGATTCTTTTTTATGGTGTGTATCTCCTCCTTCAAATTCTTGACAGACTTCCTCATCTCTGTCACCATGAATATTCTGAATTCTTTTTCTGACATTCTTGCAAATTTGTCTGTGCTATTGTTTGAAAATAGTGGTTCTGTTCCATTAAGGGAGAGGTAATTTCTTGTTGTAGCATATTTCTTGTGCCTCTGTGGCAGTTTCTAGTCATGTGATGGAGTATACAATTCTTACTTTTCTGGTGCTTATTCTCTGGTTCAGGGGGGGAAGAAGAGCTCTACTTCTCGGACATGTTCTTGGTAGAGGGCCTTGTCTTCTGATCAGAGAAGTGTGTATATATCCAGGTTTGGGAGGTGTTTCTTTTTCCAGTCTCTTGGGACCAGATACACCTGGGGTTGAGCTGGAGTGATTGAACTAGGGATAGGAGTAGGAATCAGTATGCTGTGTGGCACAGTAAACTCTGAAATCTCAAAATACTTTTGTGTGAGCAGAAGGGAGCTAAAGGTCTGAGGTGTTCTTTCTGCCTCAATTGTTCTCACTGACTGCTGTTGCTTCTTGCTGCATGACAGAGGCTCAAGGGATTAATAGTTGTGAAGGGGTGTGGGAAGGAACACGTTGGGATGTACTTGGGGCAGTCAGAAGGCAGTGGGAAGCCTGAGGAGGGCTTCCTGCCTCAGTTTATCTCACTGAGTGCCACTGCTCCCTCCTGCATGGTGGAGGCTCAATGAGTTAATGGCAGCAAAAGGATGTGGGAGAAACTGGTCTACAATACACCTGAGGCAGTAGGAAGACAGTGGGAGGTCTGAGGTAGTCTTCCTGCCTCAGTTTGTCTCACTGACTGCTGCTGCTCCCTGCTCTGAGGCACAGGTTCAAGGGATTAATGGCAGTGAAAGACTGTGGGAGAGGCTAGTCCATGAAGCATGGGGCAGTCAGAAGGCAGTGGAAGGTCTGAAGGCAGTGGGAATTTTGGGATCAAGGGATTATTGACAGTAAAGAGATGAGGGAGAGGACAGTCTGGAATCTACCTGGGACAGTCGGAAAGCAGTGGGAGGTCTGAGGCAGTCTTGTTGTCTCAGTTTGTCTCTTACTGCTGCTGCTCCCAGCTCTGTGGAGTTATCTTGAGGGATTAATGGCAGCAAGGTGATTTCTGGTTGTTTTTTGTTCTCTTATTGCTATCTGTCTCTCTTTAGTTTTCTTGGCATAGTACTCCTTTCAGAATTTCTTTTCTTTTTTTTTTTTTTTGAAAGCTTTATTGAGTTTTTTTTTAATTTAATTTAATTTTTTTTAAATGATCTTTTTTATTTTCATTAAAGCAAATTGAGAGATAAGAAAAACTTTTTTTTGTAGGAGACTACGTATAGAGAGTTATAATCAAGTGCAGTTAAAACAAACAATATACACATAAAATGGGAGAAATGTAGATGACACACTAGTTTATAGAAGCTGATCTTAAGCCCTGGCTGCCTTAGCTCATTTGATTTGCGGTCATTTTTTTTTTTTTTTTTTTTTCATTTTATTTATTTATTTATTTATTTTCCATCCAAAGTACACTATATATTGTCTCAATCAAGCACATCAACAAACATGTTATTGTCAGTAAATGATCTTGTCTTCTGTATATTTTGCTTTTTTCCCCCCATCCTTGATTCTCTATCTCTTACCCTCTGCCATCTCCCACTCTCCTCCCACAGTCTCTGGTATCTATGTTTGCATTCTATACTGTTTTCTCCTCACAATTATTGTATCGCCAAAGACCCTAATCAATCGGAATACCCTCATAGCAAACACAGGTGATACCCACATTTCCATGAACACAAGTCTTAATTTACGCATCCTATAAAGTAGCACCTAGCTGTGGCTACATATCCTACTGCAGTCATTAGGTATATATATATATATTTTTTTTTTTCTGAAACTTTTTTTCTTTTTGTAACTCAATTTACATTCCTTCCCTAAGCTTCATCACAGCATACAAAATGCAATCTCCCATCCAGTACACACTGTATAGTGATACAATCATGCACATTACAGAAAATTTTCCATTACTAGTTCCTAGAATTACTTCCACCCCTCTTTCTGACCTTCTGTCCCTTCCCACCCTCCTCTCACACCACCTCCGGTGTCTACAATTGTCCTTCATTCCCTTCCCACCCACATTGCATTGGTCACACAATTTCCGACATAATCTAACTACTTTCAGTGTTGAGTTCACTCATTACTACTAAGAAAACCAGTTTTAACTTAACTCAAAGAAGTGTCAAGGAACTTTGCTTTAAGCCAGGAAACAAGTTAGGATTCTGTTCAAATGGTAGGTGTATGAACCTATCAGTCTCATGTACTTTTATCTTCTGTTCTGGTTCAATTTTCCTGATTAAATTCTAGGATATAATATTCAACTCCATACTTGTCCCTATGATTAAGTTGGCCACTTTCATAGTTTTTGGACTCTTATTTCCATGTGTCTGTGTTTAATTTTCTTGATACAACACACCCTTGAGAACTTCTTGGAGATCTGGTCTGGTGTTGGTAAATTCTTTCAGGTTTTGTTTATCTGAGAATGTTCTTGTCTTTTCTTCCCACCTGAAAGATAATCTTGCCGGGTACAGTATTCTTGGCTGAAATTGCTTCTCTCGTAACACTTTGAATATATTTTCCCATTCTCTCCTCGCTCGCATTGTTTCCGATGAGAGATCTGCTGTTAGCCTGATGGGATGTCCTTTGTAGGTAACTTGATGTTTCTCTCTTGCCAATCTTAGTATCTTGTCTTTGTCTGCGGTTTTGGTCAACCTGGTTATAATGTGTCTTGGAGAAGATCTTCTTGGGTTGATTCTATTTGGAGTCCTTTGTATTTCCTGGGACTGGATCTTCGAATGCCTCTCTAGGTTTGGAAAGTTTTCTTGCAGGATTTCATGGAATAGATTATCAATGCCCTTATGGGTCTCTTCACCTTCTGGAATGCCAGTTATCCGGATATTTGGACGTTTGATGGTATCCAGTACTTCTCGCATATCATTCTCAAATTTTTGAGCCATTTTCTCAGTCTTCGTGGTGGATTTTTCTAAGCCAGCCATTTTCTCTTCTACACCTGAGATTCTATTTTCTGAGTGATCTAGTCTGCTTTTAATACTTTCTAGGGAGATTTTGACTTCTTGTATTATAGCCTTCATCTCTAGCAGTTCCGTTTGAGTCTTTTGTAAAGTGTGTAATTCCTCTTTTAGATCTTGCAAGAATTTCCTCATCTCCTGGAACTCGGCAACTTCTTTCTCCTTTCTCTTTAGCAGTTCATTATCTCTCTTTTCTTCCATCTCTGTTAGCTTCGACATTACGAATGCTCTAAATTCCTTATCAGACATTTCCATGACTTTCACCGAACTGCTTGTGGATGAAGAAGAGTTACTCTTTTCCCGTGGAGGAGAGGTATTTTCTCGTTTTCCCATATTTCTCGTGATCCGGCGGTGATTTCTTGTCATCTGATGAATGGCGTGTTTCTTTCAAATTCTTGAAGTTAAGCCTCAATGTACAGGAACAAGCAGACAGAGGTGTTCTAGAATCTGCTTGCCGTTCTGTTGTGATCACTGGTGCAGCAGATTCAGTAGATATTGGGTGGAGATACAAGTAAAAGGAAAATGAAAAAGAGAGAGAGAAACAACAACAAAAAGAGAGAAAAAAAGACAAAAAATAAAAAATTGTAATTACTTTTCTTTCTTGTTTTTTTTTTTTTAAAGAAAAAAATCACAAAACAGAAAACCGCGCGGCGCGCAAGCGCGCCGCGCAAAAAATCTAGTTCCCAGTATCCATGAGGAGTCTGCTCAGAGAAGGGCCCTTTCAGAATTTCTTGAAGAGCTGGTCTAGAGTTGGTAAATTCTATCAGGTTTTGTTTATCTGAGAACGTTTTTCTTTTCTTTTCTTTTCCCATATTAAGGATAATCTAGCCAGGTATGGTATTCTTGGTTGAAATTATTCTTCATTTAACACTTTGAATATATTTCCCCATTCTTTCCTTGCTTGTTTTGTTTTTGATGAGAGATCTGGTGTTAGCCTGATGAGATAGCCTTTGTAAGTGATTTGACGTTCCTCTCTTGCTAATCTTAGTATCTTGTCTTTGTCGTTTTGGTCAATCTAGCTATAATGAGGCATGGAGAGGATCTTTTTGGATTGATTCTGCTTGGGGTTCTTTGTGTTTCTTGTGTCTGGATGTTTGAGTGCCTCTGTAGACTTGGAAAGTTTTCTTCTAGGATTTTGTGGAATAGATTATCCATGCCCTCATTAGTTTCTTCATCTCCTGGGATACCAATTATTTGTTTATTTGGGCGTTTCATGATATCTAGTATTTCTCATGTATAATCCTCAGTTTTCTTGGCTGTTTTCTCAGTAGTTTTGATCATTTTTTCTAGGTGATTGATTTTGTCTTCTACTTCTGAAATTCGATCTTCTGCATGGTCTAGCCTCCTTTTGATACTTTTGAGGGAGGTTTTAATTTCCTGTATTATAGCCTTCATGTCTAACAGTTCTGTCTGATTCTTTTTTATGGTGTCCAGTTCTTCTTTCATATCGTGGAAGGACTCCCTCATCTCTTGGAGCTCAACATCTCTTTTCTCTTGCATCTCATAAAATTTTGTTACTCTAAATATTCTAAGTTCTTTTTGTGATATTTCAGTAATATGCTCTAAATTTTCCCTACTTGGAGACAGGTTACATTGTTTCTTTCCTGGAGATGTACTACTTCATTCTCTCATCCTTGAAGCTCTTCTTCTATTTTTAGTCATTTGGTAATGTATTCACGTCTGGTCAATTTGTTGGAGAAGGATTCAGTGACTGAACTCATGTGTTTTCCCCACTGTGAAATAATTCAGTGCTGTTTTTTCCCTATTAAGTCCTCAAATGTGGGAATTACAGGAGGAGTTTTGCAATCGGATTTGTGAAGGGGAATTTTACTAATTTTGCGACCATTATAGTGATGTGCAAAGAATTCTCCAAAACTCACAATGCTCAGTCAGATGGTTAGCTAGTATGTACCTAATTGTCTCTAGCCAGAGGGTAAGGGCTGAGAAGTAAAACAGAAAAGTAAGGTAAAGAAAAAGAAAGTAGGAAATAGAAATAGGGAGAGAAGGTAAAGAAAAAGGAAAGAAAGTACTAGAAGAAAAAGAGGAAAAAGGGGAAAAATCACTTTGCAAAAAATAAAATTGGGATGAAAATGGAAAACCATGCAGTGGGCACCCCAAAAACAGGCAAAGGTGGAGATGACTATCAACTTTCTCTCTTAGGTGACAAAAAGGACAGAAATTAACAAGAGAAAGCCCCAAGGAGGGCAGAAAGCTGTTTTTTCAAAAAGGGGAAAAAATTAGAAGGGACCAAGGAGAGCAAGAGGGAACAAAGCATCTATTCTACCTGGCTAGTGCTGGGTCTGGGTGGGGGGCAGTGGCTGGGAGGGACTTCACAGCCATGAAGTTGAACCCAGAGGCCCAAAACAGGTAGAGCTGGAGATGGCTAGCAGCTTTCTATCCTGGCTAGCACTGGGTCTGAGAGGTGGACAGTGGCTGGAGGAGCTTCACAGCCATGTAGCTGAACCCAGAGGCCAAAACCAGGCAGAGCTGGAGATGGCTAGTAGCTTTCTGTCCTGGCTAGCGCTGGGTCTGTGAAGGGAACACTGGCTGGGAGAGACTTCAGCAGCCATGAAGTTGAACCCAGAGGCCAAAAACAGGCCTTTCTTTTCATTATAAAAAAAAAATTAAAAAAAGGACTAGTGTCATAACCAGAATTTTTAATTTTGGTGAAGTGAAAGAAAATTTTTGATTCATTGTTTAGGTTAGAATGCCTAACACAAAACAGAACACAATAAGAAAAGAATTAAGATAAGAAAAATTTGTTTTCTTTAATTTATTATTCTGTTAATCTCTAAGTTATCTAGTGTTAATATATCTGATCTACAATGTTATCAAGGACCCAGATTCTTTTCGTCTTTCTGCTCTTCCATTTTCAGGCTCCTGTTTTTCTCTTCAGGCTGGTCACTTGATAATTTTAACTTAGCTGCTTGAAGTTCTATATAGCACATTCAGACATTCAGCACTAATAGGATGAAACTGGCTCATCTGCCCTATGTCTCTTGTTAAGAGTGAGGAAAATCAGACTATGAAAAAGAAGCATTGTATATCCCCATTCAATATATATTGAATGTCTGCACTCTATGGCAGAAGTGGAAAGATTGGATGGTATAAAGTCATGGAGAACAACTGTGGATACAAGAGAGTGTGGGAGGAGTTTAGGAAATGGGGGAAGGTTAGAGGGAGGAAATCATGGGGAAAAAAGAAAGAAGCAACATATAAGGGACACAAAAAAGGAAAAACTATCTGTTTATGATAATATATATGATAATATTTTTTATTGAACAAATATACAGTGTATTCAGGATGGGAAAATTTATTTCATATGCTATAATGATACACAGTGATTGAGTGTAAAAAAAGATTAATTAATTTAAAAAAGAGTGAGGAAATATTTCTTGAAAGACTTCCAGCAGACCTTTTCTCATATCCCACTGACCAGCACTAGATCACATGAGCATCTACAAACTAGCATAAATCCCTCAGGTCAGGGGTTGGCAAAATTCAACTTGTTGCCTATTTTTGCAAGCCTATGATGTAACAATATATTTTACACTTTTTTTTCCCCCACCGAATCTCACTATATCACGATCTTCCTGCCTTGGCTTTCCCAGTAGCTGGGACTATAAGGTATATGCCACCATGTCTGACTTTCAGGGTTGGCCTCCCATGTGACCACAGCTTGCCAAGTAGCAGTGCCAACCAACATGCTTTATTGTAGCCTGGTCAGGTTTTATACTTTTAAGTGGTTAAAAAAGTCAAAAGAAGATGAATAATTTGTAACATGCAACAACTATATGATATTCAAATTACAGCATCCAGAGAACTTTTAGTTTTAAAACAGAGATAAAGGAAGCTAGAAATATATATTTTCTACCCCAACAGAAAAATTGGACAGACTGAGAAAAGAAAAACTTGTGAACCTTTTGGAAAACTGAGGCCACAGGCTAAAATGATCTAGAGAGAGACAGGTACCTGCAGGGAGACAGAAAACTAAAGCATTTGCTCACCCCAGACATACTCTGCTTGATGCCATATAAGACGGTAAGAACATTAAACTAGAAATTTTGAATTGTTGGAGGCAATTTCTGGAGTGTGAGCTAGTATGGGAGTATGGGTCTCCTGGGAGCTGCAGTGATGCAGACATTCACAACCTCTTGCTGCATTTTCCTCCAGGAATCCCTCCACCCCATTCTCTGAAAGGTAGAATGAAAAGAATCCTTAAAAAGCTTCCATCTTTCTCCCTTCATCTCCGTGATACTGGCTAGAGGGTGGGGTGGGAGGGGGGTTACAGAAGCCACTACAAAATATGAAATCTCCCTAGGATCTTTCCCCTATCTCTTTCTGGAACAAACGACTTAATCTGCAGTGAGAATAAATTCAGTGGAAGACCCTGCTAGGGGAATCACAGCTGAGATATTTAGGGGTTTGAAGAAAAGCTGTGCCCTTTTCATCAAGCACTGATCTCCTCATGGAGTAAAACATCTTGGTTTGTTCTGACAGACAGAATGCCTGACTCCCTTAGGCATACATCCTAATCTTCATATCATTAATCTTTTACGATCTACCAAGTGATAACATATTATGCTCCCACCAATATTCCACAAGGAAAAGGAAGTAAATACAAGATTTGGTTCAAACAGATCCTGGAGGACAAGTAAGTTGTGTATCCACATTATAGAGGAATTAAAAAAAACAAACAAAAACTACTGGCCTAGTTTACAGATCCTGAAAGACAGTGGTAAAGGGACATCTCAGCTGGAAGAACTTCAAGCAATTAATATGGTTGTCAGGAAAGCCCCATAGCACAGTAGTTAAGGGAATAAGATCACACAAGGCTGACCATGGTTTGAATCTCAGCCAAGGTGGCTTTAAAAAAAAGAGTAACTCTCCTTCATCCACAAGCAGTTCGGTGAAAGTCATGGAAATGTCTGATAAGGAATTTAGAACATTCGTAATGTCGAAGCTAACAGAGATGGAAGAAAAGAGAGATAATGAACTGCTAAAGAGAAAGGAGAAAGAAGTTGCCGAGTTCCAGGAGATGAGGAAATTCTTGCAAGATCTAAAAGAGGAATTACACACTTTACAAAAGACTCAAACGGAACTGCTAGAGATGAAGTCTATAATACAAGAAGTCAAAATCTCCCTTGAAAGTATTAAAAGCAGACTAGATCATTCAGAAAATAGAATCTCAGATGTAGAAGAGAAAATGGCTGGCTTAGAAAAGTCCACCACGAAGACTGAGAAAATGGCTCAAAAATTTGAGAATGATATGCGAGAAGTACTGGATACCATCAAACGTCCAAATATCCGGATAATTGGCATTCCAGAAGGTGAAGAGACCCATAAGGGCATTGATAATCTATTCCATGAAATCCTGCAAGAAAACTTTCCAAACCTAGAGAGGCATTCGAAGATCCAGTCCCAGGAAATACAAAGGACCTCAAATAGAATCAACCCAAGGAGATCTTCTCCAAGACACATTGTAGCCAGGTTGACCAAAACCACAGACAAAGACAAGATACTAAGATTGGCAAGAGAGAAACATCAAGTTAGCTACAAAGGACATCCCATCAGGCTAACAGCAGATCTCTCATCAGAAACAATGCGAGCGAGGAGAGAATGGGAAAATATATTCAAAGTGTTACGAGAGAAGCAATTTCAGCCAAGAATACTGTACCCGGCAAGATTATCTTTCAGGTGGGAAGAAAAGACAAGAACATTCTCAGATAAACAAAACCTGAAAGAATTTACCAGCACCAGACCAGATCTCCAAGAAGTTCTCAAGGATGTGTTGTATCAAGAAAATTAAACACAGACACACGGAAATAAGAGTCCAAAAACTATGAAAGTGGCCAACTTAATCAGAGGGACAAGTCTGAATTTGAATATTATATCCCAGAATTTAATCAGGAAAATTGAACCAGAACAGAAGATAAAAGTACATGAGACTGATAGGTTCGTGCACCTTCCATTTGAACAGAATCCTAACTTGTTTCCTGGCTTTAAGCAAAGTTCCTTGGCATTTCTTTGAGTTAAGTTAAAACTGGTTTTCTTAGTAGTAATGAGTGAACTCACCATTGAAAGTAGTTAGATTATGTAGGAAATTGTGTGATCAATGCAACGTGGGTGGGAAGGGAATGAAGGACAATTGTAGACACCGGAGGTGGTGTGAGAGGAGGGTGGGAAGGGACAGAGAGTCAGAAAGAGGGGTGGAAGTAATTCTAGGAACTAGTAATGGAAAATTTTTTGTAATGTGCATGATTGTATCACTATGCAGTGTGTACTGGATGGGAGATTGCATTTTGTATGCTGTGATGAAGCTTAGGGAAGGAATGTAAATTGAGTTACAAAAAAAAAAGTTTCAGAAAAAAAAATATATATCTATTCAATGACTGCAGTAGGATATGTAGCCACAGCTAGGTACTACTTTATAGGATGCGTAAAGTAAGACTTGTGTTCATGGAAATGTGGGTATCACCTGTGTTTGCTATGAGGGTATTTGGATTGATTAGGGTCTTTGGCGTTACAATAAAATGTGAGGAGAAAACAGTATAGAAAGCAAACATAGTTACCAGAGACTGTGGGAGGAGAGTGGGAGATGGCAGAGGGTAAGAGATAGAGAATCTAGGATGGGGGGAAAAAGCAAAACATACAGAAGACAAGAAATGGAAGATCATTTGCTGACAATAACATGTTTGTTGATGTGCTTGATTGAGACAATATATAGTGTAATTTGGATGGAAAATCTCATTTTGTATGCTGTAATGATGTTCAGAGAATGAATGCAAATAAATAAATTGAAAAAAAAAAAGAAATTAAAGACCTAAAAAAAAAAAAAAAAAAAAAAAAACATGCCAGGTACATGTGTATGCATCCCCCAAAACCTGATGGAATGGAGAAATGGAATAAAAAGGATTGTGGCATGGCCATGCCCACTGGAGAGTAATTTCTCTCCCATACCAATCTGGTGGGTGCGCACATCCTCTGGCAATGATAAATAAATAAATAAATGGTTGTCTGCTTTTCCAGGAAGTAAAAATAGAGGTGTTGGTCTATACTGAATCAATTACAGGCAATATCTAATGGTTTTGTGGAAGAATCTGGAAAGGAGTTTGAGACCGTTCTTATAACTTGAGAATATTTACCAAAGCTCCCAACTATAGAAGAGGTTCTCAGTAATCAGGTAGACACAAAGACCCATCCAAGGAACATCGGTCGACCTCTTTTCTGAGCCACCCAAGTGGTAACTCAACAGGCCAGCTTCCCTTCATAAGTGACTAAAAGGAAGAGTTGTTACTAAAACAGAAATGACATATGCAGCACAGGCAAAAACAATTTTCCACCATAGGCCACTCCTTGTGTGCCTGAGTCACATACAGTTATATATACAGTTTTAAAAGTGCCCCATCCCATAATGCTAATATCCCATGTACAAGGGAAAGCAGACTCACCACTTCCCCATAGAGAATCAACAAAAGTTTCATTGGTTACTTCATATAGACTTAAGTCTATGATATCTGGGTGACATCCTTTCCTTCTCTAGTTCCATCCTGATCCTCACTTCTGCAACCTCTGGATTAAATGATAAAGTTCACCAACATTGGGACCACCAGTTTGTGTAATGGCTATGTTGCTGAACTCCCATGTAGCCGACCGCAGTTCAAGTCCTGGACCCAGTGGCTTAAACTCACGCCGGGTGCATGTGCGTGAGTGCCCAAGATCCTGAGAGGAAAATGGAGGAGAAGGGATTGTGGCGTGGCCATCCCCCCTGGGGGGTGATTTCTCGCTTTCTATCTCTCTGTCTCTCTCTGTCTTTCTGGCGAGCACACGCGCCCTATAGCCAAAACCTCTCTAAAAAAAGAAAAAAAAAAGTTCACCAACATTCCCTAAACAGAACAGTGGAAAGAGTGGAAAAAATAAATTTAAAACATATATAAATATATTTATACATATGTGTATCCTTAGTGATGAAGTTTTTAAACCTAATTTCTTGTCATGAGCTTCCAAAGAGGAATTATGGCTTGAAAGAACAAACTAGCTACATAGTGGTATGTTGATGGTATTAGACTCTTGCCCTCATGCAGTATGCAGTGATTTACTTTTAATCATTAGAATATCTAATTATTCTGGAAATTGATTTACCTCCCTTGTCTATCATGCTTCTCTAAATCTCACCATCCATAGGCTTATTGAATACCTCTTTTACAATTTTGACATCACATAGAACACTGTTGTGACCAAGTAACTCATCTTACAGTAGAAAGTCAGGTAATAAATTAATGTTCACAGAATTTACTGATTTACCACAGGTCCCAGAATTAAAAAACAATTGACCTTATGGAATGGGAAGGGTAGTTATAGCACTAGTTGAGAGGTAACACTGTTAGTTTGGCATGCTGTTCAATAGTAACTGATAAATATATGGTATTTTGTCTCTCATAACCAGAACACATGAATTCAGAAATCAAGGGATGAAAAGAGGAGTGATTCCTCTCCCTATTACACTTAATGAATTATTTGTAAAAACTTAGCTTCCTTTCTCTATGATTCTGAGCTTCTCTAGTTTTAGTACTGAAGAGAGGAATGCTTCCCTTGAGGTATGTTTGATAACAGCTCCCTAGTAATTTCAAAGTTCTTATTCTACTGAGTAAACAGGCTCAAAAAAAAAAAAAAAAGAGAGGAAGTTATAAGTTAGATTGGGATTATTGACATTATCAAGGAGAAATAGGGTTGCTACTGCCCAGATGAGCAGAGGTGAGTATGGAAAGCATTCCACAAATGTTCAAATGTTCAATGAATCACTCCCTATAGGTAGGACTATCAAGTACTCTGAATTTAAAATGGGTAGTAGAAAAGGGAAGTCATAATTACCAACCATAACCTTCTGGCCAGTTGTAGAAATGAAGATTTCTACTTGAGTATTCTTGCCGTATTAGAAAAAATTTATCAGCTCAATTAAAAGAAGGGCAAATTAGCTGAACAGACAACTCTCTAAGGAAGATAAATGGCCAAAAAGCACATAAAAAATACTCAACATCCCGTATCATATGAGAGATGCAAATCAAAACCACAATGAGATACCACCTAATCCCAGTCAGAATGGTTAAGATTAAGAAAATAAATAATGATAAGTGCTGGCAAGGCTTTGGAGAAGAGGGAACTCTCCTACACCGTTAAGTGGGAATGTAAATCAGTATGGAGAACAATACGGAGGTTCCTCAAAGACCTACTAATAGAATTATCTATGATCCAACAGTTCCACTCCGGGCATCTACCCAAAGTATAGGAATGCACTCTGTTGGAAAAACACACATCTGTGTTTATTGTGGCATTATTCACAATTATTAAGACATGGAACAAACCCAAATGTCCACAAACAGATGAATAGATTGAAAAAGAGTGGCACATTTACAATATGGAATACCACTCAGTCATAAAACAAACAAATAAACAAACAAATACCAAAAAAAAAACAAAAAGCAAACAAAAACAAACAAACAAAAAAACAACACCCAGGCATTTGATAGAAAGTAAACGAATATGGAAGATATACTGCAGAATGAAGCAAGCCAGGCTATGAAAGAGAAGCATAGTATGTCTCCACTTAATATATACTCACTGTCTGCACTCTATGGCGGAAACTGGAAGATCAGTGTATATAGAAGCATGGAAAATGGTTATGGAAACTGAAGACAGTGTGTGAAGAGGGTGGCAGAAGGCAGAGAGTGAGAGGAAGGGAATCAAGGAGAAAAATAAAGAAGCAAGACATTTATGGGATACAGAAATGGGTGATTATCTGTTGATGATAATGTGTATGGTATCTTCAACTGGACTGGTGTGAAATGTATTAATGTTGGGTAAATTCACTTTACAAGTAGCAATGATGTATAGTGATTGAATGTATAAAATTTAAAAATATAATATTTTAAAAAATGACTGGAACCACTTCTGGAAAAAAAACTGTAGGGCCAGTCTGGCAGTGTGGTGGTTAAGGCAGCTGGAGCCCATATGGCCAACTCTGGGGTTTGAGGCCCAGACCTGCATGTGTGCATGTGTGCCTAAAATTCTGAGAGGAGACTGGGGGAGAAGGGATTGCAGCATGCTCATCCCCTCTGGAGGTAGTGATTTCTCACTTTCTCTCTCCTCCTCTGTTTCTCTCTGGTGAGTGCATGTACCCTGTATCAAATTTGAAAAAAAAATCAAATTTGTTGAGAGTCTTAATTATGAAGGGATGTTGTATTTTTTAAAAGAGAATTATTCATTTATTTATTTGTTAGTATTGTTTATTTTTTAATTTTAGAAGAGGAAGACAGAGAGAGAGAAAGGGAAAGTGAGAAAGCAAGCCACCAGGTGTGGGACTTGAACCACAGCTGGCCATGCAGGAGTTGAGCACCCCAACTACCATGGCACCCTGGGATGTATTTTGTCAAAGGCTTTTTCTGCATCAATTGATATCATATGGTTTTTACCTTTTTCTGTTAATATGATGTATTACATTTATGACTTTTTGTATGTTGAACCACCCTTGCATCCCTGGAACAAAGCCTACCTGGTTGTGGTGTATAATCTTTTTTTATGTGTTGTTGGATATGATTTGCTAGTACCTTGTTCAGAATTTTTGCATCAATATTCACTAGAGATACTGGTCTGTAGTTTTCCTTTTTTGTTAGGTCCTTGTCTGTTTTGGGAATAAGCATGATGAAAGCTTCATAAAGTAAACTTGGGAGTGTTCCTTTCTTTTGGATCTTTTCCAATCTTACAGTCGCAGAAACCTCTGTGAACGTTTTGTGGAATTCAGAAGTTAAGACATTAGGACCTGGGATTTTTTTAGTTGGGAGGTTATATATTACTGATTCAATCTCATTGCTTGTTATAGGTCTATTCAGGCTTTCTGTATCTTTCTGATTCAGTCTTGGTAGATTATATGTGTCCAGGAATTTATCCATCTCATCCAGGTTTTGTTTGTTGGTATATTCGCTAATGATATTTTGCATTTCTGTTATAGCTGTTGTAATATTTCCTGTTTCATTATTAATTTGATTTATGAGGTTTCTTTTTCTTTTCTTCTTAATTAGTCTAACTAACAGTGTGTCAATTTTGTTTATTTTTCTCAAAGAACTAACTTTTGGTTTCATTTGTTTTCTGTATAGTTCATTTATCCTCTATGTCATGTATTTCTGCTCAAACATAACCAAAATATACAGGAAACTCAAACAGTTTACCTGAAAAAAATAATTACTCAACCCAATTAAAATATGGGTAAATGAACTGAACAGACAAATTTCTAAGGAAGACATACAAACAGCCAAAAAGGATATGGAAAAATGCCCAACATCTCTTATCATAAAAGATGCAAGGATAAACAATGAGATACCGCCTAACCCCAGTATGAATTACTACGTTTTTTAAAAAAAAACAAAAAAAATGATAAGTGTTGGCGAAATTGTGGATAAAAAAGAACTCTCCTACACTGTTGGTAGGAATGTAAATTAGTACAGCCACTGTTGAGAACAACATAGAAATTGTTGTTTTTGATCCCTCAAAGACCTACAAATAGTACTATCATATGGTCTGGCAATTCCACTCCTGGGTATCTACCCAAAGACAGGCATGCATTCAGTCAGAAAAACAATTGCACATCCTTGTTTATTATGCCATTATTCACAATTCATAAAACATGGAACCAACCAAAAAGTCCAGGAACAGATGAATGGATTGAAAAAGTGTGGCAAGGGGACCAAGGTGACTGAATCTGTGCTCCACACCCCATCTTCCAGACCCCAGAAAAGCTTAGCCAGAAGCCATTTAAATCTGAGATGTGTCCTGCCGTGTTCTGAGATCAAGAAGCCATTTAAATCTGAGGTGAGTCCTGCTGTGTTCTGGGACAAGGCCTCCACACACCGAGTGTCTAGACAGACCTAGGTACTCAGTAGCCACGCATCTGAATACTTTTAGGGTCAATGAAATCCTCAACCCTTACCAAACCTGCTGCCTGAAGGAAGAAACTCCTGTTTATAAATCTTAATTCAAAATGTCTTTCTGTGGATATTACGTTGCTAAACACAATAGAGGAGAAAAATTGTCTCAGAAGTATGTTACAGTATGTACATGATTTTAGAGTTGCAGAAACCTTCTCTAAGTGATTAGCCTAAAGTGAATACACCACAAATGACTAAAATTCAAAGAGAGACTGCAGAATGAGCAGCAGGGAGAAATATGGAGCTGCAGAGAGCATGGTTCATCTCCTCCAACATGCCTCTGAACTCTCAATTGAAACCCTGGAGCTCAGCCCAAGTGCACCTATTCCCTTGAAACTGTGAGGCTTTTGTAATATCCAGTTCCAAGGTCAAAAGTGCAGGTTACTTGGTGAGTATTAGGGAAATGGAACTGCAGAGAGATTATGGACCACCTCCTCCTCACACCTCTGAACGCCTTGAATTAACTCCCAAGAAATTAGGGAGAAACATATAACCCATCAGATGACTGGAAACTACTGCAGAGGCATAACAAATATGAGAAACCAAGAAAAATCTCTCCCCAAAGGAAAGAGAACAACTCTTCATCATCCATGGACAGTGCAATGAAACTCATGGAAATCTCCGATAAAGAATTCAGAATATTCATAGTGACAAAACTAAGTGAGATACAAGAGATGAGAAACAATGAACTCCAAAAGGTACAAGAGACAACTAGTTCTAGAAAGTGAGGAAGTTCTTTCATGATTTGAAGAAATAAATACACTCCATAAAAGATAATCGAATGGAGCTGTTAGAGATGAAGGATGTAATACAGGAAATCAAAACCTCCCTTGAAAGTATTAAAAACAGATTAGACCATATGGAAGATTGAATCTCGGATGTTGAAGGCAAAACCTCTGACCTAAAAAAAAATCACTAAAAAAACTGAGAAAATAACCCAAAAACATGAGCATAATATACAAGAAATACTAGATACCATTAAGTGCCCAAACATCTCAATAATCAGTATTCCAGAAGGTGAAGAAACTAAGGGCATTAATAATCTATTCCATGAAATTCTGGAAGAAAACTTTCCAAACCTAGAGAGGCATTCAAATATCCATACCCAAGAAATACAAGGGACCTTTAATAGAATCAACCCAAGATGATCTTCTCCAAGGCACATCATAGCCAGATTGGCCAAATGCACAGACAAAGACATAATACTAAAATTGGCAAGAGAGAAATGTCAGGTTACTTACAAAGTTTTGATCCCTTTAGGCTAACATCAGACCTCTCACTGGAAACAATATGAGCAATAAAAGAGTGGGAAAATATACTCAAAGTGTTAAATGAAAACAATTTCTACCCATAATTCTATACCCAGCAATATTATCATGAATGGGACCAGCATTTAGCATAATGGCTGTGTCGTTGGACTCCCATGTAGTCGACAGCAGTTTGAGTCCCAGACCTGGTGGCTTAAACTCACGCTGGACACGTGTGCGTGCGTGCCCAAGATCCCGAGAGGAGAATGGAGGAGAAAGGATTGCAGTGTGGCCATCCCCCCTGGGGGGTGATTTCTCTCTTTCTGTCTCTCTGTCTCTCTCTGTCTGTCTGGCAAGCACATGCGCCCTATAGCAAAAACCTCTCCAAAAAAAGATTATCATTAATAAGGGAAGAAAAGATTTAAAAATATAATTCTCACATAAACAAAACCTGAAAGAATTTACCAACACCAGACCAGCTCTCCAAGAAGTTCTGAAGGGAGTGCTATACCAGGAAAACTAGTCACACAGATGAAATAAGAGAACAAAAAGCAACCAAGAAAATGCTAGGGACAAGTCTGGAAATATCTATAATAATGTTGATTGTTAACTTCCAGGATTTAAATGGAAAGATTGGACCATAGTAGCACTGCAAATTCAACAGAAGAAAGATGGGTGAAATAGAATTTTATGACTTTTAAGTAAGACAGTACTGATTTTTTGTACTATCCTTTCTTTTCCAGATTAGAAATTTTGTTCTTTTTTTTTTTTTTCCTTTTTTTGGAGAGCTTTTTGCTACAGGGAACGTGCACTTGCCAGAAATACAGAGGGACAGAAAGTGAGAAATCACCCCTGGGGTGGGACAGCCATGCTGCAATCCCTTCTCCTCTATTCTCCTCTCGGGATCTTGGGCACGAACACACGCACACAAATCCGGTGTGAGTTTAAGCCAACTGGTCCGGGACTTGAACTGCATTCAATTACATGGGAGTCCAGTGACATAGCCATTACGCTAACTGCTGGTCCTGGAATTTTGTCCTTTATTGTGCTGTTGGTAGGTTCAGCAATTTAAAATGTTTTTTTTCTCCCCCTTGATTATTTGCTTTTTAAAATTGAAGCATAAACTTTTCTCCCTTCCTGACACCTCTGGAATTGGAAAATATTGGGGAGTATTCTTATTTTGTGATAGAAGGGTTATTTGCATAAGCTAAATAATATCTGTTGCCTTGAATCAGAAATGGGAAATACTCGTCATTATTAGGGCTTTAACTGGAATATCATATCTGAAGATATGACCAGAAAACTATGGAACTAATGTAGATCTCAAGCAAGCCAACAGAAGCTCTTGGAATGATTGTCTGGCACCATAGACAGTTCTGCCTGGCAGAGAGGATTAGAGAAGCCATATGAAAAAATTTACACCATAAAATAACCTGGACTTTTTCAGACCAGTATTGTAATCAGTGGAGATTGCAGAAGAGCAGTCACAATCAGAGAATTACCTTGAGAAAGACTTTGAAGGAAGAAAAAGTGACTGATATTTGCTAGCAGATGGTAAACCACAGAATACTTGGTAGACAGAACTGAGTTGGGAAGGTTCATGTGTGAATTGTGTGGTGGGTGTTTGCTTCTCAACAGTTTGAGTAGTTGACATGTAAATATTTTCTCAAAAATATTTAAAACTATACTGTCTCTGTTGTTATAGAGTCACAAGCAAAATTATAACAAAAATTTTGAACATTATCTTTAAAATTCAGTTTTTGGAAATTTTAAAAATTGTTTATTAACTGTCAAGAACTATGGAATATGAACAAAAATTTTTTGATATATAAAGTAAATGTGAGAAAATACAAATAAAGTAAAATAATAAAATTTAAAATGTTTTAAAAAGTGTGGTGCATGTACTCTATGGAATACTACTCAGCTATAAAAAACAATAAGACCCTTGCATTTGATAGAAAATGGATGTATATGAGACCAGCAGATGGTGTAGTGGTTGTGTCTCTGGACTCCCACATGGTTAGTCATGGTCCCAGTCCTGGACCTGGTGGCTTGAAAGTCAAGCTGGGCATGTATGTATGCACATCCAAGATCCTGGGAGGAGAATGGAAGAAAAGAGATTGTGGTGTGGCCATCCCCCCCAGGTGAGTGATTTCTCATTTTCCCTCTCATTGTCTCTGCTTCTCTCTCTGGTGAGCACATGCACCCTAAAGCAAAAACCTCTAAAAAACAGAAAAAGAAAAAAATGAACATGGAAGATTTATTGCTAAGCAAAACAAAGCAAGCCAGACTCTGAAAGAGGCATTGTATGTCCTCACTCAATATATATTGAATGCTTGCACTCTACGGCAGTAACTGAAAGATTGGAAGGTATAAAGGCATGGAGAGCAACTGTAGAAACTAGAGACAATGTAAAGGAATGGTAGGAAATGGGGGAGGGTGAGAAGGAGGGAATCAAGGGGAAAAAGAAAGAAGAAAAATATTAAAGAGACACAAAAATGGAAAATGATTTGTTAATGATTATATGTATGGTAATATCTTTAACTGAACCAATACACAGTGTATTAGCAACGGGTAAACTCATTTGGTATACTGTAATGACACTCAATGACGGAATGTAAAATAAATATACAAAGTAAAAAGTAAAAATAAAAGAGACCAACAGATGGCAGAATGGTTACGTCACTGAACTCTCATGTAATTGACTGTGGTTCCAGTCCTAGACCCGGCAGCTTAAAATTCACACTGGGTGCATGTGCGTGCATGCCCAAAATCCCAAGAGGAGAATGAAGGAGAAAGGATTGTGATTTGGCCATCTCCCCTGGGGGTGATTTTTCACTTTCTGTCTGTCTGTCTCTCTGATCAGTGCATGAGCCCTATAGCAAAAATCTCTCTAATGAAAAAAATAAAGAATAAAAATAAGATGCATAATGCCAAAAAATATAAATGTAGTGCTTGAAAACTATTGTTTCAGTAAGACCTGGAATTACGAGGAATCAATGAAAGAAGGAAGGCAGACATGATCGGAAAGACAAAGGAAACCAAATTCTTGAATTACACAAGCAGGCAAAAAATGTTACAAAAGGTGAAGGCATCTTGGAGAGGTCTTTCCAAGCTTAAAGATAATAGAAACTTGCAGCAAAAGAAAGACAAGGGTGATTGTTTGAAGGCAGTCATGCAAGGAATTGACCTTGGGCTGTAGAGGCAAGGTAGTAAGTACCTAGGCATCTGGCACTCCTTGAAAGGAATTAAATTATCTCACCCTCAGAAGGCTATCTACTAGTACACTCTATTCAGCAGTGCATATGTTGCACCCCTTCACACACCTCTATTAATTGGTGCAGGCTTTGGTTAGCACAATGCAAGGCTCGGAGATGATCTCAAATCAGTTTATAGAATGATTCAATCTGGGCTGGTTCAATGGCCACCTGGATCCCACATGGCAGACCCTGAGATCTGAGTACTAGACTGGCTACTTGATAAACACACTGGGCAAGTGTGCGTGCATGCACCAAATCCTGACAGGAGTGAGAAAGGGAGGAGAAGGGATTGCAGCATGCCTATTCCTCATGGTATGGTCTCTCTTTTCTCTCTCACTGTCTCTGTCTTTCTGGGGAGCACACATCTATCAGAAAACAAAACAAAACAAAACAAAACAAAACAAAACAAAACAAAACAGATGAATGGTTCAATTCCAGTCTCCAGTCTCAATTTAACAGTTCTCTTAAACGATGGAGGAAACAATTTCCAGAGCCCTTGGCTATCATTTTTGTAATTGCCCTGGGGACCAAGAAGACCAGGAATAAATTGACAATAAAATTAGAGAGAGAAGAATGAAGGAAAGAGTTTCTTTAAGCAGAGATAAAAAGTTTCCTGGATTCTCAACAGTGTTTGAGAACTTGATCCTTTTGGAGACCCAGTATCTTTCTGCCTTTGGGTTTCTCAAGCCACTCTTGTATTCTTACAAAGCATCACCTTTCTTGCATAAACTAATCTAAGTTTGTTGAATAACATTGACCAACACAGAAATAAAACATTAAAATGACAAAAGGGGTTTTTGCAAAACAAATTCAACAGGCAACCTCTGTAAACAGTTAAGGAGAGGAAATAAGTATTACATCTCTCATTTCTATCTCAGGACATTCTCTATTATCCTGATTCTTTCTACAAGTTAGAGCCATACTCTCTCTCAGAGCCTCACCGCTGGACGATAATTTCAGTATGCAGGATTACAATGCTGGTGACTCTCAGACTGACACTAAGTGATCTTTTGGAGTCCAGATGGTTGCACAGTGGTAAAATCTGAGGCTCTGTGAGGCTGACCCAACATATGAAGGTTTTGGGTTCACATCGGGAGACCTCTCTGAATATGCCAGGCATGCACAACCCATGGTCCAGGGCTGACTAAGGCTGAGGGTGCGTCATGCTATCAAGACTGTCTCTCTCACTCATGGAGGAAATAAATAAACTTTATAAATGAATGTTTAATTCTAAGTACCCAGAGCTATTTCCTTGATCAGTCAGTCCCTCAAGGCCTTATTTACAGTTCTTGAAGTACTAACTGACTCAGTTTGAAGCATGTGCTCCATAGTTGTCCAAGGAACTGTGGCTAGGTGTTTGGGGATACCTTTACCTTCTGCTGTGTGTGCATTGGAATTTCTCTACAAAGAAGGATTGAGCATGGAGGAAATAAATGTGTATACATTCTGTGTCTGTGTATCCGGGAGTGCCTTTTTTTTTTCTACCCTAAGCATAAGTGATATATTGGTGGGATATAGAATTCCTGGATCACACCCTTGGCTACCCTGGAAACTCTCTATATATTGCTCAATTGGCTTTTTTTTTTTTTTTTTGAGAGGTTTTTGCTATAGGGCGCGTGCGCTCACCAGAAAGACAGAGAGAGACAGAGAGACAGAAAGTGAGAAATCATCCCCCAGGGGGGATGGCCATGCCGCAATCCCTTCTCCTCCATTCTCCTCTCGGGATCTTGGGCACGCATGCACATGCACCCGGTGTGAGTTTAAGCCACAGGGTCTGGGACTTGAATCGTGATTGACTCCATGGGAGTCCAGTGACATAGCCATTATGCCAACTGCTGGACCTGATGTTTTTTTTTTTTTCTTTTGTGATTAACCTGTTTTTTTTCTTCCTGGATTCTTGGAAGATTATTTTTTTCTTACCTGATGAATTTCTTTTGTGTGGGTTCTCTTTTGACTCATTGATTTCATCTCTTATTTTTTTTAAGTTATAGAATTTCTCAAACGTGTATATATGTGTGTGTGTGTGTGTGTGTGTGTGTGTATAAAGAGAGTAAAAAAAGAGAGTAATATATATTTATATATTGAATTTTATTTATCTATTAATCTGTAGACAGATATTTGAGTTGTTTCTATATTTTGAGACTATTGTGAATAATACTCCAGTGAACATGGAGGTGCAGATAGCTCTTCAAGCTCCTGGTTTTAATTATTTTGTATCTGGTCACAATGATATGAAGCTAGAAGACATTAATAGAACAAAATTGAAAAATTCACAAATATGTGGAAATTTTACAGCACATTCCTGAACAGCCAATGGGTAAAAAATAGGAAATCAAAATGGAAATAAGAAGTATCTTGAGACAAAAGAAAATGGAAACACAACATACCAAAACTAATAAGATACAGAGAAAATAGTACCAATAGAGCAGTTTATAGTGATAAATATCTACATTAATGAAGGATTGAACCAATGTACTGCATATTTAGAATGGGATAATTCATTTGTATACTGTAATGATACACACTGATCAAATGTAAAAAAAATAAGTAAAAAGAAAGGGAAAAAGTAGGAAAGATCTCAAATAATGTTATATCTCAAGAAACTAGAAAAAAAGAAGAAAACTAAGCCACAGTGAGTAAAAGTTAGTAAAAGGAAGGAAATAAAGTTAGAACATAAATAAATGGAAAAGAGTAAAAAAATACAAAATATCAACAAAACTAAGACTAAATTTTTTGAAAAGATAAACAAAATTCAAAACTCTTTTTATACAAAAAAGACTCAAATAAATAAATTTAGAAATGAAAGGGGAAGTGTTACAACTGGTATTACAGAAATACAAAGAATATATATTATATAATGCATATATTAATATATACAATTATATGTTATATGCAATATAATATATGATATGGATGTTTGATATCATATAGAATCATAATATGTTATATTATATATCATATATAATATATAACATATACACCATATATTATATAACATACATGTCATATCTTATGTAACATACATATCATATATTATATTTTTGTTATATATTAAATGATATAAAATATATATTGATAGCATATTATATATTATAATGACATATAATAATGATAGTATATGTGGTATGTTTTATAATACATTATTATTATAATAACATATGCATTATTATATACTACTATATAATAATATATATCATATTATATGTAATTTATAATGTAAAGTGGGACCAGTGGGTGGCGTGCTGGTTAAGGCACTGGATACTCCCACATGGCTGACTATCGTTCAAGTCCTGGACCTGGTGGCTTGCTTTCTCTCTCTCTTTCTCTCTCTCTCTGAGTCTCCCTCTGGTCAAATTAAAATAAATGAATGAATAAATAAAATAAAGTAATTCTTTAAAAAATATATATAATGTAAAGTAATACTATGAACATTTATTTGTATATCAGCATATTGAATAACATAGATTTTTAAATATTAATTATTTATTTTGCATTCATTCAATGAACATCAGCACAGTATACAAGATGCAGTTTCCCATCCAGAATATACTGTATAGTGGCTTATTCATACATGTTATCATCACAAATATTTTTCCATTTCTTGTTTCATATTTTCTCACCCTCTGCCATATCCCACCCTCCTCCCATTTTATCTCTGGTATCTGCAGTTGCTTTCCATTCCTTTTTTTTTCTCACACATTTTATTGGTTAACAAAATATCTTAATCGATCTAACTACTTTCGATAGCAAATTCAGCTGATATATCAGTATCTGTGAACAAATGTTTGACTTTAGGCATGAAATTGTGAGTAGAATGAATATACTATAAAATAGCACCTAGCTCAGGCTATATAGCTTACTGTGGTCATTAAATAGGTATTTTTAAATATGTTTTCTAATTTCAAGAAAGGCAGTTTTAGCTTTAATCAAAAAAAAAAAAAAAAAAAAAAAAAAAAAAAAAAAACGTTAAGAGAACTTAGCTTAATACTTAAAGCCAGGAAGCAGGTTAGGATTCTGTTCAAATAATAGTTACCTGGATCTGTCGAAAATCCAAGAGAAGAAAAAATCCTTATCTTTGGACTACAGACCATAGAAAAAGATCATTACTATTTTAGTCAAAAGCCATAAAATTCTATTTCATCAGTTTAGTTTCATGTACTTAATCTAACTTCTGTTGTGGTCCAAGCTTTCTGTTTAATTTTTGGAAGATAATATTCAACTCTGGACTTGTCCCTACCATTAAGCTGGCCCTTTTCTTAGATGCCTTTTTAACTCTTTTTTCTGTGTGTCTGACTTTAGTTTTCCTGATATAATACTCCCTTCAGAACTTCTTGGAGAACTGGTCTGGAGTCGGTAAATTCTTTCTTTCAGGTTTTGTTTATCTGAGAATGTAATTGTCTTCTCTTCCCATATGAAGGATAATCTTTTTGGGTATAGTATTCTTGGTTGAAATTGTTTTTCACTCAACACTTTGAATATATTTTCCCATTCTTTCCTTGCTTGCATTGTTTCCATTGAGAGGTCTGCTGTTAGCCTGGTGGGATACCCTTTGCAGGTAACTTGTTGTTTCTCTCTTGCCAGTCTGAGTACCTTGTCTTTGTGTTTCCCATCAATCTGGCTATAATGTGTCTTGGAGAAGATCTTCTTGGGTTGATTCTATTTGGGGTCCTATGCATTTCTTGGGTCTGGATCTTTCAATTTCTCTCTAGGCTTGAAAAGTTTTCTTGAAGGAGTTCATGGAATAATCAATGCCCTTATTAGTTTCTTCACCTTCTGGGATACCAATTATCCAGATGTTTAGACCTTTGATGATATTTAGTATTTCTCGTATATTATTTTCATTTTTTGGACTATTTTCTCAGTCTTTGTGGTGGATTATTTTAGGTCAGTGATTCTGTTTTCTACATCTGAGATTCGAGCTTCTGTATGATCTAGTATACTTTTAATACTTTCAAGGGAGTTTTCGATTTTTTTGTATTACAGCCTTCATATCTAACAGTTCTGTTTGATTCTTTTTTATGGTGTGTATTTCCTCTTCCAGATCATACAAGAACTTCCTCACCTCCTAGAACTCCTCGGCTCTATTCTCCTGCCTCTTCTGCAGTTCATTGTCTCTCTTCTCTTGCATCTCTGTTAAATTCATCACTATGAATATTCTAAATTATTTATCAGACATTTCCATGACTTCCATTGAACTGTCTGTGGATAAAGAGGAGTTATTATTATTTTTTCTTTGGAGAAGAGGTATTTTCTTGCTTCCCCATATTTCTTGTGACCCTGCGGTGATTTGTAGTCATCTAATGGATGGTGCATTTCTTCCTAATTCTTGAAGTTCAATCTGAGCATTCAGGAGCGTGCAGGAGGAGGTGATCTGCAATCTTTTTGGTGTTCCGTTTATATCCCTTAGTGCAGCAGGATTCAATGGGTACTGAGGAATATGTTAACCCTAATAGTATTTGGATATTTGGCTATGGTACCCTTAGATCCATCTAGATACTCAGTGAATGGAGACTGGGCAGCAAAGTGATGAGGTAAAAGAATGAGAAAAGAGAGAGAGAGAAAAAAAAGAAAACAAAGAAAGAGAAAAAGAAGGAAAAAAAGAAAAAAACAACCAAAAATTTATTTTTAAGGATAGCAAAAGAAAATCACTAGTTCTCAGCAGCAATGGAGGAGTCTTCTTCTGAAGGCCTGCCCCTTGCCTCTCCTAGAGGGTAGGAGGAAAGAGGATTATTAGCAAGATAAAGGAAGATCTAAAAGCCAAGAGAATACTTTACCTTAAACATTTTTTAAAAGGAAAAATTACAAAAAAAATGAGAAGACAGAGGCAGAGAGAGAACAGAGAGAAGGATAGAGGGGCACCCTACCACTTGAGACTGGGTGCTGGAGGCTGAATTATCAGTAGAAAAATCTTCATTTCTCTAAATCCCTGAAATCACTAGTTCTCAGCAGCAATGGAGGAATAACATAGATTAAATGGATAAATTTTTAGAAACATGCCACCTACCAAGACTGAATTATGAATGAACAGATAATAAATATTGAATCACAATAAAAAATCTCCCAATGAAGAAAAGCACAGGACCAGAGACCTTCATTGGTGAATTCTACCAAATATTTAAAGCAGAATTAATGCCAATTCTTCTCACAAAATAGATTTTAGATGTAGGAAATTAGAATTTAATGTTGACCCCAAATATAATCCAAAAATCAGTTTTAAAATTATTTATTTTGGATGAATGACAAAAGGTTATTTTTGGATATCAGTGCACATTTAATTCATTATACTTTTTCCTTCAGTACCACAGGGAAAGAAGAAAGAAAAAAATAGTCACAGACTAGTTAATCATAAAGACTGCCTTGTCCCGTCCCAACAGAGGGCTAAAATGAGACAATCTGTATCAGAATTTTATTATTTTACCTTTTCAAAGTGGATGATTTTTTTGATTTATAAATTTAATAAAAAGAAAAGAATTATTTACTCAAGAATATACTAATTCAACAAAAAATACATATTGGATAGCATATTCCATAATATATTGAAGTTATCTGTATCTGAGACAAGATGATTGCTGTTAACCTAAGTATGCTGCACAATACTACACAAAATTAACATTCAATGGATGTTAATATAATTGAAAATGATCCCCTAAAACTTATCTCATCATATTAAAAATTTTTGTTTTATACATTCAATCACTGTATATTATTACAGTTTGTAAAATAAATTTTCCCTGCATGAATATACTGCATATTAGCCCAGTTAAAGATATTATCATACATGTTATTATCAGATAATTTTTATTTTTGTTTCTCTTAAATATTTTGCTTCTTTCTTTGTCCTCCAGATTCCCTCCCTTTCACCCTCCCGCATTTCCCACCCTCCTCCCATACTGTCTCTACTATCCACAATTGTTCTCTATGTTTTTATATCTATCAATCTTTCAGTTTCTGCCATAGAGTGCAGGCATTCAGTATTCAGTATATATTAAGTGGGACACACAATGTCTCTCTTTAATAGTCTGGTTTGCTTCACTCAGCAGTAAATCTTCCATATTCATCCACTTTCTTTCTCTCTTTTTCTTTTTCTTTTTTTTTTTTTTTTTTTTTTGAGAGAGAGTTTTTGCTATAGGGCACGTGTGCTTACTGGAGAGACAGAGGGTTATAGAGAGACAGAAAGTGAGAAATCACTCCCCAGAGGAGTTGGCCATGCTGCAATCCCTTCTCCTCCAGGCTCCTCTTGGAATTTTGGGCATGTATGCACACACACCCCGTGTGAGTTTCAAGCCGCTGGGTCTGGGACTCAAACCACAGTCGACTACGTGGGAGTCTGGCGACATGCACATTATGCCATCTGCTGGTCCCCATATTCATTCATTTTCTATCAAATGCCAGGGTCTTGATTTTTATGACTGAGTAGAATTCCATAGTGTATATGTGCCACACTTTTTCAATCCATTCATCTGTTCCTGGACATTTGGATTGATTCTATGTCTTAGGAATTGTGAATAATGCCACAATAAATATGGGTTTGTAAGTACTTTTCTGACTGAGTGTATTCCTATCCTTGGGTAGATATTCAGAAGTGGAATTGCTAGATCGTATGGTAGTTCTAGTTGTAGGTCTTTTAGGAACCTCCATATTGTTCTCCAAAGGACTGTAGTAATTTGTATTCCCACTAACAGTGTGGGGGCATCCCCTTTTCTCGAAAGCCTTGCCAAAACTTATCATTCTTCTTTTTATTTTTAATCTTAGCCATTATGACTAGAGATAGGTGGTATCTCATTGTGGTTTTGATTTGTATCACCCTTATAAGTGAGGTTGAGCTTTTTTTCATTTTTTGGGTGTTTGTATGTCTTCCTTAGAAAGTTTTCAGCTAGGGACCAGCAGTTGGCATAATGGCTATGACACTGGATTCCCATGTAGTCAACCATGGTTTAAGTCCGGGACCCGGTGGCTTAAACTCACACCGGGTGCATGTGCGTGCATGCCCAAGATCCTGAGAGGAAAATGGAGAAGGGATTGCAGCATGGCTATCCCCCCTGGGGGGTGATTTCTCACTTTCTGTTTCTCTGTCTCTCTCTGTCTTTCTGGTGAGCGCACATGCCCTATAGCTAAAAGACCTCTAAAGAAAAAAATAAAAGAAAGAAAGTTGTTCAGCTAATTTGCCCATCTTTTAATTGGATTAATTTTTTTCCTCTGGGTAAGCTGTTTGAAGTCCCTGTATATTCTGGTTATCAGTCTCTTACATAAGGCACTTAGCAGTTAATCTTCCATATTCATACTCTTTCTTTCTTCTTTTTTGAGAGAGTTTTTTTGCTATAGGGCACATGCGCTCACTGAAGATACAGAGAGAGATAGAGAGACAGAAAGTGAGAAATCACTCCCCAGAGGAGTTGGTCACGATGCAATCTTTTCTCCTCCAATCTCCTCTCAGGATTTTGGGCATGCATGCACATGCGCCTGGTGTGTTTCAAGCCGTGGGGTCCAGGACTTGAACCACAGTAAACATATTTTCCCCTTCTGAAGGTTGTCTCTTCCCTCTAATTTTTTTTTTCGCTGTGCAGAAGCTTTTAAATCTGATGTAACCCCCCTTGTCTATTTTGAGGATTATTGCCTGTGCTTTGGAGTCTTTTATTATTGTTATTATAATTTATTTTATTTGTTCAATCATTGTATATCACTATAGCTTGTAAAATAAAATACCTATCTTGAATACACTTTACACCAGTCCTGTTGAAAATATCATACATGTTATCATCAACAGACAATCCTCCATTTCTGTGTCTCCTTAAAGTCTACCTTCCCTATTTTTCTCCTTTCTATCAAGTGTCAGGGTCTCAATGTTTTTTATGACTGAGTAGTGTTCCATGGAGTATATGTTCCACACTTTTTAAATCCATTCATCTGTTCATGGACATTTGGGTTGGGTTGGTTACATTTCCTAGCAATTGTGAATAAAGTCGCAATAAACAATAATGTGCCAGCAGTTTTCTGACTGAGCATTTTCCTATTCTTTGGGTAGATTCCCAAGATTGGAATTGCTGGTAGTTCTATTTGTAGATCTTTTCTTTTTCTTTTTTTTTTTTTTTTGAGAGGTTTTTGCTATAGGGCACGTGTGCTGGCCAGAAAGGCAGAGAGAGACAGAGAGATAGAAAACAAGAAATTACCCTCCAGGGGGGATGGCCACATCGCAATCCCTTCTCCTGCATTCTCCTCTCAGGATCTCAGGCACGCACGCACACACACACACACCCGGCTTGAGTTTAAGCCACCGGGTCTGGGACTCGAACCACAGTTGACTACATGGGAGTTCAGTGACATAACCATTATGCTAACTGCTGGTCCCATCTATTTGTAGATCTTTGAGGAACCTCCATATTGATCTCCATAGTGGCTATACAAATTTACTTTCTCACTAACAGAGTAGGAGAGTTCCCTTTCCACCACTTAGCCATTCTAACTGGAGATAGGTGGTATCTCATTGTGGTTTTTGATCTGCATCTTCCTTATGATGAGGGATGTTCAGCATTTTTTGTATGCTTTTTGGCTGTTTATATGTCTTCCTTAGAGAGTTGTTTGTTCAGCTCATTTTACCATCTATAATTTGATAGATACTTTTTTCCAAGTAAGTCACTTGAGTACACTGTGTATTCTGTTTATCAGTGTCTTGTCTGAGGCATAGTTTACAAAAATATTCTCCCATTACAAGGCTGGTCAATTCACACTAATTACTGTGTATTTTGCTGTGCAGAAATTTCTTAATCTGATGTAATCCCACTTGTCTATCTTTAGGATTATTGCCTGTGTTTTGGGGATCTTTTTAAAAGAAGTGTTTATCTACTCCAATGACTCCAAAAGTTTCTTCGGATCCAGGAACATAGGATGTACATCCACTTTTTTGGAACATTTTCAATTGTTTTTAGATTTCCATAGTTTTCCTTGTAGAGGTCATTGACCTTTTTCATTAGGTTTATTCCTAGGTATCTTATCGTTTTTTTGGACAATTGTAAATGGGATTGCTTTCTTCATTTCTACCTCATTCTGTTCATTGTTGGTTTATAGAAATGCTATTGGTTTTTGTATGTTGATTTTGTATCCTGCCACTTAATTGTATTCATTTTTCACTTCCAGGAGTTTTTCTCATGGGTTCCTTTGGGTTTTCTATGTATATTATCATGTCATCTAGAAACAGAGATAATTTCACTTTTTCTTTCCCTATTTGAATGTCTTTTATTTTATTATCTTTTCTGATTGCATTGGCTAGGACTTTCAGTACTATATTGAAAAGGAGTGGAGAAACTGAGCAGCTTTGTCTTGTTCCAGTTTTTGGTGGAAAAGCTTTCAGCATTTCCCATTTGGTATGATGCTGGCTGTGGGTTTTTCATATATGGCTTTTATTGTGTTGAGAAATGTCTGTTCTAAATGTCCCTTCTATGCCAATTTTGCTGAGTCTTAATCATGAAGGGATGTATTTTATCAAACGTTTTTCTACATTGATTGACATGATCGTTTTTTATCTTAAAATTAAAAAATGATATATTACATTTAAATGATATATTACATTTATCATTTATATAATGATATAGTACATTTAAATGATATATTACATTTACATTTATTACAGTTAAAATGATATATTACATTTATAGTTTTGCATATGTTGAACCACTCTTCCATACTTGGAATAAAGCCTACATGGTTGTGATGTGTAATCATTTTAATCTGTCATTGGATACAATTTGCTTGTTGAGAATATTTGCATCTATATTTAGGAGAGATATTGGACTGTAGTTTTCTTATTTCCTTGCCTGTTTTGGAGATGAGGATGATGGAGGCTTCTTAAAATGAATTTGGGAGAGTTCCTTCCTTTTGGATTTTTAGAAATAGTTTGAGTAGAATGGTGATTATCTCTTCTTTAAAAGTTTTGTAGAACTGAGGTACCAGTAGAAGGTGTAATGTTTACATCACTGGGCTCCCATATAGTTGACTGCAGTTCTAGCCCTGGACCCTTAAAACTCACGCTGGGTGCATGCTCAAAATCCTGAAAGGAGAATGGAGGACAAGGGATTTTGGTGTGGCCATCCCCCTTAAGGCAGTGATTTCTCGCATTTTTGTCTCTCTCAGTGTCTCTGGTGAATACATGTGCCCTATACAAAAAATCTCTCTCTAAAGAAAAAAAAGTGTTTTAGCATTCAGAAGTGAAGCTGTTGGGTCTTGAGATTTTCTTTGTTGGGAAGTTATTTATTACTGATTCAATCTCATTGCTTGTTTTATGTCTTTTCAGTCTTTATATGTCTTCCCGATTCACTTTTGGTAGATTATATGCTTCCAGGAATTTGTCCATCTGATCCAGTTTTTTCTTTCATAATCACTCATAGTATTCTCTCATGATCTTTTGTAAGTCTGTTATGTCTATTGTAATATTGCCTTTTTCATTGCTGATTTGATTTCTCTTGTTGCTTTCTCTCTTCTTCTTAATTATTCTGGCTAATGATGTGTCAATTTTGTTTATTTTCTCAAATAACCTGCTTTTGCTTTCATTTATTTTCTATATAGTTTGTTTATTCTCTAATTTATTTCTGCTCAAATCTTTATTATTTCTTTTCTATTGACATTTTTGTTGTTGTTGTCTTTCGAGTACCCTGAGGTGTGTTGTTAGGTGTCTATTTGCCACCTTTCCATCTTTTTTAAAAAATGTGTACTAATTGCTATAAACTACCCTCTTATGACTGCTTTTGCTGTATCCCATAAGGTAATGGAAACTCATGTGCTCATTATCATTAGTTTCAATGATTAGTTTCAAAAGATTCAATGAATCTTTTGATTTCAGTCTTAATTTCCTCAGTGGTTATTAAGTCATTCAGGAGTAGATTGTTTTGTTTCCATCTCTTTGTGTATTTTTTTTTCTTTTTCTTTTTTGGAGAGGTTTTTGCTATAGGGCGCATGTGCTCGCCAGACAGACAGAGAGAGACAGAGAGATAGAAAGCGAGAAATCACCCCCCCCGGGGGGATGGCCACGCTGCAATCCCTTCTCCTCCATTCTCCTCTCGGGATCTTGGGCACGCACACACACGCGCCCAGCGTGAGTTTAAGCCACCGGGTCCAGGATGCGAACCGTGGTCGACTACGTGGGAGTCCAGCGACATAGCCATTATGCTAACTGCTGGTCCCTCTTTGTGTATTTTTGAGGATTCTTTCTGAAATTAATATCAAGTTTAATTATATCATGGTCAGAGAAGTTGCTGGATATAGTCTCAATGTCTTTGAATCTATAAAGGCTTGGTTTTTGCTCTATTGTAGTCAATCTTTGTAGAGGTTCCATACAGGGATGAGAAAATGCATATTTTGTGGTTGTTGGGTGGAAGGTTCTACAGATATTTGTCAAGCCCACTTGATTAGTGGTATTGTTTAACTCCCATATCTCTGCTTATTTTTTGTCTAGATTATCTGTACAAAGAAGATAGTGGGGTATCAAGATCCCTGATGATTAGTGTGTTGCAATCTATCTCTCCTTTTAGATCTAGCAGTCTTTCCTTTGCATAGGTTAGTGCTCCTGAGTTGGGGGCATAGACATTTTAAAATTTTTTTAAAATTTATTTTACATTTTAAAATTTATTTTATACATATAATTTATACATTCAATCACTGCATATCTCTGAGAAGTTCCTGAATTTTCCAAGCATAACTACACTATTTTTGGTCCAGTGAAAGATACTATTATACACACTATCAACAGATAATTTCTTTTTTTGTGTGTGTTTCTTAAATATACTTTCAATCACTGCATATCTCTGAGAAGTTCCTGAATTTTCCAAGCATAACTACACTATTTTTAGTCCAGTGAAAGATATAATTATACACACTATCAACAGATAATTTCTTTTTTTGTGTGTGTTTGTTAAATGTTTTGCTTATTTTTCTTTTTGATTCTTTTCTTCTGACCATCCCCCATTTCCTACTCTTTTCCCACACTGTCTCTAGTATCCACAATTGTTCTTCATGCTTTTATATTTTCAATCTTTCAGTTTCTGCCATAGATTGCAAATCTTAGGTTTACATTTAGAACATGCAATGTCTCTCTTCCATAGTATGGCTTGCTTCAACCAGCAGTATATCTTTCATATTTATCCAACTTTTTTTTTGAGAGTTTTTTGCTATAGAGCATGTGCACTCGCCAGAAAGACAGAGAGAGACAGAGAGACAGAAAGTGAGAAATTACTCCCCAGGGGCAATGGCCATGCCACAATTCCTTCTCCTCCATTCTCCTTTTGGGATCTTGGGCACACATGCACCGGTGCCCGCTGTGACTTTAACCACCGGGTCTGAGACTCGAACTACAGTCGAGGATATGGGAGTCCAGCGACATAGCCATTACACCAACTGCTGGTCTCCATATTCATCCACTTTCTATCTAATGCCAGTGTCTTGTTTTTCATTGCTGAGTTGTACTCCATAGTGTATATGTGTCATACTTTTTCAATCTGTTCATCTGTTCATGGAGATTTGGATTGGTTCCATGTCTTAGCAATTGTAAATAATGCCACAATTAACATAGATGTGCAAGTGTTTTTCTGACTGACTATATTCCTATTCTTTGGGTAGATACCCAGGAGTGGAATTGCTGGATCATATGCTATTTCTATTTATAGATCTTTGAGAAATCTCTATATTGTTCTCAAAAGTAGCTGTAATAATTTTCATTTCCATCAACAGTGTAGGAGAATTCCCTTTTCAACAACGCCTGGCCAGCACTTATCATACTGGGGTTAGGTGGTATCTCATTTTGGTTTTCTTTGCATCTTTTATGACAAAAGATTTTGAGCATTTTTCCATGTTTTTTTGGCTGTTTGTAGGTCTTCCTTAGAGGTTAGTCTGTTCATTCATTTGTCAATCTTTTTTTAAAGAATTATTTATTTAATTCTATATCTATCTATCTATCTATCTATTTCTTTTTTTTTTCTTTTTTTTTTTTTTTGGAGAGGTTTTTGCTATAGGGCGCGTGCGCTCGCCAGACAGACAGAGAGAGACAGAGAGATAGAAAGCAGGAAATCGCCCCCCAGGGGGGATGGCCACGCCGCAATCCCTTCTCCTCCATTCTCCTCTCGGGATCTTGGGCACGCACGCACACGCGCCCGGCGTGAGTTTAAGCCGCCGGGTCCGGGACTCGAACCGCGGTCGACTACGTGGGAGTCCAGCGACATAGCCATTACGCTAACAGCTGGTCCCCTATCTATTTATTTTTAAAAAATTGGCAAAAGAGAGAGAGAGAGAGAGAGAGAGAGAGAGAGAGAGAGAGGGAGGGAGAGAGAGAGAGAGAGAAAGTGAGAACGTAAGCCACCAGGTCTGGGACTTGAACCATGGTCAGCCATGTGGGAGTGTCCAGAACCTTAACCACCACATTACCTGCTGGTCCTCCCTTTGTCCATCTTTTAATTCGGTGAATCTTTTTTTTTTTTCTTTTCGGGTAAACTGTTTGAGTTTCCTCTGTATTCTAGCTATCAGTCCCTTGTCTGAGCTATAGCTTACAAATATATTCTCCCATGGACATTTATAATTTGGTGAATAGCACTTTTAGTACTATATAATGTCCTCGTCTGTCTCTTCTTGTAGTTTTCATCTTAAAGCCTATTTTGTCTGAAATCAGTATCATGACTCCTGTTCTCCCATGGACATTTATAATTTGGTGATTTAGCACTTTTAGTACTATATAATCTCCTTTTCTGTCTCTTCTTGTAGTTTTCGTCTTACAGCCTATTTTGTCTGAAATCAGTATCATGACTCCCAGCCTTTTTTTTTTTTTTTCTTTTTGCATGGAATAACTTTTTCCAACCCTTTGCTGTTAGTCTATGTATGTCTTTATCCATAAGGTGTGTTTCTTGTAGGCAACAGAGAGAAGGTTTCTGGTTTTTTTTTAATCCATTCAGCCAGTCTGTGTCTCGTAATTGGAGAATTTAATCCATTAATATTCAATGTTATTATCAATATCTGCAGACTTATCCCTGTCATTTTGTTAGCCATTTTTTGGGCTGTATTTTGTTCTCTTATTCTCTTGTCTTTCAGTTTTCCTTTTAAATCAATCTCTTTAGTACTTCTTGAAGAGCGGGTCTAGTGTTGATAAAACCTTTCAGGTTTTGTTTATCTGAGAACTTTGTTTATCTTTTCTTCATTTGAACGATAATGTTGCTGGGTATAGCATTGGTTTCATTTATTTATTTTTTAAAAAGTTATTTTATAATTCAATCACTATATATCACTTAGCTTGTAAAGTGAATAAGTGATGGCAGGTATAGTATTCTTGATTAAAATTGTTTTTTCTTTTAATGCTTTTATATATCTTCCTATTTTTTTCTTGTTTGCATTGCTTCCATTGAGAGGTCTCATATTAGCCTAATGGGATAACCTTTGTAAGTAACTTGACGTTTCTCTCATGCCATTTTTAGACTCTTGTCTTTATCTGTGATTTTGGTCAGTGCGGCTCTGATATGGTTTGGAGAGAACCTTCTTAAGTTAATTCTATTTGGGATTCTTTGCATTTTTTGGGTCTGGATGTTTGAATAATTTTCTACCTTTAGAAAGTTTTCTTCAAGTATGTCATGGAATAGAGTATCAATGACCCTATTAGATTCTTCATCTTCTTAGATACCAATTTTTCAAAAGTTAGGTCATTTAATGGTATCTAGTATTTCCTGTATGTTATGCTCATCTTTTTTGGTTATTTAAAAAATTATTTGGTGATTTTGTCTAGGTCAGAGGTTTTGTCATCTAAATTCGAGATTCAATCTTCTGCATGATCTTAATCTTTTTAATACTTTTGAGAGATGTTTTGATTTCCTATATTACAACCTTCTCTTTGTCAAGCTGCTGAGTCTGGGACTTTGACTACAGTCAGCCATATGGGAGTCTAGTGCCTTACACACTATGGAACATGCTGGCCCCCAGCCTTCTCTTTATAATGGTGTTTATTTCTTCTTTCATATAATGGAAGGACTTCCTCATTTCTTGTAGTTCATTGTCTGTTTTCTCTTGCATCTTATTTAGTTTTGTCATTATGAATATTCTGCATTGTTTTTCTCATACTTGCACAAGTTCTATTGTGCTATCTGTGGATGATGAGGCGTTGTTTTTTTCCCTTTAGTGAGAGATATTTTCTTGGTTTCTTATATTTCTTGTGTCTCCATGTCTCCATCTATTCATGGGCATTTGAGTTGTTTCCATGACTTAGCAATTGTGAATAATGCAGAGTGTTTCTAGAGTGATGTATAGTCAATACTCATTGACTTACCTTGTTTCTAGAGTGATGTATAGTCAATACTCATTATTTAAAAATCCTGTATTTGTACATTTACCAATTCTCTAAAATTTATGAGTAACCCTGAAATCAATACTCATGGCATCCTCACAGTCATTTACAAGCATATGCAAGAGCAGAGTGGCAAAAAGTTTAAGTTGCTTCAAAGGTGACTTATTTGTTCAGCTCAGTGATGGTACACCCATAAGTCACTTAGTAAAAAGAGAAGCAGTCTTTATCTAACAAAGAAATTAGAAGTGTTTCTTATTTTACATTCGGTTGACTCTTAACACTTTTCTACACACAAAACACAAGTATCTTGAAGGTTCTTCATAATTACATTATGGAAGAATTTAGTATGTAATAAGTCATTTTTAAAATTTTGACATTCAAATGTTGTATCCACATGTTGGTTAATTCCCTTATGTGCCCCATGATGGAAAGACTTATAGACAAATTTGAGAAAAATTTAAAGAAATTAGATTCAGGCTATGTTAGATTGTTACATGTATTTTGTTTAAATTTCTGCACATTAATTAATATCTACCCATTTACATTAAGCAAATTTTGAGGAAAAAAAAAAGTTTAAGTTGCGTAATGTACATGTTCCCAGCTGAGGTCAAATAAGGACCTCTGCCTTCTTGTTTGAACTCATGCTATAAAAAAGTGTCCTTTCTGCAGTGTATTTAGTGTTAAATTTTCTGTGCTTAGTACCACATTTTGTAATGATAAGAATCAATTCACCAGGAGTATATAACAATTATAAACATATATGCAACCAACAATGGTGTACCAAAATACCTGAAGCAAAAACCGACGAAATTGAAAGGAGAAATTGACACTTCAATGATAATCACTGGAGACTTGAATAACCTGCTTTCAAAAATAAATAAAATAGGGACCAGCCAGGTGTAATGGCTGGACTCCCATGTAGTCAGTCACGGTTTGAGTCCCAGACCTGGTGGCTTAAATTCACACCAGGCACGTGTGCATGTGTGCCTGAGATCCCAAGAGGAGAATGGAGGAGAAGGGATTGCAGCATGGCTATACCCCTGGGGGATGATTTCTTGCTTTCTGTCTGTCTCTCTTTCTGGTGAGTGCACATGCCCTATAGCAAAAACTACAAAAAAAAAAAAAAAAAAAAAAAAAAAAAAAAACCAAAACAAATGGGATGCAGCTAAAGTAACATTTAGAGAAAAATGTATGCCTATGACTGCCTTTATTTTAAACAGAAGCCCAGCAGTGGTGGTACAGGCAGCATGGCGCCACTGTGGGATACTGGAGATATGCAGAAGGCCTGGAGTTTGGATCCCAGGTTGACCTGTACTTGCACATGCACCCACAGCCATGCCCGTGACCATGATGGTGGGAAGGTTAGGGGGAGAATAATGATGTTACAAGACCCTGTAAGGGTCCTCGGCTCTCTTTCTCACTTTTCTCTCTTTCATGAAATAAATAAATAGACCTTATAAATAGACAATTAAAAATAAAATAGATCTCAAATCAATAATCTAACATTTCACCTTAAGAAAGTAAGTAAAGAAGAACAAACTTGACAAAGTAGTTAGGAGGATGGATGTACATAATAAAGACTAAAGGGAAAATAAATAAAATAGGCTTTTAAACTCCCAGGTGTGTGTTATGGTTTCAGGGGTTCCATTCTTCCCCGTATCCCACACCATTAGATTTGTCCAGGTTCCAGCCAGGGTGTAGAGCCAGCCAGAGTGGGATGAAGTGACAGAGTAGTTGAGAGAGTGTGAATCACCTCTCCCCCACCAACATTTAAGCTCCCAGGTGTGTGATGTAGCTTTGAGGGTCCCATTCTACCCTGTGCCCTGTGATATTGGATTTCTCCAGGTTCCAGCTACAGTGCAGAGCCAGCCTGGAGGGAAGGAGCGATGAAGCTGCTGCAAGACTGCAGCTCACCTCCCCCTACCAGTGACTTTTGGAATGCCTGGTATCCTTTGAGAGTTCATATTTTACTGACCTGCACAATGAACACAAGTCAGCATGCAAATTGTGCTTCTTCCTCTAGTTATAGCTTCCAACTCAGCCCAAGATATACCTGGTCCTGAGACTTTGAGGAGGAACCAAGCACCTCAAATTGGCTATATATACCATTCACTGATCAAAAAATGAGGCCCTATCCAAAGAATACACCAGAGAAGAAGAGCACTTCTTCCCTCCCAACACTACAGAACCAACACCAATATATTAGGAAGAAATGTATACTCCATCAATCAGATGACCAAACACCAGCATGGAGATGAATGGATAGAAAAACTGTGGCACATATACTCAATGGACTACTATTCAGCCATAAAAAAACCAACAAAACCCTGGCTTTTGACAGGAGGTGGAAGAATATGGAAGTTTACTGCTGAGTGAAGCAAGCCAGGCAATGAAGGAGAGGCATTGCATGTCCCCACTTAATATATACCGAGTGTCCGCACTCTTGTGACTGAAACTAATTGACTAAAGCATATAGAAACATAGTTAATAGTTGTAAATACCAGATATAGTGAGTGTGAAGGAGGAGTGTCTGAGGAAGGACATTTAGAAGAAAAATAGGGAGGCAAAGCATTAATGGCACAAAGAAATGTGGTATTATTTGTTGAAGATGTTTTGTAGTTTTATCAACTGTACTAGGGAGAAATGTTCACCTGTTGAAATATCCATCTTGTAAGCCAAATAATAATGTGATTGAATGTATAAAAGAAAATAAAATTAAAAAAAAGAAACAACCAGCCTAACATAAAAAAAGAGAAACACTCTGGTAAGGATGCTGCTCCTGGCATGCCAACACTGTCAATGGTCTCTTAATGTTATTGTCACTTTTGGAATAATTTCTCAATATTCACTGTGACTCTGCATCACTCTCTTAAGATTCAGTGTCATGGTGGAGGCATCTTATGGGACAAGCCTATGGTCCTGTTTCTTACTGAGATTCTCACAATGGTGATGATTTTAGCATGGAAAGGGTATTATGATTTGGATAGTATCCCCAATGATCAATGCCCACTGAAGTCTACCACTTTAATCAGTCTGCATACATCTTTCTTTCCATGTTTATACTTTGTGCTTCCAAAATTCTCCCACCCAACATGACACAAAGTTCCCACAGTTAAAAACAGGGTCTTATTTCTTATTTAATATTCATTTTGTCCCCAAATGAAGGATATCTCAGAATCTCACCAGTTACTGCATCTGGCTCTAGTTCCAGTATCTCTGGTTAATGTTCAACCTTCCTCTAGTTTTGATGCATACTCTTAAAATTCTGTAACTATGGAGTAAATTGTAAAGTTCATCCTCACAGGGCCAGCAGGTGTTGTAGTGGTTAAGGTGCTGGACTCCCATGTGGTTGACTGTGGTTCAAGACCCAGACCCAGTGGCTTGAAACTCATGCCAGGCTCGTGTGTGTGTGTGTGTCTATGTGTGCCCAAAATCCTGAGAGGAGAATGGTGGAGAAGCAATTGCAGTGTGGCCATCCCCCGGGGGGTGATTTCTCACTTTATGTCCCTCTGTTTCTCTGGCAAGTGCATACACATTATAGCAAAAACCTCAACAACAACAAAAATTTGTCCTCACTACCAATATCCAACATCCCTTACTTGAATTAATGAATAAAAAATGAGAATAAAGAAAAAATTAGTTAAAATATATCAAAACATACATGACATGAGACCAGCAGGTGATGTGGTGGTTAAGAGGCTGGACTCGAGAAGAAGATTCCTCATGGCTACTGTGAACCAGGTTTTTCAGGGCACACGAGAAATGATGATTTTCTACTGATAATTCAGCCTCCAGCAAACAAGCTAGTGTGGTAGGGAGCCCCCCTCCCGGCCTTCTATCTCTGTTTCTGTGTCTCTGTCTCTCCCTGCTTCTGTCTTCCCATTTTTTTTGGTAACTTTTCCTTTTTACAATTTTTTAAAGGTAAAGTTTTTCTCTTGCTCTCAGCTCCACCTTTTATCTTGTTAATAATCCTCTCTGGTCCTCCCACCCAGGCAGGAGAATCCAGGCCTTCAGAAGAAGATTCCTCATGGCTACTGTGAACTAGGTATTTCACGCGGTGCTTGTGCGCCTCACTGTTTTCTATTTTGTGATTTTTTTTAAAAAGAAAAACAGTAATTACATTTTTTTGTCTTTTTTCCTCTTTTTGTTGTTGTTTCTCTCTCTTTTTCATTTTCCTTTTTCTTGTCTCTCCACTCTCCAATATCCATTTAATGTGTTTTTAGATGGATCCAAGGGCACTGTAGCTAAACCTCCAAATATTATGAGGGTTAAAATATTCCTCAATATCTATTGAATCTGCTGCACCAGCGCTCACAACAGAATGGCAAAGAGATTCTAGATCACCTCTGTCTGCTTGCTCCTGATCATTCAGACTGAACTTCAAGAATTTGAAAAAAGCACACCATCCATCAGATGACAAGAAATCACCTATGGATCACAAGAAATATGGGAAAGCAAGAAATTATCTCTCCTCCAAGGGAAAAGAGTAACTCTTCTTCTTCCACAAGCAGTTCGGTGAAAATCATGGAAATGTCTGATAAGGAATTTAGAGCATTCATAATGTTGAAGCTAACAGAGATGGAAGAGAAGAGAGATAATGAACTACTAAAGAGAAAGGAGAAAGAAGTTGATGAGTTCCAGGAGATGAGGAAATTCTTGCAAGATCTAAAAGAGGAATTACACACTTTACAAAAGACTCAAACGGAACTGTTAGAGATGAAGTCTATAATACAGGAAGTCAAAATCACTCTTGAAAGTATTAAAAGCAGACTAGATCATTCAGAAAATAGAATCTCAGATGTAGAAGAGAAAATGGCTGGCCTAGAAAAATCCACCACGAAGACTGAGAAAATGGCCCAAAAATTTGAGAATAATATACGAGAAGTACTAGATACCATCAAACGTCCAAACATCCAGATAATTGGCATTCCAGAAGGTGAAGAGACCCATAAGGGCATTGATAATCTATTCCATGAAATCCTGCAAGAAAACTTTCCAAACCTAGAGAGGTATTCGAAGATCTAGTCCCAAGAAATACAAAGGACCCCAAATAGAATCAACCCAAGAAGATCGTCTCCAAGTCACATTATAGCCAGGTTGACCAAAACCACAAAGACAAGATACGAAGATTGGCAAGAGAAAAACATCAAGTTACCTACAAAGGACATCCCGTCAGGCTAACAGCAGATCTCTCATAGGAAACAATGCGAGCGAGGAGAGAATGGGAAAATATATTCAAAGTGTTACGAGAGAAGCAATTTCAGCCAAGAATACTGTACCTGGCAAGATTATCTTTCATGTGGGAAGAAAAGACAAGAACATTCTCAGATAAACAAAACCTGAAAGAATTTACCACCACCAGACCAGATCTCCAAGAAGTTCTCAAGGGTGTGCTATATCAGGAAAATTAAATACAGACACAAGGAAATAAGAGTTCAAAAACTAAGAAAGTGGCCAACTTAATCGTAGGGACAACTCTGGAGTTGAATATTATATCCCAGAATTTGATCGGGAAAATTGAACCAGAACAGAAGATAAAAGTACATGAGACTGATAGGTTCATGCACCTACCATTTGAACAGAATCCTCACCTGTTTCCTGGCTTTAAGCAAAGTTCCTTGGCTGTTTTTTTAAATAGTAACGAGTGAATTCACCATTGAAAGTAGTTAGATTATGTAAAAAATTGTGTGATCAATACAATATGGGTGAGAAAGGAATGGAAGACAATTATAGACACCAGAGATAGCGTGAGAAGAGGGTGGGAAAGGACAGAGGGTTAGAAAGAGGGGTAAAAAAAAATTCTAGGAACTAGAAATGGAAAATTTTTGATAATAATATGCATGATTAAGTCACTATGCAGTATATTCTGGATGGGAAATCACATTTTGTATGCTGTGATGATGCTTAGGGAAAGAATGTAAATTAAGTTACAAAAAAAAGTTTCAGAAAAAAAATATCTTTTCAATGACTGCAGTAAGATATATAGCCCCAACTAGGTGCTACTTTATAGGATTCGTAACGTTAGACTTGTGTTCATGGAAATGTATGTATCAGCTGTGTTTGCTATGAAAATATTTAGATTAATTAAGGTCTTTAGTAATTCAATAAAATGTGGGGAAAAAAACAGCATAGAAAGTAAACATAGATACCAGAGACAGTGTGGGAGGAGAGTTGGAGATGGCAGCTGGTAAGAGATAGGGAATCAAGGATGGAGGAAAAAAAGCAAAACATACAGAAAACAAGAAATGGAAAATTATTTGCTGACAATAACATGTTTGTTGATGTGCTTGATTGAGACAATATACAGTGTACCCTGGATGGAATATCTCATTTTGTATGCTGTAATGGTGTACAGTGAATGAATGCAAATAAATAAATTTAAATAAAAAAAAGAGGCTGGAATCCCACATGATTAACCACATTTGGAGTCCTGGACTCAGCAGCTTGAAAATCATACTGGGCTCTTGTATGTTTGCCCAAAATCCTGAGAGAAGAATGGAGAAGGGATTGTAGCACAGCCACCCCCGGGGGATGATTTCTCACTGTTTCTGTCCAGTGAATGCACACGCCCTATGGCAAAACAAAACAAAAACAAACAAACAAAAAAACAAGACAAATAAATGACAGAATAAAAAGTAAATTTGGTGGCGTGGTGGTTAAGGGAGCTGGATTCCTACATTGTCGACTGCGATTTGAGTCCCAGACCTGGTGGCTTGCTTTCTCACTTTCCCTCTCTTTCACTCTGTCCTTCTCTGCTGAAATAAAAAAATAATAAAATTAAATAAAATAGTTCTTATAAAAAAAGTAAATTTGGGTAGAGCTTGCAGTTTTTTTTTTTTTTTTTTTTTTTTTTTTTTTTTTTTTTTTTTAACATCTGATCAGTGAAGTCTTCAGCAAGTAGGCTTTCTCCTTATCTAAGCATTTCTTTCATGTTCCTCTTGCCTCTGACCAGAAAAATTGGCTGGCAGGTTTCTATAACTAGTAGAGTGACTCAACTTTTATTCTTTGGTGTTACTGCATTTATTGGATTACTGAGGTTATTTGTTAACTTTACCTATGAATGTAACAATTCCAGGGCAACCCAGAAACTCCATTGAGTTCCATTTACATACTTACCTGCTCTTATTGTATAGGAATGTTTTTATTTCTCTTTGATAATCAACCCCAGCCAACACCTTTTTGTCTACCGGTTCAGTAGCATAAAGAGCCCAATATGACCAGGGAGAGAAAGACCCAGCTTCCAACTGGTGGGAACTAACATTTCTAAACCTTCAGAACTCATAGTCTCAGGAAGAGTAAACAAACACTTTTTCAAATACCATTAACTAAAATTGTAAAAAGTACCACTTACACTTTTCATCCCTTGTTTCTAAGACAAACTGGTTGGATTGTTAGGAAAGAATGAATCCTTTTAGATAGCCCTCTGGAAGATTAAGCTTCTGGAATATTTAGTTGCTTATATAACTGTAGCTTCCAGCGGGGAGAAGAAAATTTTGGCTCTTTTAGCTTTTGTAATTCCAAAGTTGGGGTGCTGCTAATGCTCCGTTTATACTCTTGCTGGAAGTTGCTGCATAGAGGGGTACTTTCTGGCAAAGATGCCAGCTGTTTGTCATCACTGATGTCATAAAAGTATCTTTTTATCTCTCTCTTTTCTAGAAGTTACCAATAAGGAGTTACTGAAGTTTGTGGGCCTAAGAATTAGACAAATGTTGGAGGTAAAGATGAACTAATCTCACTTATTATTCATAGAAAGCTTTTTCGTTCTTTTCAGCACTCATGTCCAATGTCTCTAAAAAACAAATTTGAAAGCCTGAATAGACCAATAACAAGCAATAAGATTGAATCAGTAATAGTCTCCCGACAAAGAAAAGTCCAGGTTCCAATGGCTTCACTTCTAAATTTTACAAAACCTTTCAAGAACTAACCCCCATTCTACCCAAACTCACTCTTTCTTTCTTTCTTTCTTTCTTTCTTTCTTTCTTTCTTTCTTTCTTTCTTTCTTTCTTTCTTTTTCTTTCTTTCTTTTATTTTTCTGAAGAGATTTTTGCTATAGGGTGCTTGCGCTCACCAGACAGAGAGAGACAGAGAGAGAAAAAGCGAGAAATCACCCCCCCCCGGGGGATGGCCACGCTGCAATCCCTTCTCCTCCATTCTCCTCTCGGGATCTTGGCTATGTTGCTGGACTCCAATGTAGTCGACCGCGGTTCGAGTCCCGGACCTGGTGGCTTGAACTCACACCAGGCGCATGTACATGTGTGCCCAAGATCCTGAGAGGAGAATGGAGGAGAAGGGATTGTGGCATGGCCATTCCCCCTGGGGGGTAATTTCTCACTGTCTCTCTGTCTGTCTGGCAAGCACACGTGCCCTATAGCAAAAACCTCTCCAAAAAAAAAAAAAAAAATGATCCAAAAGGAAGGAATCCTTTCAAATCCATTTTATGAAGTCTCCATCACCCTCATTCCAAAAACATACAAGAACATGACAAAAAAAAAAAAAAAACTACAAACCAATATCCATGATGATCACAGATGCAAAAATTCTCAATGAGATACTAGCAAATCATATCCAACAATACATTAAATAAAATAACACACCTTTTCCTTTCTCTCCGTACCTGACTGAGTAGAAGGTGCAATCATAGGACTTGACAACTGCTACAACAAGGACCAAAGGGTTTGACACAAGAAGCCCAAGATCCAGGACATCCACGTGAGTCTGTTGGTCAAGCTGTACTGGTTTCTGGACAGATGGACCAACTCTATCTGCAACCAGGTTGTGCTGAAGAGGTTGTTCATGAATCACAACTGGCCACCTTTGTCCCTTTCTAGGATGATCCACAAAATGAAGCTTCCTGGCTGGGAAAACAAAATGGCTGTGGTTGTTGGGACCATCGCAGATAATGTGAAAGTTCAGGAGGTGCCCATACTGAGGTGTGCTCTCTACGTGTGACTAGCCAGGCCTGCAGCCACAACCTCAAGGCTGGGGGGCAAGGTCCTCCCTTTTGACCAGCTGGCCCTCCTGCTCTCTAGTCCTTATGAAGGCTGTGAGGTGTACTGGCATTTTGGCAAGACCCCCAGACCCCACACAGTCACACCAAATTATATGTCTTCTTCAAGGGCCAGGAGCTCAAGCACTCCAGAGGCCAATGTGCTAGCCGAAGCTATAGACACTAATCCCAGACTGCCCTATTATTTAAAAACTTTTGGATTCTGGGAATTAAATAAATAAATAAAGATTTAGGGGAAAAAATAAGGTCCAGCAGGTCGGGCGTGGTGATTAAAGATGTTGAATTTCCACATGACTGATTGTGGTTCGAGTCCTGGACCAGACAGCTTGCTTTCCCACTTTCCCTTTCTCTCTCTGTTTGTATCTTCCGGGTCAAATTAAAATAATAATAATAATAATTACTAATGGAATTAAATAAATAAATAAATATTTAGAAAAAACCCTTTTGGATTCTGAAAAAAAATTAAAAGAAATAAATCTAGAAGATATAACCTCTGACCTGGAAAAATCACCAAAAAGAATAAAAAATAACCAAAAAAATGTACGGGAAGTAATAGATGCCCTTAAATGCCTAAGCTTCTGAATAACCGGTATTCCAGAAGCTGAAGAATCTAATAAGGACATTGATAGACTATTTTATGAAATACTTGAAAATAATATTCCAAACCTAGAGAGTCATTCAAGCATCTAGACCCAAGAAATATAAATGACACCAAATAGAATCAATGTAAGAAGATTCTCTCCATGGCATATCATAGATCGGCCAAAATGACAAAAAAAGACAAGATTCTGAAAATGCCAAATGAAAACAATGCATGGAAAGAATGTGGAGATATAGTTAAAACATTAAAAGAAAAAACAACTTCAACCAGCAACACTGTCCTTCAAATAGGAAAAAAAGATTAAAAAAAATTCTCAGATAAACAAAACCTGAGAGAATTTACCAATGCTAGACTAGCTCTTAAAGAAGTACTTAAGATAATATTATACCAGGAAAACTAAAGAGAGACAGACATAAATAAGAAAACAACCAAGAAAATGGCTAATAAAATGGTAATGACAAGTCTGCAAATAGCAATAATAACATTATATGTTAATGGATTTAATTCTCCAATCAAGAGACACAGGCTGAATGGATAAACACACACACACACACACACACACACACACACACACACACAGAGAAACCCTTTATCTAATACTTACAAAAAATGCTCCTCGTGGATAAAGACATTCATAGACTAAAAGTGAAGGACTAGAAAAAGTTATTTCATCCAAATGGAAACCAAAACAAAACAAAACAAAAATAAACAAAAAAACAGAGTTGTGATACTGATATCAGACAAAATAGGCTTTAAGACAAAAACTATAAGAGACAAAAAAGTACATAATATAGTACTAAAAGGAATAACTCACCAGAAGATATAACACATAAATATCTATTCATCCAACTTGGGAGCACCCAAATACATGAAGAAAAGACTTCTAGATCTAAAAGCAGAGATAGACTGCAACGCACTAATCATTGGGGATCTCAATACCCCCGCCCCCCCCATCTCTTTTGGACAGATCATATAGACAAAAAAAAAAAAGTAAGCAAAAGAGATGCAGGACCTAAATGATGCCATGTATCAAGTGGACTTGACAGACGTCTATAGAATCTCCCACCCAACAACCACAAAATATGTATTTTTCTCATCCCCTCATGAAACCTTATTAAAGATTGATCACATGATAGGGCACAAAACAAGCCTTTAAAAATTCAAAGGCATAGAAACTATATTCAGCTGGGACCAGCAGTTAGCGTAATGGCTATGTCGCTGGACTCCCACGTAGTCGACCGCGGTTCGAGTCCCGGACCCGGCGGCTTAAACTCACGCCGGGCACGTGTGCGTGCGTGCCCAAGATCCCGAGAGGAGAATGGAGGAGAAGGGATGGCGGCGTGGCCATCCCCCCTAGGGGGTGATTTCTTGCTTTCTATCTCTCTGTCTCTCTCTGTCTGTCTGGCGAGCGCACGCGCCCTATAGCAAAAACCTCTCCAAAAAAAAAATAAATAAATAAAAGAAAAAAAAAAAAGAAAAGAAACTATATTCAGCATCTTCTCTGACCCTGATGGAATTAAACTTGTTATTAACTTCAGAAGAACCCTTGACAATAAAAACACATGTAGACTAAACAACCTACTCCTGAATGATTTCAAAACCACAGGAGTAATTAAGGCTGGAATAAAAAGATTCATTAAAACCAATGACAATGAGTACAGGAGTTACATAACCTATGGACACAGAAAAAGCAATAATAACAGGGAATTTCATAACAATTTATGTGTACTTAAAAAAACGGAAAGGTGGCAAATTGTTAGCCTACCAACACTCATTAGGGAACTGAAAAAACAGCAACAATAATAACAACAACAAAAAATACAGAAGAAAATAAATAATAAAGATTCAAGGAGAAATAAATGAAACAGAATAAAAGAAAAATATAGGGAACTAGCAGTTAGCATAATGGCTATGTCGCTGGACTCCCATGTAGTCGACCGCAGTTCGCGTCCTGGACCCGGTGGCTTAAAACTCATGCCGGGCGCGTGTGCGTGCGTGCCCAAGATCCCGAGAGGAGAATGGAGGAGAAGGGATTGCGGCGTGACCATCCCCCCTGGGGGGTGATTTCTTGCTTTCTGTCTCTATGTCTCTCTCTGTCTGTCTGGTGAGCACATGCGCCCTATAGTGAAAACCTCTCCAAAAAAAAAAAAAAAAAAAAAAAGAAAGAAAAATACAGCATTGTCTGTTCAGTTCATTTGCCCATCTTTTAATTGGTTTGATTTTTTTCCTTTCTTTCTTTTCTTTTTTTTTTTTAGATAAGCTGTTTGAGTTCCCTTATATTGTGGTTACCAGTCCCTTATCTGAGACATAGTTTGCAAATATATTCTCCCATTCCAAGGGTTATTTATTCACTCTAATTATTGGTACTTTTTTGCTGTTTGATGTATTCCCTATTGTCTTTTTGGGGATTATTGCTTATGCTCTGGGGTCTTGTTCAGGAAGTCTTTGCTTACTCCTATTTTCTTAGAGAAAATAGGAGTGGTTTTCCCAGTAGTTTCATAGTCTGAGGCCTTAGGTTTATATCTTTGATCCATTATGAATTGATTTTTGTTAATGGTGAGAAATAGGGGTCCAGTTTCATCTTTATGCAGGTGGATACCCAGTTTTTCCTGCACCATTTGATAGAGTTTTCTTTTCCTTACCGGATTGACTGGTGCCCTTTATCAAAAAGCAGTTAACTGTATGATTTGGGGTTTATTTCTGGGTCTCTATTCAGGTCTATTGGTCTATATGCCTGTTTTTATGCCAGTACCATGCTGTTTTGATTATTACAGCTTTGTAATATATTTTGGGGTCAGGGAGTGAGATGCCTCCTACTCCACTCTGCTTGTGCAGAATTGCTTTGATGATACAGGGGTTTTTATTATTCTAGACAGAATCTATTATTCTTTTTTTTTCTAAATCTGAGAAGAAAGTCTCTGGTAATTTGATTGGGATTGAAGTCAATATGTAGATTAATTTGGGTAGAATTGACATTTTGATTATATTAATTCTACCAATTCAGGGTTGTCCTTCCACTTTTTTGCGTCATTTCTAATTTATTTTAAAATATTGTCATAGTTTTCTTTGTAGAAGTCTTCATTTTCTTTGGTTAGGTTTATTCCTAGATATCTTATATTTTTCTGGTTAACTTGTAACACATACACTACAGAATACTAGTCAGTCATGAAAAACAATAATACCCTGGCATTTGATAGAAAATGAATAACTATGAAAGATTTACTGCTAACTGAAACAAGCCAGATGATGAATGAGAGGCATTGTATGTCTCTACTCAATATATACTGACTATCGGCAATCTATGGCAGAAACTGAATGACTGGAAGGTATAAGAGCATGGAGAGCAATGATGATACTGAAGAGAGTGAGGGAAGAGTGTGGGAAATGAGGAAAGATGAAAGGGAGGGAATCAAGGGGAAGAAGAAAGAAGCAAAACGTTTAAGAAACCCAAAATGGAAAGAAATCTGTTTATTATAATGTATATGTTAATGTCTTTGATTGGACAAATTTGTGGTGTATTCATGATGCAAAAGTTCATTTGGTATGTAGTGATGATACCCAGTGATCAAAGGTAAAAAGAAATTAATAATTTTTTTTAAATAAGGTGAATGAGTAAGACAACAAAATGCAACTAAACAATACAGAAAATAAATAAAGCTGGTTCTTTGAGAAAATAGACAAAACTGACACCATTAACTAGATGAATTAAGAAGAGAGAAAAGAACCTGATAAATCAAATTGGTGATGAAATAGACACTATTACAACAGACATAATAGAAATACAAAAGATTATGAGAGAATACTATGAGTGACTATACACTAGAAAACCTGAAAAAATGGACATGTTTCTGGACACATATGATCTACTGAGACTGAATCAGGAAGATATAGAAAGACTGAATACACCTATAACAAGTGATGAGATTGAATCAGTAATTAAAACCTCCCACCTAAGAAAAACCCAATGGTTTCATTTCTAAATTCTACAAAACTTTTAAAGAAGCACTAACCTCCTTCTACTCAAACTATTTCAAAAGACTTAAAAAGAAAGAGCCCTTCCAAATTAATTTTATGAAGCTTTGATCACTTTCATCTCCAAAACAGACAAGGAAATAACATAACGATAATTAGAGACCAATATCTTAGATGAATATAGAAGCAAAATTTCTCAACAAGGTACTAGTAAATTGTATCCAGTGACACATAAAAGTCATTATACACTATGACTAGATAGGCTTTATTCCAGGGATGCAAGGGTGACTCAACATACACAGAACAATAAATGCAATATACACTATATTAATAGAAAGAAAGATAAAAGCATGTGATCATATCAATCAATGCAGAAAAAGCATTTTATAAAATACAACATCCCTTCATGATTGAGTCTTGGTGAAATTGGCACAGAAGGGACATTTCTTAACACAATAAAAGCCGTATATGAAAAATCCACAGCTAACATACTGAATAGGAAAAGCTGAAAGTTTTCCCACTGAAAACTAGAACAAGACAAGGCTGTCCATTTTTTGCACTCCATTTCAATATATTACTGGCAATCCTAGCCAACACAATCAGACAAGAAACTAAAAGAAAAAGCATTCGAATAGTGAAAGAAAAAGTGAAATAATCTCTATTTGCAGATGACATGATTATATACATAGAAAACCCAAAAGAATCCATGAAAAAAAAACTCCTGAAAGTGATAAATGAATACATAAAGTGACAGTATAGAAATCAATGTACAGAAGTCAATAGCATTTTGATACACCAACAATAAGCAGATTGAAGTAGAATTAAGAAAACAATCCTATTTACAATAACCAGAAAAAGTCTAAGATACCTAGGAATAAACCTAACCAAAAACGTTGAAGACTTCTACATTGAAAGCTGTGAAGAATTTTACAAAGAAATGGAAAATTATACAAAAATTTGGAAAGACATTTCATGTTTCTGTATTGGAAGAATTAATATAATCAAATATAAATTCTACCCAAGTTAATCTACACATTTAATGAAATTCCAATCAAATTACCAGAGACATTCTTTAGGGATTTAGAAAATAACACTCAACTGTGATTTGAGTCCTGGACACAGCGGTTTAAAACTCAAGCCCAGTGAGTGTGTATGTGTGCCCAAAATCTCTATAGGAGAATGGAGGAGAAGGGATTGTGGCATGGCCACCCCCTGGGGTGAGACATTCTGTCTCAAAGTCTCTCTGGCAAGTGCATGTGCCCAATACCAAAGGTCTCTCTCCAAAAAAAAAAAAAAAAAAAAAAAAGAAAAAAAAAAGGAAAGAAAGAAAAGAAAGAAAATAACAATTACAGAATTTGTCTGGAATCATAAAAGACCTCATATTGACAAAGCAATATTGTTGGAAAAGAGTGGAGTAAAAGACATCTCACTCTCTGATCTCAAAATATATTACAAAACTGTGGTAATCCAAATATCAGTACTGGCACAAAAATAGGCATGTGGACTAATGGAATAAAAGAGAGACCCCAGAAATAAACCACAAAACATGCAGCCAAACGATTTTTGACAAAGAGCACCAGACCATCCAGTGGGGAAAAGAAAATCTCTTTAGCAAATGATGCTGGAAAAACCTGCATAAAAATTAAACTGGATGCCAATCTCTCATTACTAACCAATGTCAACTCAAAATAGATGAAATATCTAAACCTAAGACTTCAAACTATAAAAATACTAGTGGATAATACAGGGGAAACCCTTGAAGACATTGGAGTAGGCAAAGACTTAAATAAGACCCCCCCCCTCGCCAAAGCAAAGGCAATGATCCCAAAAGTCGACAAATAGTGCTAAATCATATTTTAAAAGGTTCCACACAGCAAAATAAACAATAATTAAAGGGAGGAGACATTCCTAGGAATGGGAGAATATATTTGCAAACTATTCCTCAGATAAGGGACAGATAACCAGAGTATATAGGGAACTCAAATACGTTATCTGAAAAAAAGGATAACCAATTGAATTAAAATGGGCAAATGAGTTGAACAGATAACGCTCTAAGAAAGACATATGAACAGCCAAAAGCATTTGAAAAAATGCTCAACATCCCTTAACATATAGGAGTTGCAAATCAAAACTGCAATTAGATACCATCTAACCCCAGCCACAATGGCTAAGATTAAAAAACATAATAAGTGCTTGCAAGGCTGTGGAGAAAGGGAAATTCTCCTACATTGTTGCTGGGAATGTAAATTACTACAGCCACTATGGAGAACAATATGGATGTTCCTCAAAGACCAAATATGATCCAGCAATTCCACTCCTGGGTATCTACCCACAGGATAGGAATATATTCAGTAGGAAAAACACTTGCACATTCATGCTTATTGCAGCATTATTCACAATTCTAAGACATAGAACCACCACAAATATCCATGAATGGATTTAAAAATTGTGGCGCATATATACAATAGAATATTACTCAGTCATAAAGAAAGAGAGACTCTAATAAAAAGATTTGATAGAAAGTAGATGAATATGGAAGATTTACTGATAAATGAAGCAAGCCAGACTATAAAAGTGCGGCATTGTGTCTCCACTAGGTATATACTGAAATGTCAGAACTCTAATGCAGAAACTAAAAGGTTGGAAGGTATAAAACATGGAGAGCAACTGCTGATACTAAAGACAGTGTGGGAGAGAATGGGAAATGCTGGTGGGTGAGAGGGAGGGAATCAAGGGGAAAAAATAAAGAAGCAAAACATTTAAGGGACAAATGAATACCAATATACCAACAACTCACTTTTCATGTGCATAAGATAAGCATATGAATTTCCTACTATAATCTGTTAATATAGCTAATTATATTATAAATTATCTAATACTAAAACAATCTTGCAGATGTACATTCCTCAGATAAACCCTACTTGGTTTATGTCTTAGTATGTTTTGTGTTGCTTTCACAAAATACCACAGACTGGATAATGAATAAAGAACAGAAATTTATTTTCTCACAGTTCTAGAGGTTGAGAATTCCATGCTCAAGGTGCCAGTAGGTTTGGTTGGTGAGGGCTGCTTTCTGCTTCCAACACTATACCTTGTTGCTGTATTCTCCAGAAGGAAGGAACACTGTGCCCTCACTAGATGTAAAGTAGAAAGGCAAGCTACTCAAACATTGCAAAGCCTCTTTTAAAAGGCCCTTATCTAATTCACAAGGGAGAAGCCCTCATAATCACTTTTTTTTAGTGCCACAGTGGAGGAGAGAGAAAAAGACAGAGAGAGAAAACCTCCCAATGGAGTGTGGTCACACCATTGTTCTTTTTCTTTCATTTCTCGATTCCATCAGAATGTTGACCACAAACATATCCATGCCTGGAATGTTTCTTAAACCAGTGGGTCTGAGATTTTAACTGAGGTTGGCCATATGGGGTACAGCTCCCAATGCGCAATGCTTAACCGATCCACCATGGCACCAGTTCATAATCACCTCTTAAAGGTTCCACCTCTTTTTTTTTTTTTAAGAGACTTTTGTGGGTCGGCAGGTGGCATGGTGGTTAAGTGCACTGGGCTCTCACATGGCCGATTGCAGTTTGAGTTCCAGACCTGGTAACTTGCTTTTTCACTTTCTCTCTCACACACTGTATCTCTCTGGGCAAATTAAAATAAATAAATAGATAAATAAATAAATAAAGTGAAACAAAATAATTCTTTTTTAAAAAAGAGAGATTTTTGCTATAGGGTGCAGGCACTTGCCAGAGAGATAGACAGAAATTTATATATATGTAGATATATAACCCCTACTTCTGACCCTCTGCCCTTTCCAACTCTCTTCCCACACTATCTCTGGTGTCTACAGTTGTTTTCCATTTCTTTTCCCCCCACATTTTATTGATTGCACAATTTCTTATATAATCTAACTACTTTCAATAGCAAGTTCAGCTGGTAATTTCAAGAAAAGCAGTTTCAATTTTAATAAATCAAAAAATGCTAAGGAACTTTGCTTAAAACTTAAAGCCAGAAAACAGGTTAGGATTCTGTTCAAATAGTAGGTACATGAACCTATTGACAACTCAAGACAGGACAAAAATCCTTAAAACTGGACAACAAAGCCTAGAAGAAAATCAGCAATGTTTTAGTCAAAAGTCATAAAATGCTATTTCACCAGTTCAGTCTCATGTACTTAATCTATCTTCTGTTGTGGTTCAAGGGAGATTTTGACTTCCTGTATTATAGCCTTCATCTCTAATAGTCCCATTTGATTCTTTTTTAAAGTGTGTAATTCCTCTTTTAGATCTTGCAAGAATTTCCTCACCTCCTGGAACTCATCAGCTCCTTTCTCCTACCTCTTCCGCAGTTCATTGTCTCTCTTCTCTTCCAACTCTGTTAGCTTCATCATTATGAATATTCTAAATTCTTTTTCATATGTTTCCATGATTTTCATTGAACTGTCTGTAGATGAAGAGGAGTTATTCTTTTTCCTTGGAGGAGAGGTATTTTCTTGCTTTCCCCGTATTTCTTGTGGACTTGTGGTGATTTCTAGTCATCCGATGGATTGTGTGTTTCTCCTAATTCTTGAAGTTAAATCTGAGCGTTCAGGACTGTGCAGAAAGAGATGATCTGGAATCTCTTTGCCGTTCCATTTTTATCCCTTTGTGCAGCAGATTCAGTGGATATGTTAACCCTAATAATATTTGAATGTTTGACTATGGTTCCGTAGATCTGTCTAGAAACACAGAGAAGGGAGATCAAGGAGAAGAGTGATGAGATAAAAGGAAAAAAAAAAAAGGAAACAGAGAGAGAGAGAATTAATGGGACAAAGAAATGTGGTATTATCTGTTGAAGATATTTTATAGTTTTATCAACTGGACTGGGGAGAAATGTTCACCTGTTAAAGTATTCATTTTGTAAGCTAAATAATGTGATTGAATGTATAAAAGAAAATGAAATAAAAAATGTGGAAAAAAATAAAATTAAAAAACCACAAAGAAACAGAGAGAAAAAAGAAAAATAACACCTTCATGGCTCCTGCGAACTAACCATTTTGGAGGAAACAGAGTAATGAAGATTTCCCACTGATAATTCGGCCTCCAGCACACAAAACTCCCATGGAGAGGCAAAAGGGAATAGACCTTCTTGAAGAGACACCTTCATGACTCCTGCGAACTAGCAATTTTGGGGGAAACAGAGAAATGAAGATTTCCCACTGATAATTCGGCCTCTAGCACACAAAACTTGTGTGATTGAACTTCCAAGTTTGGGAAGAAATCGATCATTCACCAAATAACCAGAAATCGCTGTAGGACCACAAGAAATATGGGAAAGCAGGGAAATACCTCTTCTCCAAGGGAAAAGGATAACTCCTCTTCATCCACACACAGTTTAATGGAAACCATGGGAATGTCTGATAAAGAATTTAGAACATTCATAATGGCAAAGCTAACAGAGATGGAAGAGAAGAGAGACAATGAACTGTTGAAGAGGAAGGAGAAAGAAGTTGTCGAGTTCCAGGAGGTGAGGAAATTCATGCAAGATCTAAAAGAGGAATTATACACTTTACAAAAGAATCAGGTGGAACTGTTAGAGATGAAGGCTATAATACAGAAAGTAAAAATCTCCCTTGAAAGTATTAAAAGCAGACCAGCTCATACGGAAAATAGAATCTCAGATGTAGAAGAGAAAATTGTTGGCCTAGAAAAATCCACCACGAAGACTGAGAAAATTGCCCCAAAATTTGAGAATAATATACGAGAAATACTAGATACCATCAAATGTCCAAACATCGGATAATAGGCATCCCAGAAGGCAAAGAGACTCGTAAGGGCATTGATAATCTATTCCATGAAATCCTGTAAGAAAACTTTCCAAACCTAGAGAGTCACTCAAAGATTCACTCCCAAGAAATACAGAGGACCCCAAATAGAATCAACCCAACAAGATCTTCTCCAAGACACATTATAGCCAGATTGACCAAAACCACAGACAAAGACAAGATACTAAGTTTGGCAAGAGAAAAACAGCAAGTTACCTATAAAGGGTATCCCATCAGACTAACAGTGGACCTCTCACCAGAAACAATGCGAGCGAGGAAAGAATGGGAAAATATATTCAAAGTGTTAAGGGAAAAGCAATTTCAACCGAGAATACTGTACCCAGCAAGGTCATTGTTCATTTGGGAACAAAAAACATGAACATTCCCAGATAAACAAAACCTGAAAGAATTTACCAGCACCAGACCAGATCTCCAAGAAGTTCTTAAGGGAGTGCTATGACAGTAAAATTAAATGCAGACACACAGAAATAAGAGTTCAAAAACTAAGAAAATGGGCAACTTAATTGTAGGGACAAAGTCTGGACTTGAATATTATATCCCAGAATTCAATCTGGAGGATTGAACCACAACAGAAGAAAGATTAAGTACATGAGACTGAACTGATGAAATAGCATTCTGTGACTTGACTAAAATATTGCTGCTTTTCTTCTAAGCTTTGTTGTCCCATTTTAAGGACTTTTGTCCTGTCTTGAGCTGTCAGTAGGTTCATGTACCTACTATTTGAACAGAATACTAACCTCTTTCTAGGCTTTACGTTTCAAGGAAATATCCTCACCAGTTCAAAACTGCTTTTCTTGAAATTACCAGCTGAACTTGCTATTGAAAGTATTTAGATTACTTATATTGTGTGATCAACAAAATGGGGGAAAAGGAATTGAAGACAACTGTAGACAGCAGAGATAGTGTAATAAGAGAGTGGGAAAGGGCAGAGAGTCAGACATAGGGTAAAAACATATATATATGAAAGTGGAAATGGAATATTATTGATGATAACATACATGATTCAGCCACTATGCAGTTTATTTAATTGGATTGAATTTTTTTTTTTTAGTTACCTGCTCATGTTCCCTGTATTTTCTGTTTATGGGTCCATTATCTGAGGTGTAGTTTCTAAATATATTCTCCAACTCTGAGAGTTGTTTTCTCATTCTAATTATTGTTTATTTTGCTGTGTAGAAGTTTTTTTTAGATAAATGTAGTCCTGCTTGTCTATTTTTGGGACTATAGCATATGCTTTGGGGTTGTATTTAAGAAGTCATTGCCGGCCATTACCTCTGGAGTCTGCACTGTGGAGCAGGGAGCAGCAGCAGACGGTGAGACCAACTGAGGTAGAAAGACCACTTCAGGCCTTCCACTGCCTTTTGACAGCCCAGGTACATCCTAAACTGGTTCCTCCCACAACCTTGTGCCACTGCTACCTCCAGAGTCTACACTGCAGAGCAGAGAGCAGCAGCAGTCAGTGAGATCAATTGAAGCAGAAGATCACCTCATACCTCTAGCTGGTTTCTGCCCATCCAGGAATATTTTGGAATTTCATAGTTTTATGAACTCCTACTCCCTCTTCCAGTTGAAACACTTCATCTCAGCCCCAAGTGCACCTGGCCCTGGGAGACTGGGAAAGGAATCAACAGTTTAAGCTAGCTTTTCTGACTGGAAGACAAGACTTTCTACCAAGAACATGATTGAGAGGTAGAGTTCTTCTTCCCACGAACACTGTAGACTTGTCACCAGAAAGATAGGAAGAAGTGTATAATCCATCAGATGACTAGAAAGCAGCACAGAGGTACAAAAAAATATAAGGAAACAAGGAAACATTTATTCCTCAATGGAACAGAGCAACTCTACTTCTACCAGAGAAGAAGAACAATCAGGACAAAAGAATTTACAGGAATGTTAGAAATAGAGTTCAGAATATTCATGGCAACAGAGATGAAAAAGTTTTTTCAGGATTTGAAGTACAAGATAGATATAATAAAAAAAGAACCAATCAGAACTCCTAGCAATGAAGACAGTAATACAGGAAATTAAGTCCTCCCATGAAAGTATTAATAGCAGACTGGACCATGCAGAAGACAGAATCTCTGAACTGGAAGACAAAAACCTTTGAATTAGATTAAACTACCAAAAAAAAAAAATGCTCACCATCCCTTATAAGAGAGATGCAAATCAAAGCCACGATGAAATACTACTTAACCCTAGTCAGAATGGCTAAGATTAAAAAAATTAAAAATGATAATTGCTGGTGAGGCTGTGGAGGAAAGGTAACTCTCCTACACTGTTGGTGGGAATGTAAATTAATACAGCCAAAAATAATGAAAAACTAATTTTAAAAAATGAGGACAACATACATGAGGAAATACTGACACTATCAAATGACCAAATATCCAAATAATATGTGGTCCAGAAGTCAAAGAACTGGACAAGAGCATAGAAGATCTATTCTGTGAGTGGACCAGCAGATGGCATAATGCCTATGTCACTGGACTCCCACACGGCCTACCATGGTTTGAGTCCCAGACCCGATGGCTTGAAGCTCACACCAGATATGTGTGGGAGAAGGGATTGTGACATGGCTATTCCCCCGCCCCCCAAGGAGGGTGATTTCTTGCTTTCTGTCTCTTTGGCTAGGGCACACACCCTACAGTAAAAATTACTCTTAAAAAAAAAGATATATTCCATGAAATACTTGCAGAAGCTCCCAGATTCGGTCTCCTCAGTGCAGGCTCACACCCTCATGAACTCTCTTGAGCCTGCAACCCTCACAGGCCCTTGACCCACTGACTCTGGACTGCTGTGGGCCAGTGTCTGGCAGCTCTGTGGGTGGGGCAAGGATGCTGAGGGGCTGTTAGGTGGTGCTGAGGCAGCTTTTGGGCTCTGGGCACCTGGCTGGATGCCTTTGGCCTGCAGCTCCCTGAGCACCCTTTTGTCCAGGGGTGGCAGTCATGGCCCACTAGCTGCTGATACGCTTCTCTGGCTGCCTGCCTGCTAAACTTCTGCACTACTGGTGGTTGCAGGGCCTCCTGGCAGCAAAGGCAAGAACATCAACTGTACAGAATTAAATGTAAGGGAGTCTGATGTAAGCGTTTGTGATGAGTCATTATGTAAATATGGAGGAGTCTGTAAAGAAGATGGAGATGGTTTGAAGTGTGCCTGCCAAATTACATTCCTGTCTGTGGATCAAATGAGAACACTTATTAAAATGAATGCTTCTTCAGAAAGGCTGTGTGTAAGCACCAGAAAAAGTTAACAGTAGTAGCAAGAGGACCATGCTACTCTGATAATAACTCTGGGTCTGCAGAAGAAGAGAAAGGGTCAGGGTCTAAAGTTCACAGAAAACACTCCAAGTGTGGACCTTGGAAATATAAAGCTGAGTGTAATGAAGATGCAGAAAATGTTGGGTGTGTATGTAATTTAGATTTCAGTGGGTACTATTTTAATCCTGTGTGTGCATCTGTTGGGAGTTCCTATAACAATCCCTGTTTTGTTCAAGAAGCATTGTGCATAAAGCAAGAACAAACTGATATAAGGCACCTCGGCCATTGCACAGAAACAGATGACATTAATTTGTTGGAAAAGAAAGATGATGGACTTCAATATCTACCAGATGTGAAAGATGCGAATGATTAAAGAGAAGATGTTTATATTGGAAGCCATATGCTTTGCCCTGAAAACTCTCAATAATACTGCATCCATAGAAAATATGAATTCCTCTCTTCTACTCAGAAGGCTTCTTGTAGATGTGAATCTGGTTACACTGGACAGCACTGTGAAAAGACAGACATTAGTATTCTCTGTGTAGTGCCACATAGGCAAAAGCTCCCTCATGCTCTCATTGCAGCAATTATTGAAGCTGTACAAATTGCCATTACTGTAGCAAGTATCATGTGCATAACAAGAAATGATCCAAAAACAATAGAGGATGTCAACAGAAGCAAAACCTAGGTCATTTTACTTCAGATACATCATCCAGAATGATTTTAACTGATGACTTTTATATGTACACTACCATGTGATTTATTGTCTTTTTTAAAGAATAAATATATTTTTAATTTTATTTTTATATGATATTTAATCTTATATATCTTTACAGTGTATAGCATTTCTTTTTCCTGCATGATTACCATGCATATCAGTCAAGACAAAGACATTACTATACACATCATCATCAGCAGCAAATAGCTTTTCATTTTTATTTTTCAGATTATTATTTGTTTTTATTATAAAGAATGAAAATATTTATTTCAGACGTTGGTCATTTTTAGTGTAATACTATTGACACATATTTAGAATCTACAAAAGCTTTGGACTGTTTTGTAGTCTTTGTTTTATATTTTTAAATACAGAAATTGATTTCATTAATTTGTACCACATGGTATTCTTGTTCCTTACCCATGGAATGTAATATGTTTGCAAAGATTGACCACTTCCCAAATGGTTATAAAGTCATACCCATCACTTTTGAAATGATCACAACAAATGGCCAAGCATGAACTAAAGGTAAAGATGTTTACAGATTACTTTTCTTACCAAAAAAATTAAATTAGGAGGCCTCCTGTTGTGAGTGCACCCTCAGCTGCTGGGATTGTCTTTGGAACTTGCAGCACCCTGTAGCCCAGCACTTTCTGTGGGCATGGGATCATCCCACCCCCCAAGGGACTTGGCCTGGTCTTAGCAGGCCTCTTCTCATGAACATACCCTCAGCCTCTGGGACTGTCTTTGGAACTTGTGGATCTCCAGCCTACATGCTGTAACTGGATCCTCTTCACTAAGTTATATGTCTTTAGCTTGTTTTCACCTCATCCAGAGTTGTAAGTTTGGTAATAGAGCCAACTCCCTAAAGTACCTGCATAACCTTTAACTGCTCTGTTCTGGGAGGCACAGTACTCAAAGAGAAACACACCTGAGAAATAAGAATGAAATTCTCTTTTCCAATACTACAGAATCTACTCCAATAAATACTATGTCAGATGACAAAAACAAACAAACAAAACAAAATAAAACAAAAAAACACAAGAAATTAAAATCTCCCTAAAAAGCATTAACAGCAGATTGGACCATGCAAAAGAAAGAATTTCTGACTTGGAAGACAAAGTCTCCAACATAGACTAAAACACTAAAAAGAATTTTAAAAAAATTAGGACAAAATATGGGAAACTCTAGACACAAGGTAAAGCCCAAATATCCATTTAAAGAATATTTCAGAAGACAAAGAAGCTACTAAAGTCATGGAAAAACCTCTTTCATAAAATACTGTCTGAAAGTTTTCTAAATATAGAGAAACATGGAAAAATTCAGATCTAAGAAATAAAAATGTCCTTAAATAGAATCAACATGAAAAGATCTCTCCTGCACATCATAGCCAGATTGGTAAAAGTCAAAGACAAAAACAATATTCTAATAATGACAAGGAAGAAATGTTGTTACTTATAAAGGTTATCCCATTGGGCTAAGATCAGATATCTCAATTGAAACAGTGCAAGCAAGGAAAGAATGGGAAGATGTATTCAAAACATTAAAAGAAAAACAATTTCAACCAAGAATACCATATCCAGCGAGATTATCCTTCAGATAGAAAGAACAAATAAAAGTATTCTCAGATAAATAAAAACTTAAAGAATTAATCAATAATAGACCAAATTTACAAGAAGTACTGAGGGGAGTATAGTATCAGGAAAACTAAAGAGGGCAAACACAAACAAAAGAACAAAAATAGCTGAGAAAATGGCTAACAAAAAGACAGGGATAAATCTGGAAATATCAATAATAACATTGAATATTAATGAATTAAATTATCCCATTAAAAGACACAGACTGACTGAATGGATACAGAAACAGAAGCCATAAAAATACTGCATACAAGAAATACACTTCACTGGGACCAGCAGTTGGCGTAATGGCTATGTCGCTGGACTCCCATGCAGTCGACAGCGGTTCGAGTCTTGGACCCGGTGGCTTAAAAGTCATGCTGGGCGCGTCTGTGGGCATGCCCAAGATCCCGAGAGGAGACTGGAGGAGAAGGGACTGCGACATGGCCATCCCCTTGGGGGATGATTTCTCACTTTCTGTCTCTCTGTCTCTCTGTCTTTCTGGTGAACGCACATACCCTATGGCAAAAACCTCTCAAAAAAAAGAAAGTTAAAAAAAAAAGAAAGAAATACACATCACTGATAAAGACGTACATAGACTGAAAGTGAAGGGCTAGAAAAAAATATTCCATGCAAATGGAAATCTAAAAAAGGCTAGAGTTGCAATATCAGACAAGATAGACTTAAAGATGAAAGACGTAAAAAGAGACAAAGAACATTATATAGTACTAAAAAGACTTGTTCCCCATGAAGATATAATACTTTTAAATATGAATGCATCCAACACTGGAGCACCTAAATATGTGAAACAGAGACTATTAGATCTCAAGGGAGAGATAGATTGCAACACAATAATGGTTGGGGATTTCAACACCTCACTATCTAATCTGGACAGATAATTTAGACAAAAAATAAATAAAAAAAAAAAGATACAAGATCTAAATGATACCATAAATGAAATGGACTTGACAGATTTCTACAGAATATTTCACCCAAAAACCACAAGATAAACATTTTTCTCCTCTTCACATGAAACAATTTTTTTTCTTTTTTTTTTAATTAATTAATTAATTAATTAATTTATTTTTTATTTTTACATTTTTCCACAAACATTTACTTTACATAGCAAAAAATTTTAGCTCATACTCCATAATTCTTGACAGTTTACAAACAACTTTCAAGATCTCAAAATACTGAATTTTAAAGATACTGTTCAAAATATGTCTTATAATTTTGTATAATTTTAAAACTCTATAACAACAGAAGCAGAATGGTTTCAAAAATATATATATACACATATATACAAATATATATGTGTATATATATATATATATATATATATATATACACATTTAGAGTGCAGACACTCGGTATATATTAAGTGGGGACATACAATATCTCTCCTTCATAGCATGGCTTGCTTCACTCAACAGTAAGTCTTCCATATTCATCCACTTCCTTTCAAAAGTCAGGGATTTGTTGTTTTTTATGGATGAATAGTATTCCATTGAGTATATGTGCCACAGTTTTTCTAACCATTCATCAGTTCGTGGGCATTTAGGTTGTTTCCATGACTTAGCAATCGTGAAAAGTGCCGCAATAAACATCGATGTGCAAGCACTTTTTCGATTAAGTATTCTTCTGTCCTTCGGGTAGATACCAAGGAGTGGGATTGCTGGATCATATGGTAGTTCTATTTGTAGATTTTTTTTTTTGGAGAGGTTTTTGCTATAGGGTGCGTGCACTCGCCAGACAGACTGAGAGAGAGAGATAGAAAGCGAGAAATCACCCCCCCCAGGGGGGATGTCCACGCCACAATCCCTTCTCCTCCATTCTCCTCTCGGGATCTTGGGCACGCACGCACACGCGCCTGGCGTGAGTTTTAAGCCACCGGGTCCGGGACATGAACCGTGGTCGACTACGTGGGAGTCCAGCGACATAGCCATTACGCTAACTGCTGGTTCCCCTGGATCCTTATTTTACACTAGTAATGAAAATAAACTAAAAATAGGTTGAGCATCTAAACATATAACCTCAAACTATAAAACTACTGGTCGAAAACAGAAAACTCTTGGAGACCTTGGAGTAGGCAATGACTTCTTAAACAAGACTTCTAAAATACTGGAAATAGTCCCCAAAACAGACAACTGGGAGCACATTAGGCTGAGAAGCTTCTGCACAGAAAAGGGAAATGGAAATCAAAACCACAATGAGATAACACTTAACCCCAGTCAGAATGGCTAAAATAAAAATAATAATAATAAGTGCTGGTGAGATTGTGGTTTAAAGGGAACTCTCATACATGGCTAATGGGAATGTAAAGTAGTACAACCACTGTGGAGAATGATATGGAGACTCCTCAGAAACCTACAAATAGAACTACCATATGACCCAGTAATTTTACTCTTAGGTATTTACCCAAAGGATAGGAAAACCCTCAGTCTGAAAAGCACTTGCACATTCATGTTTATTGCAACATTATTTAGAATTGATAGTACATGGATAAACCCAAATTTACAAACATAGATGAGTGGATTGAAAAAAATGTGGTCTGTGTACTCTTTGAAATACTATTCAGCCATAAAAAAAAAATGAGATCCTGACATTTGATACAAAGTGGATGAATATGGAAGACTTAATGCTAAGTGAAGCAAGCCAGAGTATGAAAGATAGACTTTGTTCCCACTCAATATATACCAAATATCTGTGCTATATAGCAGAAACCGAAAGTTTGGAAGTTATAGTAGTAGGGAGGGCATCTGTAGATACCCAAGATAGTAAGGATAGGAGTAATATGGGGTGAGTAACTGAGGGAGGGAGAGAGGGAGTGGAGCAGGGGAAAAAAGCAATATGTTTAATTGACACAAAAAAGAAAAGTTATTTGCTGACAAGAATGTATAGGATAATATATTTGTCTTGAGTGATATACACTGTATTTGTTCTGGAAAAAAAATCCACATTTTGTTTTTGTTTTTTTTTTAATATTTCAGAAAATTTTTTCAATTATTATTATTATTTATACATTCAATTGCTATACATCATTTAGATTATAAAGATACTTTACCCAGCATGATATACACCTCAGTCCAGCCCAGTTGAGAACACTATACACATCATCATCAACAGGTAATAAACCATATCTGTGTCCCACAAATGTCTTACCTCTCATTTTTTTTCCTCAAATTTCCTTTCCTATACACTTCCCCTCTCTTATTCTCCTTCCACTTAGTCCCTAGTGTCCATAACAATTTTCAATGCTTTTATGTCCTCCAGTCTTTCAGTCTCTACCATAGAGCGTGAACAGTAGGTATATATTATGTGGATATAAACAATGTCTCTGTTTCATAGCCTAACTTGCTTCACTCAGCAGTAAATCTTCCATATTCATCTACTTTCTATCAAATGCCAGGGAGTTTGTTTTTTATGGCTGAATAGTATTCCATGGAGTATATGTGTCACACTTTTTCAATCCATTCATCTGTTTGTAAACATTTGGGATGGTTCCACATCTTTGCGATTGTGAATAATCCCACAATAAATACAGGTGGGCAAGTGATTTTCTGGCTGAGTGTTCACTTGTACTTTGGATAGATATCCAGGAGTGGAATTGCTGGGTTGTATGGTAGTCATATTTGAGGGTCTTTGAGTAACCTCGATATTGTTCTCCACCGTGGTTAGACCAATTTATATTCCCACTAACAATGTAGGAGCGTTCTCTTTTCACCACATCCTCGTCAGCACTTGTCATTTTTTAAAAAATCTTTGCCATTCTGTCTGGAGTTGGGTGGTATCTCACTGAAGCTTTGATCTGCATCTTCTTTATGTTGAAGGACGTTGAGCATTTTTCCATATGCGTTTTGACTGTTCGAATGTCTTTCATAGAGAGTTGTTTATTCAGCTCATTTTCCCATCTTCTAATTGGAGTAATCATTTTCGTCCAGGTAAACAGCTTGAGTTCCCTGTATATTCTAATTATCCGTCCCTTATCTGAGGCATAGTTTATAAAAATTTTCTCCCATTCCGAGGGTTGTTGGTTCACACTAATTACTGTGTCCTATGCTGTGGAGAAACTTCTTAATCTGATGTAATTCCACTTGCCTATTTTGGGGAATATTGCCTGTGCTTTGGGGGTCTTGCTTAAAAAGTCTTTGCCTACCCCAGTGTCTCTCAGAGTTTCCCCAGTGTTTTCCACCAGTAGTTTTATAGTTTGCAGTCTTAGGTTTAGATTTTTTTTTTCTTTCTTTCTTTTTCTTTTTTTTTTTTTTTTTTTTTTTTTTTTTTTTTTTTTTTTTTTTTTGCTATAGGGCGTGTGCGCTCGCCAGACACAGAGAGATAGACAGAAAGCGAGAAATCACCCCCCCAGGGAGGATGGCCATACCACAATCCCTTCTCCTCCATTCTCCTCTCAGGATCTCGGGCACGCACACACACGCGCCTGGCGTGAGTTTTAAGCCACCGGGTCCGGGACGCGAACTGCAGTCAACTATGTGGGAGTCCAGCGACATAGCCATTATGCTAACTGCTGGCCCCCAGGTTTAGATTTTTGATACACTTTGATTTATTTTTGTTAATGGTGACAGATAGGGGTTCAGATTCTTCTTTCTGCAGGTGGATACACACTTCTTCTAGCACCATTTGCTAAAGAGATTTTCCTTTTCCCACTGGATTGACTTTGTTAAAGATCAGTTGGCTGTGTATTTTGGAGATTTTTTTTTCTGGGGTCTCTACTCTGTTCCATTGGTCCTTATGTCTATTTATGTGCCAATATCATGTTGTTTTGATTATCACAGTTTTGTAATATATTTTGGGGTCAGAAAGTGAAATGCCACCCACTCCACTATTTTTGCATAGGATTGCTTTGGCAATACAGGGTCTTTTAAGGTTCCAGAGGAATTCTATGATTGCCTTTTCTAGATCTGCGAAGAATGTCTTTTGTAATTTTATAGGGATTGCATTAAACATATAGATTAATTTGGATAGAGTTTCCATTTTGATTATATTAATTCTCCCAATACAGGAACATGGGATGTCCTTCCACTTCTTGATGTAATTTTCAATTTATTTTTTAAGGTTTTCACAGTTTTTCTTATAGAGGTCTTTGACTTCCTTGGTTAATTTTATTCCTAGGTAACTTATACTTTTTGTGGCTATGGTAAATGGGATTACTTTCTTCAGTTCTACCTCTGTCTGCTTGTTGTTTATATATAGAAATGCTATCAATATTTGTAAGTTAATTTTGTATCCTGCCACTTTACTGTATGCATTTATTTCCTCTAGAATTTTTTTTGATAGATACTATTGGGTCTTCTACGTATACAATCATGTCATCTGGAAACAGAGATAATTTAAACTGTTCATTCCCTATAAGAAAGCCTTTTATTTCTTTTTTTTTCCAAATCAATTATTGTCTTTTATTATCATCTTTAAAATGTCATATAAAGACCTTAGAAAATATCCGGCTTGTTACTGTAGCTGGAAGACTCTTAGATCTTACTCATCAGCCTGTTGAACTATACCCTTCTTAGAGACATAGATACTCTCCAAGAATTTTCTTATATCCTTATTTTTAGCTGTCATGGCTTGTTGTATCAAAGCAGTTGAATTTGAAACAAGTTCAATATTATTGAAGAATGCCTTTTATTTCATTCTCTTGTCTGATCGCTTTGGCTAGGATTTCCAGTACTATATTGAATAGGAGTGGAGAGAGCGGGCAGCCTTATCTTGTACCCCATTCAGTATAATGTTAGCTATAGATTTCTCATAGATGGTGGAGAAATGATCCTTCTATGCCAATTTTACTGAGTCTTAATCATAAAGAAATGTATTTTGTCAAATGCTTTTTCTGCATTGATTAAAAAGATCATATGGATTTTATCTTTCTTGCTGTTAATGTGGTGTATTACATTTATGGTTTTGCATATATTGAACCATCCTTACATCATTAGAATAAAACCTACCTGTTAGTGATGAATAACCTTTTTATAGCTGTTTGATATGGTTTGCAGGTATTTTGTAGATAATTTTTGCATCTATATTCATCAGAGATATAGGTCTGTAGTTTTCCTTTTTGTTGTATCTTTTTTTTTATAGACCACAGATTAGTTTATTTTTATTTATTTATTTTTGCATAATAACATTCTAAGATTTACTTTATTTGGAATTGATACATAATAATTGTACATGTTCATGGGGTAAAGTGTTCTATTTCAATGCATATATCTATATTGTATAATCATCAAATCAGGATAATTATAATATCCATGACCTCAACCATTTCTTTGTGGCAATAACATTCAAAACTATCTCTTCTAACTATCTTGAAATATATGATATGTTATTATGAGCTTTTGTCACCTTACTGTGAAAAACACAAGAACTCATTCTTACCTGTAACTTCATGCCCAATGACCAAGTACTCTCAATTTCTCCTTCTTTAAAAATCAAATCTAGATCATTTTTAATGCTTTTTATTGCTACTAATTATCCCCCCCCCCAAGGTACATTCTGTCTGTTTATTTTGTCCTTAAGCCGTTCAAAGGGGACCCAGAAGCATGTTGCTATTTATGTAATCATTTTCTTGTTGCCTTTTTTGTGTGTGTGTGTCTTGTTTCTTTTTTTTTTCATTTTATTTATTTATTTATTTATTTATTTATTTATTTGCATTCATTCTCTGAACATCATTACAGCATACAAAATGAGATTTTCCATCCAAATTACACTATATATTGTCTCAATCAAGCACATCAACAAGCATGTTATTGTCAGCAAATGATCTTCCATTTCTTGTCTTCTGTATGTTTTGCTTTTTTCCCCCCATCCTAGATTCTCTATCTCTTACCCTCTGCCATCTCCCACTCTCCTCCCACAGTCTCTGGTATCTATGTTTGCTTTCTATACTGTTTTCTCCTCACATTTTATTGTAATGCCAAAGACCCTAATCAATCCAAATACCCTCATAGCAAACACAGGTGATACCCACATTTCCATGAACACAAGTCTTACTTTACGCATCCTATAAAGTAGCACCTAGCTGTGGCTACATATCCTACTGCAGTCATTGAATAGATATATATTTTTTTCTGAAACTTTTTTTTTTGTAACTCAATTTACATTCCTTCCCTAAGCTTCATCACAGCATACAAAATGCAATCTCCCATCCAGTACACACTGCATAGTGATACAATCATGCACATTACAAAAAATTTTCCATTACTAGTTCCTAGAATTACTTCCACCCCTCTTTCTGACCCTCTGTCCCTTCCCACCCTCCTCTCACACCACCTCCGGTGTCTACAATTGTCCTTCATTCCCTTCCCACCCACGTTGCATTGATCACACAATTTCCTACATAATCTAACTACTTTCAATGGTGAGTTCACTCATTACTACTAAGAAAACCAGTTTTAACTTAACTCAAAGAAATGCCAAGGAACTTTGCTTAAAGCCAGGAAACAAGTTAGGATTCTGTTCAAATGGAAGGTGCACGAACCTATCAGTCTCATGTACTTTTATCTTCTGTTCTGGTTCAATTTTCCTGATTAAATTCTGGGATATAATATTCAAATTCAGACTTGTCCCTCTGATTAAGTTGGCCACTTTCATAGTTTTTGGACTCTTATTTCCGTGTGTCTGTGTTTAATTTTCTTGATACAGCACACCCTTGAGAACTTCTTGGAGATCTGGTCTGGTGCTGGTAAATTCTTTCAGGTTTTGTTTATCTGAGAATGTTCTTGTCTTTTCTTCCCACCTGAAAGATAATCTTGCCGGGTACAGTATTCTTGGCTGAAACTGTTTCTCTCGTAACACTTTGAATATATTTTCCCATTCTCTCCTCGCTCGCATTGTTTCCGATGAGAGATCTGCTGTTAGCCTGATGGGATGTCCTTTGTAGGTAACTTGATGTTTCTCTCTTGCCAATCTTAGTATCTTGTCTTTGTCTGCGGTTTTGGTCAACCTGGCTATAATGTGTCTTGGAGAAGATCTTCTTGGGTTGATTCTATTTGGGGTCCTTTGTATTTCCTGGGACTGGATCTTCGAATGCCTCTCTAGGTTTGGAAAGTTTTCTTGCAGGATTTCATGGAATAGATTATCAATGCCCTTATGGGTCTCTTCACCTTCTGGAATGCCAATTATCCGGATATTTGGACGTTTGATGGTATCCAGTACTTCTCGCATATCATTCTCAAATTTTTGAGCCATTTTCTCAGTCTTCGTGGTGGACTTTTCTAAGCCAGCCATTTTCTCTTCTACATCTGAGATTCTATTTTCTGAATGATCTAGTCTGCTTTTAATACTTTCAATGGAGATTTTGACTTCTTGTATTATAGACTTCATCTCTAGCAGTTCCGTTTGAGTCTTTTGTAAAGTATGTAATTCCTCTTTTAGATCTTGCAAGAATTTCCTCATCTCCTGGAACTCGGCAACTTCTTTCTCCTTTCTCTTTAGCAGTTCATTATCTCTCTTTTCTTCCATCTCTGTTAGCTTCGACATTACGAATGCTCTAAATTCCTTATCAGACATTTCCATGACTTTCACCGAACTGTTTGTGGATGAAGGAGAGTTACTCTTTTCCATTGGAGGAGAGGTATTTTCTCGTTTTCCCATATTTCTCGTGATCCGACGGTGATTTCTTGTCATCTGATGAATGGCGTGTTTCTTTCAAATTCTTGAAGTTAAGCCTCAATGTTCAGGAGCAAGCAGACAGAGGTATTCTAGAATCGGATTGCCGTTCTGTAGTGATCGCACACTAGCTTTGCTTGCTGGAGGCTGAATTATGAGTAGAAAATCTTCATTTCGCCTGTGCCCTGAAATATCTAGTTCCCAGTATCCGTGTGGAATCTTCTCAGAGAATGGCTCAACTCTCCTGCCACACTAGCTTTGCTTGCTGGAGGCTGAATTATGAGTAGAAAATCTTCATTTCGCCTGTGCCCTGAAATATCTAGTTCCCAGTATCCATGTGGAATCTTCTCAGAGAATCAGATTAGTTTATTTTTAACACCCATCATGCCATGAATTCATAGGGAATAGGTTCCAGTAGCTCAGGCTCCTTTCCATTGGTTCTCACAAAGTGTGCTTCTCTGGGTGGAGCAGGCTGGCGCTTTAGTTGAACCCAGGTCCCTTTCTCTTTGGCTTCTTTCTTTTTCTGGTCATTTTCCTTCACACATTTTAGTAAGCTATCTCTGCTCTTAGAATGTTTAATATGCTCAATACGCACATTGATTCTCTTGTCAAGAATCTTGCCCTTAACTTGTTTGCTCACGACAATGCCAACAGCATGCTTGCTAACATTGTAGACTCTTCCAGTTTTGCCATGGTAACATTTGTGGGGCATTCCTTTTTGAACAGTACCCATTCCCTTAATGTCTACAATATCACCTTTCTTGTAGATTCGCATATATGTCGCCAAAGGAACAACTCCATGTTTTCTAAAAGGCCTAGAGAACATATATCGGGTGCCTCTCCTCTTTCCCTTTGTGTTCGTCATTTTGGTTAATTACTGAAAGATGGCGGTTCCCTTGTTGTATCTTTATATATTTTGGGAATGAAGGTGATGGAGGCTTTATAGAATGAATTTGAAAGGATTCCTTCTTTTTGGATCTCTAGAAATAGTTTGAGTAGAATGGGAGTTACCTCTTCTTTAAAAGTTTTGTAAAATTCAGAAATGAAGCCATCAGGACCTGGACTTTTCTTTGTTGGAGCTTATTTATTACTGATTCAATCTCATTGCTTGTTATGGGTCTATTCAGGCTTTCTATGTCCTCCTGAGTCAATCTTGGTAGATTATATGTGTCCAGGAATTTATCCATCTCATCCAGATTTTCTTGCTTGTTGGCGTAAAGTCACTCATAGTATCTTCTAATGCTATTTTGTATTTCTATTGTCTGTTGTAATATTGCCTGTTTCATTGCAAATTTGAGTTATCTGGTTTCGTTCTCTCTTCTTCTTAATTAGTATGGCTAATGGTGTGTCAATCATGTTTATCTTTTCAAAGAACCAGCTTTTGCTTTCATTTATTTTCTATTTTGCTTATTTTATATTTCATTTGTTTTTTCTTGATTATTTATGATTTTTTCTTTTGTGATTTCTTTTATTTTCTTTATGATTTCTTTGCTCCTGTTTTTTTTTATTTTTTCCAATTTCCTAAGGCATAATTTAAAAAAACTATTTAATTTTATTTATTCATTCATTTATTTTAATTTGACCAGAGAGAGACCAAGAGAGAGAGAGAGAGAGAGAGAGAGAGAGAGAGAGAGAGAGAGAGAAAGAAAGAAAGAGAGAGAAAGCAAGCCACCAGGTCCAGGACTCGAACAGTGGTCAACCATGTGGTAGTATACAGATCCTTAACCACCATGTCACCTGCTGGTTCCCCAAAGGCATAATTTTAGGTTGTCCTTCTACCACCTTTTCATCTTTTTCTTATGCACACTAATTGCTATGAACTTCCCTCTTATTACTGCTTTTGCAGTGTCCCATAAATTATGGAAACTCGTGTACTCATTATCATTTATTTTCAACTTTTGATTTCCTTTGTAATCTCTTTGGTAGTTCTGAAGACATTCAGAAGTAGGTTATTTAGGGAACAGAAGGTGGTGTGTGGCTAAGGTGCTGGACACTCCCACATGGTCGACCACATTTTGAGTCCTGGACCTGGTGACTTGCTTTCTCGCTTTTCTTCTCTCTGTGTGTCTGTCTTTCTCTGGTCACATAAAAATGATTGAATGAATAAATAAAATATAAAAAAAATTTATAAAAGAAGTAGGTTATTCAGTTTCCATGTATTTGTATATTTTAAGGGATTTTCCTGAAATTAATAACAAGTTTAATTCCATCATGTTCAGAGAAGTTGCTGAATATAGTTTCTATGCCTTTGAATCTATAACGGCTGGTTCTGTGCCCTATCATGTGGTCTCAATCTTTAAGAAGGTACCATGCAGGGCTGAAAAAAAATGCATATTTTGTGGTTTTTGGTTGGAAAGTTTTATAGATGTCTGTCAAATCCATCTGATTTATGGTATTATTTAGATCCTATATCTCTTTGCTTATTTTTTGTCTCATTGATCTGTCTAAAGGAGATAATGGGTAATGAGTCCCAACAATTAGAGTTTTACAGTCTATCTCTCCTTTTAGATCTAGCAGTCTTTACATATTTGGATGCTCTTAAGTTCAGTGCATAGATATTTATAACCGTTATATCATCTTGATGAATTAGCCCTTTTACTACTATATAATGCCTTTCTTTGTCTCTTACAGTTTTTGTCTTAAAGCCTATTTTGTCTGAAATCAGTATAGAGACTCCCGCTATTTTTTTATTTCCACTTGCTTGGAATATCTTTTTTCAGCCCTTTGCTTTTTAACTATGTATGTCTTTATCCATGAAATGGATTTCATGTAGGCAGTAGATGGAAGGTTTCTTATTTATTATCAGTTCAGCAAATCTGTGTCTCTTGATAGGAGAATTTAATGCATTAACATTCAATGTTGTTATTAGTATTTCCAGACTTGTCCCTACCATTAAGTTGGCCATATTTTTGGTTGTTTCTTATTTTCTTATTTCTGTCTGTCTTTAATTTTCTTGGTATAGTACTTCTTTCAAGAATTTCGTTTTTTTGAGAGAGAGGTTTTTGCTATAGGGCACGTGCGCTCACCAGAAAGAGAGATACAGAGAGACAGAAAGCAATAAATCACTCCCTCCCCTGGGGGGATGGCCAGACTGCAATCCCTTCTCCTCCATTCTCCTCTTGGATCTTGGGCACGCATGCACATGTGCTTGGCATGATTTTAAGCCACCAGGTCCGGGACTCGAATTGTGGTTGACTACATGGGATTCCAGTGACATAGCCATTATGCCAACTGCTGGTCCCTCCTTTCAGAATTTCTTTAAGAGCTGATTTGGAGTTGGTAAATTCTTTCAGGTTCTGTTTATCTGAGAACTTTTTAAAATTTTTTTCCTGTATGCAGGATAATCTTGCTGGGTACAGAATTCTTGGTTCAAATTATTTTTCATTTAATACTTTGAATATATTTCCCCATTCTTTCCTTGCTTACATTGTATCCAATGATGTTCTGGTGTTAGCCTAATGGGATAACCTTTGTAAGTAACTTGACTATTCTCACTTGCCAATTTTAGTATCTTGTCTTTGTCTGTGGTTTTGGCCAATGTATCTATGTTGTTTTATGGAGAGGATCTTCTCGTCTTAATTTCATTTGGACTCTTGTATTTCCTGGGTCTGAATGTTTGAGTGCTTTTCTAGATTTGGAGTTTTCTTCCAGAATTTTGTAGAACAGATTATCAGTGCCTTTATTAGATTCCTCACCTTCTGGGATACCAATTATTTGACTTTTGGGGCATTTAATGGTATCTAGTATTTCTCGTGCATTATCCTCATTTTTCTTATTAATTTTCTCAGTATTTTATTTTTCTTTGTTTTGGAGAGTTTTTTGCTATAGGGCATGTGTGCTTTCCAGAAAGATAGAGAGAGACAGAGAGACAGAAAGTGAGAAATCACCCCCCAGGGGGGATGGACACACTGCAATCCCTTCTCCTCCATTCTCCTCTTGGGATCTTGGGCACGTATGCACACATGCCCAGCGTAAGTTTAAGTCACTGGGTCTGGGACTTGAACCACGGTTGACTACATGGAAGTCCAGCTACATAGCCATTATGTTAACTGCTGGTCCCAGTATTTTTGATAATTTCTTCTAGGTCAGAGATTTCGTCCTCTACCTCTGAGATACAATCTTCTGCATGATATAACCTGCTCTTAACACTTTCAAGGAAGATTTTGTTTTTCTGTATTACAGCCTTCATATCTAACGGTTTTGTTTGATTCTTTTTTTTCTCATTAACTGAAAGTTTATTTTCTTAAAAACTAAACATTGTCAGTTTAAGAAATCCACTGTGTTGTGTGGGTTGATCTTGCCATTTAAGTTCTAGAGTGGTTTTCTTTTTCCTTTTTTAAAAATCCTTGGTATAATTTTATCCAAAAACCAGGATATATATATATATATATATATATATATATATATATATATATATCTCATGAACCATTAGAGAATGAAATGTGAGATCAAGAGTGATTTCAGTTTTACCAGACTCTGTGTTTTATCTTTTTTTACATTATTTTTTATTATTATTATTAGTATATATTTTCAATCATATTGTTTGTCTTACAATGAGACCATTTCGATATGTGAACATTTCTCCCCAGACCTGTTGATCAAAATATCTTCAACATATAACACCACACCTCCCCATCCAGTCAATGCTCTACCTCTGTATCCCTTCTCCAAATGTCCTTCATTAGGCCCCACTCCTCCACATACATCTCATCTGACATTCACACCCATCTCTTGTGTTTGTTCAACTGTTAGTCAATTAGTTTCAGTCATAGAATGCAGACAAGCGGTATATGTTAAGTGGGGACATACTATGTCTCTCCTTCATAGCCTGGCTTGCCTCACTCAGCAGTACATCTTCCATATTCTTCCACTTTCTGTCAAAAGCCAGGGTTCTGTTGGTTTTTATGGCTGAGTAGTATTCCACAGAGTATATGTGTCACAGTTTTTCAATCCATTCCTCCATACGGGGGCATTTGGGTTGGTTCCATGACTTAGCAATTGTGAATAGTGCCGCAATAAACATCGATGTGCAAGCACTTTTCCAATGAAGAATTCTTCTGTCCTTTGGGTAGATACTGAGGAGTGGGATTGCTGGGTCATATGGTAGTTCTATTTGTAGACTTTTGAGGAATGTCCAAATTGTTCTCCATAGTGGCTGGACCAATTTACATTTTCACCAGCAGTGCAAAAGAGTTCCCCTTTCACCACACCCCCACCAACACTTATGTTTTTTATTTTTTATTTTTTTTTAATCTTAGACATTCTGACCGGAGTTACGTGGTATCTCAATGTTGTTTTAATCTGCATTTCCCTTACTATGAGGGAAGTGGAGCATTTTTTCATATACCTTCTGGCTATTTGTATGTCATCTTTAGAGAGTGTTTTTTCAACTCCTTCTTCCATCATTTAATAGGGTTGATCATCTTTTTTCCAAACAGCGGCTTGAGTTCCTTGTGTATTCTGGTTATCAGACCCTTATCTGATGTATAATTAACAAAAATATTTTCCCATTCTGAGGGTTGTCAATTCACACTAATTACTGTGTCTTTTGCTATGCAGAAACTTGTTAGTCTGATGTAATCCCATTTGTCTATTTTGGGGATGATTGACTGTGCTTTGGGGGTCTTATTTAAGAAGTCTTTTCCTACACCAATGTCTCCCAGAGTTTCCCCAGTGTTTTCAAGGAGCAATTTAATAGTTTGAGGTCTTAGATTTAGATCCTTGATCCACCTTGAATTGATTTTTGTCAAAGGTGAGAGGTAAGGGTTCAGATTCATCTTTCTACAGGTGGAAATCCAGGTTTTCCAGCACCATTTGCTGAAGAGGTTTTCCTTTTCCCACTGGACTGACTGGTACCCCTTGTCAAAAATCAGTTGGCTTGGGACTAGCAGTTAGTGTAATGGCTATGTCGCTGGACTCCCATGTAGTTGACTGCAGTTCGTGTCCCAGACCCGGTGGCTTAAAACTCACACCAGGCGCGTGTGCGAGCGTGCCCAAGATCCCGAGAAGAGAACAGAGGAGAAGGGATTGCGGCATAGCTATCCACCCCAGGAGGTAATTTCTAGCTTTCTGTCTCTCTGTCTCTGTCTCTGTCTGTCAGGCGAGTGCATGCGCCCTATGGCAAAAATCTCTCAAAAAAATTAGTTGGCTGTATATTTGGGAATTTTTTTCTGGGGACTCTATTCTGTTCCATTGGTCCTCCTGTTTCTGTGCCAGTACCATGCTGTTTTGTTTACCACAGCTTTGTAGTATATTTTGGGGTCAGGGAGTGAAATGCCACCCACTTCACTCTTCTTGTGTAGAATTTTTTTTTGGCAATACAGGATCTTTTATAATTCCAGATGGATTTTATGATTGTCTTTTCTAGATCTGTGAAGAATGTGTCTGGTACTTTGATTGGCATTGCATTAAATATGTATATTAATTTGGGTAGAATTGCCATTTTGATTATATTAATTCTTCCAATCCAGGAACATGGAACGTTCTTCCACTTTTTTGTGTAATTCTCAATTTCTTTTTTTAGCTTCTCATAGTTGTCCTTGTGGAGGTCTTTAACTTCTTTGGTTAGATTTATTCCTAAATATCTTATACTTTTGGTGGCTATGGTAAATAGAATAACTTTTTCCAGTTCTATCTCAGTGTGCCTGTTATTCGTATATAGAAATACTATCAATTTCTGTATATTGATTTTATATCCTGCAACTTTACTGTAATCATATATTACTTCCAGTAATTTTTCCATGGAGACCATTGGGTCTTCTATGTACACAATCATGTCATCTGCGAATAGAGAGAGTTTCACTTCTTCTTTACCTATTTGGATGCCTTTAATTTTTTCCTCTTTTCTGATTGCGTTGGTGAGGACTTCCAGTACTATATTAAAAAGGAGTGGAGAAAGTGGGCATCCTTGTCTTGTTCCCGTGTTTAATGGGAAAGATTTCAGCTTTTCTCCATTGAGGATGATGTTTGCTATGAATTTTTCATAGATGGCTTTTATTGTGTTGAGAAACGGCCCTTCTATGCAAATTTTGCTGAGAGTCTTAATCATGAAAGGATGCTGTATCTTATCAAATGCTTTTTCTGCATTAATTGATATGACCATATGGTTTTTATCTTTATTCCTGTTAATATTATGTATTACATTTATGGTTTTGAGTATGTTGAACCAACCTTGCATTCCTGGAATAAAGCCTACCTGATCATGGTATATGATCTTTTTTATAAGTTGTTGAATATGATTTGCTAGTATCTTGTTGAGAATCTATTTGACTATATTCATCAGAGATATTGGTCTATAGTTTTCCTTCCTTGTTCTGTCCTTACCTGTTTCAAGGATAAGGATGATAGAAGCTTCATAAAATGAATTAGGGAGAGATTCACCCTTTTGGATCTTTAGAAATAACTTAAGCAGAATGGGGGTTAACTCTTTTTTTTTTCTTTTTTTTTTTTGGAGAGGTTTTTTGTTTTTGTTTTTGTTTTGTTTATGCTATAGGGTGCATGCACTCGCCAGACTGACTGAGAAAGACAGAGAGACAGAAAGTGAGAAATCACCCCCCAGGGGGGATAGCCACACCGCAATCCCTTCTCCTCCATTCTCCTCTTGGGATCTTAGGCACGCAAGCACACGCGCCCGGCGTGAGTTTAAGCCACCGGGTCCAGGACTCGAACCGCTGTCGACTACATGGAGTCCAGCGACACAGCCATTACACTAACTGCTGGTCCCATGGTTATCTCTAAAAAAAATCACAAAATAGAAAACAGCGCGGCGTGCTTGCACACCATGCGCAAAATCTAGTTTGCTGGCACCATGTGGAACCTTCTCCTGAAGGCCCGGCTTCTTCTGCCTGGGTGGGAGGACCAGAGCGATAATTAACAAGATAAGAGGTGGAGCTAAGAGCCAGAGAAAAACTGTGCCTTTTAAAAAAAATGTGTAAAAAGGAAAAATTACAAAAAAAAATAGGAAAGACAGAAGCAGGAAGAGTCAGGAACTGAGACACAGAAAGAGAGATAGAAGGCTAGGAGTGCGGGGGGGGGGGGGCGGGGCTCCCTACTGCTAGCTCGTTTGTGGGAGGCTGAATTATCAGTAGAAAATCTTCATTTTCTGAAAAATCTAGTTCGCTGGCGCCATGTGGAATCTTCTCCTGAAGGCCCGGCTTCTTCTGCCCTAGCTCGTTTGTTGGAGGCTGAATTATCAGTAGAAAATCTTCATTCCCTAAAAAATCTAGTTTGCTGGTGCCATGTGGAATCTTCTCCTGAAGGCCCGGCTTCTTCTCATTTCTTCTTTAAAGGTTTTGTAGAGTTCAGAGGTGAATCCATCAGGGCCAGGGCTCTTTTTGTTGTTGTTGTTGGGAGGTTATTTATTACTGAATCAATCTCCTGGCTTGTTATGGGCCTATTCAGACTTTCTATATCCTCCTGGCTCATTCTTGGTAAATTATATTTGTTCAGAAATTTTTCCATCTCATCCAGATTGTCTTGTTTCTTAGCATATAGATGTTCAAAGTAACCTCTAATGATCTTTTGAATTTCTACTCTGTCTTTTGTTATATTACCAACTTCATTGCAGGTTTGATTCACCTGGCTCCTTTCTCTCTTCTTAATAAGTCTGACTAGTGGTGTATCGATTTTATTTATCCTTTCAAAGAACCAGCTTTTACTTTCATTTATTTTTTTAATAGTACGTTTATTTACTGTTTCATTTATTTCTGTTCAGATCTTTATTATTTCCTTTCTCCTGGAGTTTTTTGGATTTTTTTTTTACTGTTGCTTTTCCAATTCTCTGAGACATGATGTTAGGTGATCCATTAGCCTTCTTTCCGTCTTCTTCTTATGTCCACTAATTCTATGAACTTCCCTCTTTTGACTGCTTCAGCTGTGTCCCAAAGATTATGGAAAATCATGTCCTCATTGTCATTGACTTCCATGAATCTTTTGATTTCAGTCTTTATTTCTTCGGTAGTAGGGGAGTCATTCATGATTAGGTTATTTAGTTTCTATGTATTTGGGTATTTTTGAGGATTTTTCCTGAAATTAAAAGTAAGTTTAATTCCATCATGATCAGAGAAGATGCTGGATATAGTTTCTATGCCTCTGAATCTGTAGAGGCTTGCTTCGTGCCCTATGATGTGGTCAATCTTTGAAAAGGTTCCATGTCGGGTTGAGAAAAAAGTGTATCTCGAGGTTTTTGATGGAAAGTTCTATAGATGTCTGTTAAGTCCTTTTGATTTTTGGTATCGTTTAGATCCTTGATTTCTTTACCTATTTTTTGCCTAGATGATCTGTCCAGAGAGGATAGTGCAGTGTTAAGATCTCCAACAATTAGTGTGCTGCAATTTATTTTCCCTTTTAGATCTACCAGTCTTTCCTTCACATATTTGGGTGCTCCTGTGTTAGGTGCATAGGTATTTATAAGTATTATATCTTCTTGATCTACAGAGCCTTTTATTACGGTATAGTGCCCTTCTTTGTCTCTTTGAACAGTTTTTGTTTTAAAACCTATTTTGTCAGAAATCAGTATCACAACTCCAGCTCTTTTTTGGTTCCCATTTGCATGGAAAACCTTTTTCCAGCCCTTCACTTTGAGTCTATGTATGTCTTTATCCATGAGGTGGGTTTCCTGTAGGCAATAGATAGAGGGTTCTTTTTTTTTTTTTATCCATTCAGCCAGTCTGTGTCTCTTGATTGGAGAATTTAATCCATTAACATTCAATGTTATTATCAATGTTACAACATCTGTATTGACGTTTAAGTTGGCCATTGTCTTAGTTGCCTTTTATTTCTTTGTTTCTGACTGTTAATTCTTTAGTTTTCCTGGAGCCGTACTTTCTTCAGGGTTTCTTGAAGAGCTGGTCTGGTGTTGGCAAATTCTTTCAGGCTTTGTTTGTCTGAGATTTTAATCTTTTTTTTCCCATATGAAGGATAATCTTGCTGGATATAATAATCTTGTTTGAAATTGTTTCTCTCTTCAGCCACCCGCCACTGCACCTGCCAGCTGTGTTGGCTGGTGCAATCCAGTGGTGTGCTGATAGTAACCCCAGCTAAGAAAACAGGGTTGCTCTTCATGTGGATGACTCTGTGCCGAAAGCATGGGAACAGCCTGGAACCAGGGAGGGAGGGCTTCATGCCATCTGCCCTGGCCTCAGGTTGTGGCAGGTTTTGATTTTTTTTTCTTTTCTGCAGTTAAACATAGTGGAAACATCACTTTTGATGAGATTGTCAGCATTTCCCGACAGATGAGGCACCGGTCTTTGGCCAGAGAACTCTCTGGAACCATCAAAGCGATCCTGGGGACAGCCCAGTCTGTAGGCTGCAATGTTGATGGCCGCCACCCTCATGACATCATTGATGACATCAACAGTGGTGCAGTGGAATGCCCAGCTAGTTAAGGAGCACACAAGAAAACAACTCAATAAAGGATTATGTGACAACCAGAAAGAAAAAAAAAAAAAGAAATTGTTTCTCTCTTAAAACTTTCAATACATCTTTCCATTCTTTCCTTGCTAGCATTGTTTCCGTTGAAAGGTCCGGTGTTAGCCTGATGGGATGACCTTTGTACGTCACTTCTCGTTTCTCTCTTGCCAGTTTTAGTATCATTTCTTTATCTGTGGACTTCAAGAGTCTGGCTGCAATGTGCCTTGGGGAAGGTCTTCTGGGGTTGAGTCTATTTGGGGTCCTTTGTATTTCTTGGGTGTGGATGCTTGAGTGCCTTTCTAGACTTGGGAAATTTTCTTCTAGATTTTTATGAAATAAATTTTCCATGTCGTTATTACTTTTTTCACCTTCTGGGATGCCAGTTATTCTGATGTTTGGGCATCTTATGGAATCTAGTATTTCTCATATATTATCCTTGTGTTTTTTAGTTATTTTCTCTATCTTCTGGGTGTTTTTTTCTAGGTCAGAGGTTTTATCTTCTACATCGGAGATTCGATCTTCTGCATGGTCTAATTGACTTTTAATACTTTCAAAAGAGTTTTTGATTTCCTGTATTTCAGACTTCATCTCTAATAGCTCCATCTTTCTCAGAGTGTTCATTTCTTCTTTCATATCATGGAAAGACTTTTTTTTTGGAGAGGTTTTTTTTTTTTTTGCTATAGGGCACGTGCGCTCGCCAGACAGACAGAGAAAGACAGAGAGATAGAAAGCGAGAAATCAACCCCTAGGGGGGATGGCCATGCCGCAATCCCTTCTCCTCCATTCTCCTCTCAGGATCTTGGGCACGCACGCATACGCGCCTGGCGTGAGTTTTAAGCCACTGGGTCTGGGACGTGGACTGCGGTCAATTACGTGGGAGTCCAGCGACATAGCCATTACGCTAACTGCTGGTCCCTCATGGAAGGACTTTTTAATCTCCTGAAGTTCATTGTCTCTTCTCTGTTCCAACTCATAGAATTTGCTCATCATGTAGGTTCTAAATTCTTTCTCTGACATTTTGGTTACATCCTCAGATTTTAGGAGAGAGGGAGGTGAGTTACTCTGTGTCTTTGTTGGAGATACTTTTCCTGACTTGTTCAGACCTGAGGCTCTTCTCCTACAACTAGCCATTGGAAGATGTATTCACTTTTTAATATCTCTTAGAAGAACATTTCTTCAACTAGGAGTAAGTGTGTTTCCCTTTTGTTGTGAATTGATATGTGTGGAAGTACCTCTTCTGTTGTTTTAAGTAATGTGGTCTCAAGAGGGGTACTCTATTCAAGTATCTAAAGAGTACTATCTACGTATTCACAGGTGGTTCAGTATAAAGGAGGATCCCAAGAACCTTCTAATACTAGGGAAGTTCAGAACTGGGATTCTAGATCTGTCTAATCCCTCTGGAAGAGTGGAGGATGAGGAAGAGAGGATAATGTAAGAGGAAAGAGTACAGAGGAGATTAAAGAAAAAGTCATGCACCGCACTATTGCGCAGCATGCAATTTCACCAGTGGGCTATAGATGGAATGGGAGAGCATCTGCAGGGCAAGGACCTGTCTGGTCTGTGGGATAAGGGGGAGGAGAGAATTAACAAAACAAAAAAAAAAAAAAGGAAAGAAGAAAAAAATTTAAAAAATGAAACCCTGCCTACCTTTAAAAAAGGTGAGATCCTAGTCTTGGGAGCCTAGAAGTGGGCTGGGGGCAGTGGTGCCCCAGCCTCAATTTCCCTTGCTGGGAAGTAGGCTATAGATGGAATGGGAGAGCTCCTGTAGGGCCTGATTTTCCTCTTTTTTAATAGTACTCTTTTTTTTTTTCCCCTTCACCTTCTCTCTCTATCTCTATTTTCTCCTTTCTTTTTCTTTATCCTACTTTGCCATTTTACTTCTCAGCCCTTAGTCTCTGCCTAGAGACGATTAGATACATAGTATCTAACCATTTGAGCATTGTTTTAGAGAATCCTTTGCACATCACTGTAGTGGTTGCAAAAATAGTGAAATTCCCCTTCACAAATCTGATTGCAAAACTCCTCCTGTGATTCCCACATCTGAGGACTTAGTAGAAATGAGAAAATAGCACTGAATTTATTTTACAGTGGGGTAAACTCATGAGATCACAGTCACTGAATCCCTCTCCAACAAATTGACCAGAAGTGAATACATTACCAAATGACTAAAAATAGAAGAAGAGCCTCAAGGATGATAGAATCAAATAGTACCTCTCCACGAAGGGAATAATGTAACCTGTCTCCGAGTAGGGAAAATTTAGACCATATTACTGAAATATCAGAAAAAGAATTTAAAATATTTAGAGTGACAAAATTCTTTTTTTTACTTTTCTAATTTAATTTTTTTCCTTTTCTTAAAATTTATTTTTTACATTAATTCACTATATATCATTATAGCATACAAAACTAATTTTCCATCCAAAATACACTGTATATTGGCTCAATCAAGCACATCAACATACATGTTATCAACAAATAATTTTCCATTTCTTATGTCTTGTATATTTTGCTTTTTTTTTTTTTTTGCCATCCTTGATTCCTTATCCCTCACCCTCTGCAGTGTCCTACCCTCCTCCCACATTGTCTCTGGTATCCATGGTTGCTTTCTATGCCTTTACTCCACATTTAATTGATTTGCTAATGAACTTAATTAGTCTAAATATTTGCAGTAGCAAGCGCAGCTAATATATACATATACATGAACCCAAGTCTGACTTTAGGCATAAAATTCAGTGAGTAGAATGAACATACTATAAAGTAGTACCTAGCTGGGGCTATATAGCTTACTACAGTCATCAAATACGCATTTTTAAAAAAAAAATTTCGATAAGAACAGTTTTAGTGTTTTTTTTCCTCCTGAACTTTTTTTTTTAATTAATTTACATTCATTCCCTGAGCATCATCATAACATGCTAAATGTGGTTTCCCATCTAGAATAAACTGCATAGTGGCTTAATCATGCATGTTATCATCAACAATATTCCATTTCTACTTTCCTATACATTATATGTGTGTGTATATATATATATATATATATATATATATAGTTTTTACCCCATGTCTGACCCTCTGCCCTTTCCCACTCTCTTATTACACTATCTCTGCTATCTACAGTTGTCTTCAATTCCTTTTCCCCCAACATTTTGTTGATCAATCATAAGTAATCTAACTACTTTCAATAGCAAGTTCAGCTGGTAATTTCAAGAAAAGCAGCTTTGAACTGGTAAGGATATTTCCTTGAAACTTAAAGCCTAGAAACAGGTTAGTATTCTGTTCAAATAGTAGGTACATGAACCTATTGACAGCTCAAGACAGGACAAAAATCCTTAAAACCGGACAACAAAGCTTAGAAAAAAAAGTAGCAATATTTTAGTCAAGTCACAGAATGCTGTTTCATCAGACTCATGTACTTAATCTTTCTTCTGTTGTGGTTCAATTTTCCAGATTGAATTCTGGGATATAATATTCAAGTCCAGACTTTGTCCTTACGATTAAGTTGCCCATTTTCTTAGTTTTTTTTTCATTTCATTTTCTTCCATACATTCAATCACATTATTATTTGTTTTACAAAATGGATATTTCAACAGGTGAACATTTCTCCCTAGTACTGTTGATAAAACTACAAAATATCTTCAACAGAAAATACCATACCTCTTTGTGCCATTAATGCTTTTCCTCCCTGTCCCTTCCCCAAATGTCCTTCCTCAGATGCTCCTCTTTCACACACACTCTATCTGGTATTTACATCTATATACTGTGTTTCTATATCCTTTAGACAATTAGTTTCAGTCATAGAGTGCAGACAGTTGGTATATATTAAGTGGGGACATACAATGCCTCTCCTTCATAGCATGGCTTGCTTCACTCAGCAGTTAGTCTTCCACATTCATCCACTTCCTGTCAAAAGCCAGGGTTTTGTTGTTTTTTATGGATGAATAGTATTCCATTGAATATATGTGCCACAGTTTTTCTAACCATTCCTCAGTTCGTGGGCATTTGGGTTGCTTCCATGACTTAGCAATCATGAAAAGTGCCGCAATAAACATCGATGTGCAAGCACTTTTCCAATAAAGTATTCTTCTCTCCTTTGGGTAGATACCAAGGAGTGGGATTGCTGGATCATATGGTAGTTCTATTTGTAGATTTTTGAGGAATCTCCAAATTGTTCTCCACAGTAGTTGGACCAATTTACATCCCCACCAACAGTGTAATAGAGTTCCCTTTTCACCACACCCTCGCCAGCACTTATCATTTTTTTTTTTTTTTTAATCTTAGACATTCTGACTGGGGTTAGGTGATATCTCATTGTTGTTTTGATCTGCATTTCTCTTACAATGAGGGATGTTGAGCATTTTTTCATATGCTGTTTAGCTATTCGTATGCCATCTTTAGAGAGTGAATAGACAGCCCTCAGAATGGGAACATATTTTTGTAAACTATGCATCAGATGAGGGACTGATCACCAAAATTCACAAGGAACTCAAGCAGCTGTTCAGGAAAAAGACAATCAATCCTATCAAAAGATGGGAAATGGGACCAGCAGTTAGCGTAATGGCTATGTCGCTGGACTCCCATGTAGTTGACCGCGGTTCGCGTCCTGGACCTGGTGGCTTAAACTCACGCTGGGCACGTGTGCGTGCGTGCCCAAGATCCCGAGAAGAGAATGGAGGAGAAGGGATTGTGGCGTGGCCATCCCCCCTGGGGGGTGATTTCCTGCTTTCTGTCTCTGTGTCTCTCTCTGTCTGTGTGGCGAGCGCATGCGCTCTATAGCGAAAAACCTCTCAAAAAAAATAAATAAATAAAGATGGGAGAATGAGTTGAAAAAATCATTTTCTTAGTTTTTGAACTCTTCTTTCCGTGTGTCTGCATTTAATTTTACTGACATAACACTCCCTTAAGAACTTCTTGGAGATCTGGTCTGTTGCTGGTAAATTCTTTCAGGTTTTGTTTATCTGGGAATGTTCGTGTCTTTTCTTCCCAAATAAACGATAACCTTGCTGGGTACAGTATTCTCGGTTGAAATTGTTTTTCCCTTAACACTTTGAATATATTTTCCCAGTCTTTCCTCGCTCACATTGTTTCCGATGAGAAGTCCACTGTTAGTCTAATGGGATATCCTTTATAGGTAACTTGCTGTTTTTCTCTTGCCAATCTTAGTATCTTGTCTTTGTCTGTGGTTTTGGTCAATCTGGCTATAATATGTCTTGGAGAAGATCTTGTTGGGTTGATTCTATTTGGGGTCCTCTGTATTTCTTGGGAGTGAATCTTTGAGTGCCTCTCTAGGTTTGGAAAGTTTTCTTACAGAATTTCATGGAATAGATTATCAATGTCCTTATGAGTCTTCTTGTCTTCTGGGGTGCCTATTATCCGGATGTTTGGATGTTTGATGGTATCTAGTATTTCTCATATATTATTCTCAAATTTTGGGGCCATTTTCTCAGTCTTCATGGTAGATTTTTCTAGGCCAGCCATTTTCTCTTTTACATCTGAGATTCTATTTTCTGTATGATCTAGTCTACTTTTAATATTTTCAAGGGAGATTTTGACTTCCTGTATTATAGTCTTCATCTCTAACAGTTCCATCTGATTCTTTTGTAAAGTGTGAAATTCCTCTTTTAGATCTTGCATGAATTTCCTCACCTCCTGGAACTTGTCAACTCCTTTCTCCTTCCTCATCAGCAGTTCGTTGTCTCTCTTCTCTTCCATCTCTGTTAGCTTTGCCATTATGAATGTTCTGAATTCTTTATCGACATTTCCATGATTTTCACTGAACTGTGTGTGGATGAAGAGGAGTTATCCTTTTCCCTTGTAGGAGAGGTATTTTCCTGCTTTCCCATATTTCTTGTGGTCCTGCAGCGATTTCTAGTCATCTGGTGGATGGTTGATTTCTTCCCAAACTTGGAAGTTCATTCTGAGCGTCAAGGAGCATGCAGAAAATGAAACAGAGAGAGAGAAATAACAGCAACAGCAACAACAACAACAACAACAACAACAACAACAACAACAAATGAGAAACAGAGAAAAAGAAAAAAACTTCAATAAAACCCAAAAATTAGAAAACCATGTGGTGCTTGCAGGAGCCATGAAGGTGCCTCTTCAAGAAGGCCTGTTCCCTTTTGCCTCTCCTGGGTTGGGAGGGGGAGAGGGAATTATTAACAACATAAAGGAATAGGAGGGGCCAGAAAGCCCAGAAAATGCCTCACCTTAAGAAATTATAAAAAGCAAAAATTTTAAAAAAAGAGAGAAGACAGAGACAGAGACAGAGGTAGAGAGCAACAAAGACAGATACAGAGATAGGAGGCCTGAAAGAGGTCTCCCTACCACAAGAGTTTTGTGTGCTGGAGGCCAAATTATCAGTGGAAAATTTTCATTTTTCTGTTTCCCCCAAATGGCTAGTTCACAGGAGCCATGAAGGTGCCTCTTCAAGAAGACCTGTTCCCTTTTGCCTCTCCACATGAGTTTTGTGCACTGGAGGCCAAATTGTTAGTGGGAAATCTTCATTTCTCTGTTTCCCAAAAATGGCTAGTTCGCAGGAGCCATGAAGGTCTAGAGTAACAGAATTCTATGAGATGCAAGAGAAAAAAGTTGTTGAGCTCCGAGAGATGAGGAAGTCCTTTCATGATATGAAAGAAGTATTGGACACCATAAAAAAGAATCAAATGGAACTGTTAGACATGAAGGCTATAATACAGGAAATTAAAACCTACATTGAAAGTAGCAAAAACAGGTTAGATCTTGAAGAAGATCAAAGTTTGGAAGTAGAAGACAAAACCAATCACCTAGAAAAATGATCAAAACTACTGAGAAAACAGCCAAGAAAACTGAGGGTAATATATGAGAAATATTAGATACCATGAAACACCCAAATATATGAATAACAATAACATAATTGATTTCCCAGGAGGTAAAGAAACTAATAAGGGCATTGATAATCTATTCCATGAAATCCTGGAAGAAAACTTTCTAAATTTAGAGAGGCATTCAAACATCCAGACCCAAGAAATACAAAGCACCTCAAGTAGAATCAATCGAAGAAGGTCCTCTCTACACCACATTATAGCTAGATTGACCAATACGATAGAAAAAGACAAGATACTAAGATTGGCAAGAGAAAAATGTCAAATCACTTACAAAGGCTATCCCATCAGACTAACATCGGACCTCTCATTGGATACAATACAAACAAGGAAAAAATGGGGAAGTATATTCAGTGTTAAATGAAAAACAATTTCAACCAAGAGTACTATACCCAGCAAGATTATCCTTCATATAGGAAAAGAAAATGAAATCGTTCTCAGATAAACAAAACTTGATAGAATTTATCGACTCCAGACCACCTTTTCAAGAAATTCTGAAAGAAGTACTATACAAATAAAACTAAAGATAGACAGACAGCAATAAGAGAACAAAAACCAACCAGGAATATGGCCAACTTAACATTAGGGAGAAGTCTGGAAATATGGATAATAACATTGAATTCAATGGATTTAATTCCCCAATCAAGAGACACAGACTGGCTGAATGGATTAAAAATCAGAAACCCTTCATCTGCTGCATGCAAGAAACTGATCTCATGGATAAAGACATACATAGACTAAAAGTGAAGAGCTGGAAAAAGGTACTCCATGCAAACGGAAACAAAAAAAGAGCAAGAGTCACTATACTGATTTTGGACAAAATAGACTTTAAGACAAAAATCATAAGAAAAGACAAAGAATGGCATTATATAGTAGTAAAAAGGTTAAATCACCAAGAAGATATAACAATTATAAATATCTATGCACTGAACTCAGGGGAACCCAAATATGTAAAGTAAAGACTGCTAGATCTAAAGGGAGAGGTAGATTGTAACACTAATATTGTTGGCGATCTCAACACTCCATTATTTCATTTAGACAGGTCAACGAGACAAAAAATAGGCAAAGACATTCAGGACCTAAATGATACCATAAATCAAATGGACTAGATAGACATCTATGGATTTTTTCCCAAATTATATACATTTTTTTCAGCCCCACATACTACTTTTTCAAAGATTGATCACATGGCAGGGCACAAAACCAGCCTTTATAGATTAAAAGGCATAGAAACTATATCCAGCATTTTCTTCTACCATGATAGAATTAAACTTGATATTAATCTCAGGAAAAGCCCTCGAAAATATACAAATACATGGAAACTCAATAACCTACTTCTGAATGACTTCATGATTATTGCAGAGATTAAGATGAACATCAAAAGGTTCATGGAAACTAATGGTAATGTGTATACAAGTTTCCATAATCTATGAGATACTGCAAAAGCAGTCATAAGAGGGAGGTTCATAGCAATTAGTGCACACAAGAAAAAGATGGAAAGGTGGCAAAAGGACAACCTAACATCATACCTCAGGAAATTGGAAAAAGAACAACAAAAATATCTATAAAATGCCAGGAAAAAAGATATAATAAAGAATCAAGCAGAAATAAATGAAGAAGAAAATAAGAAACTATACAGAATATAAATGAAAACAAAAGCTGGTTCTTTGAAAAGATAAACAAGATTGACACACCATAGGCCAAACTAATTAAGGAGAAGAGAGAAAGGAAACAGGTAAGTCAAATTTGCAATGAATCAGGTAATATTACAACAGACATAACAGAAATACAAAACATTAGAGGATACTATGAGCGACAGAGATGGAAAAATTCCTGGACACATATAACCTATGAAGATTGACTCAGAAAGACATCAAAAGTCTGAATAAACCTATAACAAGAAAGGAGATTGAATCAGTAATAAATAACCTCCCAACAAAGAAAAGTCCAGTCCCTGATGGTTTCACTGCTGAATTTTACAAAGTTTTTAAAGAAGCGGTAACTCCCATTCTACTCACACTGTTTCTAGAGATCCAAAAGGAAGGAGCCCTTCCAAATCATTCTATAAAGCCTCCATAACCCTCATTCCCAAAATGGATAAGTATATGACAAAAAAGGAAAACTACAGTCTTATATCCTTGATGAATATAGACGCAAAATTTCTCAGAAAGATACTTGCTAACTGTATTCAACAGCATATAAAAAAGGTTATTCATCACAACCAGGTAAGCTTTATTCCAGGGATGCAAGGGTGGACCAGCAGTTGGCGTAATGGCTATGTCGCTGGACTCTCATTTAGTCTACCGCAGTTCTAGTCCCGGACCCTGTGGCTTAAACTCATGCCGGATGTGTTTGCATGCATGCTCAAGATCCTGAGAGGAGAATGGAGGAGAAGGGATTGTGGCATCGCCATCTCCCCTGGGGGGGTGATTTTTTACTTTCTGTCTCTCTGTCTCTCTCTGTCTTTCTGGTGTGCACACACACCCTATAGCAAAAACTTCTCCAAAAAATATGCAAAGCCATAAGTGTAATACACCATATTAACAGAAAGAAAGGTAAAAACCATATGATCATTTCAATCAATGTGGAAACAGCTTTCGACAAAATACAGCATGCCTTTATGATCAAGTCTTTCAGCAAAATTGGTATAGAAGGACTGTTTCTCAGCATAATAAAGGCCATTTATAAAAAAAACCTACAGCTATCATTATACTGAATGGGGAAAAGTTGAAAGCTTTTCCACTAAAAACGGGTACAAGACAAGCCTGCCCACTTTCTCTGCTCCTATTCAATATATTACTGGAAGTTTTAGCCAATGCGATCAGATGAGAGAAGGAAATAAAAGGCATTCCAATAGAGAATGAAGAGCTGAAATTATCTCTGTTTGCAGATGACATGATTGTATACATGGAAGACCCAATAGTATCCACAAAAAAGAAAAAAAACTTTTCAAAAGTAATAAATGCATACAGTAATGTGGTAAGATACAAAATTAACTTACAAAAATCTATAGCATTTCTATATACAAACAACGAGCAGACAGAGACAGAATTGAAGAATATAATTCCATTTACCATAGCCACAAGAAGCATAAGATACTTAGGAATAAAATTAATCAAGGAAGTCAAAGACCTCTATAAGGAAAAGTATGAAAACCTTAAAAAGGAAATTGAAAAGGACACTAAAATGTGTAAGGACGCCCCATGTTCCTGGATTGGCAGAATCAATATAATCAAAATGGCAATCTTACCCAAATTAACCTACATGTTTAATGCAATCCCACTAAAATTACAAGACAAATTCTTCAAGGAGCTGGAAAAGACAATCATAGAATTTGTCTGGAACCATAAAAGACCCAGTTTTGCTAAAGCCATTCTATGCAAAAATACTGGAGTAGGTGGCATCCCACTTCCTGACCCCAAAATATATTACAAAGCTGTAATAATCAAAACAGCATGGTATTGGCACAAAAACACACATGAGGACCAATGGAACAGAGTAGAGACTCCAGAAATAAACTCCAAAACATACAGGCAACTCATCTTTGACATAGGATACCAGTCAATCCAGTGTGAAAAGGGGGAAACCTCTTTAGCAAATGGGTATCCACCTGCAGAAAGGTGAATCTGAACCCCTATCTGTCACCATTAACAAAAATCATCTCAAAGTGGATTAAAGATCTGAACCTAAGACTACAAACTATAAAACTACTGGTGGAAAACATTGGAGAAACATTGGAGACATTGGAAGATGCAATGTCTTCTTAAACAAGACCCCTGAAGCACAGGCAATAATCCCCCAAATAAACAGATGGGATTACATCATATTAAGAAGTTTCTGCACAGCAAAGGACACCGTAATCAGTGTGAATTGACAACCCTCAGAATGGGAGAGAATTTTTGTTAACTGTACCTGAGATAAGGGACTGATAACCAGAATACACAGGGAACTCAAGTGGCTTACCTGGAAGAAAATGATTAACCCAATTAAAAGATGGGAAAATGAGATGAATAAACAACTCTCTAAGGAAGACATACGAATAGCCAAAAAGAATATGAAAAAATGCTCAACATTCCTCATCATATGGGAGATGCAGATCAAAACCACAATGAGATACCACCTAATCCCAGTCAGAATGGCAAAGATTAAAAAAAAAAATGATAAGTTTTGGAGGGGATGCGGTGAAAGGGGAACACTCCTACATTGTTGGTGGGAATATAAATTGATCCATCCACTGTGGAGAACACTATGGAGGTTCCTCAAAGACCTTCAAATAGAACTACCATATGATTCAGCAATTTCACTCCTGGGTATCTAACCAAAGGACAGGAGAATGCTCAGTCAGAAAAGTGCTTGCACAACTATATTTATTGCAGCATTATTCATGATTGCTAAGACATGGAACCAACCTAAATGTCCACAAACAGATGAATGGATTGTAAAAGTATGGCACAAATTTTTTTGGAACACTATTCTGTCATAAAAAACAACAATGCCTTAGAATTTGATACAAAGTGGACAAATATGGAAGATCTGTTGCTGAGTGAAGCAAGTCAGGCTATAAAAGAGAGACATTATATGTCTCCACTTAACATGCTTACTGTCCACACTCTATTATAGAAGCTGAAAGCTGGGAGGACATAAAAGCATTAAAAATTGTCATGGACACTAGAGACAAAGTGGAAGGAAAGTGTGGGAGGGGAAGCGCATAGGGAAGAAAATTTTGGGAAAAAATAGAGAGGTAAGACATTTGTGGAACACAGATACGGTTTGTTTGTTTGTTTATTTATTTATTTATTTATTTATTTATTTATTTATTTTCAAGATCTCACAATTTATTGGATGCTAAATAAAGACATATTTTGAATCTTGTGAGACAACAACTCAAACTTACAGAGTGTAGTTGCATTCCTGGCACCATATCTGAATATTCCACAATCTATTCCAATCCTCATTTAACCCAGCTACTTCTGGATCAATTGGTAAGTACAGTGAATTTTGTGGTTATGAGTCCTTTTCTCTTCTTTTTCTTTTCTCTTTTTTTTTTTTTTAATTTTTATTTTTTTACATTTTTCCACAAACATTTACTTTACATAGCAAAAAATTTTAGCTCATACTCCATAATTCTTGACAGTTTACAAACAACTTTCAATATCTCAAAATACTGAATTTTAAAGATAATGTTCAAAATATGTCTTATAATTTTGTATAAATTTAAAACTCTTTAACAACAGAAGCAGAATGGTTTCAAAAATATATATATACATAAATATACAAATATATATGTGTATATATATATACACATTTAGAGTGCAGACACTCGGTATATATTAAGTGGGGACATACAATGTCTCTCCTTCATAGCATGGCTTGCTTCACTCAACAGTAAGTCTTCCATATTCATCCACTTCCTTTCAAAAGTCAGGGATTTGTTGTTTTTTATGGATGAATAGTATTCCATTGAGTATATGTGCCACAGTTTTTCTAACCATTCATCAGTTCGTGGGCATTTAGGTTGTTTCCATGACTTAGCAATCGTGAAAAGTGCCGCAATAAACATTGATGTGCAAGCACTTTTTCGATTAAGTATTCTTCTGTCCTTCGGGTAGATACCAAGGAGTGGGATTGCTGGATCATATGGTAGTTCTATTTGTAGATTTTGGAGGAATCTCCAAATTGTTCTCCACAGTGGTTGTACCAATTTACAGTCCCACCAGCAGTGTAAGAGAGTTCCCTTTTCACCACACCCCCTCCAGCACTTATCATTTTTTGTTTTTTTAATCTTAGACATTCTGACTGGGGTTAGGTGATATCTCATTGTTGTTTTGATCTGCATTTCTCTTACAATGAGGGATGTTGAGCATTTTTTCATATGCCTTTTAGCTATTCGTATGTCATCTTTAGAAAGTGGTTTTTTCAACTCATTCTCCCATCTTTTAATAGGATTGATTGTCTTTTTCCGAAACAGCCGCTTGAGTTCCTTGTGGATTCTGGTTATCAGTCCCTTGTCTGATGCATAGTTTACAAAAATATTTTCCCATTCTGAGGGCTGTCTGTTCACACTAATCACTGTGTCTTTTGCCATGCAGAAACTTCTTAGTCTGATGTAATCCCACTTGTCTATTTTAGGGATCATAGACTGTGCATTGGGAGTCTTATTTAAGAAGTTTTTCCCTACCCCAATGTCTCCCAGAGTTTCCCCGGTGTTTTCCAGGAGCAGTTTTATAGTTTGAGGTCTTAGGTTTAGATCTTTGATCCACCTTGACTTTATTTTTGTCAGAGGTGAGAGGTAGGGGTTCAGATTCATCTTTCTGCAAGTGGAGATCCAGTTTTGCCAGCACCATTTGCTGAAGAGGTTATCCTTTTCCCACAGGATTGACTGGTGCCCCTTGTCAAAAATCAGTTGGCTGTATGTTTGAGCATTCATTTCTGGGGACTCTATTCTGTTCCATTGGTCCACCTGTCTGTTCCTGTGCCAGTACCATGCTGTTTTGATTACCACAGCTTTGTAGTATATTTTTGGGTCAGGGAGTGAGATGCCGCCCACTCCATTCTTCTTGTGCAAAACTGCTTTGGCAATACGGGGTCTTTTATGATTCCAGACAAACGTTATGATTGTCTTTCCTAGATCTGTGAAGAATGTGTCTGGTACTTTGATTGGCATTGCATTAAATAGGTAGATTAATTTGGGTAGAATTGCCATTTTGATTATATTAATTCTTCCAATCCAGGAACATGGGATGTCCTTCCACTTTTTTGTGTCATTTTCAATTTCTTTTTTTATCTTCTCATAGTTTTCCTTGTGGAGGTCTTTAACTTCTTTAGTTAGATTTATCCCTAAGTATCTTATACTTTTTGTGGCTATGGTAAATGGAACAACTTTTTTCAGTTCCATCTCAGTCTGCCTGTTGTTCGTATACAGAAATGCTATAGATTTCTGGATATTAATTTTGTATCCTGCAACGTTACTGTATTCATGTATTACTTCCAGAAATTTTTTTATGGAAACCATTGGGTCTTCTATGTATACAATCATGTCATCTGCAAATAGAGAGAGTTTCACCTCTTCTTTTCCTATTTGAATGCCTTTTATTTTTTCCTCTTTTCTGATTGCAATGGCCAAGACTTCTAGTACTATATTGAAGAGGAGTGGAGAAAGTGGACATCCTTGTCTTGTACCCGTTTTTAGTGGAAAAGCTTTCAGCTTTTCTCCATTGAGGATGATGTTCACTATGGGTTTTTCATAGATAGCTTTTATTGTGTTGAGAAATGGCCCTTCTATGCCCATTTTGCTGAGAGTCTTGATCATGAAGGGATGTTGTATCTCATCAAATGCTTTTTCTGCATCAATTGATATGACCATATGGTTTTTATCTTTCTTCCTATTAATATGGTGTATTACATTTATGGTTTTGCGTATGTTGAACCAACCTTGCATTCCTGGGATAAAGCCTACCTGATCATGATGTATAATCTTTTTGATAAGTTGTTGTATACGATTTGCTAGTACCTTGTTGAGAATCTTCGCGTCTATATTCATCAGGGATATTGGTCTATAGTTTTCCTTCCTTGTCCTGTCCTTATCAGTTTTAAGGATAAGGGTGATAGAGGCTTCATAGAATGAATTAGGGAGAGATTCACCCTTTTGGATATTTAGAAATAACTTGAGCAGAATGGGGGTTAACTCTTCTTTGAAAGTTTTGTAGAATTCAGAGGTGAATCCATCAGGGCCAGGTCTTTTCTTTGTTGGGAGGTTATTTATAACTGATTTGATCTCCTGGCTTGTTATTGACCTATTCAGACTTTCTATATCCTCCTGGCTCAATCTAGGTAGATTATACCTGTCCAGAAATTTGTCCATCTCATCCAAATTATCTTGTTTCTTGGCATACAGATGTTCATAGTATCCCCTAATAATGTTTTTTATTTCTACTATGTCTGTTGTTATTTTGCCTGCTTCATTGCAGATCTGATTCACCTGGTTCTTTTCTCTCTTCTTCTTAATAATTCTCGCTAGTGGTGTATCAATTTTGTTTACCTTTTCAAAGAACCAGCTTTTACTTTCATTTATTTTCTGTATAGTTCGTTTATTTTCTATTTCATTTATTTCTGCTCGTATCTTTATTATTTCCTTTCTCCTTGAGTTTTTTGGATCTTTTTGCTGTTGCTTTTCCAATTCTGTGAGGCATGATGTTAGGTGATCCATTTGCCTTCTTTCCATGCTCCTCTTATGTGCACTAATTGCTATGAACTTCCCTCTTATGACTGCTTTAGCAGTGTCCCAAAGATTACGGAAACTCATGTCCTCATTGTCATTGGCTTCCATGAACCTTTTGATTTCAGTCTTTATTTCTTCAGTAGTTGTGGAGTCATTCAGGAGTAGGTTATTAAGTTTCCATGTATTTGAGTATTTTTGAGGATTTCTCTTGAAATTAAACTCAAGTTTAATTCCATCATGGTCGGTGAAGGTGCTGGGTATAGTTTCTATGCTTTTGAATCTGTAGAGGCTTGCTTTGTGCCCAATGATGTGGTCAATCTTCGAGAATGTTCCATGTGGCGGCGAGAAAAAAGTGTATCTTGAGGTTTTAGGATGGAAAGTTCTATAGATGTCTGTTAAGTCCATTTGATTTATGATATCATTTAGATCTTTTATCTCTTTACCTATTTTTTGTCTAGATGATCTATCCAGGGGGGATAGTGCAGTGTTGAGGTCTCCAACAATTAGTGTGTTGCAGTCTATCTCCCTTTTTAGATCTAGCAGTCTTTCCTTCACATATTTGGGTGCTCCTGTGTTGGGCGCATAGATATTAATAAGCGTTATATCTTCTTGATCGATTGATCCTTTTACTACAATATAGTGCCCTTCTTTGTCTCTTCGAACAGTTTTTGTTTTAAAGCCTATTTTGTCAGAGATCAGTATTGCGACTCCAGCTCTTTTTTGGTTCCCATTTGCATGGAAAATCTTTTTCCAACCCTTCACTTTCAGTCTATGTATATCTTTATCCATGAAGTGGGTTTCTTGTAGGCAACAGATAGAGGGTTTTTGTTTTTTAGCCCATTCAGCCAGTCTGTGTCTCTTGATTGGAGAGTTTAATCCATTAACATTCAATGTTATTATCGATGTTAATGGATCTGTCCCGGCATTTAAGTTGGCCATTGTCTTAGTTGCCTTTTACTCTTTTGTTTCTGGCTGTTGCTTCTTTAGTTATCCTGGAACAGTACTTTCTTCAGGGTTTCATGGAGAGCTGGCCTGGTGCTGGCAAATTCTTTCAGGTTTTGTTTGTCTGAGAAGATTTTAATCTTTTTTTCCCATATGAAGGATAATCTTGCAGGATACAATAGTCTTGGTTGAAATTGTTTCTCTCTTAACACTTTCGATACATCTTCCCATTCTTTCCTTGCTTGCATTGTTTCCGTTGAGAAGTCCGGTGTTAGCCTGATGGGGTGACCTTTGTAAGTCACTTGTCGTTTCTCTCTTGCTAGTTTTAGTATCTTATCTCTATCTGTGGTCTTAGCCAGTCTGGCTATGATATGCCTTGGGGAAAATCTTCTTGGGTTGATTCTATTTGGTGTCCTTTGAATTTCCTGGGTCTGGATGTTGGAGTGCCTCTCTATGCTTGGGAAATTTTCTTCCAAGATTTCATGGAATAGGTTTTCCATGCTCTTATTAGTTTCTTCACCTTCTGGGATACCAATTATGCGGACGTTAGGACGTCTAATGGAATCTAGTAATTCTCGTATATTATCTTCATGTTTTTTTGTTATTTTCTCTATCTTTTTGGTGGTTTTCTCTAGGTCAGAAGTTTTATCTTCTACATCAGAGATTCGACCTTCAGCATGGTCTAATCGACTTTTAATACTTTCAAGAGAGTTCTTTATTTCCTGTATTTCAGACTTCACCTCTAATAGTTCAGTATTATTCTTCCTCAGAATTTCTTCCTTCATATCGTTGAAGGACTTTCTCATCTCCTGTAATTCATTGTCTCTTTTCTGTTCCAGCTCATAGTACTTGTTCAACATTAATGTTCTAAACTCTATCTCGGACATTTTGGTAACGTCCTCAATTTTTTCAGGAACAGGAAGGGAGTTACTGTGTTCCTTTGATGGAGACATATTTCCTGCTTTATTCAGGCCTGAGGTTCTTGTACTTCTACCCATTGGGAGATGTGTTCCCTTTGAAAAACCTTCTACGAGAAGGTTTCTTCTAATAGAAGCAAGTGTGTTTCCTTTCTGATATGGAATGGAGACAGCCGAAGTCTATCTTCAATTGTGTTTAGTAATATAAACCAAGAAAAAGTATTCACTTCAGGTGTCCAAAGAAATGTATCTCCTTCTTCACAGGTGTTTCAGGGAACTGGAGGATTCTAGAGAGTCTTAAAATGCTAGAATATTTCAGAATTGTAATTCTAGACCTATCTGGACATCCAGGGATGGTGCAGATAAAGGATGTGAGGATTGGGAAACTGGGAAGAAAATAATATGTAGAATAAAGAAAAAGTCGAGCGTCGCGCGTGTATCTCTGTGCCAATGTCTCTGTGACTGAATGTCATCCAGTCTCTGGGAAATGAGGGCAGGCCAATGCAAGCATTGCAGCTTAATCGAATCTCTGTGGTCTAACGATTTTGGAAAGCGATTTGCATGGCAGGCTTATTTCGCCAGGGGTCGAAAGATGGGGGTGTGGTGTGGATGAACTGAGGGCGTTCCTGTGTGTTGATCAGAAGAGAGAAATTTACAATTGAAAGATGTGGATAACAGGACAGAGAAGGAAAAAAAAAAAGGAAAAAAAATGTACCTGGCTGAAAGAGGGGGCTCTGGCCTGGGGGTCCCGGGGCTGGAACTACTGGGGGCAGTCCTCCCTCGGAGATCCTGGCCCAGGGGTCGAAAGATGGGGGTGTGGTGTGGATGAACTGAGGGCGTTCCTGGCTGAAAGAGGGGGCTCTGGCCTGGGGGTCCCGGGGCTGGAACTACTGGGGGCAGTCCTCCCTCGGAGATCCTGGCCCAGGGGTCGAAAGATGGGGGTGTGGTGTGGATGAACTGAGGGCGTTCCTGGCTGAAAGAGGGGGCTCTGGCCTGGGGGTCCCGGGGCTGGAACTACTGGGGGCAGTCCTCCCTCGGAGATCCTGGCCCAGGGGTCGAAAGATGGGGGTGTGGTGTGGATGAACTGAGGGCGTTCCTGGCTGAAAGGGGGGGCTCTGGCCTGGGGGTCCCGGGGCTGGAACTACTGGGGGCAGTCCTCCCTCGGAGATCCTGGCCCAGGGGTCGAAAGATGGGGGTGTGGTGTGGATGAACTGAGGGTGTTCCTGGCTGAAAGAGGGGGCTCTGGCCTGGGGGTCCCGGGGCTGGAACTACTGGGGGCAGTCCTCCCTCGGAGATCCTGGCCCAGGGGTCGACCAGATACGGTTTATAATCTGTTGATGAGGATGTGTACAGTATTCTCAACTGGGCTGAACTGAGATGTATATCATGCTAAGTAAAGGCTCTTTAAAATCTAAATCATGTATAGTGAAGGAATGTATAAATAATAATAATAATAAAGAGGACAATTTCAAAAAAAAAAAAAGAAAGAAAGAGATGGAAATGTGGTAAATATTCAACCTAACAATGTTCCTGAGAGAATTGGGAAAACAACAACAAAAAAGTGCCAGGTGAAAAGAAATTATGACGATTTGAGCAGAAATAAATAAAATAGAAAATAATCAAACTATACAGAAAATAAATGAAACCAAAAGCTGTTTCTTGGAAAAGATGAGCAAAATTGACACACCATTAGCTAGGCTAATTAAGAAGAAAAGTAAAAGGAACCAGATAAATCAAAATCACAATCAAATAGTCAATAATACAAACTACATAACAGAAATACAAAACATGATTAGAGAATACTATGAGCAACAATGCACCAACAAATAAAAATATCTGGATGAGACAGATAAATTCCTGGACACATATAATCTACCAGGACTGAATAAGAAATATAGAAAGGTAAATAGACCCATTAAAAGCACTGTGATTGAGTCTCTAATAAATAACTTAACAGCAAAGAAAAGCCAAAGTCCTGATGGCTTAACATCTAAATTCTACAAAACTTTCAAAGAACTTCCTTTCTATTCAAACTATTTCTAAAGATCCAAAAGGAAGGAACCCTCACAAATTCATTTTATGAAGCCTCCATCACCCTCATCCCCAAAACAGGGAATGACATGAGAAAAAGGAAAATACTGGCCAATATTTCTGATGAATTTAGATGCAAAAATTCTCAATAAGATATTAGCAAATCTTATCCAACAACACATAAAACAGATTATACATCAACATCAGGTAGACTTTATTCCAGGGATGCAAGTGTGGTTCAATATACACAAAACCATAAACATAATAATCAGAATACACAGGGAACTTAAATAGTTTACCTGGAAAAAAAAAGATCAACCCAAAAAGATGGGAAAATAAGCTGAACAAACAACTCTCTAAGGGACACATACGATTAGCCAAAAACCGTATGAAAAAATGCTCATTGGGACCAGCAGATGGTGTAATGGTTACATTGCTGGACTCACACACAGTTGACCACAGTTTGAGTCTTGGATCCGGCAACTTTTGAAAAAACCCTCATGCCGGGCACATGTGTATGCATGCCGAAGATCCCAATAGGAGATGAAAGAGAAGGGATTGAGGAGTGGCCATCCCCCTGGGGGCCCATTTCTTGCTTCATGTTTCTCTGTCTCTCTGTGTGTCTCCAGTTGCACATACGCCCAATATAAAAATCTCTCTCTCTCATAAAAAAGAAATGCCTATCATCCCTTATCATAAGGGAGATGCAAATCAAAGTCACAATGAGATACCACCTGACCCCAGTCAGAATGGCTAATTTTTTAGAGAGGGTTTTTTTTTTTTTTTTTTTTTTTGCTATAGGGCATGTGTGCTCACCAGAAAAACATAGAGAGACAGAAAGAGAGAAATAACCCCCCAGGGGGGATGGCCATGACATAATTTCTTCTCCTCCATTCTTCTCTCAGGATCTTGGGCATGCAAGCACATGCATCCAGCGTGAGTTTAAGCCATCAGGTCTGGTACTTGAACCGTGGTTGAATACATGGGAGTCCAGCAACATAGCATAGATATTACTCCAACTGATGGTCCAGTGAATGGCTAAAATTAATAAAACAAAAAATATGGTAAGTGCTGGCGAGGCTGTGGTGAAAAAGGAATTCTCTTCCACTGCTGGTGGGAATGTAAATTGGTACACAGCCCTATAGAGAACAATATGGAGGTTCCTCAAGGACTTACAAATAGAACTACCACATGATCCAGCAATTCCACTCTTGGGTAACTTCCCAAAGGACAGGATACTCAACATACTCAGTCGAAAAGGTGCTTGCACATCCATGTTTATTGCAGTACTATTCACAATTGCTAAGACATGGAACCAAACCAAATGTTTACAAACACATGAATGTATTGAAAAAGTGTGGCACATGTACACTATGGAATATTACTCAGTCATAAAAAGCAACAAGACCTTGACATTTGATAGAAAGTGGATTTTTTTTAAAGATTGATTTTTGCTATAGGGTGTATGCACTCTCCAGAGAGACAGAGAGACCAAAAAACAGAAAGCAAGAAATCACCCCCTTGGGGGTATAACCACTCTGCAATCCCTTCTCCATTCTTCACTGGGTTTTTGAGCATGCACACACAAATGCTCAATGTGAGTTTCAAGCCACCAGATCCAGGACTTGAACTGCAGTCAACCATGTGGGAGTCCAGTGACATAACCCCAATGCCATCTGCTGGTCCCAGACGATTTACTTCTGAGTGAAGCAAATCAGTCTATGAAAGAGATATGGTATGGGTATCAGCAGCTGGCCTAATGGCTATGTCGCTGGGCTCCTATGTAGTTGACCGTGGTTCAAGTCCCGGATCCTGCGGCTTAAACTCATGCCAGGCACGTGCGCGTGTGCCCAAGATCCCGAGAGGAGAATGGAGGAGAAGGGATTGTGGCATGGCGATCCCCCCTGGGTGGTGATGTCTCTCTGTCTCTGTCTTTCTGGCAAGCAAAAGTACCCTATAGCAAAACCCCTCAAAAAAAAAAAAAAAAAAAAGAGACGTAGTATGTCTTCACTTAATAGATACTGAATTTCGCACTCTATGGTGGAAACTGAAAGATTGGAAGATATAGAAGCATGGAAAATGGTTGCAGATACTGGACATAGTGTGGGAGGAGCTTGGGAGCTGAAGAAAGGTGAAAGGAAGGGAATCAAGGAGAAAAATAGAGAGGCAGGGCATTTGGGGGTTGCCAAAGTGGAGGACTGTGTTGATGATAGTGTGTTTGATATCTTTTTTAAAAGGGAATGAAATTAGGGAGAAAAAATATAGGCGCAAGACATTGGCAGGGTATAGAAATGGTTTATTACCTGCTGATGATAACATGCATAGTATTCTTTTTTTTTTTTTGAGAGGTTTCTGCTATAGGGCGCATGCACTCACCAGACAGACAGAGAGAGACAGAGAGATAGAAAGCGAGAAATCACCCCCCAGGGGCGATGGCCACGCAGCAATCCCTTCTCCTCCATTCTCCTCTCGGGATCTTGGGCACACATGCACACGCGCCCAGCGTGATTTTTAAGCCACCGGGTCTGGGATGCGAACTGAAGTCGACTACATGGGAATCCAGCGACATAGCCATTACGCTAACTGCTGGTCCCCTACATGCATAGTATTCTTTTTTTTTTAAAAATTTTTTATTATCATCATGTTCTTCTATTATATTACATTGAATTACATATAACTTTACAGTGTATTACATTGCTTTTTCAAAAGGGAATGCCATGCATGTCAGTCAGTACAGAGACATTAATCTCCCCACTTTAACATTCAATATCTTTTCTATGTTTTCCCCAATCATTATTATTATTATTCTAATTATTTTTTAAAACAGTCAATTGCTATTTTTCATTTTGCTTGTACAAATACTTTGCCCATCATGAAATACTTCTCAGACAAATCCAGTTGAGAATACTATACATGTCAACATCAACAGTTAATAAGCCATATCTCTTTCTCACTAATGTCCTGCCTCTCTATTGTTCACTTGTTATCTTTCTCTATTCTCTTCTCTTCACTTCCCCCATTCCACACTGTCCTATTCTCGTTAAGTACCTTCACTGCTTTTATGTCCTCCAATTTTTTGCTCTCTATTATAGAGTGCTGATAGTTGGCATATATTGAGTGGATGCATACAATATCTTTCTTTCATAGCCTGGCTTACTTCACTCAGCAATAGATCCTCCATATCTGACCACTTTCTATCAAATTCCAGGGTCTTGTTATTTTTTATGGCTGAGTAGTATTCCATAGAGTATATATACCACACTTTTCCAATCCATTCATCAGTTTGTGGACATTTAGGTTGGTTCCATGTCTTGGCAATTGTGAATAATGCTGCAATAAACATTGATGTGCAAGCACTTTTCTGACTGAGCGTTCTCCTGTCTTTTGGGTAAATACCCAGAAGTGGGATTGCTGGATCAAATGGTAGTTCTATTTGTAGATCTTTGAGGAACCTCCATATTGTACTCCACAGTGGTTGAACTAGTTTACATTCCCACCAACAGTGTAGGAGGGTTCCCTTTTCACCACATCCCTGCCAACACTTATCACTTTTTATATTCTTAATCTTTGCCATTCTGACAGGGGTTAGGTGGTATCTCATTGTAGTTTTTATCTGCATCTCCCTTATGATGAGGGATGTTGAGCATTTCATCATATGCTTTTTGGCTGTTCGTATGTCTTCCTTAGAGAGACTTTTATTCAGCTCATTTTCCCATCTTTTAATTGGGTTCATCATTTTTTTTCACATAAGGCACTTGAGTTCCCTATGTATTCTGGTTATCAGTCCCTTGTCTGAGGCATATTTAACAAAAATATTTTCCTATTCTGAGGGTTGTCGGTTCACACTTGTTACTGTGTCCTTTGCTGTGCAGAAACTTCTTAGTCTAATATAGTCCCACTTGTCTATTTTAGGGATTATTGCCTGTGCTTTGGGAGTCTTATTTAAGAAGTCTTTGCCTACTCCAATGTCCCCCAGAGTTTCCCCAGCATTTTCCACCAGTAGTTTTATTGTTTGAGGTCTTAGGTTCAGATCTCTGATCCATTTTGAGTTGACTGTTGTTAATGGTGAAAGATGGGGGTTCAGTTTCATCTTTCTGCAGGTGGATACCCAGTTTTTCCAGCACCATTTACTAAAGATGTTTTCCTTTTCCCAATGGATTGACTGATATCCTTTGTCAAAGATCAGTTGGCTGTAAGCTTTGGGGGTTATTTCTGGGGTCTCTATTCTCTTCCATTGGTCCACTTGTCTGTTTTTATGCCAATACCATGCTGTTTTGATGACCACAGCTTTATAGTATATCTTGGGATCAGGGAGTGATATGCCTCCTACTCCATTCTTCTTGCGCAGGATTGCTTTTGCAATACGAGGTCTTTTATGGTTCCAGACAAATTCTATGATTGTCTTTTCTAGATCTCTGAAGAATATCTCTGGTATTTTGATTGGAATTGCATTAAACATGTAGATTAATTTGAGTAGAATTGCCATTTTTTTTTTTTGGAGAGGTTTTTTCGCCATAGGGCGCGTGCGCTCGCCAGACAGACAGAGAGAGACACAGAGACAGAAAGCGAGAAATCACCCCCCAGGGGGGATGGTCACGCCGCAATCCCTTCTCCTCCATTCTCCTCTCGGGATCTTGGGCACGCATGCACACGAGCCCGGCGTGAGTCGTAAGCCACCGGGTCCAAGACGCGAACCGCGGTCGACTACGTGGGAGTCCAGCGACATAGCCATTACGCTAACTGCTGGTTCCCGTAGAATTGCCATTTTGATTATGTTAATTCTTCCAATCCAGGAGCATGGGATGTCCTTCCACATTTTTATGTCACTTTCAATGTCTCTTTTAAGATTTTCGTAGTTTTCTTTATAAAGGTCTTTGACTTTCTTAGTTAGGTTTATCCCTAGGTATCTTATACACCTTGTGGCTACGGTGAAAGGGATTCCTTTCTTCAGCTCTGCTTCATTCAACTTGTTGTTCATAAATAGAAATGCTATAGATTTTTGGATATTGATTTTGTATCCTGCCACCTTACTGTATTCACTTATTACTTCAAGCAGTTTTTTCATGGATACCTTTGGGTCTTCTAAGTACACCATCATGTCATCTGCAAATAAAGATATTTTCAATTCTTCTTTGCCTATTCGAATGCCTTTAATATTATTCTTTTCTCTGATTGCAATAGCTAAGACTTCCAGTACTATATTAAAGAGCAGTGGAGAAAGTGGGCAGCCTTGCCTAGTACCTGTTTTCAGAGGAAAAGCTTTCAGCTTTTCCCCATTCAGTATAATGTTAGCTGTAGGTTTTTCATAGATTGCTTTTATTGTGTTCAGAAATGACCCTTCTATACCAATCTTACTGAGAGTCTTAATCATAAAAGGATGTTGTATTTTATCAAATGCTTTCTCCGCATCAATTGAGATGACCATATGGTTTTTATCTTTCTTTCTGTTAATGTGGTGTATTACATTTATGGTCTTGCGTATATTAAACCACCCTTGCATCCCTGGTATAAAGCCTACCTGATCGTGATGAATGATCTTTGTTATATGTTGTTGGATACGATTTGCGAGTATCTTGTTGAGAATTTTCGCATCTATATTCATCAATGATATTGGTCTGTAGTTTTCCTTTTTTGTCATGTCTTTATCTGTTTTGGGGATGAGGATGATGGAGGCTTCATAAAATGAATTTGGAAGGTTTCCTTCCTTTTGAATCTTTAGAAATAATTTTAGTAGGGTAAGGGTTAACTCTTCCTTAAAAGTTTTGTAGAATTCACAAGTGAAGCCATCTGCGCCTGGGCTTTTCTTTGTTGGGAGGTTATTTATTACTGATTCAATCTCCTGGCTTGTTATGGGTGTATTCAGGTTCTCTATGTCTTCCTGATCCAACCTTGGTAGATTATGTGCATCCAGGAATTTATCCATCTCCTCCAGGTTATCTTGTTTGTTGGCGTAAAGTCGCTCATAGTATCCTCTAATGATATTTTGTATTTCTGCTATGTCTGTGGTAATATTGCCTGTTTCATCACATATTTGATTAATCTGGTTTCTTTCTTTCTTCTTCTTAATCAGTCTAGCCAATGGTGTGTCGATCTTGTTAATCTTTTCAAAGAACCAGCTTTTGCTTTCATTTATTTTCTGTATGGTTCGTTTATTTTCTATTTCATTTATTTCTGCTCGAATCTTTATTATTTCTTTTTGCCTGGCATTTTGGGGGTTTGTTTGTTGTTGTTTTTCCAATTCTCTGAGGCATGATGATAAGTTATCTACTTGCCATCTTTCTATCCTTTTCTTATGCGCACTAATTGCTATGAATTTCCCTCTTAAGACTGCTTTTGCTGTGTCCCATAGATTCTGGACACTTGTGCACTCATTATCATTAGTTTCCATAAATTTTTTTATTTCAGCCTTAATTTCTTCAGTAGTGAAGAAGTCATTCAGAAGTAGGTTGTTCAGGAGCCGGCCAGCAGTTCCGGGCACCAGGCGGACTGAGGCTGCAGGCCCGACCTTTCCGAATCTCCACGCATCCCCACCGTTTCTCCTCCTTGGACCCCAGGTTGGTTGTCTGGGACTTTAAGGCGAACTCCCACCCCACCCCACCCGCAATCCGGATCGAGCCGGCCAGCAGTTCCGGGCACCAGGCGGACTGAGGCTGCAGGCCCGACCTTTCCGAATCTCCACGCATCCCCACCGTTTCTCCTCCTTGGACCCCAGGTTGGTTGTCTGGGACTTTAAGGCGAACTCCCACCCCACCCCACCCGCAATCCGGATCGAGCCGGCCAGCAGTTCCGGGCACCAGGCGGACTGAGGCTGCAGGCCCGACCTTTCCGAATCTCCACGCATCCCCACCGTTTCTCCTCCTTGGACCCCAGGTTGGTTGTCTGGGACTTTAAGGCGAACTCCCACCCCACCCCACCCGCAATCCGGATCGAGCCGGCCAGCAGTTCCGGGCACCAGGCGGACTGAGGCTGCAGGCCCGACCTTTCCGAATCTCCACGCATCCCCACCGTTTCTCCTCCTTGGACCCCAGGTTGGTTGTCTGGGACTTTAAGGCGAACTCCCACCCCACCCCACCCGCAATCCGGATCGAGCCGGCCAGCAGTTCCGGGCACCAGGCGGACTGAGGCTGCAGGCCCGACCTTTCCGAATCTCCACGCATCCCCACCGTTTCTCCTCCTTGGACCCCAGGTTGGTTGTCTGGGACTTTAAGGCGAACTCCCACCCCACCCCACCCGCAATCCGGATCGAGCTGGCCAGCAGTTCCGGGCACCAGGCGGACTCAGGCTCCAGACCTGACCAACCTGGTCCTGTCACTCATCTTCTGACACTTTCCCACTAGCCTTTGGACTCTGAATTCTGGTGATTTGAATAGCGCGCGGCGCGCAAGCGCGCCGCGTGATTTCCTTTTTTCAGTTTGTTTTTCTTTGCTCTTGGGGTGTTGCTTATTCAGTCAATTGTAGGCTCACCTGTTCTTAGAGACAGTGAGGACTTTGGGCCATCCAGGGTAGTGGCAACAGTTAATGGTAATTGTGAGCAACAGGTAGGCCAACCATAAGGGAAATCATCAATTTTCTAAGCCTGTACAACTATTAACAATCAGTTAGGAAGAAACATATAGAATACCTAATGACTAAGAACAATCGCAGAGGCTCCAGAAATATGAGCAACCAACAAAAGGCCTCTCCCTCAAGGGAAATCATCAAGCCTACATCACCCACAGTCAATACAATGGACGTCGTGGACATGTCTGATAAGGAATTCAGATTATTTGTAGTGACCAAACTAACTGAGATGGAAGAGAAAAGAGACAAGGAGCTCCAGGAGATGAGGAAGTCCTTCAATGACTTGAAAGAAGAAATGGATACCTTAAACAAGAACCAGATGGAACTTCTAGGAATGAAGAATGTGATACAGGAAATCAAAACCTCCCTTGAAAGTATTAAAAGTAGGTTAGACCAGGCAGAAGATCGAATATCTAACGTAGAAGACAAAACATCTGACCTAGAAAAAAGCATCAAGAAGATTGAGAAAACAACCATGAAAAATGAGGATAATATACGAGGAATACTGGATACTATCAAGCGCCCCAACATCCGGATAATAGGTATTCCAGAAGAGGAAGAAAATAATAAGGGCCTAGATAATTTATTCCATGAGATCCTGGAAGAAAACTTTCCAAATGTAGAAAGGCACTCAAATATCCAGACCCAGGAAATACATAGGACCCCGGGTAGAATCAACCCAAGAAGATCCTCTCCAAGGCACATTATAGCCAGACTGGCAAAAACAACAGACAAAGACAAGATACTAAAGTTGGCAAGAGGGAAACGCCAGGTTACTTACAAAGGTCACCCCATCAGGCTAACATCGGATCTTTCGGCGGAAACAATGCAAGAAAGGAAAGAATGGGGAAGCATAGTAAAAGTGTTGAGTGAAAAACAATTTCAACCAAGAATATTATACCCGGCAAAATTATCTTTCATATGGGAAAAAAAGATAAAAACATTCTCGAATAAACAAAATTTGAAGGAATTTACCAACTCCAGACCAGCTCTTCAAGAGGTTCTGAAGGGAGTATTATACCAGGAAAACTAAAAAATCAGAGACAGTTATACGAGAACAAAGAGCAACCAAGAAAATGGCTCACTTAATGATAGGATCAGGTACGGAAATATCGATAATTACATTGAATGTCAATGGATTAAATTCTCCAGTAAAGAGACATAGACTGGCTGACTGGATAAGAAAACAGAAACCCTCTATCTGTTGCCTACAAGAAACTCACCTTATGGATAAAGACATACATAGACTAAAAGTCAAGGGCTGGAAAAAGATACTCCATGCAAATGGAAATCAAAAAAAGGCTGGAGTAGCGATATTGATCTCAGACAAAATAGATTTCAAGACAAAGACTGTAAGAAGAGACAAAGAAGGGCATTATATAATAGTAAATGGGGTAATCCAGCAAGAAGACATAACCCTTATAAATATCTATGCACCCAACTCAGGTGCGCCTAAATATGTGAAGGAAAGACTGTTGGAGCTAAAAGGAGAGATAGGGAGAAATACTATAATTGTTGGAGATCTCAACACCCCATTATCTCCTATAGACAGGTCTTCTAGACAGAAAATAAATAGAGAGATACAGGACTTAAATGATACTATAAATGGAATGGGCTTGACAGATATCTATAGAACTTTCCACCCTACATCCACAACATATACATTTTTCTCACCCCGACATGGAACCTTTTCAAAGATAGATCATATATTAGGACACAAATCAAGCCTTTATAGATTCAAAGGCATAGAAACTGTACCCAGCATCTTCTCTGACCATGATGGAATTAAACTCAAGATTAATTTCAAGACACAACCCCGAAAATACACGAACACATGGAAACTGAACAACCTACTTCTGAATGACTTCTTCACTACTGAAGAAATTAAGGCTGAAATAAAAAAATTTATGGAAACTAATGATAATGAGTACACAAGTGTCCAGAATCTATGGGACACAGCAAAAGCAGTCATAAGAGGAAAATTCATAGCAATTAGTGCACATAAGAAAAGGACAGAAAGATGGCAACTAGATAACTTATCATCATGCCTCAGAGAATTGGAAAAACAACAACAAACAAATCCCCAAAATGCCAGGCGAAAAGAAATAATAAAGGTTCGAGCAGAAATAAATGAAATAGAAAATAAACGAACCATACAGAAAATAAATGAAAGCAAAAGCTGGTTCTTTGAAAAGATTAACAAGATCGACACACCATTGGCTAGACTGATTAAGAAGAAGAAAGAAAGAAACCAGATTAATCAAATATGTGATGAAACAGGCAATATTACCACAGACATAGCAGAAATACAAAATATCATTAGAGGATACTATGAGCAACTTTACGCCAACAAACAAGATAACCTGGAGGAGATGGACAAATTCCTGGATGCATATAATCTACCAAGATTGGATCAGGAAGACATAGAGAACCTGAATAGACCTATAACAAGCCAGGAGATTGAATCAGTAATAAATAACCTCCCAACAAAGAAAAGCCCAGGCCCAGATGGCTTCACTTGTGAATTCTACAAAACTTTTAAGGAAGAGTTAACCCCTATCCTACTAAAATTATTTCTAAAGATTCAAAAGGAAGGAAACCTTCCAAATTCATTTTATGAAGCCTCCATCATCCTCATCCCCAAAACAGATAAGGATATGACAAAAAAGGAAAACTACAGACCAATATCATTGATGAATATAGATGCGAAAATTCTCAACAAAATACTCGCAAATCGTATCCAACAACATATAACAAAGATCATTCATCACGATCAGGTAGGCTTTATACCAGGGATGCAAGGATGGTTCAATATACGCAAGACCATAAATGTAATACACCACATTAACAGAAAGAAAGATAAAAACCATATGATCATCTCAATTGATGCGGAGAAAGCATTTGATAAAATACAGCATCCTTTTATGATTAAGACTCTCAGTAAGATTGGTATAGAAGGGTCATTTCTCAACACAATAAAAGCCATCTATGAAAAACCTACAGCTAACATTATACTGAATGGGGAAAAGCTGAAAGCTTTTCCTCTGAAAACAGGTACTAGGCAGGGCTGCCCACTTTCTCCACTGCTCTTTAATATAGTACTGGAAGTCTTAGCTATTGCAATCAGAGAAGAGAACAATATTAAAGGCATTCGAATAGGCAAAGAAGAATTGAAAGTATCTTTATTTGCAGATGACATGATGGTGTACTTAGAAGACCCAAAGGTATCCATGAAAAAACTGCTTGAAGTAATAAGTGAATACAGTAAAGTGGCAGGATACAAAATCAATATCCAAAAATCTATAGCATTTCTATTTATGAACAACAAGTTGAACGAAGCAGAGCTGAAGAAAGGAATCCCTTTCACCGTAGCCACAAGGTGTATAAGATACCTAGGGATAAACCTAACTAAGAAAGTCAAAGATCTTTATAAAGAAAACTACGAAAATCTTAAAAGAGACATTGAAAGTGACATAAAAAAGTGGAAGGATATCCCATGCTCCTGGATTGGAAGAATTAACATAATCAAAATGGCAATTCTACCCAAATTAATCTACATGTTTAATGCAATTCCAATCGAAATACCAGAGATATTCTTCAGAGATCTAGAAAGGGCAATCATAGAATTTGTCTGGAACCATAAAAGACCTCGTATTGCAAAAGCAATCCTGCGCAAGAAGAGTGGAGTAGGAGGCATATCACTCCCTGATCCCAAGATATACTATAAAGCTGTGGTCATCAAAACAGCATGGTATTGGCATAAAAACAGACATGTGGACCAATGGAAGAGAATAGAGACCCCAGAAATAACCCCCAAAGCTTACAGCCAACTGATCTTTGACAAAGGATATCAGTCAATCCATTGGGAAAAGGAAAACATCTTTAGTAAATGGTGCTGGAAAAACTGGGTATCCACCTGCAGAAAGATGAAACTGAACCCCCATCTTTCACCACTAACAACAGTCAACTCAAAATGGATCAAAGATCTTAACCTAAAACCTCAAACAATAAAACTACTGGTGGAAAATGCTGGGGAAACTCTGGGGGACATTGGAGTAGGCAAAGACTTCTTAAATAAGACTCCCAAGGCACAGGCAATAATCCCTAAAATAGACAAGTGGGACTATATTAGACTAAGAAGTTTCTGCACAGCAAAGGACACAGTAACAAGTGTGAACCGACAACCCTCAGAATGGGAAAATATTTTTGTTAAATATGCCTCAGACAAGGGACTGATAACCAGAATACATAGGGAACTCAAGTGCCTTATGCGAAAAAAAATGATTAACCCAATTAAAAGGTGGGAAAATGAGCTGAACAAAAGTCTCTCTAAGGAAGACATACGAATAGCCAAAAAGCATATGAGGAAATGCTCAACATCCCTCATCATAAGGGAGATGCAGATAAAAACTACAATGAGATACCACCTAACCCCTGTCAGAATGGCAAAGATTAAGAACATAAAAAGTGATAAGTGTTGGCGGGGATGTGGTGAAAAGGGAACCCTCCTACACTGTTGGTGGGAATGTAAACTAGTTCAACCACTGTGGAGAACAATATGGAGGTTCCTCAAAGATCTACAAATAGAACTACCATTCGATCCAGTAATCCCACTTCTGGGTATTTACCCAAAAGACAGGAGAACGCTCAGTCAGAAAAGCGCTTGCACATCAATGTTTATTGCAGCATTATTCACAATTGCCAAGACATGGAACCAACCTAAATGTCCACAAACTGATGAATGGATTGGAAAAGTGTGGTATATATACTCTATGGAATACTACTCAGCCATAAAAAATAACAAGGCCCTGGAATTTGATAGAAAGTGGTCAGATACGGAGGATATATTGCTGAGTGAAGTAAGCCAGGATATGAAAGAAAGATATTATATGTATCCACTCAATATATACCGACTATCAGCATTCTATGATAGTGAAAAAAAAATTGGAGGACATAAAAGCAGTGAAGATACTTAATGAGAATAGGACAGTGTGGAATGGGGGAAGTGAAGAGAAGAGGATAGAGAAAGATAACAAATGAACAATAGAGAGGTAGGACATTAGTGAGAAAAAGATATGACTTATTAACTGTTGATGTTGACATGTATAGTATTCTCAACTGGATTTGTCTGAGAAGTATTTCATGATGGGCAAAGTATTTGTACAAGCAACATGAGAAATAGCGATGGACTGTCTTAAAAAATAATTAGAATAATAATAATGATTGGGGAAAACATAGAAAAGATATTGAATGTTGAAGTGGGGAGATTAATGTCTCTGTACTGACTGACATGCATGGCATTCCCTTTTGAAAAAGTAATGTAATACAATGTAAAGTTATATGTAATTCAATGTAATATAAAGAAGAATATGATGATAATAAAAAAAAAAAAGGGAAAAAAAAAAAAAAAAAAAGAAGTAGGTTGTTCAGTCTCCATGTGTTCGTATATCTTCGGGGTTGTGTCTTGAAGTTAATCTTGAGTTTAATTCCATCATGGTCAGAGAAGATGCTGGGTACAGTTTCTATGCCTTTGAATCTATAAAGGCTTGATTTGTGTCCTAATATATGATCTATCTTTGAAAAGGTTCCATGTTGGGGTGAGAAAAATGTATATGTTGTGGATGTAGGCTGGAAAGTTCTATAGATATCTGTCAAGCCCATTCCATTTATAGTATCATTTAAGTCCTGTATCTCTCTATTTATTTTCTGTCTAGAAGATCTGTCTATAGGAGATAACAGGGTGTTGAGATCTCCAACAATTATAGTATTTCTCCCTATCTCTCCTTTTAGCTCCAGCGGTCTTTCCTTCACATATTTAGGTGCACCTGAGTTGGGTGCGTAGATATTTATAAGGGTTATGTCTTCTTGCTGGATTACCCCATTTACTATTATATAATGCCCTTCTTTGTCTCTTCTTACAGTCTTTGTCTTGAAATCTATTTTGTCTGAGATCAATATCGCTACTCCAGCCTTTTTTTGATTTCCATTTGCATGGAGTATCTTTTTCCAGCCCTTGACTTTTAGTCTATGTATGTCTTTATCCATAAGGTGAGTTTCTTGTAGGCAACAGATAGAGGGTTTCTGTTTTCTTATCCATTCAGCCAGTCTATGTCTCTTTACTGGAGAATTTAATCCATTGACATTCAATGTAATTATCGATATTTCCGTACCTGATCCTATCATTAAGTGAGTCATTTTCTTGGTTGCTTTATGTTCTTGTATAACTGTCTCTGATTTTTTAGCTTTCCTGGTATAATACTCCCTTCAGAACCTCTTGAAGAGCTGGTCTGGAGTTGGTAAATTCCTTCAAATTTTGTTTATTCGAGAATGTTTTTATCTTTTTTTCCCATATGAAAGATAATTTTGCTGAGTATAGTATTCTTGGTTGAAATTGTTTTTCACTCAACACTTTTACTATGCTTCCCCATTCTTTCCTTTCCTGCATTGTTTCGGCCAAGAGATCCGATGTTAGCCTGATGGGGTGACCTTTGTAAGTAACCTGGCGTTTCCCTCTTGCCAACTTTAGTATCTTGTCTTTATCTGTTGTTTTTGCCAGTCTGGCTATAATGTGCCTTGGAGAAGATCTTCTTGGGTTGATTCTACCCGGGGTCCTATGTATTTCCTGGGTCTGGATACTTGAATGCCTTTCTAGATTTGGAAAGTTTTCTTCCAGGATCTCATGGAATAAATTATCTAGGCCCTTATTATTTTCTTCCTCTTCTGGAATACCAATTATCCGGATGTTGGGGCGCTTAATAGTATCCAGTATTCCTCGTATATTATCCTCATTTTTCATGGTTGTTTTCTCAATCTTCTTGATACTTTTCTCTAGGTCAGATGTTTTGTCTTCTACATTGGAGATTCGATCTTCTGCCTGGTCTAACCTACTTTTAATACTTTCAAGGGAGGTTTTGATTTCCTGTATCACATTCTTCAATCCTAAAAGTTCCATCTGGTTCTTGTTTAAGGTATCCATTTCTTCTTTCAAGTCATTGAAGGACTTCCTCATCTCCTGGAGCTCCTTGTCTCTTTTCTCTTCCATCTCAGTTAGTTTGGACACTACAAATAATCTGAATTCCTTATCAGACATGTCCACGACGTCCATTGTATTGACTGTGGGTGGTGTAGGCTTGATGATTTCCCTTGGGGGAGAGGCCTTTTCTTGGTTGCTCATATTTCTTGAGCCTCTGCGATTGTTCCTAGTCATCAGGTAATCTATATGTTCCTTCCTAACTGATTGTTAAAAGTTATACAGGCTTAGAAAATTGATGATTTCCCTTATAGTTGGCCTACCTGTTGCTCACAATTACCATTAACTGTTGCCACTACCCTGGATGGCCCAAAGTCCTCACTGTCTCTAAGGAGAGGTGAGCCTTCAATTGACTGAATAAGCAACACCCCAAGAGCAAAGAAAACAGAATGAAAAAAGGAAATTGCGCGGCGCGCGTGCGCGCCGCGCACTATTCAAATCACTACAATTCAAAGAGTCCAAAGACAAGTGGGAAAGGGTCAGAAGATGAGTGACAAGACCAGGTTGGTCGGGCCTGCAGCCTGAGTCCGCCTGGAGCCCGGAACTGCTGGCCGGCTCGATCCGGGTTGCGGGTGGGGTGGGGTTGGGAGTTCGCCTTAAAGTCCCAGACAACCAACCTGGGGTCCAAGGAGGAGAAACGGTGGGGATGCGTGGAGATTTAGAAGGGTCGGGCCTGCAGCCTCAGTCCGCCTGGAGCCCGGAACTGCTCTCATGCATAGTATTCTTAACTGTACTGGTCTGGAGTGTATTTCATGTTGGGTAAATTCTCTTTACAAGCTAAATGATGTATACCAATTGAATGTACATTAATAATAATAATAATAATAATAATACATTTTAAGAAATAATGAAAGGAAAGGAGAAAAAAAGAACATTTACTTGTTCTACTTAAATAAAGTTTTGGGGTTTTATATTTTTAATAAATAAATAAAATTGTTTTAGCATAAAACAATTTTTATTTTTAATTAATTTATTTTTTAAAATTTACATTAAATCACTATGTATCTTTACAGTGTACAACATTGCTTTTTCCAGGACAAACATGGTGTACGTCAGCCAAGACAAAGTCATAACCGTATATATTATCATCAGCAAATAATTTCTTTTTGTGTTGATTAAAGTTGTTGTTTTTTTCCATTCCCCATCTTCCCTCCCTCCTTCTATTACTCACCCTGTATTACCCCTATCCTTACTATCTCTAGTATCTCTAGTTGTCCTCACTACTACTATACCTTCCAAACTTTCAGTTTCTGCTATATAGCACAGATATTCTGTATATATTGAGTGGGGACATACAAAGTTTGTCTTTCATACTTTGACTTGCTTCACTTAGCATTAAGTTTTCCATATTCAACCACTTTGTATCAAATGTCAGGGTCTCATTTTTTTATGGTTGAATAGTATTCCATAGAGTACATATGCCACATTTTTTCAATCCACTCATCTAGTTTTGGATATTTGGATTGATTCTATGTCGTAGTAATTGTAAATAATGCCACAATAAACATGGATATGCACATGTTCTTCCCACTGAGGGTTTTCCTATACTTTGGATATATATCTAACAGTGGAATTACTGGGTAGTATGGTAATTCTATTTGCAGGTTTCTGAGGAATCTCCATTTTGTTTTTCCGTAGTGGCTGGGCTAATTTGCATTCCCACCAACAGTGTAGGAAACTTCCCTTTCACCACAGCTTTGCCAGCACTTATCATTAGTTAAAAAGAAATTTTTGGGGACCAGCATATGGCATAATGGTTATGTCACTGGACTCCCACATAATTGACTATGGTTTGAGTCCTGGAATTGGCATCTTAAAACTCACACCAGGGGACCAGCAGATGGTGTAATGGCTATGTCACTGGACTCTCACATAGTTGACCGTGGTTCAAGTCCTGAGGCTGGTGGCTTAAAACTTATGCTAGGCGCATGTGTGTGCATGCCCAAAATCCCGAGAGCAGAATGAAGGAGAAGGGATTGTGGTGTGGCCATTTCTCCCCGGGGAAATTATTTCTCACTTTCTGTCTCTCTATCTCTCTGATGAGTGCAGATGCCCTATAAGAAAAAAGTCTCTCTCTCTCAAAAAAAAGTGTATGTGTTGGGGCCAGCAGGTGTCGTGGTAGTTAAGGTACTGGATTCACACATGGCTGAGTGTAGTTCCAGTCCTGGACCCGGTGGCTTGTGTTCTCCCTTTCCCTCTCTCACACTCTCTGTCTCTCTCTAGTCAAATTAAAAACTACATGTTAACAAATAAAATTAAAGAAATAATTCTAGATATAAAACAAACAAACAAACAAACAAAAAATTCACACTGAGCAGGTGTGCATGCATGCCTGAACTCTCGAAGAGAATAGAGGAGAGGGGAGTGCTACATGGCCATCCCCCTGGGGAGTGATTTATCACTTTCTGTATCTCTCTCTCTCTCTGGAGAGCACACACACCCTATAGCAAAAAAATCTCTCAAAACATTTTTTTAGCCATTCTGACTGGGATTAAGTGATACCTCACTGTGGCTTTGATTTTCATTTCCCTTATGATAAGAGATTTGTATCATGTTTTTTTTTTTATTTTTATTTTTTTAAATTTATTTTTATTTACGGTTTTTTAATACATTCAATCACATTATTTAGCTTACAAGGTGATCATTTCAATATATGAACATTTCTTCCGGTCGAGTTGATCAAAATATAACAACACTACCTCCCTGTCTCAACAATGCTGTCTTCGTATCCCTCCTTCAAATGTTCTTCCCCAGGCCCCACTCTTCCACATACACCACATTTGGCATTCACATCCACCTCTTGCGTTTGTACATCCTTTAGCCCGTCAGTTTCAGTTATAGAGTGCAGACATTCGGTATATATTAAGTGGGGACATAAGTGAAGGAATATGTAGCGTGTTTTAATATGCCTTTTAATCGTTCATATGTCTTCTTTGGAGAACTGTCTGTGCAACTCCCTTGCCCATCTTTAAATTGGATTGATTTTGTGTGTGTGTGTGGGTAAGCTGCTTGAGTATTCTGTATATTCTGGATATCAGTCCCTTATCTGAGATATAGTTTGCAAATATATTCTCCCATTGTGAGGGTTGTCTTCTCACTCTAATTATTGTCTCTCTTTTGCTGTGCAGAATCTTTTCAGCCCAATATAGTCCTACTTGTCTATTTTTGGAACTATTGACTGTGCTTTGGGGTCTTCTTTAAGAAGTCTTTGCCTATCCCAAGGTCTCCAAGTGTTTTTTTCCCAGTGTTTTACACCAGTATTTTCATAGTTTGAGGTTTTATGTTTAGATTATCAGCCCATTTTGAATTTATTTTTGTTAGTGGTGAGAGCTAAGGGTCCAGTTTCATTCTTCTGCAGGGATATCCAGTTCTTCTAGCACATTTGCTGAAGAGATTTTATTTTTCCCACTGGATTATCTTGTGCCCTCTGTTAAGGATCAGTTGGCTGTATGTTTTGGGATTTATTTGGGATTCTCAATTCGGTTCCATTGTCCTACCTGTCTTTATTTGTGACAATACCATGCTGTTTTAATTATCAAAGCTTTGTAATATATTTTGAGGCCAGGAAGTGAGACACCTCCTACTTTATTCTTCTTGCACAGTATTGCTTTGGCAATATGGGGCCTTTTATCATGCATGATATCTTTAACTAAACTGGTATGCAGTGTGTTCATGCTGGGAAGATTCATTTTACAAGTTGGGTTGATGTACAGTGATTAAATGCATAACATTTTTTTAAAAAGTTAACTTAAAAGATTCAGTGAAACCAGGAATAATGAGTACGTGAGTTTCCATAAACTATGGGACAGAACCAAAGCAGTAGTAAGAGGTAAATTCATAGCAATTAATGCACATAAGAAAAAGATTAAAAAGTGACAAATAGATAACCTAACAAAACACCTCAGGGAACTGGAAAAACAATGACAACAAAAATTCCAGGAAAAGAAATAATAAATATTTGACCAGAAATAAAATGAAAATAGTGAATAGAAGAACAGTACAATAATCTTAGACATTCTGACCGGGGTTAGGTGGTACCTCATTGTTTTTTTGTTTTGCATTTCCCTTACGATGAGGGATGTTGAACATTTTTTCATATGCCTATTCGTATGTCATCTTATTTTTTGCATTTGTTTTTTAATTAATAAGTTAATTTTTTTATTTACATTTTGTAATACATTCAATCACATTATTTAGCTTACAAGGTGATCATTTCAATATGTGAACATTTCTCCCCAGTCCAGTTGATCAAAATATAACAACACTACCTCCCTGTCTCAACAATGCTGTCTTCGTATGCCTCCTTCAAATGTTTTTCCCCAGGCCCCACTCCTCCACACACACCACATCTGGCATTCACATCCACCTCTTGTGTTTGTATATCCTTTAGCCTGTTTGTTTCAGTTATAGAGTGCGGACATTCGGTATATATTAAGTGGGGACATACAGTGACTCTCCTTCATAGCCTGACTTGCTTCACTCAACAGTAAGTCTTCCGTATTCTTCCATTTTCTGTCAAAAGCCAGGGTTTTGTTGTTCTTAATGGCTGAATAGTATTCCATAGAGTATATGTGCCACAGTTTTTGAATCCATTCAGCCGTACGGGGGAATTTGGGTTGGTTCCATGCCATAGCAATCATGAAAAGTGCCGCAATAAACATCAATGTGCAAGCACTTTTCCAATGAGAAATTCTTCTGTACTTTGGGTAGATGCCAAGAAATGGCATTACTTGATCATATGGCAGTTCTACTTGTAGACTTTTGAGGAATATCCAAATTGTTCTCCATAGTGGCTGGACTAATTTACATTCCCACCAGCAGTGTAAGAGAGTTCCCATTTTACCACACCTCCGCGAACACTTATCATTTTTTGTTTTTTTAATCTTAGCCATTCTAACTGGGATTAGGTGGTACCTCATTGTTGTTTTGATCTGCATTTCCCTTATGATGAGGGATGTTGAGCATTTTTTCATATGCCTTCTGGCTATTTGTATGTCATTTTTTTTGAGAGGTTTTTGTTATAGGACGCGTGCGCTCGCCAGACAGACAGAGAGAGACAGAGAGACAGAAAGCAAGAAATCACCCCCCAGGGGGGATGGCCACGCCGCAATCCCTTCTCCTCCATTCTCCTCCTGGGATCTTGGGCACGCATGCACATGCGCCCGGTGTGAGTTTAAGCCACCGGGTCCGGGACCCAAATCGCGATCGACTACATGGGAGTCCAGCGACATAGCCATTACGCTAACTGCTGGTCCCTCATATGTCACCTTAGTGAGTGTTCTTTTCAACTCCTTCTCCCATCTTTTAATAGGGTTCATCATCTTTTTTCCAAACAGCTTCTTTAGTTCCTTATGTATTCTGGTTATCAATCCCTTATCTGATGCATAGTTTACAAAAACATTTTCCCATTCTGAGGGCTGTTGATTCACACTAATTACTGTGTCTTTTGCAATGCAGAAACTTCTTAGTCTGATGTAATCCCACTTGTCTATTTTGGGGATTATTGACTGTGCTTTGGGGGTCTTATGTAAGAAGTCTTTCCCTACTCCAAAGTCTCCCAGAGTTTCCCCAGTGTTTTCTAGAAGCAGTTTAATAGTTTGGGGTCTTAGATTTAGATCCTTGATCCACCTTGACTTGATTTTTGTCAAAGGTGAGAGGTAGGGGTTCAGATTCATCTCTCTGCAAGTGGAAATCCAGTTTTTCCAGCACCATTTGCTGAAGAGGTTTTCCTTTTCCCACTGGATTGACTGGTACCCCTTGTCAAAAATCAGTTGACTGAATGATTGGGGATTTATTCCTGTGGACTCAATTCTGTTCCATTGGTCCAGATGTCTGTTCCTGTGCCAATACCATACTGTTTTGATTACCACAGCTTTGTAGTATTTTTTTGGGTCAGGGAGTGAGATGCCACCCACTCCACTCTTCTTTTGTGGAATTGCTTTGGCAATGCGGGGTCTTTTATTACTCCAGATGAATTTTATGATGGTCTTTTCTAAATCTGCGAAGAATGTGTCTGGTACTTTGATTGGCATTGTGTTAAATAGGTAGATTAATTTGGGTAGAATTGCCATTTTGGTTATATTAATTCTTTCAATCCAGGAACATGGGATGTCCTTCTACTTTTTTGTGTCATTTTCCGTTTCTTTTTTTAGCTGCTCATAGTTTTCCTTGTGGAGGTCTTTAATTTCTTTGGTTAGATTTATCCCTAAGTATCTTATACTTTTAGTGGCTATGGTAAATAGAATAACTTTTTTCAGTTCTATCTCTGCCTGTTGTTTGTGTATAGAAACGCTATAGACTGCTGCATATTTAATTTTGTATCCTGCAACTTTACTGTATTTGTACATTACTTCCAGAAATTTTTTCATGGAAATCATTGGGTCTTTTATGTACACAATCATGTCATCTGCGAATAGAGAGAGTTTCACCTCTTCTTTTTCTATTTGGATGCCTTTAATTTTTTCCTCTTTTCTGATTGCGTTGGCGAGGACTTCCAGTACTATATTGAAAAGGAGTGGAGAAAGTGGGCATCCTTGTCTTGTACCAGTTTTTAGTGGGGAAACTTTCAGCTTTTCTCCATTGAGGATGATGTTTGGGATGGGTTTTTCATAGATAGCTTTTATTGTGTTGAGAAATTACCCTTGTATGCCAATTTTGCTGAGAGTCTTGATCATAAAGGGATGTTGTATCTTATCAAATGCTTTTTCTGCATCAATCGATATGACCATATGGTTTTTGTCTTTTTTCCTGTTAATATGATGTATTACATTTATGGTTTTGTGTATGTTGAACCAACCTTGCATTCCTGGAATAAAGCCCACCTGATCATGACGTATAATCTTTTTTATAAGTTGTTGGATATGGTTTGCTAGTATCTTGTTGAGAATTTTTGTGTCTATATTCATCAGAGATATTGTCTATAGTTTTCCTTCCTTTTCCTGTCCTTATCTGCTTTGAGGATAAGGGTGATAGAGGCTTCATAGAATGAATTAGGGAGAGATTCACCCTTTTGGATCTTTAGAAATAACTTGAGCAGAATGGTGGTTAACTATTCTTTGAAAGTTTTATAGAACTCAGAGCTGAAACCATCAGGGCCAGGGCTTTTCTTTGTGGGAAGGCTATTTATTACTGTTTCATTCTCCTGGCTTGTTATGGGCCTATGTAGACTTTCTATATCCTCCTGGATCAATCTTGGTAGATTATACGTGTCCAGGAATTTGTCCATCTCATCCAGATTGTCTTGTTTCTTGGCATATAGTGGTTCATAATATCCTCTAATTATGTTCTGTATTTCTGCTTTGTCTGTTGTTATATTTCCTGCTTCATTGCAGATTTGATTCACCTGGTTCCTTTCTCTCTACTTCTTAATAAATCTCGCTAGTTGTGTATCGATTTTGTTTATCTTTTCGAAGAACCAGCTTTTACTTTCATTTATTTTCTGTATAGTTCACTTATTTTCTATTTCATTTATTTCTGCTCGTTCTTTATTATTTTCTTTCTCCTAGAGGTTTTTGGATTATTTTGCTGTTGCTTTTCCAAGTCTCTGAGGCATGATGTTAAGTGTTCCATTTGCCTTCTTTCTGTCTTCCTCTTATGAGCACTAATTGCTATAAACTTCCCTCTTAAGACTGCTTTTGCGGAGTCCCAAAGATTATGGAAACTCATGTCCTCATTGTCATTAGCTTCCATGAATCTTTTGATTTTGGACTTTATTTCATCAGTAGTTGTGGAGTCATTCAGTAGTAGGTTATTTAGTTTCCATGTATTTGGGTATTTTTGAGGATTTCTCTTGAAATTAAACTCAAGTTTAATTCCATCATGGTCAGAGAAGATGCTGGAAATAGTTTCTATGCTTTTGAATCTGTAGAGGCTTGCTTTGTGCCCTATGATGTGGTCAATCTTTCAAAAGGTTCCATGTGGGGGTGAGAAAAAAGTGTATCTAATGTTTTTTGGATGGAAAGTTCTATAGATGTCTTTTAAGTCCATTTCATTTATGGTATCATTTAGATCCTTTATCTCTTTATCTATTTTTTGTCTAGATGATCTGTCCCAAGGGGATAATGCAGTGTTGAGGTCTCCAACAATTAGTGTATTGCAGTCTATCTCCCCTTTTAGATCTAACAGTCTTTCCTTCACATATTTGGGTGCTCCTGGGTTAGGTGCGTAGATATTTTATAAGAGTTATATCTTCTTGATCTATTGATCCTTTTACTACAATATAGTGCCCTTCTTTGTCTCTTCAAACAGTTTTTGTTTTAAAGCCTGTTTTGTCAGAAATTAGTATCACAACTGCAGCTCTTTTTTGGTTCCCATTTGCATGGAAAACCCTTCTCCAACCCTTCACTTTGAGTCTATGTATGTCTTTAATCGATAAGGTGGGATTCGTGTAGGCAACAGATAGAGGGTCTCTGTGTTTTTTGTCCATGCGGCCAGTCTGTGTCTCTAGATTGGGGAATTTAATCCGTTCACATTCAATGTTATTATCGATGTAACTGGATCTGACCCGCATTTAAGTTGGCCATTGTCACAACAGTCTTTCATTCCTTTGTTTCTTTCAGTTAGCTCTTTAGTTTTTCTGGAACAGTACTTTCTTCAGGGTTTCTTGAAGAGCTGGTCTGGTGCTGGCAAAATCTTTCAGGTCTTGTTTGTTTGAGAAGATTTTAATCTTTTTTTTCCTATATTCAGGATAATCTTGCAGGATACAATAATCTTGGTTGAAATTGTTTCTCTCTTAGCACTTTAAATACATCTTCCCATTCTTTCCTTGCTTGCTTCGTTTCCATGGAGAGGTCCAGTGTTAGCCTGATGGGATGACCTTTGTATTTCACTTCTCGTTTCTCTCTTGCCAGTTTTAGAATCATGTCCTTATATGTGGTCTTGGATAGTCTGACTAGGATGTGTCTTGGGGAAGATCTTCTGGGGTTGATTCTAACTAGGGTCCTTTGTATTTCTTGGGTCTTGATGCTTGAGTGCCTCTCTAGACTATGGAAATTTTCTTCCAGGATTTCATGGAATAGATTTTTGATGCCGTTATTAGTTTCTTTACCTTCTGGGATGCCAATTGTTCTGATATTTGGGCGTCTTATGAAATCTAGTATTTCTTGTGTATTATCCTCGTGTTTTTTTGTTATTTTATCTATCTTTTTGGTGGTTCTTTCTAGGTCAGAAGTTTTATCTTCTACATCAGAGATTTGATCTTCATCATGATCTAATCGACTTTTAATACTTTCAAGAGAGTTTTTGATTTCTTCTATTCCAGACTTTATCTCTAATAGCTCCACTGGTTCTTACTCATAGTGTCCATTTCTTCTTTCATTTCTTGGAATAACTTCCTCATCTCCTGTAGTTCGTTGTCTCCTTTTTGTTCCAACTCAAAATATTTGTTCACCGTAAATGTTCAAAATTCTTTTTTTGACATTTTTGGTAACATCGTCCATTAGCATGAAAGATGGAGGGGAGTTATTCTGTGCCTTTGATGGAGACGTATTTCCTCATTTATTTATACCTTATTTCTAGCCATAGGAAGATATATTCAGTTTGAATACCTCTTGCGGGAACGTTTCTCTGACTAGGAGTAAGTGACTTTCCCTTTTGCTGCAAATTAATGTTTGCCAAAATCTCTCTTCTATTGTTTTTACCAACGTGGTATCAAGAGAGGTACTCTACTGAGGTGTCTGAAAAGCAATATCTCCTTTTTCTCAGGTGGCTCAGTACAAGGGAAGATCCCAGAGAAAGTTATATTACTAGGGGATTTCAGATATCTGATTATACACCTGTCTAGTCCTTCTGGCAGAGTGGAAGATGAAGAGGAGAGGGTATTAGATGAAACAACACAAGAAAAGACAAATAAAAAAATACACGCAGGAATAAAGAAAAAGTCGTGCACCGTGCTAATGCACGGCATGCGATTTCGCCAGAAGCCTGCCTCTGGGTCTGTGGCCTGCTGCTGGGAACAGGAGAGGCTGTGGGAGGAGGAAGACCAGGAAATTAACAAGAGAATAAGAAGCTGAAAAATCAAAAGCAGAAAGTACTAGCCACCTACCTAGGAGGTGGGTGCTTGGGCTGGGGTCTGCAGGTGAGGTGAGGGAGCAGCAAATTCCCTGCCTCAGGATCGCTGGCTGGCCAGAGGCCTGCCACTGGGTCTGTGTCTGTATGTCATCTTTAGAGAGTGTTTTTTTTAACTCCTTCTCCCATATTTTAATAGGGTTGATCATCTTTTTTCCAAACAGCTTCTTTAGTTCCTTATGTATTCTGGTTATCAGTCCTTTATCTGATGCCAAATTTACAAAAATATTTTCCCATTCTGAGGGCTGTCGATTCACACTAATTACTGTGTCTTTCGCCATGCAGAAACTTGTCAGTCTGATGTAATCCCATTTGTCTATTTTGGGGATGATTGACTGTGTTTTGAGGGTCTTATGTAAGAAGTCTTTCCCTACTCCAATGTCTCCCAGAGTTTCCCCAGTGTTTTCCAGGACCAGCTTTATAGTTTGAGGTATTAGATATAGATCCTTGATCCACCTTGACTTGATTTTTGTCAAAGGTGAGAGGTAGGGGTTCAGATTCATCTTTTTGCAAGCGGAGATCCAGTTTTTCCAGCAGCACTTGCTGAACAGGTTTTCCTTTTCCCACTGGATTGACTGGTACCCCTTGTCAAAGATCAGTTGACTGTATGTTTGGGCATTTATTTCTGGGGACTTTATTCTGTTCCATTGGTCCACATGTCTGTTTCTGTGCCAATACCATGCTGAGATTCCTCCAAAATCTACAAATAGATCTACCATATGATCCAGCAATCCAGCTTTTCGGTATCTACCCAAAGGACAAAAAAATTCTTCATTGGAAAAGTGCTTGCACATCGATGTTTATTGCGGCCCTATTCATGATTGCTAAGACATGGAACCAACCCAAATGCCCTCAAACAGATGAATGGATTGAAAAACTGTGGCACATATACTCTATGGAATACTACTCAGCCATAAAAACCAGCAGAACCCTGGCTTTTGACAGAAAGTGGAAGAATATGGAAGATTTACTGCTGAGTGAGGCAAGCCAGGATATGAAGGAGAGACATTGTATGTCACCACTTAACATATACCGAATGTCTGCACTCTATGACTGAAACTGATTGACTAACGGTTGTACAAACACAAGAGATGGGTGTGAATGTCAGATGAGGTGTGTGTGGAGGTGTGGGGCCTAACGAAGGACATTTGGAAAAGGGATACGGAGGTAGAGCATTGACAGGATGGGGAGGTGTGGTGTTATCAGTTGAAGACATTTTGACCAATGGGAATGGGGAGAAATGTTCACATATTGAAATGCTCACATTGTAAGCTAAACAATGTGATTGAATGTATATACAAAAATGAATAAATAAATTTATATAAAAAAAGAACAGTACAATACAAAAATACATGAAACCAAAAGCTGGTTCTCTGAGAACAAAATAGACACATCATTAAGCTAATTAAGAAGAATAAAGAAAGGACCCAGGTAAGTCAAATCAGCATTGAAACAGGCAATTTTACAACAGACATAATAGAAATACAAAAGATTATTAGAGAATGCTATGAGTGACTGCATGCCAATAAGCCAGAAAATCAGGATGAGATAGACAAATTCTTGGACACAAATAATCTAGCAAGATTGAATCAAGAAAACATAGAAAGCATGAATAGACCAATAACAAGCAATGAGACTAAATCAGCAATAAATAGCATCCCAAAAAAGAAAAGCCCAAGTCCCAGTGGCTTCATCTCTGAATTCCACAGAACTTTTTTTTTCATTTCAATACCTAAACATCTTTACATTTATTTGTGCCATATTGGCATAATCTAGAATAAGACTGCAAACTTAAACACAACTTTAATTTACACTGAACTAAATATATAAAACTTTTAAGGAAACGCTAACTCCATTTTACTCAAACTACTTTTAAAAATCCAAAGGAAGAAAAGCTCCCAAATCCATTTCATGAAGGTTTCATAACCCTCATTCCACAAATAGACAAGGACAAAACAAAAAAGAAAACCATAGACCAATATCTCTGATGAATATAGATTCAATAATTCTCAATAAGATACTAGCAAATCATATCCAATGGCACTTCAAAAAGATTATACACCTTGTCCAAAAGTGTGGCATGAAGGCACTCTGGAATATTACTCAGCCGAAAAGAAACAAGATCCTGGTATTTGATAAACTGACTGCTGAGTGAAGCAAGACATTGTCTTTCCTCACTTAATATATACCAAATGTCTGTACTGTATGGCACAAACTCAAATATTAGAAGACATATAAGATGGAGAACAGTCGCAGATACTAGAGACAGTGTGGGATGAGAGTAGGTAATGGGGGAGGATTAGAAGAAGGGAATCAAGGGGAAGAAGAAAGAAAAAAAAAATTTTTGCTATTTTTACATTTTGCAACATAGGTATGCATTTTTTAAAAATGCCTGTATTACTCAAACTGCTTACTAGATGCTTTGCCCTAGAGAATAAGAACGAGGATTCTAACAGGGCAATGGCAGTCAGGAGTTTGGCATTTGAGAGTTATTATATATCAAGGGCTTTTGTTTTTATATATTGTTTTGTCACCTGCTGACCACTAGATGCTGTTCTTTTTATTATTATTACTATTATTAAATTTATCTTATTATTCATCTTATTATTTTTTAATGATTTTTAAATTATTATTATTATGTATTCATTCAATTGCTATGCATCATGTAGATTGTAAAGAGATTTTTTCCCAGTATGATACACATCTTAGTCCAGTTGAGAATACTATACAAATCCTAAAAAAAACAGATAACAAACTATATCTGTGTCTCACAAATATCTTATCTCTCAATTTTTCCCCCTAATATTTTTTCTTCTGAAACATTTTTTAATTAATTAATTTACATTCATTCCCTGGGTATCATCACAGCACACAAAATGTGATTTCTCATCCAGAATATACTGCATAGTAGCTTAATCATACAGGTTATGGTCAATAATTTTCCATTTCTAGTTTCATACACGCACACACACGTATTACCCCTATTTCTCACCTTCTGCCATTTATTTCCCACCCTCCTCCCACACTATCTCAGGAGTCTACTGCTATTTTCCATTCCTTCCCCCCCCCCCACATTTTATTCACAAAATTTCTTAAATAATTTACTTTCAATACTGAGTTCAGCTGGTAAATACATATCCGTGAATACATGTCCGACTTTAGTTGTGAAACTCTGAGTAGAATGAATATTCTATAAGGTAGCACCTGACTGATGCTATATAGCTTACTATGGTCATTAAATAGGTATTTTTAAATATATTTTTTAATTTTAAGAAAATAAGTTTTAGCTTTAAAAATCAAAGAAATGCTAAGAAACTGCTTAAAACTTAAAGCCAGGAAACAGGTTAGGATTCTCTTCAAATAGTAGGTACATGAACCTATCAGTGGCTCAAGACAGGACAAAAAATACTTAAAACTGGAAAACAAAACCTAGAAGAAAATCAGCAATGTTTTAGTCAAAAGTCATAAAATTCTATTTCACCAGTTCACTCTCATGTACTTAATCTATCTTCTGTTGTGGTTAGATCTTCCCGATTACATTCTGGGATATAATATTCAACTCCAGACTCATCCCTACCATTAAATTGGCCATTTTCTTAGTTTTGAACTCTGTGTGACCGTATTTAATACAGTATCCTTGGTTGAAATAATTTTTCCCTTAACACTTTTTTTTTCACTTACAATTTTTAAATACATTCAATCACATTATTTAGTTTACAAGGTGATCATTTCAATATGTGAACCTTTCTCCCCGGTCCAGTTGATCAAAATATAACAACACTACCTCCCTGTCTCAACAATGCTGTCTCTGTATCCCTCCTCCAAATGTTTTTCCCTGGGCCCCACTCCTCCTCATATACCACATCTGGCATTCACACCCATCTCTTGTGTTTGTACATTCTTTAGCCCGTCAGTTTCAGTTATAGAGTGCGGACACTCGGTATATATTAAGTGGGGACATACAGTGTCTCTCCTTCATAGCCTGGCTTGCTTCACTCAGCAGTAAATCTTCCATATTCTTCCACTTTCTGTCGAAAGCCCGGGGTTTTTTTATGGCTGAATAGTATTCCATAGAGTATGTGTGCCATAGTTTTTCAACCCATTCATCTGTACAGGGGCATTTGGGTTGGTTCTATGTCTTAGCAATCATGAATAGTGCCACAATAAACATCAATGTGCAAGCACTTTTCCAATGAAGAATTCTTCTGTCCTTTGGGTAGATACCAAGGATGGGATTGCTGGGTCATATGGTAGTTCTATCTGTAGATTTTTGAGGAATCTCCAAATTGTTCTCCATAGTGGCCGAACCAATTCACATTTCCACCAGCAGTGCAAAAGAGTTCCCTTTTCACCACACCCCCACCAACACTTATCTTTTTTTTTTTTTTTAATCTTAGACATTCTGACTGGAGTTAGGTGGTATCTCAATGTTGTTTTGATCTGCATTTCCCTTATGATGAGGGATGTTGAGCATTTTTTCATATGCCTTCTGGCTATTCATATGTCATCTTTAGAGAGTGTTTTTTCAACTCCTTCTCCCATATTTTAATAGGGTTGATCACCTTTTTTCCAAACAACAGCTTGAGTTCCTTGTGTATTCTGGTTATCAGACACTTATCTGATGTATAATTAATAAATAATTAATAACAAAATATTATCTGATGGATAATTAACAAAAATATTTTCCCATTCTGAGGGTTGTTGATTCACACTAATTACTGTGTCTTTTGCAATGCAGAAAATTCTTAGTCTGATGTAATCCCACTTGTCTATTTTGGGGATTATTGACTGTGCTTTGGGGGTCTTACGTAAGAAGTCTTTCCCTACACCAATGTCTCCCAGAGTTTCCCCAGTGTTTTCTGGGAGCAATTTTATAGTTTGAGGTCTTAGATTTAGATCATTGATCCACCTTGACTTGATTTTTCTTAAAGGTGAGAGGTAGGGGTTCAGATTCATCTTTCTGCAAGTGGAAATCCAGTTTTTCCAGCACCATTTGCTGAAGAGGTTTTCTTTTTCCCACTGGACTGACTGGTATCCCTTGTCAAAAATCAGTTGGCTGTATGTTTGGGAATTTATTTCTGGGGACTCTATTCTGTTCCATTGGTCCACATGTCTGTTCCTATGCTAATACCATGCTGTTTTGATTACCACAGCTTTGTAGTATATTTTTGGGTCAGGGGGTAAGGTGCCGCCCACTCCACTCTTCTTTTGTAGAATTCCTTTGGCAATACAGGGTCTTTTATTATTCCAGATTAATTTTGTGATTGTCTTTTCTAGATCTGTGAAGAATGTGTCTGGTACTTTGATTGGCATTGCATTAAATAGGTAGATTAATTTGGGTAGAATTGCCATTTCGGTTATATTAATTCTTCCAATCAAGAAACATGGGATGTCCTTCCACTTTTTTGTGTCATTTTCAATTTCTTTTTTAGCTTCTCATAGTTTTCCTTGTGGAGGTCTTTAACTTCTTTAGTTAGATTTATCCCTAAGTATCTTATACTTTTTGTGGCTAAGGTAAATGGAATAACTTTTTTCAGTTCTATCTCAGTCTGCCTGTTGTTCGTATACAGAAATGCTATAGATTTCTGGATATTAATTTTGTATCCTGCAACGTTATTGTATTTCTGTATTACTTCCAGAAATATTTTTATGGAAACCACTGGGTCTTCTATGTATACAATCATGTCATCTGGAAATAGAGAGAGTTTCACCTCTTCTTTTCCTATTTGAATGCCTTTATTTTTTTCCTCTTTTCTGATTGCAATGGCCAAGACTTCTAGTACTATATTGAAAAGGAGTGGAGAAAGTGGACATCCTTGTCTTGTACCCGTTTTTAGTGGAAAAGCTTTCAACTTTTCTCCATTGAGGCTGATGTTTGCTATGGGTTTTTCATAGATAGCTTTTATTGTGTTGAGAAATGACCCTTCTATGCCATTTTGCTGAGAGTCTTGATCATGAAGGGATGTTGTATCTCATCAAATGCTTTTTCTGCATCAATTGATATGACCATATGGTTTTTATCTTTCTTCCTATTAATATGGTGTATTACATTTATGTTTTGCGTATGTTGAACCAACCTTGCATTCTTGGGATAAAGCCTACCTGATCATGATGTATAATCTTTTTTATAAGTTTTTGTATACGATTTGCTAGTACCTTGTCGAGAATCTTCACGTCTATATTCATCAGGGATATTGGTCTATAGTTTTCCTTCCTTGCCCTGTCCTTATCTGTTTTAAGGATAAGGGTGATAGAGGCTTCATAGAATGAATTAGGGAGAGATTCACCCTTTTGGATATTTAGAAATAACTTGAGCGGAATGGGGGTTAACTCTTCTTTGAAAGTTTTGTAGAATTCAGAGGTGAATCCATTCAGGCCAGGGCTTTTCTTTGTTGTGAGGTTATTTATAACCGATTTGATCTCCTGGCTTGTTATGGACCTATTCAGACTTTCTATATCCTCCTGGCTCAATCTAGGTAGATTATACATGTCCAGGAATTTGTCCATCTCATCCAAATTATCTTGTTTCTTGGCATACAGATGTTCATAGTATTCTCTAATAATGTTTTTTATTTCTACTATTTCTGTTGTTATTTTGCCTGCTTCATTGCAGATCTGATTCACCTGGTTCTTTTCTCTCTTCTTCTTAATAATTCTCGCTAGTGGTGTATCAATTTTCTTTATCTTTCCAAAGAACCAGCTTTTACTTTCATTTATTTTCTGTATAGTTCATTTATTTTCTATTTCATTTATTTCTGCTCGTATCTTTATTATTTCCTTTCTCCTGGAGTTTTTTGGATCTTTTTTGCTGTTGCTTTTCCAATTCTGTGAGGCATGATGTTAGATGATCCATTTGCCTTCTTTCCATGCTCCTCTTATGTGCACTAATTGCTATGAACTTCCCTCTTATGACTGCTTTAGCAATGTCCCAAAGATTGTGGAAACTCGTGTCATCATTGTCATTGGCTTCCGTGAACCTTTTGATTTCAGTCTTTATTACTTCAGTAGTTGTGGAGTCATTCAGGAGTAGGTTATTAAGTTTTCATGTATTTGAGTATTTTTGAGGATTTCTCCTGTAATTAAACTCAAGTTTAATTCCATTATGGTCGGAGAAGATGCTGGGTATAGTTTCTATGCTTTTAAATCTGTAGAGGCGTGCTTTGTGCCCAATGATGTGGTCAATCTTTGAGAATGTTCCATGTGGTGGTGAGAAAAAAGTGTATCTTGAGGTTTTGGGATGGAAAGTTCTATAGATGTCTGTTAAGTCCATTTGATTTATGATATCGTTTAGATCTTTTATCTCTTTACCTATTTTTTGTCTAGATGATCTATCCAGGGAGGATAGTGCAGTGTTGAGGTCTCCAACAATTAGTGTGTTGCAGTCTATCTCCCTTTTTAGATCTAGCACTCTTTCCTTCACATATTTGGGTGCTCCTGTGTTAGGCGCATAGATATTAATAAGCGTTATGTCTTCTTGATCGATTGATCCTTTTACTACAATATAGTGCCCTTCTTTGTCTCTTCGAACAGTTTTTGTTTTAAAGCCTATTTTGTCAGAGATTAGTATTGTAACTCCAGCTCTTTTTTGGTTCCCATTTGCATGGAAAATCTTTTTCCAACCCTTCACTTTCAGTCTATGTATATCTTTATCCATGAAGTGGGTTTCCTGTAGGCAACAGATAGAGGGTTTTTGTTTTTTAACCCATTCAGTCAGTCTGTGTCTCTTGATTGGAGAATTTAATCCATTAACATTTAATGTTATTATTGATGTTAATGGATCTGTCCCGACGTTTAAGTTGGCCACTGTCTTAGTTGTCTTTCACTCTCTTGTTTCTGGCTGTTACTTCTTTAGTTTTCCTGGAACAGTACTTTCTTCAGGGTTTCATGGAGAGCTGGCCTGGTGCTGGCAAATTCTTTCAGGTTTTGTTTGTCTGAGAAGATTTTAATCTTTTTTTTCCATATGAAGGATAATCTTGCAGGATACAATAATCTTGGTTGAAATTGTTTCTCTCTTAACACTTTCAGCACATCTTCCCATTCTTTCCTTGCTTGCATTGTTTCTGTTGAGTAGTCTGGTGTTAGCCTGATGGGGTGACCTTTGTAAGTCACTTGTCGTTTCTCTCTTGCCAGTTTTAGTATTTTATCTTTATCTGTGGTCTTAGCCAGTCTGGCTATGAGATGCCTAGGGGAAGATCTTCTGGGGTTGATTCTATTTGGTGCCCTTTGTATTTCTTGGGTCTGGATGTTTGGGAGCCTCTCTATGCTTGGGAAATTTTCTTCCAAGATTTCAAGGAATAGGTTTTCCATGCTCTTATTAGTTTCTTCATCTTCTGGGATAGGAATTATTCGGATATTAGGACGTCTAATGGAATCTAGTAATTCTTGTATGTTATCTTCATGTTTTTTTGTTATTTTCTCTATCTTTTTGGTGGTTTTCTCTAGGTCAGAAGTTTTATCTTTATATCAGAGATTCGACGTTCAGGATGGTCTAATCGACTTTTAATACTTTCGAGAGAGTTTTTGATTTCCTGTATTACAGACCTCACCTCTAATAGTTCCATCTTATTCTTCCTTAGCATTTCTTCCTTCATATCGTTGAAGGACTTTCTCATCTCCTGTAGTTCATTGTCTCTTTTCGGTTCCAGCTCATAGTACTTGCTCAACATGAATGTTCTAAACTCTATCTCGGACATTTTGGTAAGGTCCTCTATTTTTTCAAGAAAAAAAATGGAGTTACTGTGTTCCTTTGATGGAGACATATTTCCTGCTTTATTCAGGCCTGAGGATCTTCTACTTCTGCCCATTGGGGGATGTGTTCCCTTTGAAAAACCTTTTACGAGAACGTTAATTCGAATAAGAGCAAGTGTGTTTCCTTTCTGATGTGGAATGGAGACAGGCAAAGTCTCTCTTCAATTGTGTTCAGTCATGTAATCCAAGAAAAAGTATTTTCTTCAAGTGTACAAATTAATGTATCTCCTTCTTCGCTGGTGGTTCAGTGAAATGGAGGAATCCAGAGAGTCTTAAAATGCTAGAATGTTTCAGAATTGCAATTCTAGACCTATCTAGACAGCCAGGGATGGTGTAGATAAAGGAAGTGAGGACTGAAAAAGGGGGAAGAAAATAAACGTACAATAAAGAAAAAGTGGCACACCACGCACTAGCGCGGCATGCTATTTCATCATGGGTCGAAAGATGGGAGTGTGGTGTGGTAGAACAGAGGGCGTTCTTGGCTGAAAGAGGGGTGTCTGGTTTGGGGGTCCCAGGGCTGAGGCTACTGGGGGCAGTCCTCCCTCAAAGATCCTGGCCAGAGGTCGAAAGATGGGAGTGTGGTGTGGTGGAAATGAGGGCGTTCCTATGTGTTAATCATAAGAGAAAAATTTACAAATGAAAGACGTGGGTAAGGCGACAGAAAAAGAAAGGGGAGAAAAAAAGTGTACCTAGCTGAAAGAGGCGTGTCTGGCTTGGGAATCCAGGGACTGAAGTTACTGGGGGCAGTCCTCCTTCGAAGATCCTGGCCCAGGGGTCGAAAGATGGGAGTGTGGTGTGGTAGAACTGAGGGCGTTCCTATGTGTTAATCAGAAGAGAGAAATTTACAAGTGAAAGACGTGGGTAAGGAGACAGAAAAAGAAAGGAAAAACCAAAAAAAAAATGTGTATCTGGCTGAAAGAGGGGTGTCTGGCTTGGAGGTTCCTGGGGCTTAATCTACTGGGGGCAGTCCTACCTCGAAGATCCTGTCCTAGGGGTCGAAAGATGGGAGTGTGGTGTGGTAGAACTGAGGGGGTTCCTATGTGTTAATCAGAAGAGAGAAATTTACAAATGAAAGACGTGTGTAAGGGGACAGAAAAAGAAAGGAAAAACCAAAAAATAATGTGTACCTGGCTGAAAGAGCGGTCTCTGCCTTGAGGTTCCCAGGGCTGAAGTGCCTGGGAGCAGTCCTCTCTCGAAGATCCTGGCCCAGGGTTCGAAAGATGGGAGTGTGGTGTGGTAGAACTGAGGGCGTTCCTATGTGTTAATCCGAAGAAAGAAATTTACTAATGAAAGATGTTGGTAAGGGGACAGAAAAAGAAAGGAAAAACCAAAAAAAAAAATGTGTACCTGGCTGAAAAAAGGGTGTCTGTCTTGGGGGTTCCCGGGGCTGAATCTACTGGGGGCAATCCTCCCTCGAAGATCCTGTCCTAGGGGTCGAAAGATGGGAGTGTGGTGTGGTAGAACTGAGGGTGTTCCTATGTGTTAATCAGAAGAGAGATATTTACAAATGAAAGATGTGTGTAAGGGGACAGAAAAAGAAAGGAAAAACCAAAAAAAAAAGTACCTGGCTGAAAGAGGAGTGTCTGGCTTGGGGGTTCCTGGGGCTGAAGCTACTGGGGGCACTCGTCCCTCGAAGTTCCTGGCCCAGGGGTTGAAAGATGGGAGTGTGTTGTGGTAGAACTGAGGGTGAACCTATGTGTTAATCAGAAGAGAGAAATTTACAAATGAAAGACGTGTGTAAGTGAAGAGAAAAAAAAAAAGGAAAAACCAAAAAAAAATGTGTACCTGGTGAAAAAGAGGTGTCTAGCTTGGGGGTTCCCGGGGCTGAAGCTACTGGGGACAGTCCTCCCTCGAAGATCCTGGCCCAGGCGTTGAAAGATGGGAGTGTGGTGCGGTAGAACTGAGGGGGTTCCTATGTGTTAATCAGAAGAGAGAAATTTACAAATGAATGACGTGGGTAAGGAGACAGAAAAAGAAAGGAAAAAACAAAAAAAAATGTGTACCTAGCTGAAAGAGGGTTGTCTGGCTTGGGGGGTCCTGGGGCTGAAGCTACTGGGGACAGTCCTCCCTCAAAGATCCTAGCCCAGTGGTCGAAAGATGGGAGTGTCGGCGCATAGACATTTATAAGAATTATATCTTCTTGATCTATTGATCTTTTTACTACAATATAGTGCCCTTCTTTGTCTCTTCAAACAGTTTTTGTTTTTAAGGCTATTTTGTCAGAAATTAGTATCGCAACTCTAGCTCTCTTTTGGTTCCCATTTGCATGGAAAACTTTTTTCCAACCCTGCACTTTGAGTCTATGTATGTCTTTATCGATGAGGTGGGATTCCTGTGGGCAACAGATAGAAGGTTTCTACTTTTTTTATCCATGCGGCCAGTCTGTGTCTCTTGATTGGAGAATTTAATCCATTCACATTCAAAGTTATTATCGATGTAATTGTATCTGTCCCGATGTTTAAGTTGGCCATTGTCACGGCAGCCTTTTATTCCTTTGTTTCTCTGTTAGCTCTTTAGTTTTCCTGGAACAGTACTTTCTTCAGGGTTTCTTGAAGAGCTGGTCTCGTGCTGACAAATTCTTTCAGGTCTTGTTTGAGAAGATTTTAATCTTTTTTTTTTTTTTCCATATGAAGGATAATCTTGCAGGATACAATAATCTTGGTTGAAATTGTTTTTCCTCTAGCACTTTCAATACATCTTCCCATTCTTTCCTTGCTTGCATTGTTTCCCTTGAGAGGTCTGGTGTTAACCTGTTGGGATGACCTCTTGCCAGTTTTAGTATCATGTCTTTATATGTGGTCTTGAATTGTCTGGGTAGGATGTGCCTTGGGGAAGATCTTCTGGAGTTGATTCTAACTGACGTCCTTTGTATTTCTTGGGTCTTGTTGCTTGAGTGCCTCTCTAGACTATGGAAATTTTCTTTCAAGATTTCATGGAATAGATTTTCCATGCCGTAATTAGTTTCTTCACCTTCTGGGATGCCAATTATTTTGATATTTTGGTGTCTTTTGGAATCTAGTATTTCTCGTATATTATCCTCATTTTTGTTTGTTTGTTTGTTATTTTCTCTATCATGTTGGTGGTTCTTTCTAGGTTAGAAGTTTTATCTTCTACATCAGAGATTCAATCTTCAGCATGGTCTAATTGACTTTTAATACTTTCAAGCGAGTTTTTGATTTCCTCTATTCCAGACTTTATCTCTAATAGCTCTATCTGGTTCTTTCTGAGTGTCCATTTCTTCTTTCGTATCTTGGAATGACTTCTTCATCTCCTGTAGTTCATTGTCTCTTTTCTGTTCCAACTCAAAGAATTTGTTCACCATAAATGTTCGAAATTCTTTTTCTGACATTTTGGTAACATTGTCCATTAGCACGAAAGATGGAGGGGAGTTATTCTGTACCTTCGATGGAGATGTATTTCCTTGTTTATTTATACCTGAGGCTCTTCTTCTACTTCTAGCCATTGGAAGTTGTACTAACTTTTAAGTACCTGTCAGGAGAATGTTTCACTGGCTAGGAGTGTGTTTCCCTTTTGTTGCATATTGACATCTGCCCAAGTCTCTGTTCTGTTGTTTTTAGTAATGTGGTCTCAAAAAAGATACCATATTCAGGTGTCTGAAGAGCAGTATCTTCTTTTTCACAGCTGGTTCTGTATAAGGGAGGAACCCATAGAACTTTATCTTACTTGAAAATTTTAGATCTCTGAATCTAGACCTAGCTAGTCCCTCTAGCAAGATGGAAGAAGAGGAAGAGAAGATAATATAAGGGAAAAGAAAGGAGGAGAGAGGGGAATAAAGAAAAAGTCACGCACCGCGTGTTAGCAAGGCGCACCATTTCACCAGATGCCTTCAGAGAAACTGTCTACTTGCCTATGGTTCTGGGTGAATCGTGGACTGGGAGGTCTGGATGGGAGGCAGTGGGGACAGTGTTGCCCCTGCCTCTCTCCCTTCCTGCCAGATGCCTTCAGATGTACCAGGCTGCTGGCTGCTACAGCCAAAGGGGCAGTCTATGTTTCTGGGTGGATCCTGGACTGGGGGGTCTGGATGGGAGGCAGTGGGGGCAGTGTTGCCCCTGCCTCTGTCCCTTGCTGCCGGATGCCTTCAGATGTACCAGGCTGCTCTCCCTTAACACTTTGAACATATTTTTTCCATTCTTTCCTAGCTTGCATTGTTTCCAATCAGAGGTCTGCTGTTAGCCTGATGGGATATCCTTTGTAGGTAACTTTCCGTTTTTCTCTTGCCAATCTTAGTATCTTGTCTTTTTCTGTGGTTTTGGTCAGTCTGGCTATAATGTATCTTGGAGAAGATCTTCTTTGGTTGATTCTATTTGGGGTCCTTTGTATTTCTTGGGTCTGGATATTTTAATGCCTCTCTAGGTTTGGAAAGTTTTTTTCTAGGATTTTATGGAATAGATTATCAATGCCCTTATGAATCTCTTTGCCTTCTGGGATACCAATTATCCGGATGTTTGGATGTTTGATAGTATCTAGTTGTTGGTGTCCACCCCAGGGCTTGGGTCTAGCTGAATCATGGTCAGAGGGCTGCTAGTAAGGAAGAGAAAGAGGACGAGAAAGAGAAAGCCCTCCTTCTTTCCAGGACTGGGGAATTAGAAAGAATGAGACAAAGACATAGAGTAGAAATGGACACAGGCAGCCTGAGCCTAGGGAGCCCAAGCAACTTGTGCTGTACTTGAGCCGCTGCTTGAGCCACCCAGACAAACTGGGCTTCTTTATTTATAGTACAAGGAGATATTACACATGCATGTTTCATGACACTTAATAGATTCATTCCCAGGTTACAGACAATAAGAAGCAGTTAACAAATCTATAAGAGCTTAGTCATACTGGGCCAGGTGTATCCCTTGGCGATAATCCCATCAAGAGAAAGTCTCATCTTCTTTTCTAATGCAGAGAAGTCTAGCTGTAGGTGTGGGGAAGAAACTAAAGAACTTCTCCATAAGGAGTGCACCACCACACCCAGAGAAGGCTAAAGAACCTTTCAGATGCAGAGCAGGGATTGGACTTTGCTAATTGGGGTCAAGATGTCTCTTGAAGTCCATCAGATGTGTCTGTTGGAATGCCCCTAGCAATTTCCACCCTTGCTCTGTCTGCAGCGAAGGTCAAGGAAAAGACAAGTTACAAGGTTCTGCCAAACCCCAAAAGGACAGGTGGTGCTTGCTCAGAGCATGTCCCCACACCTCAGGTTCTCTTTCTAAATGTGTCCCCACATCTAGTATTTTTCGTATATTATTCTCATTTTTTGGGGGCAATTTTCTCAGTCTTTGTGGTGGATTTTTTAGGCCAGCAATTCTATCTTCGACATCTGAGATTCAATTTTCTGTATGATCTAGTCGGCTTTTAATACTTTCAAGGGAGGTTTTGACTTCCTGAATTATTACCTTCATCTCTAACAGGTCCACTTGATTCTTTTTTTCTAGTGTGTATTTCCTCTTTTAGATCTTGCAAGAATGTTCTCATTTCTTGGAATTCTTCAGCTCCTTTCTCCTGCCTCTTCTGCAGTTCATTGTCTCTCTTCTCTTCTATCTCTCTTACTTTGTCATTATGAATATTCTAAATTCTTGGGACCAGAAGTTAGCATAATGAATATTCTAAATTCTTTTTTTTTAATTTTTATTTATTTACATTCATTCACTGTACATCATTATAGCATACAAAATGAGATTTTTCCATTCACAGTACACTGTATATTGGCTCAATCAAGCACATCAACAAATGTGTTATTGTCAACACATAATTTTCCATTTCTTGTTTTCTGTATATTTTGCCTATTTTCCCATCCTTGATTCCCTATCTCACCCTCTGCCATCTCCCACCCTCCTCCCACACTGTGTCTGGTATCTATTGTTGCTTTCTCTGCCTCCCCCATTTTATTGTTTCACTAAATATCTTAATAAATCTAAATATTTTCAATAGCAAGCACAGCTGATATATACATATCCACGAACATAAGTCTGACTTTAGGCATAAACCTCAGTAAACAGAATAAACATACTATAAAGTAGCACCTACCTAGGGCTATATAGGTTACTGAAGTCATCAGATAGGTATTTCTAATGCCTTTTTTTTTCTTCTGAAAAATTTTTTTTATTAATTTACATTCATTCCCTGAGCATCATCACAACATACAAAATGTGGTTTCCCATCTAGAATAAACTGGATAGTGGCTTAATCATGCATGTTATCATCCATAATATTCCATTTCTACTTTCATGTATATATGTTTTTTACCCCATGTCTAACCCTCTGCTCTATTCCACTCTCTTACTACACTATCTCTGCTGTCTACAGTTATCTTCACTTCCTTTTCCCCCAACATTTCATTGATCACACAATATCATAAGTAATCTAACTACTTACAATAGCAAGTTCAGCTGATGGTTTCAAGAAAAGCAGTTTTGAACTGGTAAGGATATTTCCTTGAAACTTAAGGCCTAGAAACAGGTTAGTATTCCGTTCAGATAGTAGGTACATGAAACCATTGACAGCTCAAGACAGGACAAAAGTCTTAAAACCGGACAACAAAGCTTAGAAGAAAAGCAGCAATATTTTAGTCAAGTCATAGAATGCTGTTTCATCAGTTCAGTCTCATGTACTTAATTTTCTTCTGTTTCTGTTGAGGTTTGATCTTCCAGATTGAACTCTGGGATATAATACTCAACTCCAGACTTTGTCCCTACAATTAAGTTGCCCATTTTCTTAGTTTCTGAACTCTTATTTCTGTGTGTCTGCATTTAATTTTACTGACATAGCACTCCCTTAAGAACTTTTTGGAGATCTGGTCTGGTGCTGGTAAACCCTTTCACAACAGCCCTTCTTCAAGAACCAGCTCCATGGCTCCTGCAATCTAGCCATTTTGGGGGAAACGGAGGAATGAAGAAGCCCCACTGATAATTCAGCCTCCAGTATAGAAAACTCACGCGGAGAGGTGAAAGGGAACAGAACAGCCCTTCTTCAAGAACCAGCTCCATAGCTCCCATGATCTAGCCACTTTGGGGGAAATGGAGGACTGAAGAGGCCCCACTGATAATTCAGCCTCCAGTATAGAAAACTCACGTGGTAGGAAGACTCCTCTCAGGCCTCCTCTCTCTGTATCTGTCTTTGTCTCTCTCTACCTCTGTCTCTGACTCCTCTCTCTCTTTTTTTTTTTAATTTTTGGTTTTTAGAATTTTGTTTAAGGTGAGGCATCTTTCTGGGCCTGTTGGCCCCGCCTAGCCCTTTATCTTGTTAATAATTCCCTCTCCCACTCCCCACCCAGGAGAGGCAAAAGGGAACAGAACAGCCCTTCTTTTTTTTTAATTTCAATTTATTTATTTGCATTCATTCACTGTACATCATTACAGCATACAAAATGAGATTTTCCATCCAGAGTACACTGTATATTGTCTCAATCAAGCACATCAACAAACATGTTATTGTCAGCAGATGATCTTCCATTTCTTGTTTTCTGAATGTTTAGCTCCCCCCCATCCTTGATTCCCTATCTCTTACCCTCTGCCATCTCCCATTCTCCTCCCACACTGTCTCTGGTATCTATGTTTGCTTTCTATACTGTTTTCCCCCCACATTTTATTGAATCACCAAAGACCCTAATCAATCCAAATACCCTCATAGCAAACACAGGTGACATACACATTTCCATGAACACAAGTCTAACTTTACGCATCCTATAAAGTAGCACCGAGATGGGGCTACATATCCTACTGCAGTCATTGAATAGATATATTTTTTTTCCTGAAACTTTTTTTTTTGTAACTCAATTTACATCCCTTCCCTACACATCATCACAGCACACAAAACACGATCTCCCATCCAGTACACACTGCATAGTGACTCAATCATGCATATTACAAAAAAATTTCCATTTCTAGTTCCTAGAAATATTTCCACCCCTCTTTCTGACCCTCTGTCCCTTCCCACCCTCCTCTCACACCACCTCCGGTGTCCACAATTGTCCTTCATTCCCTTCCCACCCACATTGCACTGATCACACAATTTCCTACATATTCTAACTACTTTCAATGGTGAGTTCACTCATTACTACTAAGAAAATCAGTTTTAACTTAAATCAAAGAAATGCCAAGGAACTTTGCTTAAAGTCAGGAAACAGGTTAGGATTCTGTTCAAATGGTAGGTGCATGAACCTATCAGTCTCATGTACTTTTATCTTCTGTTCTGGTTCAATTTTCCCAATTAAATTCTGGGATATAATATTCAACTCCAGACTTGTCCCTATGATTAAGTTGGCCACTTTCTTAGTTTTTGGACTCTTATTTCCGTGTGTCTGTGTTTAACTTTCTTGATACAACACACCCTTGAGAACTTCTTGGAGATCTGGTCTGGTGGTGGTAAATTCTTTCAGGTTTTGTTTATCTGAGAATGTTCTTGTCTTTTCTTCCCACCTGAAAGATAGTCTTGCCGGGTACAGTATTCTAGGCTGAAATTACTTCTCTTGTAACACCTTGAATATATTTTCCCATTCTCTCCTCACTCGCATTGTTTCTGAAGAACCAGCTCTATGGGTCCTGTGATCTAGCCATTTTGCAGGAAACGGAGGACTGAAGAGGCCCCACTGATAATTCAGCCCCCAGTATAGAAAACTCGCATGGTAGGAAGACTCCTCTCAGGCCTCCTCTCTCTGTATCTGTCTTTGTCTCTCTCTATCTCTGTCTCTGTCTCTGACTCCTCTCTCTTTTTTTTTTAATTTTTGGTTTTTAGAATTTTGTTTAAGGTGAAGCATCTTTCTGGGCCTGTTGGCCCTGCCTAGCCCTTTGTCTTGTTAATAATTCCCTCTCCCACTCATCACCCAGGAGAGGTGAAAGGGAACAGAACAGCCCTTCTTCAAGAACCAGCTCCATGGCTCCTGTGATCTAGACATTTTGGAGGAAACGGAGGAATGAAGAGGCCCCACTGATAATTCAACCCCCAGTATAGAAAACTTGCGTGGTAGGAAAACTTCTCTCAGGCCTCCTCTCTCTGTATCTGTCTTTGTCTCTCTCTACCTCTGTCTCTGTCTCTGACTCCTCTCTCTTTTTTTAAAAATTTTTGGTTTTTAGAATTTTGTTTAAGGAGAGTCATCTTTCTGGGCCTGTTGGCCCCACATAGCCCTTTATCTTGTTAATAATTCCCTCTCCCACTCCCCACCCAGGAGAGGTGAAAAGGAACAGAACAGCCCTTCTTCAAGAACAGCTACATGGCTCCTGCGATCTAGCCATCTCGTGTCTCGCACTTGTGCACTGCGTGGTTTTCTAATTTTGGGGTTTTTTTGAAATTTTTTGAATATTAATTTTTCTTTTTTTTTTAGTTTTATTTAAAAGTTTTTTTCTTCATTTTTTCTCTTTTTCTTTGTTTGTTGTCCTTTCTTTTTCTTTTTTGCTGTTGTTGCTTTTGTTTCCCTCTCTCTGTTTCTTTTTCTACACACTTCTCAACCCTCAGATTGAACTTCCAAGTTTTTGATGAAATCGACCATCCATGAGATGACTAGAAATCGCTGCAGGACCACAAGAAATATGGGGAAGCAGGAAAATACCTCTCCTCTAAGGGAAAAGGATAACTCATCTTCATCTGCACACAGTTCAATGGAAGTCATGGAGATGTCTGGTAAAGAATTCAGAACATTCATAATGGCAAAGTTTACAGAGATGGAAGAGAAGAGAGACAAGGAACTACTGAAGAGGAAGGAGAAAGGAGTTGAAGAGTTCCAGGAGGTGAGGAAATTCATGCAAGATCTAAAAGAGGAATTTCACACATTACAAAAGAATCAGATGGAACTGTTAGAGATGAAGGCTATAATACAAGAAGTCAAAATTTCTTTTGAAAGTATTAAAAGCAGACTAGATCATACAGAAAATAGAATCTCTAATGTAGAAGAGAAAATGGCTGGCCTAGAAAAATCCACCATGAAGACTGAGAAAATGGCCCCAAAATTTGAGAATAATATATGAGAAATAGTAGATACAATTAAATGTCCAAACATCCGGATAATAGGCATCCCAGAAGGTGAAGAAACTCATAAGGGCATTGATAATCTATTCCATGAAATCCTGCAAAAAAACTTTCCAAACCTGGAGAGGCACTCAAAGATTCATTCCCAAGAAATGCAGAGGATCCCAAATAGAATCAACCCAAGAAGATCTCCAAGACACATTATAGCCAGATTGACCAAAACCACAGACAAAGACAAGATACTAAGACTGGCAAGAGAAAAATGGCAAGTTACCTACAAAGGATATCCCATCAGACTAACGGCAGATCTCTCATCGGAAACAATGTGAGTGAGGAAAGAATGGGAGAATATATTCAAAGCATTAAGGGAAAAGCAATTTCAACCGAGAATTCTGTACCCAGCAAGATTATCATTCATTTGGGAAGAAAAGACACGAACATTCCTAGATAAACAAGACCTGAAAGAATTTATTCCAAATTCTTTATCAGACATTTTCATGAGTTTCATTGTCCTGAGGATGAAGAGGAGTTATTCTTTTCCCTTGAAAGAGAGGAATTTTTTTGCTTTCCCATATTTCTTATGACCCTGCAGTGATTTCTAGTCATCTGATGGATGGACCTTAGTGCAGAGAGGCTGAGCAGCCAATGAATAAAAATAAAGATAAAGATAAATATTTCAAGAAGAGGAAAGAAGATGAAAAAAATAAAATAAAAAGGAGAAAAAATTTAAAAAGTTAATAAACAGTTAGATTTTAATTTTAAAAAGCATAAAATGAAAACCAATATTTCAGAGCTGAAGTTTAGTATCCATCTCATGATGATCTTGCCTTTCCTAAATGGAATGTGTAAAGGCACCAATTAACATAATAAAGCAGGGACTTGAGAGGCCAGAGAATACTTTACCTTAAAAAGAATTTTTTTTAATTTAAAAGTTACAGTGAGAGGGAACCAGCAGTTAGCGTAATGGCTATGTCACTGAACTCCCACGTAGTTGACCGTGGTTCGCGTCCTGGACCCGGTGGCTTAAAACTCATGCCGGGCGCGTGTGTGTGCGTGCCCAAGATCCCGAGAGGAGAATGGAGGAGAAGGGATTGTGGCGTGACCATCCCCCCTGGGGGGTGATTTCTCGCTTTCTGTCTCTATGTCTCTCTCTGTCTGTCTGGCGAGTGTACATGCCCTATAGCAAAAATTTCTCAAAAAAAAAAAGTTACAGTGAGACACAGTGAGACAGAGAGAGACAGAGAGAAATGGAGAGAAGGTGGCAGATGTACCCTACCCACTTGAAATAAATCTGGAGTAAGAAGTGTCAACAAAAAATCTTCATTTTTGGTCAAGGAAATTAATATTTCAGAGTTGAAGTTTAGTATCCATCTCAGGATGAGCCTGGCCTGCGTTCCATCTTATTATTTTTTAGTTGTTTGATTGCTATACATCATTTTGCTTGTAAAGAGAATTTACTCAACATGAAATACATCTCAGATCAGTCCAATTTAGAATATTGAACATGTTATCATCAATAGGTAATAAACCATTTCTGTGTCCCATAAATGTCTCACCTCTCTATTTTTTTCTCCCCGATTCCCTTCCCTATTCTCTTCCCTTCTCCTATCTTCCTTCCACATTGTCTCCAGTGTCCATAACTATTTTCACTGCTTTTATGTCCTCCAATCTTTCAGTCTCTACCATGGAGTGTGGACAGTCGGTATATATTAAGTGGAGACATATGATATCTTTCTTTCATAGTCTCACTTGCTTCACTCAGTAATAACTCTTCCATATTATAACACTTTCTATCAAATGCCAAAGTCTTGTTGTTTTTTATGGCTGAATAGTATTCCATTGAGTATATGTGCCACACTTTTCAATCCATTTATCTGCTCATGGACATTTGGGTTGATTCCATGTCTTAGCAATCATGAATAACGCCACAATAAACATTGATGTGCAAGCAAAAGAAGCAAAATATTTAAGGGACATAAAAATGGAAATTTATCTGTTGATGATAACATGTATGATCATACCTTCAATTGGACTGATATGTAGTGTATTCATGCTGGGAAAATTCATTTTTCATTCTGTAATGATATCCATTTCGTTCTGTAGTGATTAAATACATAAAATAAAATAATAAAAATTAATAAAAACATTATACACTACAACCTGTTTCGCTTTATTCCAGGGATACAAGTGTGGCTCAGCATATGAAAACCATAAAAGTAATACATTAAAAGAAAGAAAAGTAAAAGCTATATGACCATACGAATTGATGCAGAAAAAGCATTTGGTAAAATACAACATCCCTGGGACCATCAGTTAGCATAATTGCTATGTGGCTGGAATCCCATGTAGTCGACCACGGTTCAAGTCCCGGACCTGGTGGCTTAAACTCACACTGGGTGCACATGCGTGTGTGCCCAAGATTCCAAGAGGAGAATGGAGGAGTAGGGATTGCAGCGTGGCCATCCCCGCTGGGGGGGTGATTTCTCACTTTTTATCTCTCTGTCTCTCTCTGTCTTTCTGGTGAGCACATGTGCCCTATAGCAAAAATCTTTCTCTCAAAAAAAAAAAAAATCCCTTTTCCTTTCTTTCAATATTTATTTATTTATTTTTTACATTTTAAAATTTCTTTTCTTTTTTTTTCTTTTTTTTGGAGAGGTTTTTGCTATAGGGTGCGTGCGCTCGCCAGACAGACAGAGAGAGACAAAGAGATAGAAAGTGAGAAATCAACCCCCAGGGGGGATGGCCACACCGCAATCCCTTCTCCTCCATTCTCCTCCTGGGATCTTGGGCACGCATGCACACGCGCCTGGCGTGAGTTTAAGCCACCGGGTCCAGGACTCGAACCACGGTCGACTACGTGGGAGTCTAGCAACATAGCCATTACGCTAACTGCTGGTCCCAAAATTTATTTTCTTTTAAAACATCCCTTTATGATTAAGACTCTCAGCAAAATCGACACAGAAGGGACATTTCTCAACACAATAAAAGCTATATATAAAAAATCCATAGCTAACATTGTTAATTGGGAAAAGCCAAAAGTTTTTCCATGAAACACTAGAACAAGCCAAGACTTCCCACTTTTTTCATAAAAAAAAAAAGAAATTGAAAATGACACGGAAAAAGTAGAAAGACATCCCATGTTCTTGTATAGAAAGAATTATATAACCCAAATGTAAATTGTACTCAAATTAACCTACATTTGTCATGAAATCCCAATCAAATGACCAGAGATATTCTTCACAGATTAAAAAAAAAAAACAATCAGAATTTGCTGGAATCTTAAGACTCCATTTTGCTAAGCTAATACTATGTAAGAAAAGTGAATTAGAAGGCATTTCACTTCCTGGCCCCATAAACATTACAAAGCTGTGATAAAACAGCATGGTACTAGTACAAAAACAGGCATGTAAACCAATGGAGTGGAATAGAGAATCCAAAAATAAACCCCAAAACATACAGCCAATTGATTTTCATCAAAGGACACTAGTGGATCCAGTGGGGACAAGAAAATATCTCTAGCAAATGGTGCTGAAATAACTGGGTATCTACCTGCAGAAAAATGAAACCAAAACCCTATCTCTCACCTTTACAAAAATCAACTCAAGATGGATCAAAAATCTAAAGATAAATCTCAAACTATGAAACTACTGGAGAATAACAGAGGAGAAACTCTTGCAGACCTTGGACTAGGCCAACAGTTCTTAAATAAGACCCCCATAGCACAGGCAACAATTCTTAAAATAGCCAAGTGGGATTGCATCCATTTAAAAAAAACTTCTGTACAGAAAAAGAAATCGTAATTGGAGTGAGTAGACAATCCTCACAATGGGAGAATATATTTCTAAAATCTCCCTCAAATGAGGGACTGTTAACCAAAATATACAGGGAACTCAAGTAGTTTATCTGAAACAAAAAAATAAACAATCCAATTAAAAACTGGGCAAATGTGCTGAACATACAGCTCTCTAAGAAGATATATAAAAAGACAAAAAGCATATGAATAAAATACTCAACATTCCTTATCATAAGGAAGATGCAAATTGAAGTCCAAAGAACATACCACTTAACCCCAGTCAGGATGGCTAAGATTAAAAAAACAAAAAAGTGCTTATGAGGCTGTGGTGAAAAGAAAACTCTCCTGCTCTGTTGGTTATAATGTAAATTAGTACAGTCACTGTGGAGAACAAATGGAGGATCCTCAAAGACCTACAAATAGAACTATCATATGATCCAACAATTCCACTCCTGGGTATCTACCCAAAGGATAGGAATGCCTTCATTCGGAAAAACACTTGCACGTATATATTTATTGCCACATTATTCACAATTGCTAAAACATGGAACCAACCCAAATGTTTACAAACAGATGAATGGATTGAAAAAGGTATGGCACATATACACTACTGAATACTACTCAGCCATACAAAACAAGATCCTGGCGTTTGATAGAAAGTAGACAAATGTGGGAGTTTCAATAATAAGCAAGAAAAACCAAACTATGAAAGAGAGGCATTGTATTCCCCCACATATTATATACCGAATGAATGCACTCTATGGCAGAAACTGGAAGATTAGAAGGCACAAAGGCAAGGAGAGCAATGGTGGATACTAGAGACAGTGTGGGAGGAAGATGGAAAATGGGAAGGGTGAAGGCAAGGGAATCAAGGGGAATAATGGTAACATTGTACATTGAGTGGACTATATATACAGTGTATTCATGGTGGGAAAACTCATTTTGTCAGCTGTAATGATAAAGAGGAATTAAATGTAAATAATCGTAATAAATAAATAAAAGAAAAACATACACGAAGAAAAAATCCTGATGTTGGGAGCAGCAGTTAGCGTAATGGCTAGGTGCTGAACTCCCACGTAGTCAACTGCGGTTAGACTCCCGGACCCGGTGGCTTAAACTCACGCTGGGCACATGTGCATGCGTACCCAAGATCCCGAGGAGAATGGAGGAGAAGAGATTGCAGCGTGGCCATCTCCCCTGGGGGGAGATTTCTCACTTTCTGTCTCTCTGTCTTTCTCTGTCTTTCTGGCTAGCACACGTGCCCTGTAGCAAAAACCTCTCAAAAAAAAAAAAAAAAAAAAAAAAAAAAAAAAAAAAAAAAAAAAAGGAAAAAGAAAAGAAAAAGTCCTGATGTTAAATAAAGATTGGTGAATGATATTTAATATTTCAACCTAAAATAAACAGTATATTAATCTGTCATATCTATTATTTTTTACTTTACCTTTTTAGGATATTTCATTTTATTCTAATTTCTTTTATATATTCAATCACTATACATCATTTAGCTTGTAAAGTGAATTTTCCAACATGAATACATTTCTCACCAGTCCAGTTTGGGATACTATACATGTTATTGTCAACAGATAATAATCCACGTCTATGTCCTGTAAATGTCTTGCCTCTTTATTTTTCTCCTTATTGTCTTTCCTAAGACTCTTCTCTTTCTCCCACCCTCTTCCCACACTGTATCCAGTATCTATAACCATTTTCTATGTTTCTATATCCTCTAGTCCTGTTTCAGCCATAGAGTGTAGGTAGTCGGTATATATTAAGTGGAGACATACAATGAATGTCTCTCCTTCATAGCCTGGCTTGCTTCACTCAGCAGTAAATCTTCCATGTTTGTCCACTTTCTATCAAAAGTCAGGGTCTTGTTGTTGTCTATTCCTGAGTAGTATTTCATAGAGTATATGTGTCACACTTTACCAATCCATTCTTTGTGGACATTGGATTGGTTCTGTGTCTTAACAACTGGGAATAATGTTGCAATAAACATAGATGTGCAAGCACGTTTCCAACTAAGCATTCTCCTGTCCTTTGGGTAGATATTCAGGAGTGAGATTACTAGATCATATGTTAGTTTTATTTGTAGATCTTTGAGTAACCTCCATATTGTTCTCCACAGTGTCTGGACCAATTTATATTCCTACCAGAGTTCCACTTTCACCACATTCCCACCAGCAATTATCATTTTTTAAAAAATCTTACTCATTCTGATTGGGATTAGGTGATATCTCATTGTGGTTTTGATTTGCATCTCCCTTATGATGAGGCATGTTGAGCATTTTTTCATATGCCTTTTGGCTGTTTGTAGCTCTTCCTTAGAGAGTTATTTTTTCAGCTCATTTTCCCAACTTTTAATTGGGATAATTATTTTTTTTTTCAGGTAAGCCACTTGCATTCCCTGTGTATTTTGGTTACCAGTCTCTTATCTGAAGCATAGTTGACAAAAATATTCTTCCATTCTGAGGGCTGCCGATTCAATTACTGTGTCTTTTGCCATGAAGAAACTACTTAATCTGATGCAGTCCTACTTGTCTACTTTTGGGATTATTGACTGTGCTTTCAGGGTCTTATTTAAGAAGTCTTTACCTATCCAGTGTCTCCCAGAGTTTTCCCAGTGTTTTCCACAAGTAGTTTTTATAGTTTGAAGTCCTAGGTTTAGATCTTTGATTCAATTTGAGTTGATTTTGTCAATGGTGAGAGGTAGAGATTTATCTTTCTGTAGGTGGATACCCATTTTTTCCAGCACCATTTGCTAAAGAGGATTTCCTTTTTTCACAGAATCGACTCGTACCCTTTTCTAAAATCAGTTGGTTGTATGTTTTGGGTTTTATTTCTAGAGTCTCTATTCTGTTCCATTGGTTCACTTGTCTGTTTTTGTGCAAATACCATGGTGTTTTGATTATCATGGCTTTGTAGTATATTTTAGGGTCAGGGAGTGAGATCCCTCCAACTCCACTCTTTTGTGCAGGACGGATTTGGCAATTTGGGGTGTTTTATGATTCCAGACAAATTCTATGATTGTTTTTTCTAGATCTGTGAAGAATGTATATGGCACTTTGATTGGGATTGCTTTAAATGTGTAGGTTAATTTGGCTAGAGTTGTCATTTTGATTATATTAATTATTTAAATCCAGGAACATGGGATGTCCTTCCACTTTTTCGTGTCATTTTTTATTTTATTTTATTTTATTTTTATTTTTATTTTTATTTTTTTAGCTTCTCAGAGTTCCCATGGCAGAGGTCTTGACTTCTTTGGTTAGATTTATTCCTGGTTATCTTACACTTTTTGTGGCTATGGTAGATGTAATTACTTTCTTCAGTTCTATCTCAGTTTGTTTGCTGTTTGTATATAGAAATGTTACAGATTTCTGTATGTTTATTTTGTAACCTGCAACTTTACTGTATTCATTTATTACTTCCAGGAATTTTTTTTGTGGGTACTATTGTGTCTTCATGTATGCAATCATGTCATTTGCAAACAGAGAGAATTTTACCTCCTCTTTTGCTATTTGAATGCCTTTTATTTATTCTCTTTTATGATTTGATAGCACTGGCTATGACTTCCAGTACTGTACTGAAAAAGAGTGGAGAAAGTGGGCATCCTTGTCTTGTACCATTTTTTAGTGGAAAAGTTTTCAGGTTTCCCCCATTCAGAATGATTTAGCTATGGGTTTTAATAGATAGCTTTTATTTTATTTATTTTATTTATTTATTTATTATTATTATTATTACTATTATTTTGGAGAGGTTTTTGCTATAGGGCGTGTGCGCTCGCCAGACAGACAGAGAGAGACATAGAGACAGAAAGCGAGAAATCACCTCCCAGGGGGGATGGTCACGCCGCAATCCCTTCTCCTCCATTCTCCTCTTGGGATCTTGAGCATGCACGCACATGCGCTCTGTGTGAGTTCTAAGCCACCGGGTCCGGGACGCGAACCGCGGTAGACTACATGGGAGTCCAGCGACATAGCCATTACGCTAACTGCTGGTTCCCATAGATAGCTTTTATTGTGCTGAGGAATGACCCTTCTATACTTATTTTGCTGAAAGCCTTGATCATGAAGGGATGTTGTATTTTATTAAATGCTTTTTTCTGCATCAGTCGATATGATCATATAATTTTTATCTTTATTTCTGTTAATATGGTGTATTACATGTATAATTTTGCATATGTCGAACCACCCTTGCATCCCTGGAAAAAGCCTACTTGGTCATGATGTATAATCTTTCTTATATATTGTTGAATACGATTTGTTAGTATCTTGTTGAAAATTTTTTTGTCTGTATTCATCAGAGATATTGGTCTATATTTCTTTCCTTGTCATGTCCTTGTATGTTTCAGGGATAAGGATGATGCAGGCTTCATAGAATGAGTTTGGGACCATTCCATCCCTATGGATCTTTAGAAATAACTTGAGTAGAATGGGGGTTAAGTCTTCTTTAAAAGTTTTGTAGAATTCAGAGGTGAAACCATCAGGACCAGGGCTTTTCTTTGCTGGGAGGTTATTTATTATTGATCGAATCTCATTGCTTTTCTTTTTTTCAGTTTTTAAAATTATTTACAATTATTTACTGTACATCAATACAGTATACAAAATGAGATTTCCCATCCAATATACTGTATCTATTGGCTCAATCGAGGATATTACCATACATGTTATCATCAACAAATAATTTTCTATTTGTTGTTTTTTATATATTTTGCCTTTTTCCCCCCTTGATTCCTGAAGTCTCACCCTCTGCCAGTTTCCTCCCCTTCTCCCACAATGTCTCTGGTATGTACAGTTTTTTTTATTTTGAGAGTTGTTTTTTTTTTTTTTTTTTTTTTTTTGTTGCTATACAGTGCGTGTGCTCGCCAGAAAGACAGAAAGAGGCAGAGAGACAGAAAGCGAGAAATCACCCCCAGGGGGGATGACCGTACTGCAATCCCTTCTCCTCCATTTTCCTCTCGGGATCTTGGGCATGCACACATACATGCCCGGCATGAACCGTGGTCGACTACATGTGAGTCCAGTGACATAGCCATTATGCCAACTACTGGTCCCATATGTACAGTTGTTTTCAATGCCTTTTTTTCACATTTTATTTATTCACTAAAGATCTTAATTAAAGACTTTAAATAGCAAGCGTAGCTGATATATACATATTTATGAGCACATGTCTGACTTTAGTTGTAAATCTTAGTGAGTAAAGTGAACATACTATAAAGTAGCACCTCACTGGGGCTATATAGCTTACTGCAGTCATTAAATAGGTATTAGTAGGCATTCTTAATTTCAAAAAAAGTTTTAGTTTTAATAGATAAAAATTTAAAAATGTTAAGAGAAGTTTGCTTAAAAATTAAAGCCAGGTTAGGATTCTGTTCAAATAGTAGGTAGATGAACCTATCAACAGTTCAAGAGAAGACAAAAATCCTTAAATATGGAAATCAAAGCATTGAAGAAAATCATTAATGTTTTGGTCTAACGTAAAAATAAAATTCTATTTCACTAGTTCAGACTCATGTAATTAATCTCTCTTCTATTGAATTTGCAGTGTTACTGTGGTCTGATTTTTTCATTTAAACTCTGGAAGTTAACATTCAACTCTGGACTTGTCCCTACTATTAGGCTGGCCATTATCTTGGTTGTTTCTTGTACTCTTATTTCTGTGTGCCCAACTGTAGTGTTCCTGGGATAGCACTCCTTTCAGTACTTCTCGGAGAGCTGGTATGGTGTTGGTAAATTCTTTTAGGTTGTGTTTATCTGATAACTTTTTTCTTTTTTTCCCATATGAAAGATAATCTTGCTGAGTATAGTATTCTTGGGTGAAATTGTTTTTCACTTAACACTTTATATTTTCCCACTCTTTCCTTGCTTGCATTGTTTCCAATGAGAAGTCTGATGTAAGCCTTATGGGATATCCTTTGAAAGTAACTTTACATTTCTTTCTTGACAATTTTAATATCTTGTCTCTGTCTGTGGTTTTGGTCAACCTGGCTATGATGTAACTTGGGGAAGATCTTCTTGGATTGATTCTATGTGGGTTCCTTTATATTTCTTGGGTTTGGATATTTGAGTGTCTCTCTAGGTTTGGAAAGGGTTTTTTCTATGATTTCATGGAATAGATTATCAATGCCCTTATTAGTTTCTTCAGCTTTTGGAATACTGATGATATGGATGTTTGGACATTTAATGGTATCTAGTATTACTTGCATGTTATTCTCATTTTGAGGGGTTAGTTTCTCAGTCTTTTTTTGGTGAATTTTTCAAGGTCAAATATTCTGTCTTCTATATCTGAGATTCAGTCTTCCGTGTGATCTAATCTGCTTTTGATATTTTCAAGCAAAGGTTTGATTTTTTTGTATTATAGCCTTCATCTCTAACAATTTTGTTTGATTTCTTTTTATGATGTGTGTTTCCTCTTTCAGATCATTCAAGATCTTTCTTACCTCTTGGAACTCTGTCTCTTTTCTCCTGCATCTTCTGGAGTTCCTTGTCTCCATTCTCTTGCATCTCTGTTGGCTTTATCACTATGAATATTTTAAATTCTTTTCTGGCATTTCCATTAGTTCCCTTGTATTCTTTGCAGAGGAAGAGGAGTTATTCTTTTCCATTAGAGGAGAGATATTTTCTTGGTTTCTCATAGTTCTAGTGCCTCTGGGCTTTCTGGCCATCTGATGCATTATATGTTTATATCCTATTTTTTGGAATTAAATCTGAGCATTCAGAGGTATGTAGAAGGAGGTGACCTGCAGTCTGGTTCCTGGCTAAACCTGGGGAACAGGAGGGTGAAGTCTAAGTAGAGGATCTTTGGTGGTCAAAATTCCTGAACGTGGCTGGTCAGAACTCCAATATAGATGGCTGCTGTTTGACTTATCTTGGCTCCTGGCTAGACCTGGGGTGCAGGAGGGTGAAGTCTGGGCAGAGGGTCTTCGGTGGTCAAAATCTTCAATCTCATTGCTTGAAATGGGCCTTTTCGGACTTACTATGTCCTCCTGACTCAATCTTGGTAGATTATATGTGTCCGGGAATTTTTCCATGTCATCCAGGTTTTCTTGGTTGTTGGCGTATATTCGCTCATAGTATCCTCTACTGATGTTTTGTATTTCTATTATGCCTGTTTTTATATTGCCTACATCATTGCAAATTTGCTTAATCTGGTTAGCTTCTTTCTCTCTTCTTAATTAGTCTAGCTAGTGGTATGTCGATTTTGTTTATCTTTCCCAAAACCAGCTTTTACTTTTATTTATTTTCTGTATAGTTTGTTTATTTTTTATTTCATTTATTTGCCTGCTCAAATGTTTATTATTTCTTTTCTCCTGGAGTTTTTCGGATTTTTTGGTTGTTGCCTTTCTTCAGTCCTCTGAGGCATGATGTTAGGTTGTCCATTTGCCAACTTTCCATCTTTTTCTTCTGTGCACTAATTTTTAAAGTATTTATTAAATTTACAATCAGAATGGAACTTTTCCTAAGTCATTAGTATCCTGAGGAGGAAAAATCAAACACAAAACAAATTAGTTTTCTGTCTTATCTCCTCTATGGCACTGCTGAGGAAATTTCCATTTCACAGAGCAGTTGAAATCTTTTATAGTTCAGAAAGGTAGACATTTGGTAGTAGGAACAACATTTTCATCTTAATAATGGAATGCATGGTCCTTTGTTAAAGTCTTTTTAATGTTCAAAGTCTCTGTACCCAAACCTGTGAGGCTGCAGGGACTATCAGGAATCCAAAGGTACCATCTTTATCCTATCAGTCTTCATGGCCTCTGAGCAGAAAGAAGCTTGGCCAGTGTGGAGGACCAGAGTTCAGCTGTCTGGGTCACTGTGGAGTTGACCATCCAACTTTTCTAACATTAATTACAACCATAGATGTACCCTTTTCTTGGTATTCTAATTACACTGGAGACTTTTCATTAAGACCTTGTTCTTTTGCACACATTTCAGGCACAACATACTGTCCTCCAGGTGCAAGAGTGGGAAACTGCAGGCCAGAAGAAAGAAGAGTACACACACTCTCCCTATTTGTTTCTTAGGAACCCAAGCTTGTCTAGCATGAAACTGCAGATGAACCCAACCGCCTGTGTTTGCAGGGAGACTTCTCCTATAGACCACACACCACCTGATACCATAGGCCTCTAGTGGGGATTCCAAGCCTCTGATTCTGCTGACTCCATCTTCCCAGCCAAAGACTCATTTCTGGCCCAGGAGGCCAGCACAGCCTCTGGGTCAGAGGTTGTCACCTCAATTGTATTAGCTCCCTTGCAGAGAGCTACAGTGTCTTTGGGGTTAGGCAAAGCCTCTGCAAGTGGAAGAGCCACTTTCGGAGGATTAGTCCTTTCAGAACACACCTTTTCCTGAAGACTTTCTGAAGATGCTTTCCCTCTGCCTATCTTCAGTTTTCTTCCTAATGATGACTCAATCCTAGCCTGTTTTGCTGTGGTAGGAATATCCTTTTGATTGGATAAGCATAGGCACACAGTCTGCTACATGCATCTAATTTCTGGTCTTTGGAACTGATCTTTAATTGTTGGCACCAAGCCTGTAAGATGGCTCAGTGAAGCCAGTTGACTGGTGGCAGTTTAGAGGGCAATGGGGGAATTGATATCTTTTCCTGAGGCTGTAGGCTGTCATTGCTTTGTGCCTTCTCCTTTGGACAGGAAGCTTTGTCATCCTCAGATCTTTTTAGTTTTTCCCCTCTGCTGAGGTTGTCAGAAAATCTGTTGATGTTCTTGGTTGACTGGAAGCCTACTGTTGCTCTTTATTTTCTACAGACACTTGTTCACGTTTACAATTTCCATATTCTTCCCTTGACTTCTCTGTGGATTTCTACTCCTTGCCTCTTGCATAGTCCATACTCAGAAAGTAGATTGGGTTGATAAACGAAAAATTATTCTCACTTCCCAACCGGCCTGTGGCCCTAGATTGCTTTGGCTTGCACAATAATTTCTATAAACTTCCCTCTTATGACTGCTTTTGCAGTGTCCCATAGATTATGGAAACTAGTGTACTCATTAACATTTATTTTCATGAATCTTTTGATTTCGGTTTTAATTTCTTCAGTAGTTGTGAAGTCATTCAGTAGTAGGTTATTTAATTTTGACTTTATGGCATATTTTATTTTATAACTTAAAAAGCACTGGAAAGCACAAAGAATAATATAACACAAGCACATAAAACCACCCCAAGTTCACAGTTATTAAACTTTTTTTTATCACATTTAAATCAAATGTTTTTCCCATTAAAACAAAGTTTAATGAGAAAAAATAATCAAATGTTTTTTATTTAAATTTATTTTATACTTTCAATCACTATACATCACTTAGCTTATAAGTGAATTTACTTAATATTAATATACTTTACACCAGTCCAGTTGAGGATACTATACACATTATCATCAACAAATAATAATCCATTTCTCTCTCATAAATGTCTTGCCTCTATTTTTCTCCTTAATTTCTTTTCTCACATGCTCTTCCTTCTCCTACCCTTTTTTCATATTTATTGATATTTAATCATGTCTTTATGGTGTACATTTTTTTCCTACAAAAATACCATGCATATCAGTCAAAACAAAGATATTACTATATACATTATCATCAGCAAATAGCTTCTCTTTTTTTTGTCAGTTAAGCATACTTTTCCTTGTTTTTCCTTTCCCTTTTCCCCTTCCCCTCCTTTCCATACTAAACTTCCCCCCTCACACACATTTTATTGATTGACAAATAATCTTAAACTAAAAATATAGGCAAAGCTAGAATCTTGTAACAAGTGCACTGTAATTTTCTGCTGAGACATTTTTTTCCTCTCTTCATTCTCCCTTTTACTAAAGAGAGGTATAAACTAACTTATTAGCAAAAAAATTAGGTTTATCTCAATTTGGTCTGTTATTTACAGAAATCCCCATAAGAATTCAATTTCTGATGCAAGACAACAGATACTATTTGTATTATTGAACTTATGCAAATAACCGTTCTGTGACAAAATAAGAATACTCACAAATATTTTCCAATTGCAAAGGGGTCAGGAAGGGAGAAAATTTTTTCAAATAAAAAAGTTTTTTTAAACAAATTGTTAAATCTATCAACAACTCAAAAGAAAGCCAAAATTCTTAAATCTGGAAGACAAATCAAAGAAGAAAATCAGTAATGTTTTAGAAAAAGTCATAGAATTCTATTTCACCAATTCAGTCTTCTATCATCCCTTTTGTGTTGAATTTGTAGTGTTACTGTGTTCTGATCTTTCCATTTAAATCCTGGAAGTTAATATTCAACATTATTATTAATATTTACAAATTTGTCCCTACCATTAGGTTGGCCTTTTTCTTGCTCATTTTTTGTTCTTTTATTTCTGTCTGACTTTAGATTTCCTGGTGTAGCACTCCCTTCAGAGCTTCTTGGAGTGCTGGTCTGGTATTATCTGAGAATGTTTAGGGCTTTTCTTCCCATATGTAGGATAATCTTGCCAGATATACTATTCGTGGTTTAAATCATTTTTCTCTTAACACTTTGAATATATTTCCCCATTCTTTCCTTGCATTTTTTCAATGAGAGGTCTGATCTTAGCCTGATAGGATATTCTTTAAAAGTAACTTGATGTTGGGACCAGCAGTTAGCGTAATGGCTATGTCACTGGACTTCCATGTAGTCGACCGTGGTTTGAGTCCCAGACCTGGTGGCTTAAACTCACACTGGGCATGTGTGCATGCGTGCCCATGATCCCAAGAAGAGAATGGAGGAGAAAGGATTGCAGCGTGGCCATCCCCCTGGGGGGTGATTTCTTGCTTTCTCTCTCTCTGTCTCTGTCTCTCTGGTGAGTGCACGTGCCCTGTAGCAAAAAACTCTCCAAAAAATGTAACTTGATGTTTCTCTCTTAACAATTTTAGCATTTTGTCTCTGTCTGTGGTTTTGGTCAATTTGGTTATGATGTGCTTTGGAGAAGATCTTCTTGAATTGATTCTATGTGGGGTTCTTTGTATTTCTTGGGTCTGGATATTTGAATGCCTCTCTAGGTTTGGAAAGTTTTCTTTCAGGATTTCATGGAATAAATTATCAATGCCCTGACTAGTTTCTTCACCTTCTGGGATACCGATTATCCCAGATGTTAGGGCATCTAATGGTATCTAGTATTACTTGTATATTATTCTCATTTTGAGGGTTATTTTCTCAGTCTTTTTGGTGAATTTTTCATGGTCAGACGTCCTATCTTCTACATCTGAAATTTGATGTTTTTCACGATCTAATCTGCTGTTAATACTTTTAAGGGAGGTTTTGATTTTCTGTATTATAGCCTTCATCTCTCACAGTTCTGTTTGATTCTTTTTTATGGTGTGTATTTCCTCTCTGTACAAGAACTTTCTCACCTCCTGGAACTCGTTCTCTTTTATCCTGCATCTTCTGGAGTTCATTGTCTCTCTTCTCTTACATCTCTGTTAGCTTTGTCATTATGAATAATCTAAATTCTTTATCTGACATTTCCACAATTTCCATTTTACAATCTGTGATGATGAAGGGCTGTTCTGAGTGGAAGATATCTTCTTGATTTCGCATATTTCTTGTGTTTCTGCAGTGGCTTTTGGTCATTCTGTGAAAAAAAACTCTCCTTTACTGTTCTTTGCAAAGTGGTAGCCACAAAAAGAGATTATTAGTTCAGATTTATAAAAAGAACTTTCTTCCTTGTCTGAGTATTTTGGGGGTCTAGAAGATGGAATTTAGAGCATAGCTTCCCTGAACACACCAGGACACACCTCATATTTAAAATGGTTTCTTGTCTGAATATTTCTGGGGTCTCTCTCTTGATAATTTTAGTATCTTGTCTTTTTCTGTGTTTTTGACCAATCTGGCTATGATGTGCCATGGAGATCTCTTGCATTGATTTTATTTGCAATCCTTTGTATTTCTTGGGTCTAGATGTTAGAATGCTTCTCTAGACTTGAAAAGTTTTCTTCCAGGATTTCATGGAATAGATTTTGAATTCTCTTATTAGTTTCTTTACATTATGGGATACCAATTATCTGGATGATTGGACATTTAATAGAATCTAGTATTTCTCCTATATTATCCTTTTTTTGTTATTTTCTCTCTTTTTGGTGGCTTTCTGTAAGTAAGAGGTTTTGACTTTTACATATGAGATTAAATTTTCTGAATGATCTAATCTGCCTTTAATACTTTCGAGGGAGGTTTTGATTTCCTGTAGTACAGTCTTCATTTCTAACAGATCCATTTCGTTATTTTTTATGGTGTCTAATTCTTCTTTCAAATCATAGAAGGACTTCCTCATCTCCTGTAACTCATTATCTCTTTTCTCTTGCATCTCATTTAGTTTTTATCACTATGAATATTCCAAATTGTTTATCTGATATTTCCATGAGTTCCACTGTACTGTCTGGGGATAATGAGGAATTGTTATTTTTCTCAGGGGAGAGATATTTTCTTGATTTTTCATATTTCTTGTGCTTCTGTGGTGGCTTCTGGTCATCTGATGGATTATACATTTCTTCTTAATTTCTTGAAGTTAATTTTGAGCATTAAGGTGTGTGGGAAGAGGTGACCCACTATCTCTTCTCATCTTCATCTCCCTCATGCTCACCCTGAACCCCACACTTTTGTCATGAGGATGTTCCAAAGGCCTCTTTGTTTCTACAGAACAGGTACACCTGGGTCTGAGCTGCAGGATTTCAACTGAGGAAATTATGAAGTCTGGAATGAATGGAAGAAAGTGGAGGTTTCAAGGGACTCTCTGGCCTCAGTTCACTACCTTCTGCCACACAAGGGCCTGTAAGAATGATGGGGAGGAAGTTGGAAGCTAGATGGTCTGGGCACCTGGAGCAGAGAAAGCACTGATTCCAAGGCTGTCTCTGACCTTGATTCACTTACTCAGGTCTCTCTCTCTCTTTTTTTTTTTCTTTTAGCTTTTAAAAAAATGTATTTTAATTTTTTAAACTTTTTTCTCTTTCCTTTCTTTTGCTAATTTTCCTCTCATCTACCCATATAAGACAGAGGAACTTTAGGCTTTTCAGAAGGACTTTTCTACATCTGAGGCATGCTATGACCATTTCAGGAACCCACATCACAGTTGAGAAGCCCCTAGCCAGTGTCTCTCTCTTTCCAGCCCCAGATTTTTATTTTTGTGGATTTTTTTTTTACTTTTTTTTTGTTTTGTTTTCCCTTGTCTTTGTTTTGTTTTTCTTCCTTTTTCTTTTCTTTTCTTTTCTTTTTTCTTTTCTTTTTCTTTTACCTTACTTTCTCATTTTCTTGCTCAGTCTCCACCCAATGTTTAGACAAGTCTAGATGCATAGTAGCCAAACATCTGAATACTGTGAAGTTCAGAGAAAGCCTCACCACCAACTGAACCTGTTGCAAAAAGAAACTCCTCTTCATAAATATGAGCTCAAAATTCCTCCTGTGGCTGCCACGTTGCAAAACAAAGAAGAGAGAAATTGGCACAGACATACTTCACAGTAAAAAGAAACACTCAAGCTCATAGTTGCAGAAACCTTCTCCAACAAAGCCAAAAGTGACTAAAAATCAGAGAAGACTCTAAGGATGAAAAAACCAAGTAGTATATCTCCAACAAGGGAATATAGCAACTTGTCTCCAAGTATTGAAAAATTAGAGGAAATTTCTGAAATGTCAGAAAAAGAATACAAAATATTTATGAAGACAACATTCTTTGATATGTAAGAGAAAATACATTGAACTTCAGAGATGAGGAAGTCCTTTCATGACTTGAAAGAAGAGATAGACAATGTAAAGAAGAATGGAACAGACTCATTCCAGCGAAGGGCCTTGCCAGATGGCAGGCTGCCTGTGGCTGCAAGGCTTAACAGCTGGGACCCATGGCTCATTCCCTCCCCCACTAACCTTTGAACTCTCATATTCATTTATCGTGATTTTTAGATGAACTTGCATCCCTCCCTGGTTCATCCAAAGACTTGTCCCAGCAAAGGGACTTGTGGGAAAGCAGGCTGCCTGCAGCTGCAGAGCTTAATTGCTGGGACCTATCACTCATTCCTTCCCCCCCCCACCACTTGCCTTTGAACAGCTGGGACTTGTGGCTGGGATGTGTGGCTCATCCCCTCCCCTACTCACCTTTGCACTCTCAGATTTGTTTCTTGGTACTTTGAGATGAACTCGTACCCCTCCCCATCCCATCAAGACACCTGTTCTAGCAAAAGACCTTGTGGAAGGCAGGCCTCCTGTGCCTGCAAGGCTTAACAGCTGTGACCCTCATCCCCTCCCCTACTTGCGTTTAGACTCTCAGGTTTGATTCTTAGGACTTTGAGACAAACTTGTACCCCTTCCCATCCCATCCAGTCATCTGTTCCAGCGAAGAGCCTTGTGGGAAGGCAGACTGCTTGTGGCTGCTGGGCTGAATAGCTGGGACCCATTGTTCATCCTCTCCTCCTACTCAGCTTTGAACTCTCAGGACTTTGGTGTGTTGTATATGAGTGACAACAGTACAGGATGCTGGTGAGCAACAGGAAGACAGAGAAGAATATAGATTGCTGATTTCCTACTCCTGAACATCTTTGAATGCTCAGAGATACCTTGAATAATTTAAGAAGGAATGTTTAGTACACCAGATGACTAGGCACAATCACAGAAGCACAAGAAATATGATAAACTAACAAAATGTCTTTCCCCCAAGGGAAAACACCAATTCCACATCACTCACAGAAAACAATGGAACTCTGGAAATGTCAAGTAAACAATTCAGAATATTTATAGTGACCAAACTAAAGGAGATGCAAGAGAAAAGAGACAACAAGCTCCAGGAGATGAGGAAGTCCTTTCACAATTTGAAAGAATAAATAGAAACCATAAAAAAAGAATCAAATGGAACTGTTAGGGATGAAGAATGTGATACAAGAAATTTAAATGTCCCTCAAAAGTATTAAAAGTAGATTAAGTCACTCAGAAGATCAAATCTTGAGTGTAGAAGACAAAAACCTCTGACATTAAAAAAGTATCAAAAAGACTGAGAAAACAACCAAGAAAAATGAGGATAATATACAAGTAATATTAAATACCTTCAAGTGCCCAAATGTCCAGATAATGGGTATCTCAGAAGAGGAAGAAAATAATAAAGGTATTGATAACTTACTCCATGAAACCTGGGGGAAAACTTTCAAAACCTAGAGAAGCATTCAAATATCTAGACCCAAGAAATAATACGACTCCAAATAGAATCAGCCCAAGAAGATCCTCGTCAAGGCACATCATAGCCAGATAGGCCAAAACCACAGACAAATACAAGATACTAAAATTGGCAAGAGAGAAACATCAAGTTATTTACAAAGTTTATCTCATCAGGCTGACATCATACCGCTCAGAAAGAATGAAAGCAAGGAAAGAATGGGGAAATACAGTCAAAGTGTTAAATGAAAAACAATTTCAACCAAGAATACTATATTCGGTAAGATTATACTTCATATGGGAAAAAAAGATAAAAACATTCTCAGATAAACAAAAACTTAAAGAATTTATCAACTCCAGACAAGCTCTTCAAGAGGTTCTGAAGGGAGTGCTATACCAGGAAAACTAAAGAGTCAGACAAAAGGATATGAGAGAACAAGAAACAACCAAGAAAAAAGCTCATTTAATGATAGGAACAGGTCTGGAAATATCGATAATAACATTGAACACTTAAAGATTAAGTTCTCCAATCAAAAGACACAGACTGGGTGAGTGGAAAAAAAAACAAAACAGAAACCCTCTATCTGCTGCTTACAAGAAACACAACTTATGGGTAGACATAAATAGACTAAAAGTGAAGGGCTAGAAAAAGATACTCTGTGCAAATGGGAATCAAAAAAGGGCTAGGGTTGTGATACTGATTTCAGACAAAATAGGCTTTAAGAAAAAGGCTGTAAGAAGAGACAAATAAGGGCATTATAGTATTAAATGGGCTAATTTATCAAGAAGACATAATACTTATAAATATCTATGCACCTAAATACATGAAGGAATAACTGCTAGAGATAAAAGGAGAGATAGGTTGCAACACTATAATTGCTGGGGACCTCAAAACCCCATTATCTCCTTTAGACAGATTTTCTAGACAGAAAATAAACAGAGAGATACAGGATCTAAACGATACTATAAATCAAATGGACTTGAAAGACATACATGGAAGTTTCCATTCTAAGACCACAAAATATACATTTTTCTCATCCTGGCATGGAACTTTTTCAAACACTGACAAAAATCAAGGACACATACGGCGGCGGCGTCCCGCCCTGTGCGATGGCGGCGGCAGCGGCGGTGTCCTGCCTCGGGGGCCTCCGCGGCCCGGGGGGCGGGCTCCACCTCGCGCGCGGCAGCCGGGTCCGCATGGCTGGGGGGCTCTGCCTCACATGCTGCGGCTCAGACTGCCTGTCCCCCGCTGCCTCTCCAGCACTGGGTGTGTCCCACGCTCGGCGCTTATGCGGGCCGCTGGGGCTGGCACGTGGCCGCCGGGCCTGCGCATGCGCGTGGCCGCCCGAGCCTGCGCGTGGCCGCCGGGCCCGCGTGTGGCCGCCGGGCCTGAGCCTGCGTGTGGCCGCCGGGCCTGAGCGTGGTCCCTGGGCCTGAATGTGGCCTCCGGGCCTGAGCGTGGCCGCCGGGACTGTGCCTGACCACTGGGCCTGAGCCTGAGAGTGGCCACCGTCCTGAGCGTGGTGGCTCGGTCTGAGTGTGGTCCCCGGGCATGTGTGTGGCCGCCGGGCCTGTGCGTGGCCGCCGGGCCTGCACCTGAGAGTGGCCGCTGGGCCTGTGCGTGGTCGCCAGGTCTGACCCCGCGCGTGGCCTCCGGGCCTGCGCGTGGCCGCCGGGCCCGTGCCTGCGAGTGGCTGCCGGGCCAGCACGTGGACACTGGGCCCACGCCTGCGAGTGGCCGCCGGGCCTACGCATGGCCTCCGGGCCTGCGCGTGGCCTCCGGGCCTGCGTGTGGCCACCGGGCCTGCCCCTGTGCATGGCCACTGGGCCTGTGCGTGGCCGCCGGGCCAGTGCGTGGCCGCCGGGCCTGCACGTGACCGCCAGGCCTGTGCGTGGCCCCTGGCCCAGCGCGTGGCCGCCGGGCCTGCACGTGGACGTCGGGCCGGCGCGTGGCCCCCCGGCCTGCGCATGGCCGCCGGCCGCGGGCGGCAAACTGAAGCCGAAAACTAGGTCCGAGAACTTGCAGCTACGAGCAACTGAAAGAAACTTTAGCTATCTTAAACCAATTGAGAAATATATTGTATAGGAGGATTTTCTCTGCCTATGGACAGTGTGAAGATGGTTACCAGCCCTGCATTACCACAGGGAAAAACAAGAACTACTCTACCATTCTTAAGGAAACCAAATACCCAAGGATGACTCGCGCTGCAGATCCCCACAACACCACTCCCGGTAATCACAAGTTGGATGCTGTGCTGCATCAACTGATAATCATCTCTGCTTTCCAGAGCCACTTTCCTGAGACTATATCCCATTGAGATTCACCTGCAATGGCGGAACTGTACGAGACCCACCCTGAATCCAAACTTGAACTGAATCTATGTTCCCTATTGTTGAAAACTTTGTGAGCTGATGTTTGGAGAAAAAAAATTTTTGAAAGAACTGGAGGGTAGGATGGCAGGGAAGGAAGGCAACTGCAGATACTAGAGACAGTATGGGGGAGGTAATGGGAGTGAGTGGTTGAGGACAGGGGGGAGGGATTCGGGGAACAAACAACACACTTGGTGAACACAGGAGTGAATAGTTGTCTGTTGATGATCTATAAGGTGATGTCATTGTTTTGACTGATGTGCACTGTACTCATGCTGGGAAAAACCATGTTGTACACGGTAAAGAGGTGTAATGATTGAACGTGAATATAGAAAGGAAAAAAAATGGCAGAGGGGGGAAAAAAAAGCAAGAGAACAAATAGAGAGGCATAATGTTGGTGAGACACAGATATGGTCTATTACCTGTTGATGATGTGTATAGTAGTCTCAGCTGGATTGGTCTGAGAAGTGTTTCATGTTGGGTAAAGTCTTTTCACTAGCCAAATGATAAGTAGAGATTGACTCTTTATAGGAATAATTGGAATAACAATAATAACAACCGAGAAGGATGATGAGGAGCTATTGGATGATGAAATGGGGATTGTAGTGTCTCAGTATTGACTGATTGGCGTGGTATTCCTTCTGGAGAAAGAAATGTGATACACTGTAAAGTTATATGTAATTCAATGCTAAATGGACAAGATTATGATGATAATAAATAAATAAATAAATAAATAAATAAATAAAAAAGATAGACAAGGATATTCTGTGGAAAATTAAAAGGTCAGTACCTTAAAATAAAAAAAAAAAGTCAAGGACACAAACCAAGCTTTTATAGATTCAAAGGCATAGAAACTATATCCAGCATCTTCTCTGACCATGATGGAATTAAACTTGATATTAATTTCAAGAAACATTCTCAAAAATACATAAGCACATGTAAACTAAACAACCTAATTCTGAATGACTTCTGAAATACTGAATAAATTAAGTCTGAAATTTTAAAAAATATGAAAACAAATTATAATGAGTACATGAGTTTCAATAAACTATGGGACATGGCAAAAACAGTCATAAAAAGGGAAATTCATAGCAATTAGTGCATATAAAAAAAGATGGAAAGGAGCAAATAGACAACCTAATATCATGACTCAGGGAATTTAAAAACAACAAAAGGGACCAGCAGTTAGCATAATGGCTATGTCGCTGGACTCCCACGTAGTTGACTGCGGTTTGAGTCCCAGACCTGGTGGCTTAAACTCATGCTGGTCATGTGTGCATGCATGCCCAAGATCCTGAGAAGAGAATGGAGGAGAAGGGATTGTGGTGTGGCCATCCCCCCCGGGGGGGGTGATTTCTCGCTTTCTGTCTCTTTGTCTCTCTCTGTCTTTCAGCGAGTGCATGCGCTCTGTAGCAAAAACATCTAAAAACAACAACAACAACCAAAAAAAACTGCCAGGAGAAAAAAAATAATAAAGTTTTGATCAGAAATAAACAAAACAGAAAATAAATGAACTATACAGGAAATAAATAAAAGCAAAAGCTTGTTCTTTGAAAAGATGAACATTATTGACATACCAATGTCTAGACTGATTAAGAAGAAGAAGGAAAGTAGCCAGATAAATCAAATATATAATGAAACAGGAAGCATTACAACAGACAAAATAGAAACCCAAAACATGATTAGAGGATAATATGAGCGACTATATGCCAACAAACAAGAGAACGTGGAAGAGATGGACAAATTCCTGGATAAATATAATTGACAAAGATTGAATCAGGAAGACATAGAAAACCTGAATAGATCCACACCAAGACAGGAGATTGAACTGGTAATAAAAAACCTCCCAACAAAGAAAAGCCCAGGTCCAGATGGCTTCACTTTTGAATTCTACATAACTTTTAAGGAAGAGTTTACCCTTATTCTACTCAAATTAATTCAAAAGATCCAAAAGAAAGGAAACCTTGCAAATTCATTCTGTGAAGCCTCCATCATCCTCATTCCCCAAACAGATAAAGACATGACAAAAGGAAAACTACAGACCAATATCTCTGATGAATATAGATGCAAAAATTCTCAACAAGGATACTTACGAATTGTTTCTAGCAACATATAACGAAGATTATTCATCATGACCAGGTAGGCTTTATTCCAGGGATGCAAGGGTGGTTCAACATATGCAAGATCATAAATATAATACACTATATTAGCAGAAATAAAGATAAAAACTGTATGATCATTTCAATTGATGCAGATAAAGCATTTGATAAAATATGACATACCTTCATGATTAAGATTCTTAGAAAGATTGGTATAGAAGGGTCATTTCTCAACACAATAAAAGCCATATATGAAAAACTTTAGCTAACATATTGAAAGGGGAAAAGCTAGAAGCTTTTCCACTAAAAACTGGTACTTGACAAGATTGCCTACCTCCCCATTGCTTTTTAACATTGTGCTGGAATTCTTAGCCAATGCAATAAGAAAAGAGAATAAAATAAAAATGTATTCAAATAGGCAACAAGGAGTGAGAATATCTTTATTTGAAGATGACACGATGGCATACTTAGAAGACACAAAAGTTTCCATGAAAATACTTCTCGAGAGACCAGCAGTTAGTGTAATGACTATGTCGCTGAACTCTCATGTAGTCAACCGCAGTTTGAGTCCTGGACCCGGTGGCTTAAACTCATGCTGGATTTGTGTGCATGAGTGCCCAAGATCCCAAGAGGAGAATGGAGGACAAGGGATTGCGGCATGGCCATCCCCCCTGGGGAGTGATTTCTTGCTTTCTGTCTCTCTCTGTCTTTCTGGTGAGCACATGCACCCTATAGCAAAGACCTCTCAAAAAAAAATTTCTTGAAATAATAAATAAATACAGTAAAGTGGTAGGATACAAAATCAACATCCAAAAATCTATAGCACTTTTATATACAAAAAATAAGTTGAATGAAGTAGATTTGAAGAAAAGAATACCTTGCTCCATAGTCACTAAATGTCTAAGATACTTAGGGATAAACCTAACTAAAGAAGTCAAAGAACTTTAGAAAGAAAACTATAAAAATCTTTAAAAAGATTTTGAAAATGTTACAAAAAAGTAGAAGGACATCCCTTGTTCCTGGATTGGAAGAATTAATATAATCAAAATGTCAATTCTACCCAAATTAATTTACATATTTAATGCAATTTCAATCAAAATACCAGAGATATTTTTCACAGATCGAGAAAAGAGAATCATAGAATTTGTCTGGAATCATAAAATACCTCGTATTGCCAAAGCAGTCCTGTGCAAGAAGAGTGGAGTGGGCAGCATATCACTCCCCAACCCCAAAATATACTATGAAGCTATGATTATCAAAACAGCATGGTATTAGCACAAAAACAGACAGGTGGACCAATGGAATAGAATAGAGACCCCAGAAATAAACCCCTAAGCTTACAACCAACTGATTTTTTACAAACGGATACCAGTCAATCCACTGGGAAAAGAAAAACCTCTTTAGCAAATAGTGCTGGGAAAACTGTGTATCCTCCTGGAAAAAGATGAAACTAAATCCCCATCTTTCACCATTAACAAAAATCAACTCAAAATGTATCACAGATCTGAACCTATGACCTCAAAATATTAAACTACTTGTGGAAAACTCTGAGGGAACTCTGGGAGACATTGAGGTAGGCAAAGACTTCTTTAATAAGACTTCCAAATTATAGGCAATAATCCCTAAAATATACTAGTGTGACAATATCAGATTAAGAAGTGTCTGCACAGCAAATGGCACAGTAATTAGTGTGAACTGACAACCCTCAGAATGGGAGAATATTTTTGTAAACTATATCTCAGATAAGGGATCAATAACTAGAATACACAGAGAATTTAAGCAGCTTATCCACCTCCCCAAATTAATCCAATGAAAAGATAAGGAAAATTAGCTGAACAAAAATCTCTCTAAGAAATACATATGAATATCCAAAAAGCATATGAGAAAATGCTCAACATCCCTCATTATAAGAGAAATGCAGATTAAAACCACAATGAGATACCACTTAACCCCTATCAGAATGGCTGCCTGTGGCTGCAAGTCCTAACGGCCAGTACCCGACACTCATCCCTACCCCTGCTAGTCTCTGGATTTCAGGTTTGTTTCTTGGAACTTTAAGATGAACTTGCACCCCTCCCCACTCCATTTGGAGACAGGTTCAAGTCAGCGGCAGTGCCAGACACCAGGCCGCCTGTGGCTGCAGGCCCTATCAGCCAGGAACCATCACTCATCCTCTGCTCTTTCCCCATTGGCTTTTGGACTCTCAGAATCTCAGTATTTTGAATAGCGCGTGGCGTGCAATGCGCTGAGCGATTATTTATCTTCCCTTGAGGTGAAGCTTGTTAGGTCAGTTGGAGGCTCACCACCCCTTAGAAACAAGGAGGTCTTTGGACCACGGAAAAAAGAGTTCAAAAACTAAGAAAGTGGCCAACTTAATCATAGGGACAAGTCTGGAGTTGAATATTATATCCCAGAATTTAATAGGAAAAATGGAAGCAGAAGATAAATTACATGAGACTGATTGATAGGTTCATGCACCTACCATTTGAACAGAATCCAAACTGGTTTTTTTTTTTTTTTTGAAAGGTTTTTGCTATAGGGCGCGTGTGCTCGCCAGACAGACAGAGAGAGACAGAGAGACAGAAAGCGAGAAATCAACCCCCGGGGGGATGGTCATGCCACAATCCCTTCTCCTCCATTCTCCTCTCGGGATCTTGGGCACGCACGCACACACGCCCGGCGTGAGTTCTAAGCCACCGGGTCTGGGACGCGAACCGCGGTCGACTACGTGGGAGTCCAGCGACATAGCCATTACGCTAACTGCTGGTTCCCAAAACTGGTTTTCTTAATAATACCATGTGAACTTACCATTGAAAGTAGTTAGATTATTTAAGAAATTGTGTGATCAATACAATGTGGGTGGAAAAGGAATAGAAGACAATTGTAGACACCAGAGACAGTGGGAGAAGAGGGTGGGAAAGGACAGAGGGTCAGAAAGAGGGGTAAAAAACTCTAGGAAGTATAAATGGAAAATTTTGGATAATAATATGCATGATTATGTCACTATGCAGTATATTCTGAATGGGAAATCACATTTTGTATGCTGTGATGATGCTTAGGGAAAAAATGTAAATTAAGTTACAAAAAAAAGAAAAGTTTCAGGAAAAAAAAATCCATTCGATGACCGCAGTTAAGATATATAGCCCCAGCTAGGTGCTACTTTATAGGATGCCTAAAGTTAGACTTGTGTTCATGGAAATGTATATACCAGCTGTGTTTACTATGAAAATATTTAGATTAATTAAGATCTTTAGTAATTCAATAAATAATGGGGGAAAAACAGTATAGAAAGTAAACATAGATACCAGAGACAGTGTGGGAAGAGAGTGGGAGATGGCTGAGGGTAAGAGATAGGGAATCAAGGATGGAGGGAAAAAAGCAAAACATACAGGAAACAAGAAATGGAAAATTATTTGTTGACAATAACATGTATCTTGATGTGCTTGATTGAGACAATATACAGAGTACTCTGGATGGAAAATCTCATTTTGTATGCTGTAATGATGTACAGTGAATGAATGTAAACAAATACATTTAAATTAAAAAAAAAACAATAAATACAGAGGAAAAAAAAAAAACAATTTCAACAAAGAATACTACACCTGGCAAGATTATATTTCATATGGGGAAAAAAGATAAAAACATTCTCAGATAAACAAAATATGAAGGAATTTACAAACTTCCAACCAGCTCTTCAAGTGGATCTTGCTATAGGGCACATGCGCTCGCCAGACAGACAGAGAGACAGAGAGACAGAAAGAGAGAAACCACCCCCCAGGGGGGATGGCCATGTCGCAATCCCTTCTCCTCCATTCTCCTCTCAGGATCTTGGGCACGCACGCACATGTGCCCGGCGTGAGTTTAAGCCACCGGGTCCGGGATGCGAACTACAGTCAACTACATGGGAGTCCAGGGACATAGCCATGATGCCAACTGCTGGTCCCTTCAAGTGGATCTTAAGGGAGTACTATACCAGGAAAACTAAAAAGTCAGACAGACAGTTATAAGAGAATAAAAAGCAGCCAAGAAAATGGCTCACTTAATGATAGGAACAAATCTAGAAATAATGATAATAACATTGAATGTCAATGGATTAAATTCTCCAATTAAGAGACACAGACTCGCTGAATGAATAAAAAAAAACAGAAACCCTGAACATGTTATGTACAAGAAACTCACCTTATGGATAAAGACATACATAGACTAAAAGTGAGGGGCTGGAAAAAGATATTCCATGCATATGGAAATAAAAAAAGGGCTGGAGTTGCGATATTGATTTCAGACGAAATAGGCTTCAAGACAAAGACTGTAAAAAGAGACAGAGAAGGGAACTATATAATAGTAAATGTGATAATCCAGCAAGAAGACATAACGCTTGTAAATATGTATTCACCCAAATCAGGAGCACCTAAATATGTGAAAAAATAACTGTTGGAGCTAAAAGGAGGGATAGGGAGAAACACTATAATTGTTGGGGATCTTAACACCCCATTATCTCCTTTAGACAGATGTTCTAGGTAAAAAATAAATAGAGAGGTACAGGACTAAGTAATACTATAAATAGAATGGGTTTGATAGATATCTATAGAACTTTCTACCTTAAGTCCACAAAATCGACATTTTTCTCACCCTGATATAGAAGATTTTTAAAGATTGACCATATGATAGGACACAAATCAAGCCTTTACAGATTCACAGGCATAGAAACTATATCCAGCATCTTCTCTGACCATGATGGAATTAAACTCAAGATTAATTTCAAGAAACACCCTCAAAAATACACAAACAAATGTAAACTGAACAACCTACTTCTGAATGACTTCTTAAATATTGAAGAAATTAAGTCTGAAATCAAAAAATTTATGGAAAGAAATGATAATGAGTACACAAGTTCCCATAATCTATGGGACACGGCAAAAGTAGTCATAAGAGGGAAGATCATAGCAACTAGTGTGCATAAGAAAATGATGGAATGCTGGCAAATAGATGGCTTAACATCATGCCTCAAGGAATTCAAAAAACAACAACAACAACAAAAACCAGGGGAAAATGCCAGGTGAAAAGAAACAATAAAGGAATGAGCAGAAATAAATGAAATAGAAAATAAACAAACCACACAGAAAATAAGTAAAAGCAAAAGCTGGCTCTTCGAAAAGATTAACGAGATAGATACATCATTGGCTAGACTGATAAAGAAAAAGAAAGAAAGAAACCAGATAAATCAAATATGCAAGAAAACAAGCAACATTACAACACACATAATAGAAATACAAAATATCATTAGAGGATACTATGAGTGACTATATGCCAACAAACAAGATAACATGGAGGAGATGGACAAATTCCTGGATGCATATTATCTACCAAGAATGAATCAGGAAACATGGAGGAGATGGACAAATTCCTGGATGCATATTATCTACCAAGAATGAATCAGGAAACATAGAAAACCGGAATAGACCTATAACAAGCCAGGAGATTGAATCAGTAATAAATAACCTCCCAGCAAAGAAAAGCCCAAATTCAGTGGGGTTCACTTCTGAATTCTACAAAACCTTTAAGGAAGAGTTAGTCTCTATCCTACTCAAATTATTTCTAAAGATTCTCCATCATCCTCATTCCCCAAACAGATAAGGACATGACAAAAAAGGAAAACTATAGACCAATATCGTTGATGAATATAGATGCAAAATTTCTCAACAAGATACTCACAAATCATATCCAACAACATATAACAAACATTATTCATCACGACCAGGTAGGCTTTAACCCAAGGATGCAAGGGTGCTTCAACATACACAAGACCATAAATGTAATACACCACATTAAGAGAAATAAAGATAATCATATGATCACTTCAATTGATGCAGAGAAAGCATTTGATAAAATACAACATTCTTTCATGATTAAGACCCTCAGTATGATTGGTATAGAAGGGTCATTTCTCAACACAATAAAAGCCATCTATGAAAAACCTACAGCTAACATTATACTGAATGGGGAAAAGCTGATAGCATTTCAACTAAAAACTGGTACTAGGCAAGGCTGCCCACTTTTTCCACTGCTCTTTAATATAGTGCTGGAAGTCTTAGCTAATGCGATCAGAAAAGTGAACAATATAAAAGGCATTTAAATAGACAAAGAAGAGTCGAAAATATCTTTATTCGCAGATGATATGATGGTATACTTAGAAGACCCAAAGGTCTCCATGAAAAGATTTCTCGAAGTAATAAGTGAATATAGTAAAGTGGCAGGATACAAAATGAACATCCAAAAGTCTATAGCATTTCTTTTTTTTTTTAATTTTTATTTATTTATTTATTTATTTTTTATTATCTATTTTTTTATTACATTGAATTACATAAAACTTTACAGTGTATTACATTGCTTTTTCAAAAGGGAATGCCATGCATGTCAGTCAGTACAGAGACATTAATCTCCCTGCTTCAACATTCAATATCTTTCCTATGTTTCCCCCAATCATTATTATTATTATTCTAATTATTTTTTATGATAAACATGATTTTTTTCTTTCTTTTTCCCATTATCAGATCATAAAGTTCCCAACAATAGGAAACGTAGACTGCACTCAGGGCTGGACCAAGGGTGGGTCTCATGCAGCCCCGCAAATGTAGGTGAATCTCCATGGAACACAGTTTCAGGAACGCAGCTCAGGAAAGCAGAGACGGCCATCAGCGGTTGTGGCACGCGGGGCAGATCCCGGCCACGGCCTGCGGGGCAGAGCCCCGGCCCTGGCACGCGGGGCAGACCCCCGGCCACAGCCCACGGGGCAGAGCCCCGGCCACGGCACGCGGGGCATAACCCCGGCCACGGCACGCGGGGGCAGACCCCGGCCACAGCACGCGGGACAGAGCCCCGGCCACGGCACGCGGGGCAGACCCCGGCCACGGCACGCGGAGCAGAGTCCCGGTCGGGCCGGACTTCCGGATAGGGCATGCGGAGCAGAGCCCCGGCCATGGCACGCGGGGCAGACCCCGGCCACGGCACGCGGGGCAGAACCCCGGCCACGGCACGCGGGGCAGAGCCCCGGCCACGGCACGCGGGGCAGAGCCCGGCCATGGCACGCGGGGCAGAGCCCCGGCCACGGCACGCGGGGCAGGGCCCCGGCCACGACACGCGGGGCAGGGCCCCGGCCACGGCACGCGGGGCAGGCCCCGGCCACGGCACGCGGGGCAGAGCCCCGGTCGGGCCGGACCTCCGGATAGGGCATGCGGAGCAGAGCCCCGGTCACGGCACGCGGGGTAGACCCCGGCCAAGGCACGCAGGGCAGACCCCGGCCACGGCACGCGGGGTCAGAGCCCCGGTCACGGCACACGGGGCAGAGCCCCAGCCACGGCACGCGGGGCAGACCCCGGCCAAGGCACGCGGGGCAGACCCTGGCCACGGCACGCGGGGCAGACCCCGGCCACAGCACACAGGACAGAGCCCCGGCCACGGCACGCGGGGCAGAGCCCGTCGGGCCGGACCTCCAGACAGGGCACGTGGAGCGGAGCCCCCGTGCCCTGACCCCGCACCCCAGCACGTGGAGTGGAGCCCCTGCGCCCGCCTCCCCACCCCCGCGCGCCGGCATGTGGAGCGGAGCCCCCGCCTGCCGCCACTGGACGTTTAATTGTATCTAGTACTTCTTGCATATTATTCTCAAAGTTTTGGGCCGTTTTCTCAGTCTTTATGGTGGACCTTTCTAGGCCAGCCATTTTCTCTTCTACATTAGAGATTCCATTTTCTGAATGATCTAGTCTGCTTTTAATACTTTCAAGGGAGATTTTGACTTCTTGTATTATATCCTTCATCTCTAACAGCTCCATCTGATTCTTTTGTAAAGTGTGAAAATCCTCTTTTAGATCTTGCATGAATTTCCTCACCTCCTAGAACTCTTCAACTCCTTTCTCCTTCCCCTTCAGCAGTTCCTTGTCTCTCTTCTCTTCGATCTCTGTTAGCTTTGCCATTATGAATGATCTGAATTGTTTATCAGACATTTCCATGAATTCCCTTGAACTGTGTGTGGATGAAGAGGAGCTATCCATTTCAATTGGAGGAGAGGCATTTTCTTGCTTCTCCATATTTCTTGTGGTCCTGTAGCGATTTCTAGTCATCTGGTGAATGGTCGGTTTCTTCCCAAACTTTTGAAGTTTAATATGAGGGTTGGGAAGTGTGCAGAAAAGGAAGCAGAGAGAGGGAAACAATACCAACAACAACAAAAAAAAAACAGACAAGAAACAGAGAAAAAGAAGAGAAAAGCTTTGGAATTCATCTAAAAAAGAAAAATTAATATTAAAAAAATTTCAATAAAAATCAAAAATTAGAAAACCGTGTGGTGCGCTAGCGCGCCGCGTGAAATGTCTAGATCTCAGGAGCCATTGAGCAGACTGTCTCTTGAAGAAGGGCTGTTCTGGGAGGAGCAGAGGGGATTATTAACAAAACAAAGGCCTAGGAGGGAGGGGCCAAAGGGCCCTGTAAGACGCCTCACCTTAAAAAATTCTAAAACGCAAAAATTAAAAAAAAAGACAGAGAGAGAGAGAGAGAGAGAGAGAGGTAGAGAGAGACAAAGATTGATTCAGAGACAGGAGATATGAAAGGGGTTTTCCTACCACGTGGGTTTTGTATGCTGGAGGCCCAGTTAGGAGTGGGACATCTTCCTTTCTCCCAGCATGTCTAGATCTCAGGAGCCATTGAGCAGACTGTCTCTTGAAGAAGGGCTGTTCACGTGGGTTTTGTATGCTGGAGGCCCAGTTAGGAGTGGGACATCTTCCTTTCTCCCAGCATGTCTAGATCTCAGGAGCCATTGAGCAGACTCTATAGCATTTCTATATATGAACAACTTGAATGAAGTAGAGCTGAAGAAAGGAATCCCTTTTACCGTAGCCACAAGATACTTAGGGATAAACCTAACTAAGGAAGTCAAAAGCCTTTATAAAGAAAACTATGAAAATCTTAAAAAGAAGTTGAAAGAGACATAAAAAAGTGGAAGGACATCTCATGTTCCTGGATTGGAAGAATTAACATAATCAAAACGGCAATTCTACCCAAATTAATCTACATGTTTAATGCAATTCCAATTAAAATACCAGAGATATTCTTCACAGATCTAGAAAAGACAGTCATAGAATTTGGAATCATAAAATACCTTGTATTGCCAAAGCAATCTTGTGCAAGAAGAGTGGAGTGGGAGACTTATCACTCCCTGATCCCAAGATATACTATAAAGCTATGATCATCAAAACAGCATGGTATTGGCACAAAATCAGACATGTGGACCAATGGAATAGAATAGAGACCCCAGACATAACCCCCAAAGCTTACAGCTAACTGATTTTTAACAAAGGATACCAATCAATCCATTGGGAAAAGGAAAAACCTCTTTAGTAAATTTTGCTGAACAAATTGGGTATCCATCTGAAGAAACATAAAACTGAACCCTCATCTCTCACCATTAACAAAAGTCAACTCAAAATGGATCAAAGATCTGAACCTAAGAACTCAAACTATAAAACTACTGCTGGAAAATGCTAGGTAATCTCTGGGAGACGTTGGAGTAGACAAAGACTTCTTATGTAAGATTCTCAAAGCACAGGCAATAATCCCTAAAATAGACAAGTGGGACTAAATCAGACTAAAAAGTTTCTGCAGAGTAAAGGACATAGTAACAAGAGTGAATCATCAACCTCATAATGGGAGAGTATTTTTGTAAAATATGCCTCAGACAAGGGACTACAAACCATAATACAGAGGAAACTCAAGCACCTTATGGGGAAAAAAATGATCAACCCAATTAAAAGATGGGAAAATGAGCTGAACAAAAATATCTCTAAGGAAGACTTACGAACAGCCAAAAAGCATCGAGGAAATGCTCATCATTCCTCATCATAAGGGAGATGCAGATTAAAACCACAGTGAGATACCACCTAACCTCAGTCAGAATGGCAAAGATTAAAATATAAAAAGTGATAAGTGTTGGCAGGGATGTGGTGAAAAGGGAACTCTCCTACACTGTTGGTGGGAATGTAAACTGGTTCAGCCACTGTGGAGAACAATATGGAGGTTCTTCAGAGACCTACAAATAGAACTACCATTTGATCCAGTAATCCCACTTTTGGGTATCTACCCAAAGGACAGGAGAACACTCAGTCAGAAAAGCGCTTGCACATCAATGTTTATTGCAGCTTTATTTATGATCGCTAAGACATGGAACCAATCCAAATGCCCACAAACAGATGAATGGATTGAAAAAGTGTGGCACATATACTCTATGGAATACTACTCAGCCATAAAAAAACAACAAGACCCTGTAATTTGATAGAAAGTGGTCATATATGGAAGATCTATTACTGAGTGAGGTAAGCCGGGATATGAAAGAAAGATATTGTATGTATCCACTTAATATATATCAACTATCCACACTTTATGTTAGAGATTGAAATAAAAAGTCTTTTTATAAACAAAATTATACATAGTGATTGTTTTAAAAATATTTGGAATAATAATTATAATCTGGAGAAAAATGAAAAGCTATTGGATGATTATGATGGGGATTTTAATGTCTTTGTATTGACTGATATAAATGGTATTCCTTCTGAAAAAAATGTAATACACTGTAAATGTATATGTGATTCAATGTAGTATAAACAAGATTATGATAATAATTTTTAAAAAATTTTAAAAAGCCCAATAACCAAGAAGCTAAGCCTTTAAAAAATGTGCAAAAAGGCTAAATTTATAAATACAAAAAATGATAATTGTTGGTGGGGTTGTGGTGAAAGGGGAACTCTCTTATACTGTTTGTGGTAATGTAAATTGGTCTAGCCACTGTGGAGAACAAGATGGAGATATCTCAATGTTCTACAGATAGAACTACCATTTGATCCAGCAATCCCACTTCTGTATATCTACCCAAAGAACAGGAGAATGCTCAGTCAGAATAGTGCCTGCACATCAATGCTCTTTACAGCATTATTTACAATTGCTAAGACATGGAACCAACCTAAATGTCCACAAACAAATGAGTGGATGGAAAAAGTGTGGCACATGTACTCTATGGAATACTATTCAGCCATAAAAAAACATCAAGACCCTGACATTTGATAGAAAGTGTTCAAATATGGAAGATTTATTGCTTAGTGGAGCAAGCCAGGCTATGAAAGAAAGATGTCATATGTATCCGGTTAATATAAACTGACTATCTACACTTTGTGGTAGAGATTGAAATATTGGAGGGCATAAAAGCAGTGAAAATAGTTAGTGATGATGAAGACATTTTGAAAGGGGGGAAGAAGGGAAGAGTGTAGAGAAGGATAGCATGAAAAAAATAGAGATACATGACATTTACGGAGCAAGGAAATGGTTTATTACCTGTTGATGACAACATGTATAGTATCATGTTATCATGAACTGGTCTGAAAAGTATTTCATGTTAGGTAAATTCTCTTTACTAGCCAAATGATGTATGGTGATTGAATATTTAAAATAAAATAATGAGAATTAAAATAATAATTATAATCTCAAAAACATATTCGATAATGATGTTGTGAATAGTAATGTTTTTGTCTTGATTGATATGCATGGTAATCATGCTGGGAAAAGAAATGTTATACACTGTAAAAATATATGATATTAAATATAATGTAAAAAACCATAATTAAGGTTGATTCCAATCTAATTATGGTTTGAAAAACTGAATGGATTGAAAAACTGTGGCACATATACTCTATGGAATACTATTCAGCCACTAAGAACAACAAAACCCTGGCTTTTGGCAGAAAATGGAAGAATATGGAAGATTTACTGCTGAGTGAAGCAAACCAGGCTATGAAAGAGAAACACTGTATGTCTCCACTTAATATAAACCAAATGTCCACACTCTATAACTGAAGTGGACAGGCTATAGGATGTACAAACACAAGAGATGGATGTGAATGCCAGATGTGGTGTGTGTGGAGGAGTGGGGCCTGGGGAAAAACATTTGGAGGAGGGATAAAAAGACAGCATTGTTGAGACAGGGAGGTAGTGTTGTTATATTTTGATCAACTGGACTGGGGAGAAATGTTCACATATTGAAATGATCACCTTGTAAGCTAAATAATGTGATTGAATGTATTAAAAAGGCAAATAAAAAATAAAATAAACCATAATTTAAAAAGAAAAAAGGAAAGAATCAAATATAACTTCTTGAGTTTGAGGCTGTAATGGAGGAGATCAATACTTCATCTTAAAAGTATTGAAAAGTAAATTAGATCATTCAGAAGATCAAATCTTGAATGAAGAATACAAAATCTCTGACCTAGAAAATATCACCAAGAAGAATGAAAACATATTCTCCCAAAATGAAGATAATATAAGGGAAATGCTAGATACCATTAAATGCCCAAACATTTGAATAAGTGGTATCCCAGAAGGTGAAAAATCTAATAAGGGCATTGATAATCTATTGCATAAAATCCTGGAAGAAAACTTTTCAAACCTAGAAAAGCATTCAAACATCCAGGCCAAAGAAATACAAAGCTCCCCAAATAAGATCAATGCAAGAAGATCCTCTCCACAGCACATCACAGCTAGACTGGCCAAAATTGCAGATAAAGATAAGATTCTAAAAAGGGCAAAAGAAAATGTCAAGTTACTTACAAAGGCTATCCCATAAGGTTAACATCAGACTTCACATCTAAACAATTCAAGCAAGGAAAGAATGGGAAAATATGTTCAAAATATTAAAAAAATTTAAACCAAGATTACTACATTCAGTAAGATTATCCTTCAAATGAGTAGAAAAGATAAAAAGATTCTCAGGTAAACAAAGCCTGAAAGAATTTACCAACACCAGACCAGCTCTTCAAGAAGTACTGAAGGGAGTGCTATTCCAGGAAATCTAAAGAAAGACAGAAATAAGAGAACAAAAAACAACTTAAAAAATGGCTAACATAATGACAGGGAGAAGTCCTGAAATATTGAAAATAACATAGAATGGTAGTGGTTTAAATTCTCCAATCAAAAGACACAGACTGGCTGAAAAGAAAAAGAAATGACTGCAACACACTACTTGTTCGGGATCTCAGTAACCCGTTGTCTCCTTTGGACATATCATCAAGACAAAAATTAAGCAGAGATACAGGATCTAAATGACACCACAAATCAAATGGACTTGACAGACATCTATAGAACCTTTCATCAAAAACCATGAAATGTACATTTTTATGCTGTGGGAAGAGGTTGGGGGAAAAGGGAGAGCGAGAGAAAGAGTATCAAGGAGAAAAATAGATTTGCAAGACAGTTACGGGCACAGAAATGGATTATTATCTGTTGATGATAACCTGTATTGTATCTTCAACTGGACTGGTGTGAAGTGTATTCATATTGAGTAAATTTACTTACTTTACAAGTTGTAGGAATGTATAGTGGTTAATACATAAAATAAATTAACAATAAAAAAAGTGGAAGGACATCCCGTGTTCCTATAGGAAGAATTAATAGAATCAAAATGGCAATTATACCCAAATTAATGCACATATTTAATGCAGTCCAAATCAACTTACCAGAGTCATTCTTCACAGATTTATAAAAAACAATCAGAGAATTTATCTGGAATCAAGAAAGACACCATATTGCCAAGGTAATCCTGTGCAAGAAGAGTGAAGTAGAAGGTATCTCACTACCTGACCCCAAAATATATTACAAAGCTGTGATAATCAAAACAGCATGGTACTGTCACAAAAACAGGTATGTAGACCAATGGAACAGAATAGGGAGCCCAGAAATAATTCTCAAATTGTACCATCAACTGATTTTTGACAAATATCACCAATCAATCCAGTGGGGAAAACAAAACCTCTTTAGCAAAAGATGCAGGCAATACTAGGTATTCACCTGCAGAAAGATAAAACTGGACCCCTATCTCTCACTATTGACATAAATCAACTCAAAATGGATCAAATATATTAACTTAAGACCTCAAATTATGAAACTACTCGTGGAAGAACACAGGATAAACTCTTAGGGACACAGTAGTAGGCAAAGCCTTTTTGAACAAGACTGCAAAGCACATACAATAATCCCAACAATAGATAAGTGGGATTACATAAAATTAAATAGTTTCTGCACAGAATAAAGAAACAATAGAGTGAATCAACAACTCTCACAATGGGAGAATATATTTGCAAACTATGCCTCAGATAAGGGACTGATAACCAGAATATAAATATAAATATAAATATAAATATAAATATAAATATAAATATAACTCAAATAACTTTCCTGAATAAAAACAATTGACTCAATTTAAAAATGGGCAAATGTCTGAACAGACAGTAAAGAAGACTTACAAATGACCAAAAAGCATGTAAAAAAATGCTCAATATCTCTTACATAAAGGAGGTGCAAATAAAAACTACAATGAGATATCACCTAACCCCAGTTAGAATGGCTAAAATTAAGAAAATAAAGAATGATAAGTACTGGTGAAGTTGTGGTGAAAGGGGAACACTCCTACACTGTTGGTGGGTATGTAAAGTAGTCTAGACACTGTGGAGAACAATATGGAGGTTCCTCAAAGACTTACAAATAGAACTATTGTATGATCCAACAAAACCACTCCTGGATACCTACCCACAGGATAGAAAAACATTCAGTCAGAAAAATCACTTGCACATCTATATTTATTGTGGCATTATTCACAATTTCTAAGACATGGAGCCAACCTAAATGTCCACAATCAGATGAATGGATTGAGAACATATACACTACATAATACTACTCAGCCATACATAAAGAACAATGAGACCCTGGCATGTGATAGAAAGCAGAAAAATATAAAAAAATTACACTTGATCAGAAGACATCTTCATGGCTCCTGAAAACTAGTGATTTCAGGGGAATAGGAGAAAAGATTTTCCACTGAGAATTCAGCCTCCAGCCCACAAACTCGCGAGGTAGGCAGACTTTCAAGCCTCCTGTCTCTGTCTCTGTCTTTGTCTCTCTCTACCTCTGTCTCTGTCTTCTCATTTTTTTGTAAATTTTTCTTTTTAAAATTTTTTTAAAGAAAGCAGTTTCTGGGCTTTCAGCCCCTCCTTTCCCCTTATCTTGTTAATAATCCCCTCTCCTTTTTCCAACCCAGGAGAGGCAAGGGAGCAGGACATCAAAAGACACCTTCATGGCTCCTGAGAACCGCACGCCATGTGGTTTTCTAATTTTTGCTTTTTTTTTTTTTAAAAAAAAAGTAGGAGCCTGGTGCCCCAGCCGCCGCCTGCATTGCCGCCGCTGCTGTCCCGCGACAACCACTGCCACCCCCTGCCCTGCAGCCGCCGCCACCACCACCGCCTGTGTCGCCGCTGCCTCGGGACCGGCTGTATGATTAGGCCACAATCTTCAATGAGTAAACATATTCCTCAGTTTTGTGGTGTTCTTGGTCACACATTTATGGAGTTTCTCAAGGGCAGTGGAGATTACTGCCAGGCACAGCACGATCTTTATGCAGACAAGTGAACTGTAGAAATTGATTACTACTCCACCAAGAAGCCCCCGCAAGCGTGCTTAACCTGGACACAGAAGTTGAATTGAGATCTGCAGAGCATTTTACAAGAGTTCTGACCTGGATGGGGTAAACCTCAGTGCACTTCCTTTCCATTGCCTCAGTATTACTGGATTGAAGAATTGCTGCTTCTTGTTAGGAGGTTCATTTCATTTCTCATTACTGTCAACTTCATACTCAAAGCACTGAGAATTTCAAATGGAGTATATAGAAGTAGACTTCAGTTTCTTTGCATCATTTCTGTATTCAGTTTTTAAAATTCTCTCATAACCCTATTGAGTGTTTTTTAACTAAATTAACATGGCTCGAATCAACCGCCCAGCTCCAGTAGAAGTCACATACAAGAACATGAGATTTCTTATTACACATAATCCAACCAATGCGACCTTAAACAAATTTATAGAAGAACTTAAGAAGTATGGAGTTACCACAATAGTAAGAGTATGTGAAGCAATTTATGACACAACACTTGTGGAGAAAGAAGGCATCCATGTTCTTGATTGGCCTTTTGATGATGGTGCACCACCATCCAACCAGATTGTTGATGACTGGTTAAGTCTTGTAAAAATTAAGTTTTGTGAAGAACCTGGTTGTTATATTGCTGTTCATTGTGTTGCAGGCCTTGGGAGAGCTCCAGTGCTAGTTGCCCTAGCATTAATTGAAGGTGGAATGAAATATGAAGATGCAGTACAATTCATAAGACAAAAGCGGCGTGGAGCTTTTAACAGCAAGCAACTTTTATATTTGAAGTATCGTCCTAAAATGCAGCTGCGCTTCAAAGACTCCAATGGTCATAGAAACAACTGTTGCGTTCAATAAAACTGCAGGGCCTGATGCTATTCCCTTGGAAGTGGAACTTGAGACAGGACCGGATTTGTCATATGTATTAGCCAACGTGTTGGCTTGGTGAAAAAGTCTAATGAAGCTTCCATGGGAGTATTGAAAAAGCAGTTTTACCAGGCTGCAAAGCTTGGTATCTTAAGGTTATAATCAACCTATTTGGACACTTAACAAAAGATTCTTGCTGTTGAGCATTTAAAATGTGCTTATTATTTGTACCAATTGACCTTTCCTGAAATCATGTGGTATTATGTCTTTAAATCTATTCCCATGCCAGAATCTTATCAATATGTAAGAAATTTAGAAAGATTAGGTGCCAAAATACCAAGCACAATACTTGTATATTTTTAGTATCATACAGAACTAAAGTACCAGGAACTACAAATACTTTAGACCTTGTATGGTTTATTCCTTCAGTCATTTCAAACATTTCAAGTAGGGCCTGTGTGGTTATTTGCCTGCTCTCTTTGTTTACATCTCCCACATTCATACCAGTATACATCAGGTTTGCTTTAAACAATTTTTTTCTTTAGTTTTTACCAAGTGTTATGGTGATAATTTTATGTCTTTTTAAATCTCATTTTGTGCTGTTATGAAAAACCTCCATTTTGAAAATCTACATTGTACAGAAGCACATGTCTTTAATGTCTCAGACAAAAAAGAAAAAAAGCATTACAATTAATTTAATGTTTGCACTCTGAGGTGCAGCTTAACAGGGAGGGCCTGAAAAAAGAATGGGAGGGGGCTATTAAATATTTTTAGTAAAATGTTGCCTTTGTCTTGTGCAGAACATGTAGAATATGCTCTTTAATTTAGTAAATATTTTTTAAAGGTAGAAATGCTTTGTTGTTGTAGCTAAAACAATTCCTAATCATAAAATTTCTGAAATTCTTATTTTGTTCCATACTTAATGGAAGTTTACCAACTTTTTTTGTTTGAAGTGATTTTTTATCTTTCCAACCTCTTGCAAAAAAAATGTAGGTTTCTGCTAATGAATCAAGCAGATATCTAATATTTTATATGCCTTTTTTTTTTACTTTTTTTTTTTGGAGAGATTTTTGCTATAGGGCGCGTGTGCTCGCCGGACAGACAGAGAGAGACAGAGAGACAGAAAGCGAGAAATCACCCCCCAGGGGGGATGGCCACGCCGCAATCCCTTCTCCTCCATTCTCCTCTCAGGATCTTGGGCACGCACGCACACGCGCCCGGCGTGAGTTTTAAGTCACCAGGTCCGGGACGCGAACCGCGGTCGACTACTTGGGAATCCAGCGACATAGCCATTACGCTAACTGCTGGTTCCCTTTTATATGCCGTTTGAGCTGTGTAACTTAATATTTGGATACTTGATAATTTGTTTTAATATGTAATTGATAAAATGGTGATGTGTATTAATGTTAGTTCAACCACATATATTTATACTGTCTGGGAATGTGTGGTTATAGTTCTGTGGGAGAAATAATTTGTCAGTGTTCACCAGCTTGTAAAAACTTAGTGTGAGAGCTTAAACATCTAAATAAATAATGAAATGCAAAACAAAAAGTAATAATTTTTTTACGTTTTTTTCTTATCTTCTTCTCTGTTTCTGGTTGTTTTTGTTGCAGGTCTTTCTGTTTCTCTGTTTCCTGTTCTGCGCACTCCTGGATGCTCAGATTGAACTTCAAGTTTCGGAAGAAATGCACCATCCATCAGATGACCAAAAATCACTACAGGGCCACAAGAAATATAGGAAAGCAAGAAAATATATCTCCTCCAAGGGAAAAGAATAACTCCTCTTCATCCTTAGACAGTTCAATGGAAATCATGGAAATGTCTGATAAATAATTTAGGACATTCATTATGGTGAAGCTAACAGAGATGGAAGAGAAGAGAGACAATGAACTGCTGAAGAGGAAGGAGAAAGGAGCTGATGAGCTCTGGGAGGTGAGGAAATTCTTGCAAGTTCTAAAAGAGGAATTTCACACTTTACAAAAGAATCAAATGAAGAGATGAAGGCTATAATACAGGAAGTCAAAATCTCCCTTGAAAGTATTAAAAGCAGACTAGATCCTACAGAAAATAGAATCTCAGATGTAGAAGAGAAAATTGCTGGTCTAGAAAAATCCACCATGAAGACTGAAAAAAATTGTCCAAAAATTTGAGAATAATACATGAGAAGTACTAGATACCATCAAATGTCCAAACATCTGGATAATTGGCATCCCAGAAGGTGAAAAGACTCATAATGGCATTGATAATCTTTTCCATGAAATCCTGCAAGAAAACTTTCCAAACCTAGAGAGGCACTCAAAGATCCAGTCCCAAGAAATACAAAAGACCCCAAATAGAATCAATCCAAGAAGATCTTCTCCAAGACACATTATAGCCAGGTTGACCAAAACCACAGACAAAGACAAGATACTAAGTTTGGCAAGAGAAAAATGGCAAGTTACCTACAAAGGATATCCCATCAGGCTAACAGTGGACCTCTCATCAGAAACAATGTGAGTGAGGAAAGAATGGAAAAATATATTTAAAGAGTTAAGGGAAAAGCAATTTCAACCAAGAATACTTTACCCAGCAAGATTATCCTTCATATGGGAAGAAAAGACAAGAACATTCTCAGGTAAACAAAACCTGAAAAAATTTACCAGCATCAGACCAGATCTCCAAGAAGTTCTCAAGGGAGTGTTATGTCAGGAAAATTAAATACAGACACACAGAAATAAGAGTTCAAAAACTAAGAAAATTGCCAACTTAATCTTAGGGACAAGTCTGGAGTTGAATATTATATCCCAGAATTCAGTCAGGAAGATAGAACCACAGCAGAAGATAAATTAAGTACATGAGACTGAACTGGTGAAATAGCATTCTATGACTTTTGACTAAAATATTGCTTTTCTTCTAGGCTTTGTTGTCTGATTAAGAGTTTTTGTCCTGTCTTGAGGTGTCTATAGGTTCATGTACCTAGTATTTGAACAAAATACTAATCTGTTTCTAGGCTTTAGCTTTTAAGCAAATTTCCTTACCAATTCAAAACTGCTTTTCTTGAAATTACCAGCCGAACTTACTATTGAAAATAATTAGATTATCTAAGAAATTGTGTGATCAATAACATGTGTGTGTGGGGGGGAAGGAATGGAAGACAACTGTAGACATCAGAGATAGTGTGAGAAGAGGGTGGAAAAGGGCAGAGGGTCAGACTTAGTGGTAAATATATATATATATACACACACACACACACACACACGCATACACATGAAACTAGAAATGGAAAATTATTGATAACATGCATGATTAAGCCACTATACAGTATATTCTGGATGGGAAACCACATTTTATATGCTGTGACAACGCTTAGGGGATGGATGTAAATTACTTAATTTAAATAAAAGTTTCAGGAGAAAAAAAATCCTTATTTGATGACTGTAGTAAGATATATAGCCCCAGCCTGGTGCTACTTTATAGTATGTTCATTCTACTCACTGAGGTTTATGCCTAAAGTCAGACTTGTGTTCATAGATATGTATATTTCAGTTGTTCTTGCTATTTAAAATATTTAGATCAATTAAGATCTTTAGTGAGTCAATAAAATGGGGGGAAGGCATAGAAAGCATCCATAGATACCAGAACAGTGTGGGAGAAGGGTGGGAGATGTCAGAGGGTGAGAAATAAAGAATCAAGGATGGTAAAAAAAGCAAAATATACAGGAAAAAAGAAATGGGAAATTATTTGTTGATGATAACACATATGTTGATGTGCTTGACTGAGCCAATATACAGTGTATTCTGGATGGAAAATCTCATTTTGTATGCTGTAATGATGTACAGTGAATGAGTGTAAATAAATAAATTTAAATAAAAAAATTTACACTTAACTGAAACAAGGCAGATAATGAAAGAGAGGCATTGTATGTCCCCACTCAATATATACCAAATGTCATCACTCTATAGAAGAAACTGAGTGGTCAGAAAGTATAAAAGCATGGAGAGCAATGATGTACCGAAGACATTGGGATAAAAGTGTGGGAAATAGGGGAGGGTGAGAGAGAGGAAATCAAGGGGAAGAAAAAAAGAAGTAAAAGATTTTACAAACCAAAAATGAAAAGAAATCTGTTGATTACAATGTATATGGTAATATCTTTGGCTGGACCAATATGCAGAACATTCATGATGTGAAATTCATTTGGTATGTTGTAATGATACATAGTGCTTAAAAGTTCAAAATAAAATATTAAAAAGAGGAAAAAACTACAAAAGAAACTTTCATATTAACTCATCGTCTTACTTCTTGGTATTTATCCAAAGGATAGGAAAACACTCAATTGGAAAGAAATATGCACAATCCTATTTATTGCAACATTACTTACAATTGCTAAAACATGGAACCAACCTAAGTGTCCAAAATCTGATGAATGGGTTGACAAACTATGGCACATATATACTAAGAAGTATCACACAGCTATAAAAAACTATTAAATCCTATCATTTGTCCCAAAATAAATGAAAATAGAATGCTTAATGTTAAGTGAACTGAGCCAGACTTTGAAAGATACACATTGTATATCCCCACTCAATTTGTACTGAGTGTTACAGCAGAGACTAAAAGACTTGTGATGGTGGAGTGGATGAGTGTAAATACTAGAGACTGTAGGAAGAAGGGTACATGTTAGAAAGTGGATGGTGGAGGATGGGTGTGAGGTAAAATGGGAGGGAATATTTGACAGACAGAAAAACGTACAAAAGAAAGAAAGAAAAATAGAGCATGCTCATTATGAAACTTTAAAAAGTAATGAAAGAAAAGAAAAATAAATGTCTGAAGAGAATGCACACAAAAACATGGAAGGTTTAAACCTCAATATGTCAGTAGCCACTTCACAGTAAATAGACTTAAATGTTCCAGTTAGGAGATAGAAATTACCACACTGGGTAAAACAAGCTAAAAACAAAACCTGTTAAAGAGTATCAGCAAAAGCCTTGGAAAAACATAGTGGAGGACTAATCAAACCACTCCATTAAAGTCATGAACAAGACAAAGGAACTTCTATACTCCCAAAACACTGAGACAGAAGCCATTTTTAAATCTGCATACAGACACCAAAGCGACTGAAGCTATGCTCTAAATACCATCTTCTAGAGCCTCAAAACACTGAGACAGGGTCATTGAAATCCTCAACACTTATTGAACCTCCTGCCTTAAGGAACTCCATTTTATAATTCTGAACCCAAAATCTTCTGGGGATAACACATTGCAAAAAACAGTAGAGAAGATATTTTGTCACAGAATGACCAAAAACCACTGCAGAGGCACAAACTATATGAGAACCAAGAAAATATCCCTCCCCTAAGGAAAAAGAACACTCCTTCATCATCCAGAGACAGTACAGTGGAACTTGTGGAAATGTTGGATAGAGAATTCAGAACATTCATAGTGACAAAACTAAATGATAATGCAAGAGTTGAGAGACAATGAACTCCAGAAGACGCAGGATAAAAGAGACAACGAGTTCCAGGAGGCAAGGAAGGTCTTGCACTCTGAAAAAGGAAATACACACCATAAAAAGGAATCAAATGGAGCTGTTAGAGATGAAGGCAGCAATACAAGAAATCAAAATCTCCCTTAAAAATAATAAAAGCAGATTAGTCCGTACATACGAACGAATCTCGGATGTTGAAGACAAAACCTCTGACCTAGAAAAAAATGACCAAAAAAACCTGAGAAAATATTTTAAAAAATGAGAATACTATAAAATAAATACTATATACTGTTAAGTGCCTGAACATCCAGATATTCGTTATCCCAGAAGGTGAAGAAATTAATAAGGGCATTGATCATCTATTCCATAAAATCTTGGAAGAAAACTTTCCAAAGCTAGAGAGGCATTCAAATATCCAGACCCATGAAATACAAAGGACCCCAAATAGAATCAACCCAAGATCTTCTCCAAGGCACATCATAGCCAGATTTGCCAAACCCTCAAAAACAAGACACTAAAATTGGCAAGACAGAAATGTCAGGTCACTCACAAAGGTTATCTCACCAGGCTAACATCAGACCTCTCATCAAAAACAATGTGAGCAAGGAAAGAATGGGAAAACTATATTCAAAGTGTTAAGCGAAAAACAGTTTCAACCAAGAATACTATACTCAGCAAGATTATCCTTCATATGGGAAGAAAAGATAAAAACATTCGCAGATGAACAAAACCTGAAAGAATTTACCAACACCAGACCAGCTTGTCAAGAAGTTTCGAAAGGAGTGCTTTACCAGAAAAACTAAAGACACAGATACAGAAATAAGAGAAAAAAAAACAACCAAGAAAATTACAAACTTAATGTTAGGGATGAGAAATATCAATAATAACATTGAATGTTAATTTCTAGGATTTAAACGGAAATATCAGACCACAGTAACATTGCAGAAAAGAGATTAATTACATAAGATTGAACTGGTGAAACAGAATATTATGACTTTTGAGTAAAACAGCACTGACTTTTTTCACTGTGCTTTGTTTTCCCAGTTTAAGGATTTTTCTTTCTTTTGAGCTGTTGATGGGTTCAGCAATTTGTTAAAATGATTTTTTCTTCTTGTTTGCTTGTTTCTTTAAATGGAAACCAGCTTTTCTCCCTTCCTGACCCCTCTGGAATTGGAAAATATTTGGGAGTGTTCTTTTCTTGGGGGGAGAATGTTTATTTGCATAAGGTCAATAATACCTGTTGCCTTAAATCAGAAATTGGAAATACTCACCATTGGACAGGGCTTTGACTGCAATGTCATATCTGAAGATTAAACCAGAAAATTATAGAACTAAGGTAGATCTCAAGTAAGCCAACAGAAGCTCTTGGAAAGATGGCCTGGCACCATAAACAGTTCTGCATAGCAGAGAAGATTAGAGAAGCTATATGAAAAAATTCATACCATAAAATAACCTAGACTTTTCCTGCCCAGCACTATAATGAGTAGAGATTGCAAAAGAGGATTATCTTAAGGAAGACTTTGAAGGAAGAAAAAGAGACTGATCTTTGCTAGCCGATGGTATATCACAGAATACTAGGCAGGCAGGGCTGAAGTGAGAAGGTTTATGTGTCAATTGTGTGCTGGGTGTTTGCTTTGCAAGAGTTTGAGTAGTTGACATGTACATATTTTCTCAAAAATATTTAAAAACATACTGTGTCTGTTGTTATAGAGTCACAAACAAAATTATAACAAATATTTCAAAATTTAAATTCATTTTTTGAAAATTTGAAACTTGTTTATGAACTGTCAATAACAATGGAGTATGAGAAAAAAATTTTGATTTGTAAAGTAAATGTTTGTGGGAAAATATAAAAATAAATAAATAAATGATATTAAAAAAAAAGAATGAGACAAAGATGCTTATGTCTTCTGTCTCAATATTGTTACAAGGACCTGAACTATTCCAAAAATTTTTAAGGAAACAAGGAATATAGAATTAGAAAATAAATTATTAAATTGTCATTACTAGTATTCAATATGATTGTCCATGGTGGAAATCCAGGAGAATGTACAAATTATTATATTTAGTAAGAAAGTTTACAAGGGTTGCTGAATAAAGATCAACATATAAAAATAGCACTCCTATAACCAGTAATAAACAATTTAAAATAAACTGAAATAAGAGAAGAACATTCCTCCATGGCTCCTGAGAACTAGTGATTTCAGGGGAAAAAAAAGAAATGAAGATTTTCTACTGATAATTCATCCTCCAGCCCACAAACTAGAGTGGTAGGGAGCCCCTCTAGCCTTCTCTCTGTCTCTGTCTCTGTCTCTCTCTGCCTCTGTCTCTGTCTTCTCATTTTCTTGTACTTTTTATTAAAAAAAAATCACTGTGAGGTCACAAAAAATTTGGGAAAGCAAGAAAATACCTCTCCTCCAAGGGAAAAGAATAACTCCTCTTCATCCACAGACAGTTCAATGGAAATCATGGAAATGTCTGATAAATACTTAAGAATATAAATAATGACAAACCTAACAGAGATGGAAGAGAAGAGAGACAGTGCACTGTGGAAGAGGCAGGAGAAAGGAGCTGACGAGTTCCAGGAAGTGAGGAAACTCATCCAAGATCTACAAGACAAATTATATGCTTTAAAAAAGAATCAGATGAACCTGTTAGTGATGAAGGCTATGATACAGGAAGTCAAAATCTCCCTTGAAAGTATTAAAAGCAGACTAGATCCTACAGAAAATAGAATCTCAGATGTAGAAGAGAAAATTGCTGGCCTAGAAAAATCCACCACAAAGACTGAGAAAACTGCCCCCCAAAATAAGAATAATATACAAGAAATACTAGATACCATCAAACGTCCAAGCATCCAGATAATTGGTATCCCAGATGGTGAAGAGACCCATAAGGGCATTGATAAACTGTTCCATGAAATCCTGCAAGAAAACTTTCCAAACCTAGAGAGGCACTCAAAGATCCAGTCCCAAGAAATACAAAGGACCTCAAGTAGAATCAACCCAAGAAGATCTTCTCCAAGATACGTTATAGTGAGATTGACCAAAACCACAGACAAAGATAAGATACTAAGATTGACAAGAGAGAAATGACAAGTTACCTACAAAGGATATCCCATAAGGCTAACAGTAGACATCTCATCGGAAACAATGTGAGGAAAGAATGGGAAAATATATTCAAAGTGTTAAGGGAAAAGCAATTTCAACTAAGAATACTGTACCCGGCAAGATTATCCTTCATATGGGAAGAAAAGACAAGTACATTCTCAGATAAACAAAACCTGAAAGAGTTTACCAGCACCAGACCAGATCTCCAAGAAATTCTCAAGGGATGCTATACCAGGAAAATTAAATAGAGATACACCAAAATAAGAGTTCAAAAACTAAGAAAATGGCCAAATGGCCAAAAGGACAAGTCTGGCATTGAATATTATATCCCAGAATTTAATCAGGAAGATCAAACCACAGCAGAAGACAGATTAAGTACATGAGACTGAACTGGTGAAATAGCATTTTATGACTTTTGACTAAAACATTGCTGATTTTCTTCTAGGCTTTGTTTGTTTTTAAGGGTTTTTGTCCTGTCTTGAGCTGTCGACAGGTTCATGTACCTATTTGAACAGAATCCGAACCTGTTTCCTGGCTTTAAGTTTTAAACAAAGTCTCTTAGCATTTCTTTGATTTATTAAAGTTAAAACTGCATTTCTTAAAGTTACCAATGGAACGTGCTATTGAAAGTACTTAGATTATTTAAGAAATTGTGTGATTGAAACCAGCAGTTAGCATAATAGCTATGTTGCTGAACTCCCATGTAGTTGACCGCAGTTCGAATCCTGGACATGTTGGCTTAAGCTCATGCCGGGTGTGTGTGCGTGCATGCCCAAGATCCCGAGAGGAGAATGGAGGAGAAGGGATTGCAGCGTGGCCATCCCTCCTGGGGGGTGATTTCTCGCTTTCTATCTCTCTGTCTCTCTCTGTCTTTCTAGCGAGTGCACGTGCCTATCACAAAAACCTCTCAAAAACAACAACAAAAAAGAAATTGTGTGATCAATAAAATGTGAGGGAAAAAGATATGGAAGACAAGAGTAGACACCAGAGATAGTGTGGGAAGAGGGTGGGAAAGGGCAGAGGGTCATAAATAGGGGTAATATATATATATATATATATATATACATATATATATGTATATATATATGTATAAATACACACACACACGTAATGAGAAATTAAAAATTATTGACAATAACATACTCGATTAAACCACTATGTAGTATATTCTGAATGGGAAATCACATTTTGTATGCTGTGATGATGCTTAGGGAATGAATGTGAATTAATTTTTAAAAGTTTCATAAATAAATAAATTTTTAAAAAAAGAAAAAAATAAGTTCAAAGAGCATTGCACAACACAGAGATTACAATTAATCAAGCTGTTTTGTACACTAGAAGTAGATTTTAAGTGTTCTTACCATAAGTAAGTGATAAGTATATAAGGTAAGATGTATGTTAATTAGCTTTATTTAGCCATTCTGCAATATATATAAAGAGAGAGTACACAATTATATATAAATACACATATATTTGTAAAAAATATATGTAAACATTCACAACTTTTAAAAAATGGGTAAAAAAGGAAACAAACTTGAATTACCTCCACAATAATTTAAAAAATACACTTAAATGTAAGAATTGACTCAAGGCAACAGTGAAACAAACCTTTTTACAGTAATGAGTGGGGAGATACCTAGTACATTAGTTTTCTACACTGCATAACAAATAATCATAAGAGTGTTTTTTTTTCTTTTTTTGGAGAGGTTTTTACTATAGGGCGCATGTGCTCGCCAGACAGACAGAGAGAGACAGAGAGATAGAAAGCGAGAAATCACCCCCCAGAGGGGATGGCCATGCCGCAATCCCTTCTCCTCCATTCTCCTCTCGGGATCTTGGGCACGCACGCACATGCGCCTGGCGTGAATTTAAGCCACCAGGTCCGGGACTCGAACCACGGTCGACTACGTGGGAGTCCAGCGACACAGCCATTACGCTAACTGCTGGCTCCCATAAGAGTCTTTTTTTCAAAAAAGATTTTTAAAGAATTAGTTTATTTATTTATTTGTTTGTTTGTTTAAACTTGACTAGAGAGGGACACAGTGAGAGCAAGAGAGAGAGAGAGAGAGAGAGAGAGAGAGAGAGAGAGAGAGAGAGAGAGAAAGTGAGAAAGAGGCCACCAGGTCTGGGACTCAAACCGCAGTCAGCCATGTGGGAATCCAGCGGCCTCAACCACCATGCCACCTGCTGGACCCATAAATATAGTGTCTTAAAACAACACACATCAGTCCAGCAGGTGGTGTGGAGGTTAAGGCGCCGGACTCTCGTATGACCAATCATTGTTTGAATCTCAGACTCAATGGCTTGAAAATCACACTGGTCATGTGTGCATGTGTGCCCAAAATCCAAAGAGTAGGATGGAGAAGGGATTGTGGTGTGGCCATCCCCCTTGGGTGATTTCTCACTTTCCTTGTCTTTGTCTTTCTTGAATGAGCACACACACCCTATGGCAAAAACAAACAAACAAACAAACAAACAAAAACCCTTCAGTTTCTGTGGATCAGGAGTATGAGCAGAGTTTAGCTGAGTCCGTTGCTCAGAGTCTCACAGGTTACAATCAAGGTGTTGGTTAGCTCTATCATCTCATGTTAGACTCAGGGTCAAGGGTTCACTCTCAGCTCCTAAAGGCCATACTCATTCTAGCTGGGTGGCCCTCTCACAACATAGCAGCTTACTTCTTCAAAGTCAATGAGAGAATCTCACTCCAATCAGCTATAATAAGGTCTTGTATAATGTAACATGTTAAAGGGAGTGGCTATCCATCACCTTTACCATCTAATCTAACCTGATCAAGAGTATTCACATCCAAGCTCAAGTTAAAGCTATTATACAGGGCATGCACACTAGAGGGTGGACATCTTAGAATCATCTTCAAATTCTTCCTATTCACTTAAGAATAAATGTAACAGGGGGCCAGCAGGTGGCATGGTGGTTAAGGAGCTGGAGTCTCACATGGGAAATCATGGTTTGAGTCCCAGACCTGGCAACTTGCATTCTCTCTCTCTCTCTCTCTCTCTCTCTCTCTCTCTCATGAGTACATGTGCCCTATAGAAAATTGGAAAAATAACAAAAAATCCGATCAAATATTTACTGGATGTCAGCACTCTATGACAGAAATGGAAAGATTGGAAAATATAAAAGCATGGAGAGCAATGGTGATACTAGAGGCAGTGCAGGTGGAGAGTGGGAAGTGGGCACGTGTGAGAGGGAGGGAATTAAGGAGAAGAAGAAAGAAGCAAAACATTTAAGGGACTCAAAATGGAAAGAAATCTGCTGATTATAATGTATATAGTGATGTCTTTGACTGGATTGATATGCAGTGTATTCGTGATGGGAAAATTCATTTGGTATGCTGCAATGATACACAGTGATTGAATGTAAACAATAAATAAATAAATAATTTAAATATATGTAATAATATAAAAATAATAATTCTTTAAAAAATAAAAAAGAATAAATGTAACGACACAATTGCAGGGACAGCTAGTGGTGTGGTGCTTAAGGCAGCTGGATCCCCTTTTACCAGCTGTATGGTCTGAATTCCAGACCTAGTAGCTTAAAAAAACACACTGGGCTCTCCATTCTGTTCCATTGGTACACATGCCTATTTTTGCGCCAGTATCATACTTTATGGGTTATCACAGCCTTGTAATATATTTTGGGGTCAGGAAGTGTAATGCCTCCTACTCCACTCCTCTTGCACAATATTGCTTTGGCAATATGGGGTCTTTTATCATTCAAGACAAATTCTGATTGTTTTTTCTAAATCTTTGAAAAATGCCTCTGGAAATTTGATTGGGATTGCATTAACTATGTAGATTAATTTGGGTAGAATTGGCATTATAGTAATTCTTCCAACCCAGTAACATGAGATTTTTTTTCACTTTTTTGTGTCATTTTCAATGTCTTTTTAAGTTTTCATAGTCTTCTGTCCAGAAGTCATTCACTCTTTGTTAGGTTTATTCTGAGGTATCTTATACCTTTTGTGACTATTGTAAACTGGGTTATTGTCTTATATTCTACCTCAGTCTACTCATTGTTCATGTAGAAAAATGTTACAAATTCTTGTATGTTCATTTTGTATCTTACGTACTCACTTATCACTTCCAGGAGGTTTATTCATGGCTTCTTTTGGGTTTTCTATGTACATTATCACGTCATCTGTAAATAGAGTTAATTTCACTTCTTCATTCCCTATTTCAGTTTTAGTTTCTTGTCTGATTCCATTGACAAGGACTTGCAGTATTGTATTGAAGAAGTATGGATAAAATGGGCAGACTTGTCTTCCAGTTTTTTTTTGTGAAAAAGCTTTCAGCTTTCCCCCATTCAATGTGATGTTAGCTATAGGGCTTTCATATATGGATTTTATTGTGTTGACAAATGTCCCTTCTATGTCAATTTTGCTGAAGCCTGAATCACGAAGGGATGCTCTATTTTTATCAAATGTTTTTCTGCATCAGTTGATATGATCATATGGTTTCTACCATTCTTCCTGTTAAGATATATTGCATATATGGTTTTGCATATGCTGAAACATCCCTTGCATCCCTAAAGCAAAGTCTACCTGGTCGTGGTGTTTAATCTATTTAATTTGTCATTGCATAGGATTTGCTAGTATCTCATTGAGAATTTTTGCACCTATATTCATGAGAGATATTAAAATTAATCCCAAAAACAAACAGCTAATTCTTGACAAAGTCCACCAGTCAATTCAGTGGGGGAAAATATCTCCTTGGCAAATAGTGCTGGAAAAACTGGGTATCCACCTGCAGAAAAATAAAACTGGACCCCTATCTTTCACTATTAGCAAAAATCAAGTCAAAATGGATCAAAGATCTAAATCGAAGACACGGCCTATAAAACTACTGACAAAAAACACAGGGGAAACTCTTTGAAACAACGGAGTAGGCAATGACTTCTTAAATAAGACCCCCCCACACACACACACACAGCACAGGTAATAATAGTCAAAATAGACAAATGGGATCCCATCAGGTTAAAAAGCTTCTGTGCAGCAAAAGAAACAATAATTAGAGGGAATAGACACTCTCACAATGAGAGAATATATTTGTAAACTATGCCTCAGATAAGGGACAGATAATCAGAATACACAGGGAACTGAAGGTACTTACCCCCCCCACACACACACACAAAATGATCAACTCAATTCAAAGATGGGCAAATGAGCTGAACAGATAACTCTCTAAGGAAGACATACGAACATCCAAAAAGTAGGAGAAAAAATACTCAATGTCTCTTATCATAAGGGAGTTGCAAATCAAATCGACGAGATACTACCTAACCCCCATCAAAGTGGCTAAGATGAAGAAAATAAAGAATGATAAATGCTGATGATGCTGTGAAGAAAAGAGAACTCTCCTACACTGTTGGGAGAAATGTGAATTAATACAGCCACTATGAAGAACAATGTGGAGATTCCTCAAAGACCTATGGTCCAGCAGTTCCACTTATGGATATCTACCCGAAGGACAGGAATATACTCAGTCAGAAAAAGACTTGCACATCTATGTTTATTGTGACATTATTCACAATTACTAAGACATGTAACCAACCCAAATGTCCATGGTCAGACAAATGGGATAAAAGTGTGGAATAACATCACTACATAATGCTACTCAACGATAAAAAGCAATAGGATCCTGGCATTTGATAGGACATGGACAAATATCAAAGATTTACTGCTAAGTAAAGCTAGCCATATCGTGAAAGAGGCATTGGATGTCCCCACTCCACTTAATATATACCGAATGTCAGCACTCTATGGCAGAAACTGAAAGACTGGACTGTATGAAGGCATGGATTGCAACTGTGGACACCAGAGACAGTGTGGGAAGAGGGTGGGAAGTGAGGGAGGGTGAGGAGGGAATCAAAGGGAAAAGGAGAGAAGCAAAACATTTAAGGGACAAATAAATGGAAAATTATCTGTTGATAATATATATGGTAATATCTTTCATTGAATATGCTGCATTCGGGATGGTAGAGTTCATTTGGTATGCTGTAATGATGCACAGTCATTGAATGCAAATAATAATAGTAAAAATAATAATTAATTAAGTTAATAAAAATACACCCATTAAAAAAAGAAGAAAAATATCTGTGTGTGCACACTCAAAATCTCCACAAGAGAATGGAGGAGAAAGGGATTATAGCATGGCCACCTCCCCTGGGTGGTGCTTTCTCACTTCCCACCTGCATCTTTCTGGCAAGCACGTGCGCCCTCTAGCAAACTTTTTAAAAACTGCAAAGAAAAAATGGCTAAAATTTAAAATAACTAACTAAATAAATAAATAAAGATAAGTGCTGGCAAGGTTGTGGTGCAAAGGGAACTCCTACATTGTTGGTGAGAATGTAAGTTAGTGCAACCACTGTGGAGAATGATATAGAGATTCCTCAGAAACCTAAAAATAGAACTACCATACAACCCAGTAATTTCTCCCTTAGGTATTTACCCAAAGGATAGGGAAATCCTCACTCGGAAAAACACTTGCGCATCCATGTTCACTGCAGCATTATTTACAATTGCTAGGGCATGCAATCAGCCCATATGTCCAAAAACAGATGAGTGGATTGAAGAAATGTGACATATGTATTCTATGGATTACTACTCAGCCATAAAAAACAATGAGACGCTGACATTTGATACAAAGTGGAAAAATATGGAAGACTTAACTCTAAGTGAAGCAAGTCAGGCTATGAAAGACAGACTTTGTATGTCCCCACCCAATAAAAATCGAATGCCTGCACTCTACAACACAAACTGAAAAATTAGAAGATATAATAATGGGCAATATTACAACAGAAATAATAGAAATACTAAACATCATTAGAGTATACTATGAGTGACTACATATGAACAAACAAGAAAACCTGGATGAGTTGGACAAATTCCTGGACACACAAAACCTACCAAGAGTGACTCAGGAGGACATAGAAAGACTAAATAGATCCATAAGAAGCAGTGAGATAGAATCAGCAATAACCTCCCAACGAAGAAAAGCCCAGGCCCTGACGGCTTCACATCTTTTTTTTCTTTTTTCTTTATTTAATTTTATTTATTATTATCATAATTTTTATATTACATTTAATCACATGTATCTTTGCAGTTTATTACATTTCTTTTTCCAGCATGATTACCACAGATATCAGTCAAGACAAGACAAAGACATTACTATTCACATCATCATCATCATCAAATAGCTTTTCATCATTTTTCAAATTATTACTGTTATTATTTATTTTCATTATTTTTTAAACATTCAATCACTATATATCGTTTGGCTTGTAAAGAGAATATACCCAACATGAAATACTTCTCATACCAGTCCAGTTGAGAATACTATACATGTTATCTTCAATAGGCAGTAAACCATTTCTGTGTATCACTAATGTCATGCCTCTCCATTTGTTCTCTTGCTATCCCTCTCTATACTCGTCCCTTCTCCCCCTCCATTCCACACTATCTTCAGCATTCATAACTATTTTCGCTGCTTTTATGCTCTCCAATATTTTGATCTCTACCATAAAGTGCAGATAGTCGGCATATATTAAGTGGATACATACAGTATCTTTCTTTCATATCCTGGCTAGCTTCACTCAGCAATAGATCTTCCATATTCAAACACTTTGTATCAAATGCCAAGGTCTTGCTGTTTTTTATAGCTGAATAGTATTCCGGAGTATATGTGCCACACTTTTTCCATCCATTCATCTGTTTGTGAACATTTGGGTTGGTTCCATGTTTTAGCGATCGTGAATATTGCTGCAATAAACATTGATGTGCAAGCACTTTTCTCACTGAGCATTCTCCTGTCCTCTGGGTAGATACTCAGAACTGGGATTGCTGGATCAAATGGTAGTTCTATTTGTAGATCTTTGAGGAACCTCCATATTGTTCTCCACAGTGGTTGAACTAGTTTACATTCCCACCAATGTATGAGGGTTCCCTTTTCACCACATCCCCGCCAACCCTTATCACTTATTGTATTCTTAATCTTTGCCATTCTGACTGGGATTTAGGTGGTATCTCATTGAGATTTTAATCTGCATCTCCCTTATGATGACGGATGTTGAGCATTTCTTTATATGCTTTTTGACTCTTCGTATGTCTTCCTTAGAGAAATGTTTGTTCAGCTCATTTTCCCATCTTTTAACTGGGTTAGACTTTTATTTTTTTTCCAGGTAAGCCGCTTTGGTGCATTAGGGTCTACAGGCACAGGCATCCTGGTGTCCAGCAATGCCGCTGACTTGAACTGGTCTCTGGATGGGGTAGGGAGGGGTGCAAGTTCATCATAAAGTCCCAAGAAACAAATCTTAAGCCCAGAGATGAGTAGGGGTAGGGGTGAGCGATGGGTCCTGGCTGTTAGCTTCTTTTTAAAAATTTTTCGACCACTTCTCCTCACCCTAGGTCTTTTCATTTCACTTGACAATTTCAGAAGCCAATTTAAAGCTGAAGTATGTCTGGCCTGTTCAGGGAAGCTATGCTCTAAACTACATCTTCTAGACACCCAAAATATTCAGACAGGAAGCCATTTTAAGCTGAGATGTGTCCTGGCATGCTCTAAACTCCATATTCAAGATTCCCAAAATATACAAAACAAGGCAGGGTAACCTCTGTCCTCTTGCTGTCTCTGTCCATCTGTCCATCTGTCTGTCTCATGCTCTCTGTCTCATTTTTTTAGAGGTTTTTGCTATAGTGCACGTGCACTCTCCAGAAAGACAGAGAGAGACAGAAAGACAGAAAGTGAGAAATCAATCCCTGGGGGGATGGCCATGCCACAAAACCTTCTTCTCCATTCTCTTCTTGAGATCTTGGGCTCACATACACACCTGCCCAGCATGATTTAAGCTACCTGGTCCGGGACTTGAACCTCAGTCGGCTACATGGGATTCCAGCGACATAGTTATTATGCCAACTTCTGGTCCCTCTCTCTTTAAATTTTTTTTTTTTTGAAATTTTCAACCACTTGTCCTCAGCTTGGGCCTTTTCTTTTTACTTGCTAATTACAGAAGCCATTTTAAACCTGAGATGTATCCCGGCCTGTTCAGGGAAGCTATGCTGTAAACTCCATCCTGTAGACTCCCAAAATATTAGACAAGGTAGGGAAACCTCTGTCCTCTCACTGTCCCTGGCCATCTGTCTCTCTGTCTGTCTCATGCTCTCTCTCTCTTTAAATTTTTAATTTTTAAAAAAATTTTTCAAAATTTCTCCTCACCTTAGGCCTTTTCTTTTTACTTGCTAAGTTCAGAAGCCATTTTAAACTGAGGTGTTTCCTGGCCTGTTCAGGAAAGCTACACTCTAAACTCTATCTTCTTGACTCACAAAATATTCAGACAACAAGCCATGTCAAAGCTGAGGTTTGTCCTGGCCTGTTCAGAGACACTATGTTCTAAAGTCCATCTTCTACAAGACTTTCAAAATATTCATATAAGGTAGGTAAACCTCTGTTCTCTCACTGTCTCTGGTGATCTGTCTCTCTCTCTCACACTCTCTCTCTCTCTTTAAATTTCTAATATTTAGAAAATTTTTTCAATTAATCTCCTCACCTTGGGCCTTTTTTTTTTCACTTGCTAATTTCAGAAGCAATTTTAAAGCTGAGGTGTCTCCTGGCCTGTTCAAGGAATCTATATTCTAAATTCTATCTTCTATACTCTGAAATATTCAGACAAGGTAGGGCAACACATCCTCTTGCTGTCTCTGTCCATTTGTCTCTCTCTCTCTCTGTGTCTCACGCTCTTTCTCTCCTTAAATTTTTAATTAAAAAAATTTTTTTTCAACCACTTCTCCTCACCTTAGTCATTTTCTTTTTACTTGTTATTTTCAGAAGCCATTTTAAAGCTGAGGCGTGTGCTGGCCTGTTCAGGGAAACTATGCTCTAAACTTCAATTTTTAAACTCCTGGAATATTCAGACAAGAAGCCATTTTAAAGCTGAAGTGTGTCCTGGTCTATTCAGGGAACCTATGCTCTAAACTCCATCTTCTAGGCTTTTGAAATATTCAGACAAGGTAGGGCAATGTCTGTCCTCTTGCTGTTTCTGGCCATCTATGTCTCTGTCTGTCTCACACCCTTTCTCTCTTTAAATTTTTAAAAATTTTTCAACCACTTCTCCTCACCTTGGGCCTTTTCTTTTCACTTGTTAATTTCAGGAGATATTTTAAAGCTGATGTTTTGACCTGTTCAGGGTCAAAAACTAGTTCAGAAGCTATGCTCTAAACTCCATCTTCTAGACTCCCAAATATTCAGACAAGAAGCGTTTGTAAAGCTGAGGTGTGTCCTGGCCTATTCAGGGAAGCTATGCTCTAAAATCTATCTTCTAGAATCCCAAAATATACAGACATGGTCAGGCAATCTCTGTCCTCTCACTGTCTATGGCCATCTGTGTCTCTGTCTCACACTCTCTCTCCCTTCAATTTTTTTCCTTTGGAGAGGTTTTTGCTGTAGGGCATGTGCACTCACCAGAAAGACAGAGAGAAATAGAGAGACCGAAAGTAAGAAATCACCCCCTCAGAGGGGATCACCACACCGCAATCCCTTCTCTTCCATTCTTTTTTTGGAATCTTGGGTATACATGCGCCTGACATGAGTTTAAGCTACCAGGTCCAACACTAGAATTATGACCGACTATGTGGGAGTCCAGTGACATAGTCATTACTCCAACTACTGGTACCTCTCTCTTTTTAAATTTTTATTATTTTTAAAAATTTTTCAACCACTTCTCCTCACCTTGGACCTTTTCTTTTCACTTGTTAATTTCAGATGCCATTTTATTTATTTATTTATGTATATTTATTTATTTAAATTTATTTATTATCATCATAATCTTGTCTATATAACTTTGAATCACATATAAATTTACAGCGTATTACATTGCTTTTTTTTTTTTTTTTTTTTTTTTTTTTTTTTTTTTTTTTTTTGAGAGATTTTTCGCTATAGGGCGCGTGCGCTCGCCAGACAGACAGAGAGAGACAGAGAGACAGAAAGCGAGAAATCACCCCCCAGGGGGGATGGTCACGCCGCAATCCCTTCTCCTCCATTCTCCTCTCGGGATCTTGGGCACGCACGCACACGCGCCCGGCGTGAGTTGTAAGCCACCGGGTCCGAGACGCGAACCGCGGTCGACTACGTGGGAGTCCAGCGACATAGCCATTACGCTAACTGCTGGTTCCCCCAACATTGCTTTTTCAAAAGGAAATACCATGCATGTCAGACAATACAGAGACATTAACATCCCCACTTCATCATTCAATATCTTTTCATTGCTTTTCCTGATCATTATTATTACTATTACAATTATTTTTTTAACCAGTCAATCATTATTTTTCATTTTGCTTGTAAAAAGACCTTACCCATCATGAAATACTTCTCAGACCAATCCACTTGAGAATACAATACACGTCATCATCAACAGGTAATAAACCATATCTGTGTTCCACTAATGTCATGCCTGTCTATTTGCTCTCTTGCTATCTTTCTCTATAATCTTCTCTTCACCCCCCCATTCCACACTGTCTTATCCCCATTAAGTATTTTCACTGCTTTCATGTCCTCCAATATTTTGCTCTCTATCATAGAGTGTGGATAGTCGATATATATTAAGTTCATACATACAATACCTTTCTTTCATAGCCTGGATTGCTTCACTTAGCAATAGATCCTTTATATCTGACCACTTTCTATCAAATTCTAGGGTCTCGTTATTTTTTATGGCTGAGTAGTATTCCATAGAGTATATATACCACACTTTTTCAATCCATTCATCAGTTTGTGGACATTTAGGTTGGTTCCATGTCTTGGCAATTGTGAATAATGCTGCAATAAACATTGATGTACAAGCACTTTTCTGACTGAGCGTTCTCCTGTCCTTTGGGTAGATATTCACAAGTGGGATTGCTGAATCAAATGGTAATTCTATTTGTAGATCTTTAAGGAACCTCCATTGTTCTACACAGTGGCTGAAAAAGTTTACATTCCCACCAACAGTATAGGAGAGTTCCCTTTTCACCACATCCCTGCCAACACTTATAACTTTTTATATTCTTAATCATTGCCATTCTGACAAGGGTTAGGAGGTATCTTATTGTGGTTCTTATTTGCATCTTCCTTACGATGAGGGATGTTGAGCATTTCCTCATATGCTTCTTGGCTGTTCATATGTCTTCATTAGAGAGATTTTTGTTCACCTCATATTCCCATCTTTTTATTGGGTTAATCTTTTTTTTTCGCATAAGGCCCTTGAGTTCCCTGTGTATTCTGGTTATCAGTCCCTTGTCTGAGGCATATTTAACAAAAATATTTTCCCATTCTGAGGGCTGTCGATTCACACTAGTTACAGTGTCCTTTTCTGTGCAGAAACTTCTTAGTCTGATATAGTCCCACTTGTCTATTTTAAGGATTATTGCCTGTGCTTTGGGGGTCTTATTTAAGGTTTTTGTCTACTCCAATGTCTCCCAGTTTCCCATGCATTTTAACCAGTAGTTTTATTGTTTGAGGTCTTTGGTTCAGATATTTGATCCATTTTAGGTTAATTTTTGTTAATGGTGAAAGATGGGGGTTCAGTTTCATCTTTCTGCAGGTGGATACCCAGTTTTTCCAGCACCATTTATTAAAGATGTTTTCCCTTTTCCCTATGGATTGACTGATATCCATTGTCCAAAATCAGTTGGCTGTAAGCTTTAGGGGTTATTTCTGGGGTCGCTATTCTATTCCATTGGTCCACATGTCTGTTTTTGTGCCAATATCATGCTGTTTTGATGACCACAGCTTTATTGTATACCTTGGGATCAGGGAGTGATATGCCTCCTACTCCATTTTTCTTGGGCAGGATTGCTTTTGCAACACAAGGTCTTTTATGACTTCAGACTAATTCTATGTTTCTCTTTTCTAAATCTGTGAAGAATATTTCTGGCCTATTTGTTGCTCACAATTACCATTAACTGTTGCAACTAGTCCTGGATGGCCCAAGGTCCTCCCTGTTTCTAAGGAGTGGTGAGTCTCCAACTGACCTAATAAGCAACACCTCAAGAGCAAAGAATAACAAGAAAAGGAAATTATTTCTAAAGATTCAAAAGGAAGGAAACCTTCCAAGTTCATTTTATGGAGCCTCCATCATCCTCATCCCCAAAACAGATAAGGACATAACAAAAAAGGAAAACAACAGACCAATATCTTTGATGAATATAGATGCAAAAATTCTCAAGAAGATACTCGCAAATTGTATCCAACAACATATAACAAAGATCATTCATCACGACCAGGTAGGCTTTATACCAGGGATGCAAGGGTGGTTCAATATACACAAGACCATAAATGTAATACACCACATTAATAGAAAGAAAGATAAAAACCATATGGTCATCTCAATTGATGCAGAGAAAGCATTTGACAAAATACAACATCCTTTTATGATTAAGACTCTCAGTAAGATTGGTATAGAAAGGTCATTTCTGAACACAATAAAAGCAATCTATGAAAAACCTACAGCTAATATTATACTGAATGGAGAAAAGCTTAAAACTTTTCCTCTGAAAACAGGTACTCGGGGGAACCAGCAGTTAGCATAATGGCTATGTCGCTGGACTCCCACGTAGTTGACCGCGGTTCGCGTCTCGGACCCGGTGGCTTACAACTCACGCCGGGCACGTGTGCGTGCGTGCCCAAGATCCCGAGAGGAGAATGGAGGAGAAGGGATTGCGGCGAGACCATCCCCCCTGGGGGGGTGATTTCTCGCTTTCTATCTCTCTGTCTCTCTCTGTCTGTCTGGCGAGCGCACGCGTCCTATAGCGAAAACCTCTCCAAAAAAAAAACAAAAAACAGGTACTCGGCAAGGCTGCCCACTTTCTCCACTGCTCTTTAATATAGTACTGGAAGTCTTAGCTATTGCAATCAGAGAAGAGAACAATATTAAAGACATTCAAATAGGCAAAGAAGAGTTGAAAATATCTCTATTTGCAGATGACATGATGGTATACTTAGAAGACCCAAAGATATCCATGAAAAAGCTTCTTGATGTAATAAGTGAATACAGTAAGGTGGCAGGATACAAAATCAATATCCAAAAATCTATAGCATTTCTATTTATGAACAACAAGTTGAATGAAGCCGAGCTGAAGAAAGGAATCCCTTTCACCATAGCCACAAGATGTATAAGATACCTAGGGATAAACCTAACTAAGAAAGTCAAAGACCTTTATAAAGAAAACTATGAAAATCTTAAAAAAGACATTGAAAGTGACATTAAAAAGTGGAAGGACATCCCATGCTCCTGGATTGGAAGAATTAACATAATCAAAATGGCAATTCTACCCAAATTAATCTACATGTTTAATGCAATTCCAATCAAAATACCAGAAATATTCTTCACAGATCTAGAAAAGACAATCATAGAATTTATCTGGAATCATAAAAGACCTTGTATTGCAAAAGCAATCCTGCGCAAGAAGAATGGAGTAGGAGGCATATCACCCCCTGTTCCCAAGATATACTATAAAGCTGTGGTCATCAAAACAGCATGGTATTGCATAAAAACAGACATGTGGACCAATGGAATAGAATAGAGACCCCAGAAATAACCCCCAAAGCTTACAGCCAACTGATCTTTGACAAAGGATATCAGTCAATCCATTGGGAAAAGGAAAACCTCTTTAGTAAATGGTTCTGGAAAAACTGGGTATCCACCTGCAGAAAGATGAAACTGAACCCCCATCATTCACCATTAACAAAAGTCAACTCAAAATGGATCAAAGATCTGAACCTAAGACCTCAAACAATAAAACTACTGGTGGAAAATGCTGGGGAAACTCTGGGAGACATTGGAGTAAGAAAAGACTTCTTAAATAAGACTCCCAAAGCACAGGCAATAATCCCTAAAATAGACAAGTGGGACTATATCAGACTAAGAAGTTTCTGCACAGCAAAGGACACAGTATCAAGTGTGAACCGACAACCCTCAGAATGGGAAAATATTTTTGTTAAATATGCCTCAGACAAAGGACTGATAACCAGAATACACAGGGAACTCAAGGGCCTTATGTGAAAAAAAAAAAAAAAAACCAACAACAACAACAAATGATTAACCCAATTAAAAGATGGGAAAATGAGCTGAACAAAAATCTCTCCAAGGAAGACGTACGAACAGCCAAGAAGCATATGAGGAAATGCTCAGCATCCCTCATCATAAGGGAGATGCAGATAAAAACCACAATGAGATACCACCTAACCCCTGTCAGAATGGCAAAGATGAAGAAAATAAAAAGTGATAAGTGTTGGCGGGGATGTGGTGAAAAGGGAACCCTCATACATTGGTGGGAATGTAAACTGGTTCAACCACTGTGGAGAACAATATGGAGGTTCCTCAAAGATCTACAAATAGAACTACCATTTGACCCAGCAATCCCGCTTCTGGGTATTTATCCGAAAGACAGGAGAACGCTCAGTCAGAAAAGTGCTTGTACATCAATGTTTATTGCAGCATTATTCACAATTGCCAAGACATGGAACCAACCTAAATGTCCACAAACTGATGAATGGATTGGAAAAGTGTGGTATATATACTCTATGGAATACTACTCAGCCATAAAAGATAACAAGACCCTGGCATTTTATAGAAAGTGGTCAGATATGGAGGATCTATTGCTGAGTGAAAGCCAGGCTATGAAAGAAAGATATTGTATGCATCCACTCAATATAGACTGACTATTCGCACTCTGTGGTAGAGAGCAAAAAATTGGAGGACATAAAAGCAGTGAAAGTACTTAAGGAGAATAGGACAGTGTGGAATGGGAGGGGTGAGGAGAAGATCATAGAGAAAGATAGCAAGAGAACAATAGAGAGGCAAGATGTTAGTGAGAAACAGATATGGCTTATTACCTGTTGATGATGACATATATAGTATTCTCAACTGGATTGGTCTGAGAAGTATTTCCTGATGGGTAAAGTCTTTTTACAAGCAAAATGAGAAATAGTGATTGACTGTTTTAAAAAATAATTAGAATAATAATAATAACGATTTGGAAAAACAGATATTGAATGATGAAATGGGGAGATTAATGTCTCTGTATTGACTGATGTGCATGGCATTCCCTTTTGAAAAAACAATGTAATACACTGTAAAATTATATGTAATCCCATGTAATATAAAGATTATGATGATAATAAAAATTTAAAAATTAAAAATTAAAAAATTTAAAAAAGAATATTTGTGGTATTTTGATTGGAATTGCATTAAACATGTAGATTAATTTGGGTAGAATTGCCATTTTGATTATGTTAATTCTTCCAATCCAGGAACATGGGATGTCCTTCTACCTTTTTATGTCACTTTCAATATCTTTTTAAAGATTTTCATAGTTTTCTTTATAAAGGCCTTTGACTTTCTTAGGTTTATCCCTAGGTATCTTATGCTTATTACATTAATGGTCTTGCATATGTTGAGCCACTCTTGCATTCCTGGGACAAAGTCTACCTGGTAGTGATGAATAATCTTTGTTATACATTGTTGGATACGATCAGTGAGTATCTTGTTGAGAATTTTTGCATTTATATTCATCAAGGATATTGATCTGTAGTTTTCTTTCTCTGTAATATCCCTATCTGTTTTGGGAATGAGGATGATGGAGGCTTCATAAAATGAATTTGGAAGATTTCCTACCTTTTGAATCTTTAGAAATAATTTTAGTAGGATAGGGGTTAACTCTTCCTTAAAAGTTTTGTAGACTTCAGAAGTGAAGCCATCTCGACATGGGCTTTTCTATGTTGGGAGGTTATTTATTACTGATTCAATCTCCTGGATTGTTATGGGTCTACTCCAGTTTTCTATGTTCCATGATTCCTTCTTGGTAAATTATATGCATTCAGGAATTTGTCCATCTCCTCGAAGATATCTTGTTTGTTGGCATATAGTCGCTCATAGTATCCTCTAATGTTATTTTGTATTTCTACTATGTCTGTTGTAATATTGCCTGTTTCATCATGTATTTGATTTATCTGGTTTCTTTTTTTCTTCTTGATCAGTCGAGCCAATGATGTGTTGATCTTGTTAATCTTTTCAATGAACCAGCTTTTACTTTCATTTATTTTCTGTATGGTTTGTTTATTGTCTATTTCATTTATTTCTGCTCAAACCTTTATTATTTCTTTTCACCTGGCATTTTTGGGGTTTGTTTGTTGTTATTTTTCCAATTCCGTGAGGCATGATGTTAGGTTATCTATTTGCCATCTTTCCATCCTTTTCTTATGCACACTAATTGCTATGAATTTCCATCTTATGACTGCTTTTGCTGTGTCCCATAGATTATGGACTCTAGTGTACTCATTATCATTTGTTTCCATAAATTTTTTGATTTCAGACTTAATTTCTTCAGTAGTGAAGAAGTCATTCAGAAGTAGGTTGTTCAGTTAACATGTGTTTGTGTATTTTCAGGGGGTGTTTCTTGAAATTAATCTTGAGTTTAATTCCATCATGGTCAGAGAACATGCTGGATATAGTTTCTATGCCTTTGAATATGTTTGATTTGTGTCCTAACATATGATCAATCTTTGAAAAGGTTCCATGCTGGAGTGAGAAAAATGTATATGTTGTGGACGTAAGGTGGAAAGTTCTATATATATCTGTCAAGCCCATTTGATTAGGTCATGTATCTCTCTATTTTCTGCCTAGAAGATCTGTCTAAAGGAGATAATGGAGTGTTGAGATCTCCAACAATTATAGTATTTCTCCCTTTCTCTCCTTTTAGTTCCAGCAGTCTTTCCTTCATTTAATTTAGGTGCACCTGAATTGGGTGCATAGATATTTATAAGTGTTATGTCTTCTTGCTAAATTATCCTATTTACTATTATATAATGCCCTTCTTTGTCTCTTCTTACAATCCTTGTCTTGAAATGTATTTTGTCTGAAATCAATATCGCTACTCCAGCCCATTTTTTATTTCTATTCGCATGGGATATCTTTTCCCAGCCCTTTACTTTTAGTTTATGCATGTCTTTATCCATAAGGTGAGTTTCTTGTAGGCAACAGATAGAGAGTTTCTCTTTTTTTTCCATTCGGCCAGTCTATGTCTCTTAATTGGAAATTTAATCTATTTACATTCAATGTAATTATCGATATTTCCATACCTGTTCTTATCATTAAGTGAGCTATTTTCTTGGTTGTTTTTTGTTCTCATGTAACTGTCTGTCTGACTTTTTAGTTTTCCTGGTATAGTACTCCCTTTAGAACCTCTTGAAGAGCTGGTCTGGAGTTGGTGAATTCCTTCAAATTTTATTTGTCCGAGAATGTTTTTATCTTTTTTCCTCATATGAAAGATAATTTTGCTGAGTATAGTATTCTTGGTTGAAATTGTTTTTCATTCCCCCTCTTAGCTTCACTCTTCACACACTGATTGTCTAGATAGGCCTTTGTGCATAGTAACCAAGTATCTCAATACTTTTAGAGTCACTGAAATCCTCAACAATTATTTCCCCATTTTTTTCTTGCCTGCACTGTTTCCTCCGAGAGATTCGATGTTAGCCTGATGGGGTGACCTTTGTAAGTAACTTGACGTTTACCTCTTGCCAACTTTAGTATCTTGTTTTTGTTGTTTTTGCCAGTCTGGCTATGATGTGCCTTGGAGAGGATCTTCTTGGGTTGATTCTACTCGGGGTCTACTCGGTGTCTTATGTATTTCTTCGGTCTGGATATTTGAATGCTTTTCTAGGTTTTGAAAGTTTTCTTCCAGGATTTCATGGAATAAATTATCTATGCCCTTATTATTTTCTTCCTCTTCTGGGATACCAATTATCCAGATGTTTGAGTGCTTGCTGGTATCCAGTATTCCTTGTATATTATCCTCATTTTTCATGGTTGTTTTCTCAATCGTCTTGATACTTTTTTCTAGGTCAGATGTTTTGTCTTCTACATTAGAGAGATTCGATCTTCTATGTGATCTAACCTCCTTTTAATATTTTCACGGGAGGCTTGGATTTCCTGTATCACATTCTTTAGCCCTAGATATTCCATCTGGTTCTCGTATAAGGTATGTATTTCTTCTTTCAAATCATGAAAGGACTTCCTCATCTCCTGGAGATACTTGTCCCTTTTCTCTTCCATCTCAGTTAGTTTGTTCACTACAAATATTCTGAATTCCTTAACAGACATTTCTATGATGTCCATTGTATTGACTGTGGGTGATGTAGGCTTGATGATTTCCCTTGGAGGAGAGGCCTTTAGTTGGTTGCTCATAGTTCTTGAGCCTCTGCAGTTGTTCCTAGTCATCAGGTTATCTATATGTTGCTTTCTAACTCATTTAAGGTATCTCTGAGGATTAGACAATTGATAATTTCTCTTATGGTTGGCTTACCTGTTGCTCACCGGTACCATGTACTGTTGTCAGTGGTCCTGGGTGACCCAAAGTCCTCTCTGTTTCTAAGGAGTGGTGAGCCTCCAACTGACCTAATAAGCAACACCTCAACAGCAAAGAAAAAAAAAAGAAAACACTAAAATTCAGATAGTCCAAAGGCAATTAGGGAAGGGGCAGAGGATGAGTGATGAGTCTCAGGCATAACGGTCTGTAGCTGCAGGCAGCCTGGTGTCCAGACTCAGAAGCCATTTTAAAGCTGAGGTGTGTTCTGGCCTTTTCACGCGGCATGCCACGCTTCGTGGTTTTCATTTTGTATGTGTAAAGAAAATTTTTTACTCTTTGGTAGTATTTTTCTAGATTTTTATTTTTTGCTTTCATTTTTTAAAAATCTTTCTTTCCCCCTCTTAGCTTAACTCTTCACACACTGATTGTCTAGATAGGCCTTTGTGCATAGTAGCCAAGTATCTCAATACTTTTAGAGTCATTGAAATCCTCAACAATTATTGAACCTCCTGCTTTAAGGAAGAAATTTCTTTTATAAATCTGAACTATTAATCTCTTTCTGTGGGTACCACATTGTGAAGCACAGTGGAGGAGAGATTTTTGTCAAAGAATGACCAGAAATCACTACAGAGGCACAAGAAACCTGAGAAACCAAAAAAATATCTCTCCCCTAATGGAAAATAACAATCCCTCATAATCCAGAGTTAGTACAGTAGAACTTGTGGAAATCAATGATAGTGAATTCAGAATACTCAGAGTGGCAAAACTAAATGAGATGCAAGAGCTGAGAGATAATGAACTCCAGAAGATGCATGAGAAAAGAGATGAGATCCAGGAGTTGTGGAAGTTCTTCCATGACCTGAAAGAGGAAATACACACCATAAGTAAGAATCGAGTGGAACTATTAGAAATGAAGGCCGCCATTCAGGAAATACAGAGTCACAAACAAAATAATACAAAATTATAAGAAATATTTTGAACATAATCTTTAAAATTCAGTATTTTGAAAGTTGTCTATTAACTGTCAAAAACTATGGAGTATGAGCTAAAATTTTTTGATATGTAAAGTAATTGTGGAAAAATGTAAAAATAAATAAATTAATGAAAGAAAAAAGAGGGCTCACACAAATTAATTTAAATGCTTTTTAAATTCATGTGATTTAAACTCTGACAAATAAGCCGGCTTCAATTTTTGTTAAATAATAATAGTAGTAATAATAAAGAAAGATCTTCACCATTTCCAGTATATAGTTTGTCCAAGGGTTTATTAATCAGACAACATCATATTTGTCTTTACATGACTGATTTAATAAAACTGCTGGTATTTATGTATTATGTGTTATCTATTACATGTTGGATATCTGACTGAAAGAATAAATGGATTTATGACTATCTCTAATATCTTGTTTCTCAGAGATAACAGAACATAATAGTTCAAAGAAAAAATTTATATGCTTCTATAAGTTAGATTTAAATGCTTCCTAAAGTTTGATTTTTACTTCTCTTATGGCTCAGTTACAGTTGTACTGGCTAAAAACTTTAAAAAAGAAATCTTATACTGAAATAAATAAATAAATAATTGTTATATGTGATCCATATGTTGGTCTTTGGGTTGTTTTATCTCTGGAAGTCATACCTGGCTGCTGTAGTCTGTCATGTATTCTGTCTTTAGTTTTGGTGCCAACAAACACCAAGTTAACCCTTTTTTATCCATAAGACATTTAACTTTTATTGCTGAAAGATAAGTCAAGTATTTAAGCTTTTCACTATCTTTGACAAGGTCTCCACAAAATCAAATTCTAAATTTACTGACCTCATAATAAGTTTTCGATGTTTACAGAGGGCACCTGAAACATCCAAAAGAAAGATGTTAAATCAATCAGGCTTATTTTCACATGTTAAATGATAATGGAAAACACTGTCAGATTGAGTAATTTTAATCTTCTTTGCCTTATATTTAAGTCATATGTATAAATATGTTATATGTATATATGTCCATATTTATATATGTATTGTGTTCCAAAATAATTTGAAATTCCTAAAAGTCTACGATGTGATACTTATCAGACATGTTGTATGTTATGTTAAACTAGTGTATGTCACAGATAGTCAAATTTCTTTGCCAGTTGTAAATTCTTGTCAAATTTTTATGGTTGATTCAAGTCCTTTATTTTTAAGAAGAAGCAGATTTTTGTGGTTTATGCTGTTGAAATTATTATTATTATAAATTTATTTTATACATTCAATTACAATACATCACATAGCTTGTAAAATGAAAAGCAACAGCAAAAAAATCCAAAAAACTCCAGGAGAAAGGAAATAATAAAGATACGAGCAGAAATAAATGAAATAAAAAATAAGCAAACTATACAGAAAACAAATGAAAGTAAAAGCTGGTTCTTTGAAAAGATAAACAAAATCGATACACCACTAGTAAGACTTATTAAGAAGAAGAGAGAAAGGAACCAAGTGAATCAAATCTGCAATGAAGCAGTAAATATAACAACAGAGAAAGTAGAAATACAAAACATCCTTAGAGGATACAATGAAAAACTATATGCCAAGAAACAACACAATTTGGATAAGATGGACAATTTCCTGGACACATATAATCTACAAGATTAAGCCAGGAGGATATAGAAAGTCTGAATAGGCTCATAACAAGCCAGGAGATTGAATCAGTAATAAATAAGCTTCCAACAAAGAAAAGCCCTGGCCTTGATGGCGTCACTTCTGAATTCTATAAAACTTTCAACAAGGGTTAACCCCAATTCTGCTCAAGTTATTTCTAAACATCCAAAAGGGTGAATCTCTTCCTAATTCATTCTATGAAGCCTCTATCACCCTTATCCTTAAAACAGATAAGGACAGGACAAGGAAGGAAAACTATAGTACAATATTTCTGATAAATATAGATGCAAAGATTCTCAACAAGATACTAACCAATCGTATCCAACAATTTATAAAAAAGATTATACATCATGATCAAGTAGGCTTTATTTCAGGAAGTCAAGGTTGGTTGAACATATGCAAAACCATAAATGTGATACCCCATATTAACAGAAGAAAGATAAAAACCATATGGTCATATCGATTGATGCAGAAAAATCATTTGATAAGATACAATATCCTTTCATGTTCAAGACTCTCAGCAAAATCAGCATAGAAGAGTCATTTCTCAACACAATAAAAGCTATCTATAAAAAACCCATAGCGAACATCATCCTGAATGGAGAATAGCTGAAAGCTTTCTGACTTAAAATGGGTACAAGACTAGGATGCCCACTTTCTCCACTCATTTTCAATATAGTACTGGAAATCTTCACTAATGCAATTAGAAAAAAGGAAAAATAAAAGGCATTCAAATAGGAAAAGAAGAAGTGAAACTCTCTCTATTCGCAGATGATATGATTGCATACATAGAAGACCCAATGGTTTCCATGAAAAAATTTCTGGAAGTAATGCATGAATACAGTAAACTTGCAAGAAACAAAATCAATATACAGAAATCTATACCATTTCCACATATGAACAACAGGCAGACTGAGATAGAACTGAAAAAAGTTATTCCATTTACCATAGCCACAAAAAATATAAGATACTTAGGAATAAATCTAACCAAAGAAGTTAAAGACCTCCACAAGGAAAACTATGAGAAACTAAAAAAGAAATTGAAAATGACACAAAAAAGTGGAAGGACATCCCATGTTCCTGGATTGGAAGAATTAATATAATCAAAATGGCAATTCTACCCAAATTAATCTACATATTTAATGCAATGCCAATCAAAGTACCAGAAAAATTCTTCACAGATCTAGAAAAGACAATAATAAAATTCATCTGGAATCATATAAGACCCCATATTGCCAAAGTAATTCTACACAAGAAGAGTGTAGTGGGTGGCATCTCACTCCCTGACCCCAAAGTATACTATAAAGCTGTGGTAATCAAAACAGCATGGTACTGGTGCAGAAACAGACACGTGGACCAATGGAACAGAGTAGAGTCCCCAGAAATAAATTCCCAAACCTACAGTCAACTGATTTTTGACAAGGGGTACCAATAAATCCAGTGGGAAAAAGAAAAACTCTTCAGCAAATGGTGCTGGAAAAATTGGATTTCCACCTGCATAAAGATGAATCTGAACCCCTACCTCTCACCCTTGACAGAAATCAAGTCAAGGTGGATCAAGGATCTAAATCTAAGACCCCAAACTGTAAAACTGCCCCTGGAAAACACTGGGGAAACTCTGGGAGACATTGGTGTAGGGAAAGACTTCTTTAATAAGACTCCCAAAGCACAATTGATAATCCCCAATATAGACAAGTGGGATTACATCAGACTAAAAAGTTTCTACATGGCAAAAGACACAGTAATTAGTGTGAATCGATGGCCCTCAGAATGGGAAAATATTTTTGTAAATTATGCATCAGATAAGGGACTGATAACCAGAATACACAAGGAACTCAAGCTGCTGTTTAGAAAAAAGATGATCAACCCTATTTAAATATGGAAGGAGCTGAAAAAAACACTCTCTAAAGATGACATATGAATAGCCAATAGGCTTATGAAAAAATGCTCAACATCCCTCATCGCAAGGGAAATGCAGATCAAAACAACAAAGAGATACTACCTAACCCCAGTCAGAATGTCTAAGATAAAAAAAAGAAAGAAATGGTAAGTGTTGACGGGAGTATGGTGAAAGGGGAACTCTTTTGCACTGCTGGTACTAATGTAAATTAGTCCAGCCACTGTGGAGAACAATTTGGAGATTCCTCAAAAATGTACAAATACAACTACCATATGATCCAGCAATCCCACTCCTCGATATCTACCCAATGGACAGAAGAATTCTTCATTGGAAAAGTGCTTGCACGTCGATGTTTATTGCGGAACTATTCACGATTACTAAGATGTGGAACTAACCCAAATGTCCCCGTATGGATGAATGGATTGAAAAAGTGTGGCACATATACTCTATGGAATACTATTCAGCCATAAAAGCCAACAAAATGGTGGATTTTGGCAGAAAGTGGAAGAATATGCAAGATATACTGCTAAGTGAAGCCAAGCTATGAAGAAAAGACATTGTATGTCCTCACTTAATATATACCAAGTGTCTGCACTCTATGACTAAAACTGATTTACTAAAGGTTGTACAAACACAAGAGATGGGTGTGAATGCCAGATGTGGTGTGTGTGGAGGAGTGGGGCCTAAGGAAGGACATTTGGAGGAGGGATACGGAGGCAGAGCATTGACGGGAAGGGGAGGTGTGGTGTTATCAGTTGAAGACATTTTGATCAACTGGACTGGGTAGAAATGTTCACATATTAAAATGTTCACTTTGTAAGCTAAATAATGTGATTGAATGTATAAAAAAATTAAAAAATAAAAAAATTGAATTTACCCAACATTAATAAACTTCATATCAGTCTAGTTGAGGATACTATACACATTATCATCAACAGACAACAATACATTTCTGTGTCCCATTGATTCAACTCTTATTCTCCATATTCAATTGCTTTATTTGATGCCTTTTTGCAAATAGCTATAATCTTTACAAGTTATGTCTTTAAAAAATTCACAAAGGATGGAAGGAGAATGTACTCTTACAAGTTTCTAATAATCTAATCATTTAGTTGGGTAAAAATTTCCATGGGAAAAATCTAACTGGTTTTATAAACTGCTAAACCAAATCTTTAAACAAAATCAAAATTAACCAAAAGCAAAAAAATGTTTTGACAAAATTGCACCCTCAATTGCCAATATCAAAATTATTGAGCTATATAGTACTTCTTGGTCCATTGCCTAAAATCACAAGTAAATTATTAAAATCTTTAATTTAAGTAAATTCCGTGAGATTAATCTAAGTCAAATTATCTGTGGCAATCTATTTAATAAACAATGCTATGCATCTGAATTTAAAAAGATAAAATTGATATAAAAGTTATAAATCCAATATTAAGCTTGGACTCAAAGAGAGCCTGTATGAGTTTTTTCCTGAGTCCTCTTTATAGCTCTTATTATTAAGTTAACATACTTGATTAACATAAAGTTTAAAGATTTCTACTGTTAACCTTTAAATTTTATAAAAATGAAAAATATTGGGTTGGATCTATTCATAAAATATTCTGTTCTACATTGCAAAATTTGTTAAACAGTTTTTATTTGCTTATAAACCTCATATTCATAAGCTGCTAATTAATATGTACTAAAAGCTAAGTTTTCTAAAACTTTAAAAATTCTGATAAATATGTAAAGTTCCACATACAAAGTTAAAAGTTTAATGGCCTTTCTAGAAGTGTCAAATTCCCCAGGATGAAAAGAGAGAGAGATTTTAACACTTTATGAAGCCTCAAGTAATCCTTAAAATGACAAACAAAATATGTTCCTTAAAAATAATAGCTTTTGTCTAATTAACAGAAGTAACAATTATTTTCCAAAGACAAATTTATAAAGGAAAGAGAAACAAAGTAAAAAGAAAACAGTAAGTTAAAAAGAGATGTGGAAAAAAAGTTGTAGGTACAAAGATGTATTTCTGATAAAAAAAATGAGTATGGTAAATTTTTTATCTTAATGTAAAATGGCTAGATTATGTCAAAATAAAAGAAAAAAGGGCCAAAACTAAAAGATCTAAAGCATGTTGTTGTTTGAGTTATGTTGAAAAGGTCTAAGAAAGTGTTATAAAAATTAATAAAATTAAGGTTTTTGCTAATAATGTTCTAAAGCTAATTGTGCTAATGTAATGTCATTGGTCATAAGGCAAATAATTATCTTCAAATGCTATATATAGTAGAAACAACTAAATTTATCTGTTATCACTGTTTTCAGTTTTGTCCTTCACAGTTTCAAGATTGCTTCCCATGAAAACAACTCTAACAACTACCTACTTCCCCACTAACGTGAGGTTCTGTTATATATATATATCTCCACACACAGAAAACTCTTCAAATCACACACACACACACACACACACACACACACAAAGGAAAACACACCCAAACATCTTTTTCTTGCTATGGTTGCTCTTATCCCAGTCTTAGTGAGTATTCCAACCGTCTCAGGAGAAAACTATTGGGGACATATTCCTCATCCACCTTTACTTTACCCTCTTACTTGGGGAAATTCTCCCCCTTTACTGCTTTTTAATGACAAATCTTATCTGCTAGGACTCATGGTCTTTGGGACACCTGAGGAACATCAGGAAGAAACTATTATTTTCAAAGAATTTCTGGAGACCTGCCTATCTGCTTTACACTAAATAATTATTCCCCTAATTGTTTGCCCCTCTCTATACAGGTATGGATACACTCTGAACTCCTTCTGGAACATTCTTATGCTTATCTTAAATTTATAAAATTAGAAAGTTTTCAAAATACTAATCTTACTAAAGTTCCTTTCTACCTTCCACAGTTCCCACCTGTAGCTTCCCTTCAGTATATTCTGTGGATCTTTGAAGCTTTCACTAGACAATTTACAGATGAAAACAGACTCAATCTATGCAATTATAGAATTATGGCATTTTAGATTAGGGACCTCATGGTGAGGCCAGAGAAGGTAATCATTCCCTACTTTGGCATTGACAATATCGGCATATTGAAAATAACTCTCTGGAAATTGTAGTTATTGCTTTTGCAAACCACAGCATTTATTGGCATGGACATGGCCTCTCTGGGTCATAGCTCCAGATCTCTCCCAACTATTCTTTACAGGATACAATTTAGAAGGTTACCATAGCTAGCCAACCTGTATATATCTACTCTGCTACTTATTTACATTGGTCTGACAATCATACCTCCCTAATACTCCAAAATAGCTTCAAATAGTTTAATCCTTCCACCTGGTTCCAAGGCATTCATCTAAAAATGTAGACAATTGTGACTATAGGTATTTTAATTTTTTAATGTTTAGTCCTAACATTCCACTCTCTCTGCTGCCTCTCTGAACAACGTCAAAAACAGAAGGCTGCCTTTACTGGTTATCTTCCACTCTAAAAACTGACCAATCCCTACTCAATAAATTTAAAAAGGGGACCAGCAGTTAGCATAATGGCTAAGTCGCTGGACTCCCACATAGTCAACCGCGGTTCGGGTCCCAGACCCAGTGGCTTAAACTCATGCCAAGCACGTGTGCGTGCGTGCCCAAGATCCTGAGAGGAGAATGGAGGAGAAGGGATTGTGGTGTGGTCATCCCCCGGGGGGTGATTTCTTGCTTTCTATCTCTCTGTCTCTCTCTGTCTGTCTGGTGAGCACACGTGCCCTATAGCAAAAACCTCTCCCCCCCAAAAAAAAATCAAAAAGGGACAATTATGAAATTATAGGAAAACAACAAAAATCTATTACTTATAAAACTACATGAATACTTTCTTTTTTAAGAATTATTTTACTTAACTTTATTTATCCATTTATTTATTTATTTATTTTAATTTGACCAGAAGGACAGATGAGTGAGAGAGTGAGAGAAAGTGAGAAAGCAAGCAGCCAGGTCCAGGACTCACACTGTGGTTGGCCATATGGGAGACCAGTGCCCTTAACCACCACACCACCTTCAGGCCTCTGAATAAATAATTTCTGATATATCCCTTTAAAATTTCCAGGTGAATGAAAAAGGAAATGTTCAGGGTTGGTGTACTGAAAAAAACAGGCATAAACACTAGTGAACAAAATTTACTTTTGTTTACTGCTTGCAAACAACAGAAGTCCTCTTGAGTAAATGTAATCTCTTTTTCCAGACTCACAAAATTTGCCTGTATTACTTCAGAAAAAACTTTGAAGAACAGTTCTTTTTGGAGTTCTCACTGCAGTCACTTTAATTGCCTCTCTTGCAATATCAGTGGTTGCTTTAAGTCAAAAAACTCATGCTGCCACTTTTGTCAATGCCCTCGCTCACAATACTTTACATATAATAGACACCCGGTTAAATATTGACAAACAAATAGCATCTGTCTGCAAAAACTTAACCATAGACAGTTTAGGAGAACAGGCGTTCAAAACACAACTACAAACTCATTTAAGATATCATGCATTATATCGACATTTCCATATGACACATTTTGGAACGGGACTTCTATTCAAAATCACCTCCATGGAGTATGGTCTTCTAACAGTATTTCCTTAAATATAAAATGTCTTCACAAACAAATCATAGATATACAAAATAGTTTCCTTCCCTCCTTTAATTACTCAGATTTAGCCACCAGCATTTAAAATCAACTCAAAGGCATCAATCCTTTTAACTTGCTTCACCACTTTCCATGGTATTTTTTAGAAATTGTTGTGTTAATGTTACCGAATTCAAATCAAATTCGCTCGCCCAAATGCTATAAAACCAAACCATAGGCACATGGTGTGATGAAGGAAAGTACAGCCTTATTGCAAAGCACAAAGCAAAGAGAGCAGGCAGCTCATGCTGAAAAGACCCATCTCCCTGAGATGTTCCCCTACTTGTGTTTTTAAGGGCAAAATTAGGGGCAGAGGTCCCAGGCACATGATCAGTTCAATGATTGGTTCAAGAGGGTGTGATCATCTTGTGGGCATTCTTGATTGGTGAGGCCTTAAACAATCAAATTTCTCTTCAGGTTTCTGGAGCAATTCAGCCTGGAGTCTTTGAGCTCACAACCAGCAATTTCCAGCCTACAAAACATCTTACATATTGAAATGAAAACCTTTTCTTTCCTGTAAGTGAGAGTTTTAGAGGTCAAATGGCCCTCATTTATGGTCCATGTTGGTCATTATCATAACCAAAGTCTGAAGACTTAGTCCTTACTCTGGGCCATTACAATGTAAATAGACTTTATATTTCAGGAACCCTAGAAAATACATTAGGGGTTCTTGCTTGGTTTCAGTCTCCCCTATTCTTAGAAAACTTCTCAATCCTGAAGGAAAGTGGGCAATGACCAATCTGGCTGCTTCTTTCTGAATGAGGACATAGTTTCAGAGGTCAGGATTGGAGGAAAAAGCATGCATTTATTTCAAAATACTCAGAATTTTCCTTTTAGTTTTTCAATACTATTATGCTAGCACCAGCTTCTACTGTTATATTTTCAAATCTGAAAGCACATTTAATTTTGATATAAAACAAGACAGCAAAGTTGTTGATGAGGACAGAAGTCTGACTGCATTTTCCTATTTTTCAAAATCCTTTCCAGTGGAACCAGCAGTTAGCGTAATGGCTATGTCGCTGGACTCCCACGTAGTCGACCATGGTTCACGACCCAAACCCGCTGGCTTAAAACTCATGCGGGGCGCGTGTGTGTGTGCACCCAAGATCCCGAGAGGAGAATGGAGGAGAAGGGATTGCAGCGTGGCCATCCCCACTGGGGGGTGATTTCTCGCTTTCTGTATCTCTGTCTCTGTCTGTCTGTCTGGCGAACGCACGCGTCCTACAGCAAAAAAACCTCTCCAAAAAAAAAAAATCCTTTCCAGGATGCCTGGAGCAAGTCATGCCCACAAACATTAACAGACCATTTTGATAGGAGTCTTTCTACATTCCATCCCTGCAGTAGTATCTTTGTGTTAGATATATGTTTCCTCATCTCTGTTAAAGTACATTCTTTTCTAATTTCAGCAACCTTCCTTTTTTAATCACCAACTTAAAAACTATAAAACCCACCTATAACTTACAAGGCCCCCTCCCATTCCACTTGTCCTGTCTTTTGGGCCAGACTAATAGAAAAACTCTTCACTAAATTCCAAACTTAGTCTCTTGCTCTCAAAACCAAATAAAAGGAACCCCTGTACCTGAGCACCCCAAGAAAGGCATGTTTTGCCTTCTCTCTGGGCCGAGGTCACTTATATTTTACTTAGAAATAAACTGCATTATTATTTTCACAGAGTTGATTATTTACATCAACAGTAGCCTATTCTTATCAGTAGCCAAGTAGCTTAGTACTTTTTTTAACCTAAGATTTTTTTTTTATTATTCCATTTAGTCATTGCATCTCTTCACCGTGTACAACATGGTTTTTTCCAGCATGAATACAGTGCACATTAGTCAAGACAATGATATTACCATGTACATTATCATCAACAGACAACTTTTCATTTTTGTGTCTATTAGGTGTGTTGTTTGTTCCCTGAATCCCTCCCTTCAACCCTCAATTACTCATTCCCATTGCCTCTCCCATACTGTCTCTAGCATCCACAGTTGCCTTCCCTGCTATTATAACCTCCAGTTCTTTCAGTTTGTTTTTTTTTTTCATTCCAATTATCAGCTCATAAAGTTTTTAACAATAGGGAGCATAGATTCTATTCAGGGTTGGATTAAGGGTGGGCCTCGTGCAGTTCCGCAATTGTAGGTGAATCTCCATGGAATACAGTTTCAGGAAAGCGGTTCTTGAAGGCAGAGATGATTATCAGTTGATGCGGCACAGCATCCATCTTGTGGTTACCGGGAATGGTATTGTGGGAATCTGCAGCGTGAGTCATCCTCGAGTATCTGGCTTCCTTAAGAATGGTAGAGTAGTTGTTTTTCCCTGAGGTAATGCAGGGCTGGTGACCATCATCTTCTCACTGTCCATAGGTGGAGACAATCCTCCTATACAATATATTTCTCAATTGGTTTAAGACATCTAAAGTTTCTTTCTGTTGTTTGTAGTTGCAAGTTCTTAGTCCTAGTTTTCGGCCTCAGTTTGTCGCCTGAGGCCGGCGGCCACGCACAGGCCCGGCGGTCATGCGCAGGCGCAGGCCCGGCGGCCACGTGCAGGCGCAGGTCCAGCGGCCACGCGCAGGCCCAGCAGCCATGTTCCGGCCCGAAGGCCACGCACAGACCCGGCGGCCAGGCTCAGGCCCAGCGGCCACGGGCAGGCCCGGGGGCCATGCACAGGCCTGGTGGTCACACGCTAGGCCAGTGGCCACACGCAGGCGCAGGCCCAGTGGCCACACGCAGACCTGAGGGCCACGCGCAGGCCTGGCGGCCACGCACAGGCCCAACGGCCACGTGCAGGCCCGACGGCCATGCGCAGGCCCGGCTGCCACGCGCAGGTGCAGGTCCGGTGGTCACACACAGGCCCAGCGGCCACGTTCCGTCCCGGAGGCCACACGCAGATCCGGCAGCCAGGCTCAGGCCCGGGGGCCATGCACAGGCCCGGTGATCACACGCTAGGCCGGCAACCACGCGCAGGCCCGGCGGCCATACGCAGGCGCAGCCCGGAGGCCACACGCAGGCCCGGCGGCCACGCGCTGGTCTGACAACCACGTGCAGGCCCCGTGGCCGCGCACAGACCCGGCGGCCACGCGCAGGCCCGGGGGCCACGCTCAGGCCCAGCGGCCACGCGCAGGCGCAGGCCCGGCGGCCACACACAGGCCTGGCGGCCACACGCCAGCCCTGAGTGCACGAATGTGCGCGGGATCCAGCGCCACCCCCCGCTCGCCTGCCCGCCCCAAGAAAGGAAGGTCGGCGAGCTCAGCCAGTCCGCGCCACCGGTCCGCATCGGCGCCGAGTGCGGGACATACCCAGCGCCGGAGATGCAGCGCTGTGTGCAGGCCCGGCAGGCCACCACGCAGGCCCGGCCTAACCTAAGATTTGTAAGTGCAACATGAAATGTTGTCATCCTGTGAACTTCTTTAATAAGCCAAGACATAATTCAAAACCATTTTATGGTCTAAGACAAATTTTGCCAATGAAATACAGTGAAAAAAAAGGCTGAGGTGATCCGATAAAATTTTCTGGCCTGCTGTTTGCATTTACACTCATTATATACCAGTTATTGTGATTTGGGGAGTCTATCTAATTGATCATCTTCAGCCTGTAAAATTTCAAGAAAATCAGTTTTAGCTTTAATGAATCAAAATTTAAAAATGTGAAAAAACTTACTTAAGACTTAAAGCCAGGAAATAAAGAATTCTGTCCAAATAGTAGGTAGATACTAAAAACTCAAAAACAAATATGTACAGAGCTAAAATCTAATAATAAGTGCACTATCGTTTTTTCAAAAAACATTTTTCTTCTTTCCATTACCCCTTTTTACCAAAAAAGGCATAGTAAAACTAACTTATTTGTAAATAAAGTTTAGTCTTAATTTGGTCTGTTATTTGCACGAAGTCCAATAAGAATACTAATCAATTTAGTTGGTTTTGCTGGAACCTTTTATAAGGAACTTCAGATTAGACTCTTTAAGAAGCCTGCCCAAAGCTGGCTTCTACTGAGCCAAATCAGGAACCCATTCTGACTGTGCCTTTAAGTACCTGTACTTGGAAGTTTTGGGGCCTGTCAGGAAGTGACCTTCTTTACTTACCTGCCAGGCAGAACTGCTTGTGGTACCAGGCAATCTTTCCAAAAGCGTCTGTTGCCTTTCTTGAGATCAACCTTAGTTCCTTAGCTTTCTGGTCATATCTTCAGATATGACATGCCAGTCAAAGCCGTGGCAGTAACCAGTGTTTCCAATTTCTGATGTAAGGCAACAAGTATTATTGAACTTATGCAAACAACCATACTGTCACAAAATAAACATGCTCACCAACATTCTCTAATTCCAGGGGATCAGAAAGAGAGAAAAGTTTGTTACAATTTCAAAAGGAAAAAATTTAACAAATTGTTGAACCTATCAACCGCTCAAGAAAATAAAAATCCTTAAATCTGGAAAACAAAGCATAGAAGAAAATCAGTAATGTTTTAGTCAAACATCAAAAAATTCTATTTCACCAGTTCAGTCTCATGAAATTAACCTCTCTTTTGTTGAGTTTGCAGTGTTACTATGGTCCAATATTTTCACTTAAGTCCTGGAAGTTCAGAGATATAATTTCAAAGCTATCAAAAACCTATATTTAAGACTATTTTATCAGGGGCCAGCAGGTGACATGGTGGCCAAGGCACTGAATTACCACATGGCTGACCACAGTTTGAGTCCCAAACCTTGTGGCCTACACCTTCTCACTATCCCTACTGAGATAGGGATATCTATATTGATTTATCTCTTCTCAAATCGAATAGTAACAATAATGATAAATAAACCTACATAAACAATTCTTTAAAAAGAGTACTTATCAGAGTATTTTTCACTAATTTCCTTAAAAGAGGCAATTTTTGGATTATAGCTTATCAAAAAATGTTTTAGAAAGAGCATCAGAATAAAGCATTTTATTTATAGACAACAAAACTTGAAGTGGCCCTGGTTCGAGATCTGATTTTACCATAACTCAAAATAGACAAATTTGATAATTTCTGTGACAAGGTACATTAGAACTATTTAGCATTACAAGTATGACTAATAATACACTAATATATAACAGATATTTAAGAATCTCATACAATTTTGGAACACCCATTGACACAAATTTGTATATAAAGAGCTAAACACCATTTCATATTTGACAATATTTCCCATATAATTTCAACATGTCAGAAAGTCTAATCTGTCTTTCTCAGACATCCATTCTTAACATCCTGTTAAGAATTTTCAAAAATTAGTTTAAGGTAAAAAAAAAAAAAAAAAACTTAAACTGGAACTGAAATTTGATGTGGGATATCTGTCAAATATCAAAGGTTTACAACACTTGATTAAAGCAGGATCAGGGTATCTGTTGTTTACTTAACCAAAGTGACAATTAAAAAATTTCAAACTATAGCCATAAAAAAAACTGCTCTTTAATAGATTAGAATCAGACTTTTTAACTACAATAGCTAGATAACCTAATTAAGACAGCATAAGTCACACAGAAATCTTTTTTCTTTCTTATACTCAAAAAGATTTTTTAAAAAACTTTACTCATTTTTGTTACCATTATAAAAAAAAAAAATTTTAGTCTTTAACAGAATTTTGGATATAAACTGGTTAGTTTTACCTTATGATTCCACATTTCCTTTTTCCCAACTTTTTATACTTAGTTTTATGTATATTTTTTTTTCATTCACTTACTCTAAAACAAATTTCAAACATCCTTCATATTAGACAATCCTCTTGAACAAAAACACACCCTCATGTCTATTTTCATTTCCTGTTCACCAAAAACATCTTAATTTTCTCTGTATATTTTGAGTACAATTTCTAGCTTTGGTTACCATTTTCCTGAAATTTTAACATCCATTTTATAATATCTAGAAATATTTTCTTACAACACAAGTTTTTAACAGATCAAATTACATTTCAGACTTATGCCATATAAAACATGGTGTCAAAGTATACAACACTTAAACTTAGAAATAACTCAAGCAATTCATTAATATTATTTAACATACTATGCCTTTAAAATTTAAACTACACAGAAAAATGTAAAAATGATGACAAGTTTAATTACAAACATTTACTCCATTTACATTTACCCAATTTGTTTTTAATCATTATATTTGAATTACTTATGAAAAAACAAGGCTATTTAAGGCGCTTTCCTTTGAAGTAAAGGAAAATCAAGCTAGCCCTACATCAGCTAGTCTCATCTTATCTAAAGACTGGATTACCGGGACCAGCAGTTAGTGTAATGGCTATGTTGCTGAACTCCCATGTAGCCAACCGCGGTTCGCGTCCCAGACCCAGTGGCTTAAACTCACGCCGACGCGTGTGCGTGTGTGCCCAAGATTCCAAGAGGAGAATGGAGGAGAAGGGGTCGCAGTGTGGCCATCACCCCTGGGGGGTGATTTCTTGCTTTCTATCTCTCTGTCTCTCTCTGTCTTTCTGGCGAGCGCATGCACCCTATAACAAAAACCTCTCAGAAAAAAATAAGAAAAAAAAAGACTGAATTATCAGACACAAGAGAGTTCTCCATTTCCCACTTTTTCTGTAACCTCACTGTCCATGTGGCACCAAGAATGGCCATTTATGACAGAGGCCATTTGGGCCCTTGATTCACATGCTAACAGTTCTGAGACATTTTGATTAATATTTAACAATTCTAAGTCAGCTTTTAAGATTTTACCCAAGTCAGATGAACTTGAATAGCATTTGAGCGTATTTTAACCTATAAGTGTACATTTAAATCAATTTGGTACCACATACAGACAAACATACACATAAACACAACATACCACACATATGTGTACACACATATAATACAGACTCAAATAATTAGACCTTTTATTTTAGAATTTTAGCCAAGAGACTATAAAACTCATTACTTTGAAAGAACAGTATGAGTCAAACTGCATCACTACCTGGAACAACTTAGTTTATCCTCACATATAGCTAAAGTCTTCTATTCAATTATAAAAGGCAGATTAGGAAATTTGCACTTCAAAGACAAAGAATACTGACCAAAATGGATACTAAGGGAACATAAAATTGTAGAAATTTCTTGTACTATTTTACTAAGTGTGCAGATGGCATAGGAACTACTTAACACATCCACCCAAATTAGGTGACTAACTTGAAGTGTTCCTTGATTCATTTAGGAAGTTACTTCTCTTAACAAATTGTCGTTTGTTGTCAGTTTGTCCAACTGAATCAGATATTTAAGACTTGTTTCTAAGGAAAGCATGTAAAGAAAACAAAAAGTAAAGAAAAACAATTTCATATGGTAATTAGCGTACAACCAAAGATCAAATGTCCACTCACTGTATAAACATAACGCTTGGTATCTCAAAAGCCAAAATGATCAATGAGTTTAATGCAAAAGCGTCCAGAGCTCTAGACCAGAGAGAAACACATAAAAAATAATAAAGTCCTAAAGAGCTAATTGCAGTTAGTGAGAGATTCAAGGAAAAGGGTTCAGTCAACTGAAACATGGCCATAAAAAATAGAATCCAAGAAAGAAACAGAAGCATCAGAAATGGATGGCCAGCATATCAGTTTCTAATTAGGTTGACTTATCTAACAAGGGATCTTCAAGAAAATTCTTTTCATATCTATCATCATTAGTTTTTGGCCAGGCAAACAGCAAACATATCTAAATGTCCACACACAAATGTGTGTGCATATACATACACACACACACACACACACACACACACACACACACTTTTACCATGCTTTGAATTTAGAATAAAATTTAAACCAAGTTATAACTGAACTAAGAAAACAAGATCCAGATTACTTCCAAAGATAAGGAAAAAACATCTGAGAGGCCTCCTGCAAAGGTTGCTCAGTGACTGACCTAGGCCCAAAACAAAGGCTTTTTCCAGGCACCACCATCTTCCAGGAAAATGATAAGATAATGGCTTTCATAGCCTAAAGCTTCTAGACAAAGAATCTCCTGATCTTCACACCCACTCCAAAATTAGGAAAGTAATTGGACCCACCCAGTATGTGCCCCTCTCCACTAGGAGGGGCACAAGCCCCACCTTGAACAGGTCTGGACTAAGCCCTTCCTGACCCAAAGAAAAACTCCTTATTACAATTCTTCCTTGGCAACCCATTTTTGGGAAGCTCTCCCTTCTTGGGAGCTCTGCTTTTCCTTCCCTCTTCTTTAATAAACTCTCCACTTTGCCATAGCTACTCTTCTGTGTCCGTGACTAATTCTTCCTGAGTGTGGGACAAGAACCTGTGTCCCACTGCAAGTTTGGGCCTGATCACCCCTGTGCCCCCTTGTTCCTGCATCACTAGGCCTTTGTTCTGACTTTCTTAGGACAAATGACACAGAAATAGAGACCATATCCAGGCGGGAAGAAACGGGAAGAGTACTCATGCCAGAAAAACATTATGGGGACCAGCAAATGACACAATGGCTACATAGATGGACTCTCACATAGCCCACCGTGGTTTGAGTCGGCTTCAAAATCCCACTGGGCTCTTGTGTGTGAGCACCCTAGATCTCCAGAGGAGACTAGAGAAGGGATTCAGCATAGCCATCCCCCCTGGGGGGGGTGTGATTCTGTACTGTCTCTGTCTCTTTCTCTCTCTCCAGAGAGTGCACATGCCCTAAGGCAAAAACCTCTCAGAAAAGAAAAAAGTGAAAAAAAAAAAACCACTATGATCACTATACCCGGGGGAATATTTCATACAAATCCTTTTCTCCCATTAATCTTCATTTAGAAAAGAAACTAAACTGTGATCTTTACCATCTATTGAGCTGAATTCCACAGAAACAGGAGTCCGACTGCTAAGAAGTTCTTCCATTTTTTCCAACTTGTCAGGTCCTGAGTTCTTTTGGCTGTGACTTCTGGAAGAACAGAGCAGCTTTGATTTACTCCATTCACCATGCCAAATATATAGTAGCCACATGCCCTAAGATTCACTGAAAAAAATCACTGACACAGAGGAAAAGGAAAGGCATGCAGAGATAAAGGAAAAGGAACACAGACATTTAACTTACACCTCGCACATGGGACCCACAAACTACTCCTTTAAGAAAGGCAGTTGTATACTCTGAAGGGCAAAGGAGGTCTAGAGTTATGCTAAAAAAAGGGGGGGGGAGGGAAAAAATGCAAAGAACCTAGCCTTTCTAGGCCAGAGGTCACACTTCTAATCTCTTTTTCTTCATTTTAATAAAAGGCAGTGGGGGTAGCATCAGAAAAAGACTATACATCTGCTGTTCACTTTACTAATATAAATGAATCCACATTTCTTTTCAGAGGGTTAGTGAGCAGACCCTCTAACTAAAATTCTAAGCATGTTACTTTTATTTTTTCTACAAAATGATTAGAAAGTTAGTTACCTAATGTAAGCACCCATTCTTTGTCCCCTGTTCCCTGGATTCTAGACAACACTGGGGCCAGGTAATATTACATAAGAGTTATCTTTTTCCTTCCTTAAAATTATAGTTCAAAGTTTCCAATTTCACAAAATATACCCTAAGGGCTACAAGATGGTATAGAGCTCTCTTTCAGTTTCCTGTAACAATGTCCTATTCACGGCCAGTTCAAACAAAACATAAAATCAAATTTATAAGTTACCAAATTTCTACACAGTCTCTCAAGGTTTTTTGACCCTGTATCCAAAGGGGGATTCACACCAAACAAACGTTCTGTCAAAGCAGAAACCAAATGTCTAAAGGGAGGCTTATAGCTACTCTTTAGCCAAATGGAGGAAAACCCACCAAAGATCTACGGGGAAAGATAGGCCTTGGTGTCGTCACACACGAGTCCCGCAACTTACCAGACATCTACCAAATCCAATCCAATCCTATGCCATGTTTCCTTCACCACAAAACTGAAATCACCATGGGTCAACGGCGCCTGGTCGGCGGCCAATCACCCAGGACTGTCCCTGAGACAAGGTGCTCAGGCAGCTGCAGGACAAGTTCTGAGGGTCACTGTACCTTGGGTGAGATGCCCACGCAGGACCTTAGTCCCGACTGGGTCGCCAAAAAACTGTTACCAAACTCAAATCAGGTTCGCTCGCCCAAGTGCTATAAAACCAAACCATAGGCACATGGTGTGATTAAGGAAAAGTACAGCTTTATTGCAAAGTGCAAAGCAAGGAGAGTGGACAGCTCATGCTGAAAAGACCCATCTCCCCGAGATAGTTCCCCACATGTGTTTCTAAGGGCAAAATTAGGGGCGGAGGTCCCAGGCACATGATCAGTTCAATGATTGGTTCAAGAGGGCGTGATCATCTCGTGGGCATTCTTGATTGGTGAGGCCTGAAACAATCAAATTTCTCTTCAGGTTTCTGGAGCCATTCAGCTTGGAGTCTTTGGGCTCACAACCAGCAGTTTCCAGCCTACAAAACATCTTACATATTGAAATGAAAACCTTCTCTTTCCTGTAAGTGAGAGTTTTAGAGGTCAAATGGCCCTCATTTATGGTCCATTTTGGTCATTATCATAACTGTAAGGTCTGGGGGAAGGGAAAAGAAACGTGGTTGAAACATTCCCGTGGCAGAACTTTCCTGTTTTCTGCATCTGGCCCACCATCACCTATGGACTTTCTTGCCCTTCAGCATTTGGCGCACCCGCCAAAGTTGAACAGAAACAGTGAACTTCATTGGCCAGACAAGGACCCATGGCGAGCACCTATCGGACAATGGACAATGGCCCTTTAAGAACAAGCAGCACCCACCCTGGCCGAGGCTGAGTGACCACACAAGAGAGCGCGGAATAAATTATGCTGGTTTTATTAAACCCCAAAGCCTGACTCTGGTATTTTCATCTCTACTGCCCTGACTTCACCGCTGCTCCCAAATCAAACCTAACAATAACCAAAGTCTGAAGATTTACTTCTTACTCTGGGCCTTTACAATGTAAATGGACTTTATATTTCAGGAGCCCTAGAAAATACATTAGGGGGTTCTTGCTTGGTTTCATTAATAATCTTCTTTATATATATTTTTTTCATGGAACAAGAAATTTTATTATCTCCAATGCTGGTGCATAACAAATAACAAGCTTAACTACAGGAGGAGAGGGAGGAAAATGTCAGGTACTGAGTTGAATTGTTGTACAGGTTTAAAACCTTTAAATTCTAACAGTATCATTATTCACAAGTCTTTTTAGATATAGAACTTTTCCTTTTACTTGACAATTATAACAGTTTTTTGAAGTATGGAGCTCAACTGTTCTTTCCCCTGTCAAGTTAAATAAAAACACAAAGCAAACAAAACAAAATTTCTCTAGTATATAAAGGTGTTAGAAAGTTTGTTTTCTTCATACATTCATACATATTTTAAGTCTAAATCTGAAATGTTTAAATAATTTTTAAAAAAATCATTATGACAATAAACTTTCTACATCACAGAACACAGTAGCTTTATAAATTATCAAGATATGTGTACAAGGGGCCGGTAGGTGGCATGGTGGCTAAGGGTGCTGGACCCCACATGGCCAGCCACGGTTTGAGTACCAGGCCTGGTGGCTTGCTTTCTTACTTTCTCTCTCTCTATCTCTCTATCCTTCTCTGGTCAAATTAAAATAAATAAAGTTAAAAAAGATATGTGTACAAATAAAATTTTATGCTTTTGGAAACACATTTTAAGCTATAGCAGCACATGTGATACATATTTCTTTTCGAGTTTCTCATCCTTTGGGATAATGAAGAATAGTCAATTATCTTACACTGAAAATTTAGCCTTTGATAACGATGGTTTAAATAAATCACAAAGTGGAATTTTCTGTTTTCTCAACAGGTTTGCATCAAAATAACTCAAAAGTATCTTGTGTCTTTGTTGGATATTTTATTCTTATTATAAAGATAGTATCATGGGCTCTTGTACTGGCCATTTTGTGTTGTTCATGATTTATCCTTGCAAAGCCTTCTTTATGAAAAAACACCAACAAAAGGTATTTTCCTCAATACAAGGAAAATAATCTGGATCAATAACATAATTAATGCCTTAGGTGTTTTAGGACATTCTTGAAAACAGATTTCAATAGTGCTAAAATCCTTTATTTCTTTAATGATTCTCTTCCTTTTCACAACTGTGAAGTCACTGTTCTGTTGTCTTTTATTCTAAAAACAAAAACTTTTTTTTAAATCAAGTTTTTCATTGGTACAGAACCATTTGGAATGAACTCCAAAGACTAAAATATTGGGCCTGTCCTCAAGTAGTTTCCTCCTCTTTTAACAGCACTTAGTTACTCTCTATCAATAATCTTATTACAGCTGAGTTCTTCAGTTGATGATAGACAAACATAAGTAAAAAGAGTGCTTCGATAAAAGCCAACTGGTCAAATGAACTCTTCTCTAATACATCTGAAACCTGCCATCCAGAGCTGCTTCTCTTGCTCTGTATGTTCTCTGGAACACCTTGTTGGCCTCTTCAAGGACCGCTGATACTCTTTGTAGCCAGGTCCACTCAGCAGCTCCTCTTCCGGATAGTCGTAGTCATCCTCCCAGTCATCAAATTCCTTGCCCTTGTCCTCCCTCAAAGTCTGCCCACAAAATGGCCTAGCTGCTTTTCAGGGTTGGGCCCTTTGGCAAGGCCCCATTTCCCCCCTGGCGCCGTCATTGGCTGGGCCTCCTCCTCCTCCATAGGGCCTTCCTCCTCGAGCTCTGGCAGGGCTTTATTGTAGGAGGGGCTCAAGGATGGCTCCCAGTCCCCACTGCCTACCTCCATCTGGGAAAGGTCACCTTCTCCCGGAATCAGATCCATCTGCAGATCATTGCTCTCTTCATACAGCTTGGACAGCTCAGCCATTTCTGACGTGTTACAAACGGTTCAAACTCTCCCTTGTTTTTATGTTTATTCCTAATCCAGCAAGAACTCCACATAACAGTCATCCAGTTCCACAGACTCTGATTAGAAAAAGGAAAATGGGGGGGGGGGGCGGCAGGTGGCATGGTGGCTAAGGATGCTGGACTCCCACATGGCCTACTGCGGTTCAAGTCCCAGTCCTGGCGGCTTGCTTTCTCACTATTTCTCTCTCTCACTCACTCTGTCTCTCCTTGGTCAAATTAAAATAAAGAAATAAAGTTAAATAAAATAATTCTTTTAAAAAAAAGGAAAAAGGGGAGAAAAGATGAAGGGAATGGCCAGACCTGAATGACACAAAGCAAGCCTAAATTGTAACAGACAACTTAGGTGAAGATAAGCAGAGGCAAGGCTCTGCTTTGTCAACGTGGCTCTTGCTGAAGCAAGAAGTGTCCCAAGCCTAAATTGTAACAGACAACTAAGGCAAAAATAAGCAGAGGCAAGGCCCTGCTTGGCCAATGTGGCAAAAACTTCCAAAGTGGAAAAGAAACTTTGTGTCAGTAAGGCCAAACAGACTCCAGTCAGAAAAAGAAAAAGGAGGTGATGTAGGGAGTGGCCAGATCTGAGCTGATAACGGTGCCTTTTAGCTAAACAGAGACAAAAAACAAAGTCCTGTGAAGTGCAGCAAGGTCTCACTATCTTGAGCTTAACACTGTAAGGTGGTGAAAGAAAACTCTGCCAGAGAAGGCCTGGAAAGATAAGAGGAGGCTTGCATAGAACCACAAGACACCAGATGCTTTATTCTGCTTCTCCCTCCCCCTTTGGCCCTAGAAAACAATAAACCTGGGAATGGCTCAGGGCCAAGGCTGCCTCCACCAGAGGTGCCTGGACCACCTGATCCCCATTTTTCTCTACTTGTGCATCTGTGTCTTTTTTCTTTCTAAATCCACTTTCTTGCCCACTCAGAGTCACATCCCACCAAACAGGTTGCAGCAGAAATGGCACTTCAACAGGGATCTAAGCACAGAAGAACTACAAAGAATGAGGTGAGTGGACACTCCTGAGTCCAGCCAGAAATAATAGAGTAAAAAAACTAATAGAGTAAAATAAGGAGTGAATTAGAGTTGGGTGTAAAAGATGAGGAAAGAATTGTCTAAAGACAGAGATATGTCCAAATGTTTTGCATGTTAAAGGCTAGGGGCAGGGGAACCAGCAGTTAGCATAATGGCTATGTCGCTGGACTCCCACGTAGTCGACCGTGGTTCGCGTCCTGGACCCGGTGACTTAAAACTCACTCACGCCGGGTGCGTGTGCGTGTGTGCGTGCCCAAGATCCCGAGAGGAGAATGGAGGAGAAGGGATTGCGGCGTGACCATCCCGCTGGGGGGTTGATTTCTCGCTTTCTGTCTCTATGTCTCTCTCTGTCTGGCGAGCGCACGCGCCCTATAGCAAAAAATCTCTCCAAAAAAAAAAAAAAAGAAAAAAAAAAAAAGCTAGGGGCAGTAAAGTTATTATCAAGCAGTTGTATCAATTCCTGGACTTTGTGCAGGAGATATTCCCCTGGTTCCCAGAACCGGGAACAGTTAATGAGGAGACATAGAGCAAGGTCAGGAAAAGAAGGGAGTAATTGTTAAACTTTTTGTTTACATGTGTATATATATGTGTATACATACATGTTATCATACATCATATGTCGCATGTCTATGTGGTCAAAGGCCTTAAGGAACTACATTCTATTTAATTTATAAAAAGAGGGTTCATATAAATTAAATGCTTTTTTTTAAAGAGATTTTTGTTATAGGATGCGTGCACTCTCTGGAGAGACGGAGAAAGTGAGAGCCCCCCCACCCCCAGGGATAATGGCCAAACTGTAAACCCTTCTTCTCCATTTTCTTCTGTATATTTCGGACATGCATGTACATGAGTGTCTGGCATGAGTTTTAAGTCATCAGGTCTGGGACTCAAACCATAGTGGATTACATGGGAGTCCAGCAATGTAACCATTACACCATCTGCTGGTCCCAATTTAACTGCTTTTTAAGTTCATGTGACTTGAACTCTTTGACAAATAAGCTGGCTTCAATTTTGGTTAAAAATTATAAAAATAGTAATAATAATAAACAAAGATCTTCACCAAGAATGATGTCTTTGGGTGCCTGGACCACCCAATCCCCACTTTTCTCTACTTGTGTGTCTGTTTTTTTTCTCTTTCCAAATCCACTGTTGTTCCCACTCAGAATCACATCCCATCAAGTAGGTCACAGCACTCTCTCATCATTAACAAAATCAACTCAAAATGGATCAAAGATCTAAATGTAAAGCCTCAACCTATAAAACTACTGGTGAAAAACACTGGGGAAACTCTTGGAGACATTGGAGTAGTCAAAGATGTCTTAAATTAGACCCTCAAAACACAGAAAAAAATAGACACATGGAATAAATCCAGCTTAAAGGCTTCTCTATAGCAAAAGAAACAATAATCAGAGTGAAGAGATGAGTCTGAAATGAGAGAAAGTATTTTCAAATTATGGTTCAAATAACAGATTGATAATGGTAATATATAGAAAACTCAAGTAACGTACTCACACAAAAAAAATCATTTTAAAATGGGAAAACAGAATCTATGGAAATTTAGGTTCTCTTCTCAGTGCAGAATCTCCCACATATCAGAGCAGATCTAGGAAAATTATCAGATGAGTCAGAGAAATTCTATAGTAAATTTTCATTTTACCTTAACTTTTGTCTTAACTTTAACTTAAAGACCACCAGAGTCACTCCTGATAATCCTGAAGGCTGTGAACCTCCCCAAAGGGCAAGATCTGGAAAAGCTCAGGTCAGAACCTCTGTCTTGGAAAGACTAAATGTTTCCAATGTGGAAATCCTGGGCACTAGAAAGGACAGTGCCCATGACTGGCATCCTTCTGTTCCCTCTGTGGACAAATAAGAATTAAGGTTATTAAAATAATAATTTCTATCTAAATAAGAGGTTAACATTGTTTCTAAAAGTAAACTTTTTTTTTTGGAGAGTTCTTTTTTCCTATAGGGCATGTGTGCTCACCAGACAGACAGAGAGAGACAGAGAGACAGAACGTGAGAAATCACCCCCCCCCCCCAGGGGGGATGGCCACACCGCAATCCCTTCTCCTCCATTCTCCTCTCGGGATCTTAGGCACATACGCACACGTGCCCGGCGTGAGTTTTAAGCCACCGAGTCCGGGACGCAAACCGTGGTGGACTACATGGGAGTCCAGCGACATAGCCATTATGCCAACTGCTGGTCCCTAAAAGTAAACTCTTAAGAAGAAAAAAATGAGGGAAAATAATAGTAAACAGGAAAAGGTGACATAAATTAGAAGGTAAGATGAGAAGATATAGTTTTAGTAAACAATATTAAAAGGAAATGTTGAGGAGAGGCAAGGGGACAGGCCTTCAGAAGAAGACACCTTCATGGCTCCTGAGAATGAGTGATTTCAGGGAAATAAGAGAAATGAAGGTTTTCCACTGATAATTCAGCCTTCAGCCCACAAACTTGAGTGGTAGGAAGCCTCTCAAGCCTTCTGTCTCTGTCTCTGTCTTCTCTTTTTTTGTAATTTTTCCTTTAAAAAAATTTTTAAGGTAAAGCATTTTCATGGTTTTCAGCCTGTCCTTTCCCTTTATCTTGTTAATAATCCCCTCTTCACCTCCCACCTAGGAGAAGCAAGGGGATAGACTTTCAGAAGAAGACACCTTCATGGCTCCTGAGAACTAGTGATATTTTTTCTCCAAGGGAAAAGAATAGCTCCTTTTCATCCACAAACAGTTCAATGGAGATCACAGAGCTGTCTGATAAAGAATTTAGAATATTTATAATGGCAAAGCTAGCAGAGATGGAAGAGAAAAGATACAATTAACTGCAGAAGAGAAAGGAGAAAGGGGCTAATGAGTTCCAGAAGGTGAAGAAATTCTTGCAAGATCTAAAAGGAATTATATACTTTAAAAAAGAATCAAATGGAACTGTTAGAGATAAAAACTATAATACAGGAAGTCAAAATCTCCCTTGAAAGTATTAAAAGCAGACTAGATCATATAGAAAATAGAATCTCAGACGTAGAAGAGAAAATTGCTGGTCTAGAAAAATCCACCACAAAGACTGAGAAAATGGCCCAAAAAACGAGACTAATACACGAGAAATACTAGATATGATTAAATGCCCAAACATCCAGATAATTGGTATCACAGAAGGCAGAGACTAATAAGGGCATTGATAATCTATTCCATGAAATCCTGCCAAAAAAAAAACTTTCCAAACCTAGAGAGGCACTCAAAGATCCAGTCCTAAGAAATACAAAACGACCCCAAATAGAATCAACCCAAGAAGATTTTCTTCAAGACACATTATAGCCAGACTGACCAAACCCACAGACAAAGACAAGATACTAAGATTGGCAAGAGAGAAATGACAAGTTACCTACAAAGGATATCCCATCAGGCTAACAGTAGACCTCTCATCTGAAACAATGTGAGTGAGGAAAGAATGGGAAAATATTTTCAAAGTGTTAAGAGAAAAACAATTTCAACCAAGAATACTGTACCCAGCAAGATTGTCCTTCATTTGGGAAGAAAAGACAAGAACATTCTCAGATAAACAAAATCTGAAAGAATTTATCAGCATCAGACCAGATTTCCAAGAACTTCTCAAGAGAGTGCTATATCAGGAAAATTAAATACAGATGCACAGAAATAAGAATCCAAAAACCAAGAAAATGGTCAACTTAATCATAGGGACAAGTCTGGAGATGCATATTATATCACAGAATTCAATTGGGAAGATCGAACCACAACAGAAGATAGATTAAGTACATGAGACTGAACTGGTAAAATAACATTCTATTACTTTTGACTAAAATATTGCTGCTTTTCTTCTAAGCTTTGTTGTCTGTTTTTAAGGGTTTTTGTCCTGTCTTGTGCTTTCGATAGGTTCATGTACCTACTATTTGAACAGAATCCTAACCTGTTTCCTGGCTTGAAGTTTTAAGCAAAGTTCCTTACCATTTCAAAACTGCTTTTCTTGAAATTACCAGTGGAACTTGCTATTGAAAGTAGTTAGATTACTGGGACCAGCAGTTAGCGTAATGGCTATGTCACTGGACTCCCATGTAGTCGACAGCGGTTCGAGCCCCAGACCCAGTGGCTTAAACTCACGCTGGGCGCATGTGCGTGCGTGCCCAAAATCCTGAGAGGAGAATGGAGGAGAAGGGATTGCAGCATGGCCATCCCCCCTGGGGGGTGATTTCCTGCTTTCTGTCTCTCTGTCTCTCTCTGTCTGTCTGGCCAGCACACGTGCCCTATAGAAAAAAACCTCTCCAAAAAAAAAAAAGTAGTTAGATTATTTAAGAAATTGTGTGATCAATAAAATGTGGGGGGGAAGGAATGGAAGACAACTGTAGACACCAGAGACAGTGTGAGAATACGGTGGGAAAGGGCAGAGGGTCAGACATATATATATATATGAAACTAGAAATGGAAAATTATTGACAATAGCACACATGATTAAGCCACTATGTGGTATAGTCTGGATGGAAAATCACAGTTTGTATGTTGTGACAATGCATAGGGGATGAATGTAAATTAATTAATTAAAGTTTCAGGGGGAAAAAAACCACGAAAACTGTTTTTCTTGAAATTAAAAAAAATGCATTAAAATTACCTATTTGATGTGTGCAGTAAGCTATATAGCCCCTGCTAGGTGCTACTTTATAGTATGTTCATTCTACTCACTGAGGTTTATGCCTAAAGTAAACTTGTGTTCATGGATATGTATGTATCAGCTGTGCTTGCTATTGAAAATATTTAGATTAATTAAGATCTTTAGTGAATCAATAAAATGTGGGGGGAAAGGCATAGAAAGCAACCACGAATACCAGAGACAGTGTGGGAGGAGGATGGGAGACAGCAGAGGGTGAGAGATTGGGAATCAAGGATGGAAAAAAAGCAAAATATACAGAAAACAAGAAATGGATAATTATTCATTGGCAATAACACGTATGTTGATGTGCTTGATTGAGCCAATATACAGTGTATTCTGGATAGAAAATCTCATTTTGCATGCTGTAGTGATGTATAGTGAATGAACGTAAATAAATAAATTTAAATTTAAAAAAAGAAAAAGGAAATGTTTGGTATAGAAGAAATTTTGTGTGGTAAAGTTTTTGTCTTCAGGGAAAATGATTAAGGTAAAGGAAAACAACGGACAAAAACTAAAAGTCATGTTGTTGAAGGTTTGAATTATGTTGGAATAGTCTAAGAATTCCAAAAAGTGATAAAATTAAGGTTTTATTGATAAATTATCTAAAGCTGATTGTATTGATGTGATGCTGTCAGCCACAATTCTGGTTGTTATCTTTAAGTGCTGTATGAAATAGAAATAGCTAAATTTGTCTATTACATCATTGCTGTAATGAACTGCTCTTCTTGTTTAGAATCAAGATACAACTGGTGGTTGGGACAAGGTCTCCAGTGAACACCCCTCATGACTTCTAGCATGGGCCTCTAGATATACCTCAGGTAGAGGATCCTTGAATACTCTCCTCACCCCCCCTACCTCCCTCCCCACCCCTGGAATCAATGCCCCATTTCAGCAGGAAGAAACCAGAATGATCTTTAACCTTTATCCTCTTAACAGCAGTTAGAGGTTCCTCTGTAGAGGGGGAGGAATGAGGTAGGAGACAGGGATCATAAAAATAGAGTATAGGTCACAAATGGCTAAATTGTAAGATAAAAACACAATAGTTCAGTTACTTGTTCAGGAGGAATGACTTACAACAATAACTCAATGATTAACCTAGGCAGCACGACCTAAAAAAAATGGCTATTTTCCAGACCCCATCACATTCTGAGAAGAAGATTAGATCATGATTTGTATGACCCAAAATCTTCTAGAAAAAGAGAATCTCCTGACTTTTATACCCACTCCAAAATTAAGAGAACAATGACCAGACCCACCCAGCATTTAACCTGCATCATGGAGAGAGGAAACGCATGTGCAAGCCCCACCTAGAAAATGTCCCAACAACTCTTCCTGTCCAAGATAACAAAAACCTCTCACCCCAGCTCCTCTTTATCAACCCACCTTTTGGGACCTGCTCCCTGATTGGGAGCTCTGTTCTTCCTTCCATCTCCTTCAATAAACTCTCTGCTCTGTTATTCCCCCAAAAATAATAAATAAATAGGAGTGAATGAACTGAACAGACAACTCTCCACAGAAGACATACGAATGGCTTCTATCATAAGGGAGATAAAATCAAAACTACAATGAGATACCACTTAGTACTAGTCAGAGTAGCTTTAATTATAAAAATAAAGAACAAATGCTGGGAAGATTGGTGAAAAGAGAAATTTCCTATGGAGGAGAAGGGATTGCAGTGCGGTCATCCCCCCTGGGGGGTGATTTCTCGCTTTCTGTCTCTCTGTCTCTGTCTGCCTGGCGAGTGCACGCGCCCTATAGCAAAAACCTCTCAAAAAAAAAAAAAAAAAAAGAGAAAGAAATTTCCTATACTGTTGGCACAATGTGGAAAACAGTATAGAGGTTCCTAAAATTCTACAAATAGAATAACCATATGAGACAGTAATACCACTTCTAGGTATTGTCCCAGAAGATAGAAAAATCCTCAGTCAAAAAGACTCTTGCACATCTCTATTTATTGCAGCATTATTCACAATTTGCTAAGACAAGAAATCAACCTAAATGCTCAAGAACAGAAAACTGGACTGAAAATCTGGCACATATACACTATGAAATAATAATTAGCCATAGAAAAGAAGAACCTGACATTGGATATAAAATGGATGAATATAAAAAATTTAATGCTGAGCAAAGAAAGCCAGATTATGAAAGACTGATATCGTATGTCCCTGCTCAATATATACTGAATATCAGCACTTTATGACAGAAGCTAAAAACTTGAAAGAAGTAACAACTGGGATGGCTAGTGTAGAAATCATAAACTGTATGGGATGGAGTGGGTGGTGGTGGGCGGGAGGTAGGAGCTCAGGAAAAAAGCAAATAGATAACGATGGAAAGTTTTCTGCTGAGAATGATCTATATATTAGTATCTTTGGCTTGATAGATATGCAATGCATATGTGCTTTGAAAAACTATATTGTACACTGTTAAAAAATACAATGACTAAATGAAGTATTTTTAATATTTAAAAAAAATAAAATGCAACAGGATGCACTTCTGGAGGAAAGGAAATGATACCAAATGGAAGATCTGTGGTGCAAGAAGAAATAAAAATAATACAAAGTGGAATATATGTGCACAAATGTAAGTAAACATTGACCATACTAAGCAGCATTAATAATGTCTAGTAGGATTAAAAAATTAAGTATCAGACAACTGTGTGTAGGTTAGGAGGGACTAAAGGGAGGCATATTAAATGAAGGTAAAGGTTTGATGAACTTTGGATTTGATCAGATACGGTGTAACCAGTAAAAATATAAACAGAATGCAACTTCCAAAGAGAAAAAAAATGGAATGTTAAAATTATTCATTTTTAAGAAAATGAAAGCTTTCTTTGGAGAGTTGTCTATACAATTCATTTGTCCATTATTTACTTTTTTATGGGTGAGCTGCTTGAGTTCCAAATATATATTCCAGGTACCAATCCCTTGTTTCAGGATAGATTGCAAATATTTTCCCCCCACTCCAAGAGTTATCTTTTCACCTTAGTTATAGTTTCCTTTGCTGCGAGGAAGTTTTTTACCTTGATGAAATCCCACTTGTTCATTTTAGGGACCATTGCCTTTGCTTTAGGGGTCTGATTGAAGAAGTATTCGACTACTCCAGTATCTTCTAGTTTCCCTTGCATCTTAAACTAGTAGTTTTGTAGTTACAGGCTTTATATTTCTTTATTTTTAAAAAATGATTATTTGTTTAATTTTATTATTTTTATTATATATTTACATATGTGTGTGCGTGTGTGTATATATATAATCAGTTATTTACTTAGGTTCTTGTAAAAAAATTAGAACACCAATTTGTGAGGATAAACTCCATTTGTAAGGGCAAACACAGATTGCAGGTAGCCTGGAGCTGAAGAACAGCTTTGATTTTTTGGTAAAATTTGCGAATTCACAGCTTTCTGATCAACCTGGTGCTGCTCTGAAATTTTGTATTTCTCATTCTCTGTGTCAAAGATCTCACTTTCCTGTTGTCTGGGCTTCTGCAGTTTCTGTCTCTTTTCTTTTTTTCTTTCTTTCTTTCTTTCTTTCTTTCTTTCTTTTTTTTTTTTTTTTTTTTTGAGAGGTTTTTGCTATAGGGTGCGTGCGCTCGCCAGAAAGTCAGAAAGAGACAGAGAGACAGAAAGCGAAAAATCACCCCCCATGAGGGAATGGCCGCACCGCAATCCCTTCTCCTCCATTTTCCCTTGGGATCTTGGGCACTCACGCACACGCACCCGGCGTGAGTTCAAGCTGCTAGGTCCAGGACTCGTGGTCGACTATGTGGGAGTCCAGCGACATAGCCATTATGCTAACTGCTGGTTCCTGCAGTTTCTTTTTCTTGAAGTAATTATTGGTAAGGTGCTTTGGGATTTTTACTTTGCTAATATCAATTTTCGTGGAGGTGGTGATGACAAATTTCTGGTGTGTTCTACGCAGTGGAACTCGATTGAAAACCAGCGATCCAGTTATAAGTAGCAAGCCACTGCTCAGCTGCTTCAGGAAAACCACTCTCTTGCCTCTGTGGCATCCAGTGAGGATTATCTGAATAGTCTCAGGAATGATGCTATCTTGCAGCTTTCTCATATGCTGACCGAAGGGTTTTTTGCCGTGGCTCAACAGCTTTTGAGGCACATCTTCAGTAGGATAATACATAGGCATTTTGCAAAGTTTAACCACCTGGTACCACCATTCTTGTCTCCACCAACTGGTTTTGTGACAGTGGCAAGAACCCTCTCCTTTTTCTTTTCAATCCTGTATTTAGTGGCCAAGTCTTCCTCTTGTACATGGCCTTCCTAGAATACACGGCAGATCGAAAGTGTCTTATCTGCTGATGCCTCAGACTAGGACCGGGTTAAGGCTGCAATGGGGCTTCCTCTTCTTGGCTTTTTTAGCCTTGGAGGTCACCCTTTTTAACCTTGCCACTGGCATCAGCCTTCTTGGCTTCATGTTTCTTCTTAATTTCCTGCTTCACAGCTCTTTCACCTGCCATCTTGAAAATATTGGGAAAGAGCTATTTTTTAATATTTAAACATTTGATCCATTATTAGTTAATTCTAGTTGATGGTGAACAATAGGGATCCACCCAGGTTGGTTGCATGCAACTTTAAGATGAACTCGCACCCCACCCCACCCCACCCGCCAACCGGATTGAATTGGCCAGAAGTTCCTGACACCAGGCCGCCTGAGGCTGCAGGCCCAACTGCTGCTGCCCTGGACCTTCACGCATCCCCACCCCTACTCATCCTTGGACCCCAGGTTGGTTGCATGCGACTTTAAGACGAACTCGCACCCTACACCACCTGCCAACCGGATTGAACTGGCCAGAAGTTCCAGACACCAGGAGGCCTGAGACTGCAGACCCAACTCTGGACTTGTCACTCATTCTCTACTCCTTTACCACTTGCCTTTGGACTCTCTGAATTTTAGCGATTTCTTTTTTTGCTTTGTTATTCTTTGCTCTTGAGGTGTTGCTTATTAGGTCAGTTGGAGGCTCACCACTCCTTAGAAACAGGGAGGACTTTGGGGCATCCAGGACTAGTGGCAACAGTTAATGGTAATTGTGAGCAACAAGTAGGCCAACCATAGGAGAAATCATCAATTTTCTAATCCTGTACAACTTTTAACACTCAGAGATACCTTTAATAAGTCAGGAAGCAACACATAGATTACCTGATGACTAGGAACAGTCACAGAGGCTCAAGAAATATGAGCAACCAACAAAAGGCCTCTCCCTCAAGGGAAATCCTCAAGCCTACATCACCCACAGTCAATACAATGGATGTCATGGACATGCAGGAAATCAAAACCTCCCTTGAAAGTATTAAAAGTAGGTTAGATCAGGCAGAAGATCGAATCTCTAATGTAGAAGACAAAACATCTGACCTAGAAAAAAGTATCAAGAAGATTGAGAAAACAACCACGAAAAACGAGGATAATATAGGAGGAATACTGGATACCATCAAGTGCCCCAGCATTCAGATAATTGGTATCCCAGAAGAGGAAGAAAATAATAAGGGCCTAGATAAGTTATTCCATGAAACCCTGGAAGAAAACTTTCCAAACCTAGAAAGGCATTCAAATATCCAGACCCAAGAAATACATAGGACCCCGACTAGAATCAACCCAAGAAGATCCTGTCCAAGGCACATCATAGCCAGACTGGCAATAAACAACAGACAAAGACAAGATACTAAAGTTGGCAAGAAGGAAACATCAAGTTACTTACAAAGGTCACCCCATCAGGCTAACACAGGATCTCTCAGTGGAAACAATGAAGGCAAGGAAAAAATGAGGAATCATAGTCAAAGTGTTGAGTGAAAAACAATTTCAACCAAGAATACTATACCCGGCAAGCTTATCTTTCATATGGGAAAAAAAGATAAAAACATTCTCAAATAAACAAAATTTGAAGGAATTTACCAACTCCAGACCAGCTCTTCAAGAGGTTCTGAAGAGAGTGCTATACCAGGAAAACTAAAAAGTCAGATGGACAGTTACATGAGAACAAAAAACAACAAAGAAAAATGGATCACTTAATAATAGGAATAGGTACAGAAATATCGATAATTACATTGAATGTCAATGGATTAAATTCTCCAATTCAGAGACATAGACTGGCCGAATGAATAAAAATAGAGAAACCCTCTATCTGTTGCCTACAAGAAATTCACCTTATGGATAAAGACATACATAGACTAAAAGTAAAGGGCTGGAAAAAGATGCTCCATGCAAATAGAAATCAAAAATGGGTTGGAGTAGCAATAGTGATCTCAGACAAATTACATTTCAAGACAAAGACTGTAAGAAGAGAAAAAGAAGGGCATTATATAATAGTAAATGGGGTAATCCAGCAAGAAGACATAACCCTTATAAATATCTATGCACCCAACTCAGGTGCACCTAAATATGTGAAGGAAAGACTGCTGGAGCTAAAAGGAGAGTTAGGGAGAAATGCTGTAATTGTTGGAGATCTCAACACCCCATTATCTACTTTAGACAGATCTTCTAGACAGAAAATAGAGAGATACAGGACCTAAATGATACTATAAATTGAATGGGCTTGAAAGATATCTATAGAACTTTCCAACCTACATCCACAACATATACATTTTTCTCACCACGGCATGGAACCTTTTCAAAGATTGATCATATGTTAGGACACAAATCAAGCCTTTATAGATTCAAAGGCATAGAAACTGTACCCAGCATCTTCTCTGACCATGATGGAATTAAACTCAAGATTAATTTCAAGACACAACCCCGAAAATACACGAACACATGGAAACTGAACAACCTACTTGTGAATGACTTCTTCACTACTGAAGAAATTAAGACTGAAATAAAAAAATTTGTGGAAACTAATGATAATGAGTACACAAGTGTCCAGAATCTATGGGACACAGCAAAAGCAGTCATAAGAAGGAAATTCATAGCAATTAATGCACATAAGAAAAGGATGGAAAGATGTCAAATAGATAACCTATCATCATGCCTCAGGGAATTGGAAAAGCAACAACAAATGAACCCCAAAAATGCCAGGTGAAAAGAAATAATAAAGGTTTGAGCAGAAATAAATGAAATACAAAATAAACAAACCATACAGAAAATAAATAAAAGCAAAAGCTGGTTCTTGAAAAGATTAACAAGATTGACACACCATTAGCTAGACTGATCAAGAAGAAGAAAGAAAGAAACCACATTAATCAAATATGTGATGAAACAGGCAATATTACAACAGACATAGTAGAAATAAATATGTTATTATAGGATACTATGAGCGGCTATATGCCAACAAACAAGATAACTTGGAGGAGATGGACAAATTCCTGGATGCATATAATCTACCAAGACTGAATCAGGAGGACATAGAGAACCCGAATAGACCCTTAACAAGCCAGGAGATTGAATCAGTAATAAATAACGCCCAATAAAGAAAAGCCCAGGTCCAGATGGCTTCACTTCTGAAGTCGACAAAACTTTTAAGGAAGAGTTAACCCCTATCCTACTAAAATTATTTCCAAAGGTTCAAAAGGAAGGAAACCTTCCAAATTGATTTTATGAAGCCTCCATCATCCTCATCCCCAAAACAGATAAGGACATGACAAAACAGGAAAACTACAGACCAATATCATTGATGAATATAGATGCAAAAATTCTCAACAAGATACTCGCAAATCGTATCCAATAACATATAACAAAGATTATTCATCACGACCAGTTAGGCTTTATCCCAGGGATGCAAGGGTGGTTCAACATATGCAAGACCATAAATGTAATACACCACATTAACAGAAAGAAAATTAAAAACCATATGATCATTTCAATTGATGTGGAGAAAGCATTTGATAAAATACAACATCCTTTTATGATTCAGACCCTCAGTAAGATTGGTATAGAAGGGTCGTCTCTCAACACAATAAAAGCCATCTATGAAAAACCTACAGCCAACATTACACTGAATGGGGAAAATCTGAAAGCTTTTTCTCTGAAAACGGGTACTAGGCAAGGCTGCCCACTTTCTCCACTGCTCTTTAATATAGTACTGGAAGTCTTAGCTATTGCAATCAGAGAAGAGAGCAATATTAAAGGTATTTGAATAGGCAAAGTAGAGTTGAAAATATCTTTATTCGCAGATGATATGATGGTATACTTAGAAGATCCAAAGGTCTCCATGAAAAAGCTACTTGAAGTAATAAGTGAATACAGTAAAGTGTCAGGATACAAAATTAATATCCAAAATTCTATACCATTTCTATATATGAACAACAAGTTGAACGAAGTAGAGCTGAAGAAAGGAATTCCTTTCACCGTAGTCACAAGATGTATAAGATACCTAGGGTTAAACCTAACTAAGAAAGTCAAAGACCTTTATAAACAAAACTATGAAAATCTTAAAACAGATATTGAAAGTGACATAAAAAAGTGGAAGGACTTCCCATGTTCCTTGATTGGAAGAAGTAACATAATCAAAATCGTAATTCTACCCAAATTAATCTACATGTTTAATGCAATTTCAATCAAGATACCAGAAATATTCTTCACAGATCTAGAAAAGGCAATCATAGAATTTGTCTGGAATCATTAAAAAAAACCTCGTATTGCAAAAGCAATCCTGCTCAAGAAGAATGGAGTAGGAGGCATATCACTCCCTGATCTCAAGATATACTATAAAGCTGTGGTCATCAAAACAGCTTGGTATTGGCATGAAAACAGACATGTGGGCCAATGGGATAAAATAGAGACCCCAGAAATAACCCCCAAAGCTTCCAGCCAACTGATTTTTGACAAAGAATATCAGTCAATCCATTGGGAAGAGGAAAACCTCTCTAGTAAATGGTGCTGAAAAAACTGGGTATCCACCTGCAGAAAGATGAAACTGAACCCCCATCTTTCACCATTAACAAAAATCAACTCAAAATGGATCAAAGATCTGAACTTAAGACGTCAAACAATAAAACTACTGGTGAAAATGCTGGGGAAACTCTGGGAGACATTGGAGTAGGCAAATATCTCTTAAATAAGACTCCCAAAGCACAGGCAATAATCCTTAAAATAGACAAGTGGGAGTATATCAGACTAAGAAGTCTCTGCACAGCAAAGGACACAGTAACAAGTGTGAACCGACAACCCTCAGAATGGGAAAATATTTTTGTTAAATATGCCTCAGACAAGGGACTGATAACCAGAATACACAGGGAACTCAAGTGCCTTATGTGAAAAAAACGATTAACCCAATTAAAAGATGGGAAAATGAGCTGAACGTAAATCTCTCTCTAAGGAAGACATATTAACAGCCAAAAAGCATATGAGGAAATGCTCGACATCTCTCATCATAAGGGAGATGCAGATAAAAACCACAATGAGATACCACCTAACCCCTGTCAAAATGGCAAAGATTACAAATATAAAAAGTGATAAATGTTGGCAGGGATGTGGTGAAAAGGGAACCCTCCTACACTGTTGGTGGGAATGTAAACTGGTTCAACCACTGTGGAGAACAATATGGAGGTTCCTCAAAGGCCTACAAATAGAACTACAATTTGATCCAGAAATCCCACTTCTGGGTATCTACCCAAAGGACAGGAGAATGCTCAGTGAGAAAAGTGCTTGTACATCAATGTTTATTGCAGCATTATTCACAATTGCCAAGACATGGAACCAACCTAAATGTCCACAAACTGATGAATGGATTGGAAAAGTGTGGTATATATACTCTATGGAATACTACTCAGCCATAAAAAATAACAAGACCCTGGCATTTTATAGAAAGTGGTCAGATATGGAGGATCTATTGCTGAGTGAAGTTAGTCAGGCTATGAAAGAAAGATATTGTATGTATCCACTTAATATATATCAACTATCTGCACTCTATGGTAGAGAGCGAAATATTGGAGGACATAAAAGCAGTGAAAGTACTTAACGAGAATACAACAGTGTGGAGGAGGGGGGATGAAAAGAAGAGGATAGAGAAAGAAAGCAAGAGAACAAATAAAGAGGCAGGACGTTAGTGGGAAACAGATATGGTTTATTACTTGTTGATGATGGCATGTATGGTATTCTCAACTGGATTGGTCTAAGAAGTATTTCATGATGGGTAAAGTCTTTTTATAAGCAAAACGAGAAATAGTGATTGACTGGTTAAAAAATAATTAGAATAATAATAATGATTGGGAAAAACATTGAAAAGATATTGAATGATGAAGTGGGGAGATTAATGTCTCTGTATTGACTGACATGCATGGCATTCCCTTTTGAAAAAGCAATGTAATACACTGTAAAGTTATATGCAATCCAATGTGTTATAAACAAGATTATGATTATAATAAAAAATAAATTTAAAAAATATTCCAAAACCTGAATTGTAAAGATAATTTTCAAAATATTTGTTAAAATTTTGTTTGTGACTCTGTAACAACAGACAGTATGGTTTTATACTTACATGTTAACTACTCAAACTGTTGAGAACCAAACACCCAGAATACAATTCACAAAGAGCTTCTGTAGGATTTCTTGAGGAAAAAAACAAAAACAAAAACAATAGGGGTCAAGTTTAATTTTTCTGTAGATTATTTCCAGTTGTTCCAACACTATTTGCTAAAAAGATACTTTTTCTCCATTGCATTGTCTTATACCCTTTATCAAAGATCAGTTGACTATGATTTGGGGTTTACTTCTGGATTTTCTATTCTGTTTCATTGGTTTATGTGTCTATTTGTGTGTTGGTACCATGCTATTTTCATTATCACTGCTTTGTAATAGACATTAAAGATGGGTAGTTTGATGTCTCCTATTTTTTTTTTTGGTATAATATTGCCTTAATAATATAAGCTTGTATTTGATACCAGGCAAATTTTGTAATTTTTTTATTTCAATTTATTTATTTGTATTCATTCACTGTACATCATTACAGCATACAAAATGAGATTTTCCATCCAGAGTACACTGTATATTGTCTCAATCAAGCACATCAACAAACATGTTATTGTCAGCAGATGATCTTCCATTTCTTGTTTTCTGTATGATTAGCTTCCCCCCCCCCCCATCGTTGATTCCCTCTCTCTTACCCTCTGCCATCTCCCATTCTCTTCCCACACTGTTTCTGGTATTTATGTTTGCTTTCTATACTGTTTTCCCCCCACATTTTATTGAATCACCAAAGACCCTAATCAATCCAAATACCCTCATAGCAAACACAGGTGACATACACATTTCCATGAACACAAGTCTAACTTTACGCATCCTATAAAGTAGCACCTAGCTGGGGCTACATATCCTACTGCAGTCATTGAATAGATATATATTTTTTTTCCTGAAACTTTTTTTTAACTCAATTTACATCCCTTCCCTAAGCATCATCACAGCACACAAAATGCGATCTCCCATCCAGTACACACTGCATAGTGACTCAATCATGCACATTACAAAAAATTTTCCATTTCTAGTTCCTAGAAATATTTCCACCCCTCTTTCTGACCCTCTGTCCCTTCCCACCCTCCTCTCACACCACCTCCGGTGTCCACAGTTGTCCTTCATTCCCTTCCCACCCACATTGCATTGATCACACAATTTCCTACATAATCTAACTACTTTCAATGGTGAGTTCACTCATTACTACTAAGAAAACTAGTTTTAACTTAAATCAAAGAACCAGAACAGAAGATAAAAGTACATGAGACTGATAGGTTCATGCACCTACCATTTGAACAGAATCCTAACCTGTTTCCTGACTTTAAGCAAAGTTCCTTGGCATTTCTTTTATTTAAATTTTGTAATTTTTAAAAATTATTTTTGTGAAAATTGTCTTAGGTCAATGGATTGTAATCGTACTGAATATGTAAGTTAATTTGGATGGCATTTACATTTTTTTGAGAGATTTTTGTTATAGGGCGCATGCGCTTGCCAGAAAGACAGAGAGAGACAGAGAGATAGAAAGTGAGAAACATCCCCCAGGGGGATGGCCATGCCGTAATCCCTTCTCCATTCTCCTCTCAGGATCTCCGGCACACATGCGCAGGTGCCCAGCATGAATTTAAGCCCCCAGGTCCGGGACTCAAACTGCGGTCAGCTACATGGGATTACAACAACATAGCCATTACACTAACTGCTGGTCCCAGCATTAACATTTTTATTATATTGAATTTTCCAGCCAAAGTGCATGGAATGTCCTTTCTTTTTTTTTTGTATAATACGATCTTTTTTCAGTTTTTCATAGTTTTCCTTGTAGAGATCTTTCACCTCTTTGTTTAGACTTATTTCAAGCTATCTTATTTATTTATTTATTTATTTATTTATTTATTTATTTTGGAACTATTGCAATTGGGATTGCTTTATTCAATTATGTCTCCCTCTGTTCCTTCTTGATGTATAAAATGCTATAGAATTTTTATAATGATTTTGTATACTGAAACTTTACTGAATTCATTTATCACTTCTAGGAATTCTTCCATGGATTCCTTTGAATTTTCTATGTATATAGTCATATCATCTTCAAATAGGGACAGTTTAACTTCTTTTCCTATCTGAATGCCTTTTATTTTGTTCTCTTGTTTGACTGCACTGGCTAGGATCTTCAGCACTATGTTAAAAAGAAGTGGAGAGTGGGCAGCCTTGTCTTGTTTCAAATTATAATGGGAAGGCTTATCAAATTTCCCAGTTTAGTATGATGTTCATAGCAGGTCTGTCACATGTGACTTTTACTATATTGAGGAATATTCATTCTACCCCAGTTTTGCTGAGAGTTTTTACCATAAAATGATGTTGTATTTTATCAAATGCTTTATCTATAATCTATAGATAATATGTGATTTTTAAAATCCTTTCTGTTAATGTAGTGTTTTATATTTATTGTTTTATGTATATTGAACCATCCTTGCATTCCCAGAATAAAGCCTAACTGGTCGTGGTGTATAATCTCCTTGATATGTGTTGGATTCAGTTTGCTAGTATCTTGTTGAGAATTTTTGTATCAATATTCATCAGGGATATTGGTCTATAGTTTTATATTCTTTTTTTTTCTTATAATTTATTTTATACATTCAATCACTGTACATCACTACAGCTTGTAAAATGAATCTACCTAACATGAACACACAACCAATCCAGTTGAAAGTATCATACACATTATCGTCAACAGACAGTCCTCAATTTATGTGTCCCTCAAATGTCTTGTCTCTATTTTTCTTTTTGATTCTTTTCCTGTCACTGTCTCCCATCTTCCACACTCTTTGCACACCGTCTCCAGTGTCCATAACCATTTTCCATGTTTCTATATCTTCTAATCTTTCAGTTTCTGCCATAGAGTGCAGACAGTCATTATATATTAAGTGAAGATATACAAGGTCTTCATACCCTGGCTTGTTTCACTAAGCAGTAAATACTCCATATTCATCCACTTTCTATCAGATGCCAGGATCCTGTTGTTTTTTATGGCTGAGTAGTATTACACAGTATATATGTGCCACACTTTTTCAATCCGTTTATCTATTCATGGACATTTGGATTGGTTCCATGTATTAGCAATTATGAATAATGCCACAGATGCCATAAAATAATGCCATAGATGTGCAAGTGCATTTCTGACTGAACGTTTCCCTATCCTTTGGGTAGATACCCAGAAGTGAAATTGCTGGATCATATGGTAGTTCTATTTGTAGGTCTTTGAGGAAACTCCATATTGTTTTCCACAGTGGCTATACTACTTCACATTCCCACCAACACTATAGGAGAGTTCCCTTTTCACCACACATTCACCAGCAATTATCACTTTTTGTTCTTTTTTTTTTCCTTAATATTAGCCATTCTGCCTAATGTTAAGTGGTATCTCATTGTGGTTTTTATTTTTATCTACTTTATGATAAGGGGTATGGAGTATTTTTTCATATACTTCATGGCTGTTTCTATGTCTTCCTTAGAGAGTTGCTTGTTCAGCTCATTTATCCATTTTTAAATTGGGTTGATTGCTATTTTTCAGGTAAGATGCTTGAGTATTCTGTGTATTCTGGTTATCAGTCCCTTATCTGAGGCATAGTTTACAAAAATATTTTCCCATTCCAAGGGTTGTCGATTCATACTTAATGCTGTATCTGTTGCTGTGCAGAAACTTCTTAATCTGATGTAATTCCACTTGTCTATTTTGAGGATTATTATCTGTGCTTTGGGGGTCTGATTTAAGAAGTCTTTGCCTACTCTGATGTCTCCAAAAGTTTCCCTGGTGTTTTTCACCAGTAGTTTTATAGTTTGAGGTCTTAGTTTTAAATATTTGATCCACTTTGAGTTAATTTTTGTTAATGGTGAGAAATAGATGTCCAGATTTATCTTTCTGCAGTGAATATCCAGTTTTACCAGCACCATTTACCAACACGGTTTTTCTTTTCCTACGACTGGATTGACTGGCACCCTTTGTCAAAAATCAGTTGACTATATGTTTGGGGGTTTATTTCTGGGGTTTCTATTCTGTTCCATTGGTCCGCACGTATGTTTTTGTGCCAGTACTATGCTATTTTGATTATATCATAGCTTTGTAATATATTTTGGGGGTCAGGGAGATTGAGGGCTGCCTACTACTCTTCTTGTACTGGATTGCTTTGGCAGTATGGGGTCTTTTTGATTCCAGACAAATTCTATAATTGTCTTTTCTAGATCTGTGAAGAATATCTATGATAATTTGATTGGGATTGCATTAAATATGTAATTTGGGTAGAATCAATATTTTGATTGTATTAATTATTTCAATCCAGGAACATGGGATGTCCTTCCAAGTTTTTGTGTCATTTATAAATTTCTTTTTTAGATTTTCATAGTTCCCTTGACTTTTCCAAGTCTTTGACTTGGTTAGATTAATTCTAAGGTATCATACTTTTTGTGGACATGATAAATGGCATTACTTTCTTCAATTCTACCTTAGTCTGCCTGTTTTTGCATATAAAAAGGCTATAGATTTTTATATGTTGATTTTGTATCCAGCCCGTTTACTTTATTCATTAATTACTTCCAGGAGCTTTTCGTGGATACATTTGGGTCTTCTTTGTATATAATCATGTCAACTGGAAATAGAGGTAATTTCATCTCTTCTTTTCCTAAGTGAATGCCCTTTATTTTATTCTTTTGTCTAATTGCATTGGCTAGGACTTCCAGCATTGTATTGAAAAAGAGGTAAGAAAGTGGGTAGGCTTATCTAGTACCAGTTTTTTGTTTGTTTGTTTGTTTGTTTAGTTTTAGTTTTATTATTTTTATTTCAATTTATTTATTCACAGTCACTCATTGTACATCAACACAGTATACAAAGTGAGAATTTTTCCTTCCAGAATACATTGTACATTGGCTCAATTAAGAATATTACCATACACGTTATCATCAACAAATAATTTTTTATTTGTTTCTTACATATTTTACTTTTTTTCTTTTCTCTTGATTCCCTACCTCTTACCCTCTGTCAATACTGTCCTTATCTCACACTTTCTCTATCTACAGTTGTTTCCCATGCAGATTTTCTTTTTTTAAATTTTTTAAATTTTTTAATTTTATTTTCTTCCATACATTCAATCACATTATTATTTGTTTTACAAAATGGATATTTAAACAGGTGAACATTTCTACCTGGTACTGTTGAAAAAACTACAAAATATCTTCAACAGATAATACCACACCTCTTTGTGCCATTAATGCTTTGCCTCTCTGTCCCTCCCCCAAATGTCTTTCCTCAGACCCTCCTCTTTCACACACACTATATCTGATATTAACATCTATATACTGCGTTTCTATATCCTTTAGATAATTAGTTTCAGTCATAGAGTGCAGACACTCTGTATATATTAAGTGGGGACGTACAATGCCTCTCCAACATAGCATGGCTTGCTTCACTCAGCAGTAAGTCTTCCATATTCATCCACTTCCTTTAAAAAGCCAGGGTTTTGCTTTTTATGGATGAATAGTATTCCATTGAGTATATGTGCCACAGTTTTTCTAGCCATTCATCAGTTCGTGGGCATTTGAGTTGTTTCCATGACTTAGGAATCGTGAAAAGTGCCACAATAAACATCATTGTGCAAGCACTATTCCGATTAAGTATTCTTCTGTCCTTCAGGTAGATACCAAGGAGTGGGATTGTTGGCTCATATGGTAGTTTTATTTGTAAATTTTTGAGAAATCTCCAAATTGTTCTTCACAGTGGTTGGACTAATTTACATTCCCACCAGTAGTGTAAGAGAGTTCCCTTTTCACCACACCCCTGCCAGCACTCATCATTGTTTTTTTTTAATCTTAGACATTCTGACTGGGGTTAGGTAATATCTCATTGTTGTTTTGATCTGCATTTCTCTTACAATGAGGGATGTTGAGCATTTTATCATATGAATTTTAGCTATTCGTATGTCATCTTTAGAGAGTGGTAGTTTCAACTCATTCTCTCATCTTTTAATAGGATTGATTGTCTTTTTCTGGAACAGCTGCTTGAGTTCCTTGTGAATTCTGATTATCAGTCCCTTATCTGATGCATAGATTACAAAAATATTTTCCCATTATGAGGGCTGTCTATTCACACTAATCACTGTGTCTTTTGCCATGCAGAAACTTCTTAGTCTGATGTAATCCCATTTGTCTATTTTGGGGATTATTGACTGTGCATTGGAAGTCTTATTTAAGAAGTCTTTCCCTACCTCAATGTCTCCCACAGTTTCCCCGGTGTTTTCCAGGAGCAGTTTTATAGTTTAAGGTCTTAGTTTTAGATCTTTGATCCACCTTGACTTTATTTTTGTCAGAGATGAGACATAGGGGTTCAGATTCATCTTTCTGCAAGTGGAGATCCAGTTTTTCCAGCACAATTTGCTGAAGAGGTTTTCCTTTTCCCACTGGATTGACTGGTACCCCTTGTCAAAAGTCAGTTAGCTGTATCTTTGAGCATTCATTTCTGAGGACTCTATTCTGTTCCATTGGTCCACCTGTCTGTTTCTGTGCCAGTATCATGCTGTTTTGATTACCACAGCTTTGTAGTATATTTTTGGGTCAGGGAGTGAGATGCCGCCCACTTCCCTCTTCTTGTGCAGAACTGCTTTGGTAATACGGGGTCTCTTATGATTCCAGACAAACTTTATGATTGTCTTTCCTTGATCTGTGAAGAATGTGTCTGGTACTTTGATTGGCATTGCATGAAATAGGTACATTAATTTGGGTAGAATTGCCATTTTGATTATATTAATTCTTCCAATCCAGGAACATGGGATGTCCTTCCACTTTTTTGTGTCATTTTCAATTTCTTTTTTTTATCTTCTCACAGTATTTCTTGTGAAGGTCTTTAACTTCTTTGGTTAGATTTATCCCTAAGTATCTTATAGTTTTTGTAGCTATGGTAAATGGAACAACTTTTTTCAGTTCTACCTCAGTCTGCCTGTTGTTCGTATACAGAAATGCTATAGATTTCTGGATATTAATTTTGTAGCCTGAAACATTACTCTATTCATGTATTACTTACAGAATTTTTTTTTATGGAAACCATTGGGTCTTCCATGCATGCAATCATGTCATCTGTGAATAAAGAGAGTTTCACCTCTTCTTTTCCTATTTGAATGCCTTTTATTTTTTCCTCTTTTATGATTGCAATGGCCTGGACTTCCACTACTAAATTTTTTTTTTTTTAGAGTCAGATGCAGGCACCAAGGTTTTCATGGTGTGACTTTATTTTTATTTATATTTCAATTAATTTATTTGCATTCATCCACTGTACATCATTACAGCATACAAAATGAGATTTTCCATCCAGAGTACACTGTATATTGTCTCAATCAAGCACATCAACAAACATGTTATTGTCAGCAGATGATCTTCCATTTCTTGTTTTCTGTATGATTAGCTTCTCCCCCCCCCCCCATCCTTGATTCCCTATCTCCTACCCTCTGCCATCTCCCATTCTCCTCCCACACTGTCTCTGGTATTTATGTTTGCTTTCTATACTGTTTCCCCCCACATTTTATTGAATCACCAAAGACCCTAATCAATCCAAATACCCTCATAGCAAACACAGGTGACATACACATTTCCATGAACACAAGTCTAATTTTATGCATCCTATAAAGTAGCACCTAGCTGGGGCTACATATCCTACTGCAGTCATTGAATATATATATATATATATATATATATATATATATATATATATATATATTTGTAACTCAATTTACATCCCTTCCCTAAGCATCATCACAGCACACAAAATGCGATCTCCCATCCAGTACACACTACATAGTGACTCAATCATGCACATTACAAAAAATTTTCCATTTCTAGTTCCTAGAAATATTTCCACCCCTCTTACTGACCCTCTGTCCTTTCCCACCCTCCTCACACACCACCTCCGGTGTCCACAATTGTCCTTAATTCCCTTCCCACCCACATTGCATTGATCACACAATTTCCTACATAATCTAACTACTTTCAATGGTGAGTTCACTTGTTACTATTAAGAAAACCAGTTTTAACTTAAATCAAAGAAATACCAAGGAACTTTGCTTAAAGCCAGGAAACAGGTTAGGATAATGTTCAGATGGTAGGTGCATGAACCTATCAGTCTCATGTACTTTTATCTTCTGTTCTGGTTCAATTTTCCTGGTTAAATTCTGGTATATAATATTCAACTCCAGACTTGTCCCTATGATTAAGTTGGCCACTTTTTTAGTTTTTGGACTCTTATTTCCGTGTGTCTGTGTTTAATTTTCTGATACAGCACACCCTTGAGAACTTCTTGGAGATCTGGTCTGGTGCTGGTAAATTCTTTCAGGTTTTGTTTATCTGAGAATGTTCTTGTCTTTTCTTCCCACCTGAAAGATAATCTTGCCGAGTACAGTATTCCAGGCTGAAATTGCTTCTCTCGTAACACTTGGAATATATTTTCCCATTCTCACCTCGCTCGCATTGTTTCCGATGAGAGATCTGCTGTTAGCCTGATGGGATGTCCTTTGTAGGTGACTTGATGTTTTTCTCTTGCCAATCTTAGTATCTTGTCTTTGTATGCAGTTTTGGTCAACCTGGCTATAATGTGTCTTGGAGAAGATCTTCTTGGGTTGATTCTATTTGGGGTCCATTGTATTTCCTGGGACTGGATCTTCGAATGCCTCTCTAGGTTTGGAAAGTTTTCTTGCAGGATTTCATGGAATAGATTATCAATGCCCTTATGGGTCTCTTCACCTTCTTGAATGCCAGTTATCCGGATATTTGGACGTTTGATGGTATCCAGTACTTCTCGCATATCATTCTCACATTTTTGAGCCATTTTCTCAGTCTTCGTGGTGGATTTTTCTAGGCCGGCCATTTCCTCTTCTATATCTGAGATTCTATTTTCTGAATGATCTAATCTGCTTTTAATACTTTCAAGGGAGAATCTGACTTCTTGTATTATAGACTTCATCTCTAGTAGTTCTGTTTGAGTCTTTTGTAAAGTGTGTAATTCCTCTTTTAGATCTTGCAAGAATTTCCTCATCTCCTGGAACTCCGCAACTTCTTTCTCCTTTCTCTTTAGCAGTTCGTTATCTCTCTTCTCTTCCATCTCTGTTAGCTTCGACATTATGAATGCCCTAAATTCCTTATCAGACATTTCCATGATTTTCACCGAACTGCTTGTGGATGAAGAAGAGTTACTCTTTTCCCATGGAGGAGAGGTATATTCTCGTTTTCCCATATTTCTCATGATCCGGCAGTGATTTCTTGTCATCTGATCGATGGTGTGTTTCTTTCAAATTCTTGAAGTTCAGTCTAAATGTTCAGGAGCAAGCGAAGGTGATCTAGAATCTCTTTGCCGTCCTGTTGTGATTGCTGGTATAGAAGATTCAGTAGATGTTGGGGAATATTTTAATCCTATTAGGATTTGGATGTCTAGCTATAGTGCTCTTAGATACGTCTAAGAAAACATTGAATGGATATTGGAGGATGGAGAGACAAGAAAAAGGAAAAAGAAAAAGGAAGAAAGAAACAACAACAAAAAGAGAAAAAAAGACAAAAAATTTTTAAAAATTGTAATTACTGTTCTTTTTATTTAAAAAAAAAATCACAAAATGGAAAAGCGCGCAGTGCACTTGCATGCAGCGCGAAAAATCTAGTTCACTGGCACCATGTGGAACCTTGTTCTGAGGGCCCGGCTTCTTCTGCCTGGTGGAAGGACCAGAGCACTAGTTAACAAGATAAGAGGCGGAGCCAAGAGTCAAAGAAAAAACTGTGCCTTTTAAAAAAAAGTGTAAGAAGAAAAAATTACAAAAAATAAGGGAAGGCAGAAGCAGGGAGAGACAGGAACTGAGAGACAGAAAGAGAGATAGAAGGCTGAGGGTGCGGTGAGGACTCCCTACCGCTAGCTCGTTTGTAGGAGGCTGAATTATCAGTACAAAATTTTCATTTCCTGAAAAATCTAGTTCGTTGGTGCTATGTGGAACCTTGTACTGAGGGCCCGGCTTCTTCTGCCTGGTGGAAGGACCAGAGCACTAATAATCAAGATAAGAGGCGGAGCCAAGAGCCAGAGAAAAACTGTGACTTTTAAAAAAAAAGTTTAAGAAGGAAAAATTACAAAAAAAAAAGGGAAAGCAGAAGCAGGAAGAAACACGAACTGAGAGACAGAAAGAGAGATAGAAGTCTGGGGTGCGGTTTGGGCTCCCTAACGATAGTTTTTTTATTTTTTATTTTTTTTTTGCTTTCATATTTATTTATTTATTTACATTCATTCACTGCACATCATTATAGCATACAAAATGAGATTTTTCCATTCACAGTGCACTGTATATTGGCTGAATCAAGCTCATCAAGATGTGTGTTATTGTCAACACATAATTTTCCACTTCTTGTTTTCTGTATATTTTGCCTTTTTTCCCATCCTTGATTCCCTATCTCACCCTCTGCCATGTCCCACCCACCTCCCACATTGTGTCTGGTATTTATTATTGCTTTCTCTGCCTCCCCCATTTTATTGTTTGACTAAATATCTTAACAAATCTAAATACTTTCAATAATAAGCACAGCTGAAATATACATATCCATGAACACAAGACTGACTTTACACATAAACCTCAGTGAATAGAATGAACATACTATAAAGTAGCACCTACCTAGGGCTATATAGCTTACTGCAGTCATCAGATAGGTATTTTTAATGCCTTTTTTTTTCCTTCTGAAAAATTTTTTTTATTAATTTACATTCATTCCCTGAGCATCATCACAACATACAAAATGTGGTTTCCCATTTAGAATAAACTGGATGGTGGCTTAATCACGCATGTTATCATCCATAAAATTCCATTACTACTTTCATATATATGTTTTTTAGCCCATGTCGGACCCTCTGCCCTATTCCACTCTCTTATTACACTATCTCTGCTGTCTACAGTTATCTTCAATTCCTTTTCCCCCGAAATTTCGTTGATCCCACAATATCATAAATAATCTAACTACATACAATAGCAAGTTCAGCTGATGGTTTCAAGAAAAGCAGTTTTGAACTGGTAAGGATATTTCCTTGAAACTTAAGGCCTAGAAACAGGTTAGTATTCTGTTCAAATAGTAGGTACATGAATCCATTGACAGCTCAAGACAGGACAAAAATCCTTAAAACCAGACAACAAAGCTTAGAAGAAAAGCAGCAATATTTTAGTCAAGTCATAGAATGCTGTTTCATCAGTTCAGTCTCATGTACTTAATTTTCTTCTGTTTCTGTTGAGGTTCGATCTTCCAGATTGAACTCTGGGATATAATACTCAACTCCAGACATTGTCCCTACAATTAAGTTGCCCATTTTCTTAGTTTCTGAACTCTTATTTCTGTGTGTCTGCATTTAATTTTACTGACATAGCACTCCCTTAAGAACTTCTTGGAGATCTGGTCTGGTGCTGGTAAATTCTTTCAGGTCTTGTTTATCTAAGAATGTTCGTGTCTTTTCTTCCCAAATGAATGATAATCTTGCTGGGTACAGAATTATCGTTTGAAATTGCTTTTCCCTTAATGCTTTGAATATATTCTCCCATTCTTTCCTCGCTCACATTGTTTCTGATGAGAGATCTGCCGTTAGTCTGATGGGATATCCTTTGTAGGTAACTTGCCATTTTTCTCCTGCCAGGCTTAGTATCTTGTCTTTTTCTGTGGTTTTGGTCAATCTGGCTATAATGTGTCTTGGAGAAGATCTTCTTGGGTTGATTCTATTTGGGGTCCTCTGTACTTCTTGGGAATGGATCTTTGAGTGCCTCTCCAGGTTTGGAAAGTTTTCTTGCAGGATTTCATGGAATAGATTATCAATGCCCTTATGAGTTTCGTCACCTTCTGGGATGCCTATTATCCAGATGTTCAGATGTTTAATTTTATCTACTATTTCTCGTATATTATTCTCAAATTTTTGGGCCATTTTCTCAGTCTTCATGGTGGATTTTTCTAGGCCAGCAATTTTCTCTTCTACATCTGAGATTCTATTATCTGTATGATCTAGTCTGCTTTTAATACTTTCAAGGGAAATTTTGACTTCTTGTATTACAGCCTTCATCTCTAACAGTTCCATCTGATTCTTTTGTAATGTGTGAAATTCCTCTTTTAGATCTTGCATGAATTTCCTCACCTCTTGGAACTCTTCAACTCCTTTCTCCTTCCTCTTCAGTAGTTTCTTGTCTCTCTTCTCATCCATCTCTGTAAGCTTTGCCATTATGAATGTTCTGAATTCTTTATCAGACATTTCCATGACTTCCATTGAATTGTGTGTGGATGAAGAGGAGTTATCCTTTTCCCTTAGAGGAGAGGTATTTTCCTGCTTCCCCATATTTCTTGTGGTCCTGCAGCGATTTCTAGTCATCTCGTGGATGGTCGGTTTCGTCCCAAACGTGGAAGTTCAATCTGAGGGTCCAGGACTGTGTAGAAAAGGAAACAGAGAGAGGGAAACAAAAGGAACAACAGAAAAAAAAAGAAAAAAAAAGAAAAAGCAAAAAAAAAATTGAAGAGAAAAACTTAAAAAAAAACTAAAAAAAAGAAAAATTAATATTCAGAAAAATTTCAAATAAACCCCCAAATTAGAAAATGGCTAGATCGCAGGAGCCATGGAGCTGGTTCTTGAAGAAGGGCTGTTCTGTTCCCTCTGTCTCTCTTGGGTGGGGAGTGGGAGAGGGAATTATTAACAAGATAAAGGGCTTGGCGGGGCCAACAGGCCCAGAAAGATGCCTCACCTTAAATAAAATTCTAAAAAGCAAAAATTAAAAAACAAGAGAGAGCGGACACAGAGACAGAGACAGAGACAGAGACAGAGAGAGACAAAGACAGATACAGAGAGAGGAGGCCTGAGACTTCCTACCATACGAGTTGTCTATACTGGAGGCTGAATTATCAGTGGGATCTCTTCATTCCTCCGTTTCCCCAAAAATGGCTAGATTGCAGGAGCCATGGACCTGGTTCTTGAAGAAGGGCTGTTCTGTTCCCTCTGCCTCTCCATGCGAGTTGTATATACTGGAGGCTGAATTATCAGTGGTATCTCTTCATTCTTCCGTTTCCCCAAATATGGCTAGATCGCAGGAGCCATGGAGCTGGTTCTTGAAGAAGGGCTGTTCTGTCCCGCTAACTCGTTTGTTGGAGGCTGAATTATCAGTAGAAAATCTTAATTTCCTGAAAAATCTAGTTCACTTGTGCCATGTGGAACCTTGTTCTGAGGGCCAGGCTTCTTCTGCCTGGTGGAAGGACCAGAGCACTAATTAACAAGATAAGAGGAGGAGCCAAGAGGCAGAGAAAAAACTGTGCCTTTTAAAAAAAAGTGTAAGAAGGAAAAACAACAAAAAATAAGGGAAGGCAGAAGCAGGGAGAGACAGGAACTGAGAGACAGAAAGAGAGATAGAAGGCTGGGGGGGCGGTGGGGGCTCCCTACCGCTAGCTCGTTTGTTGGAGGCTGAATTATCAGTAGAAAATCTTCATTTCCTGAAAATAATAGTTCTCTTGTGCTATGTGGAAACTTGTTCTGAAGGCCCGGCTGCTTCTGCCTGGTGGAAGGAGCAGAGCACTAATTAACAAGATAAGAGTTGGCTCTGAGAAGACTCCTCATGGCTACTGGGAACTAGATATTTCAGGGAACAGGAGAAATGAAGATTTTCAACTCATAATTCAGCCTCCAGCAAGCAGAGCTAGTGTGGCAGGAGAGTTGAGCCCTTCTCTGAGAAGACTCGTCATGGCTACTGGGAACTAGATATTTCAGGGAACAGGAGAAATGAAGATTTTCTACTCATAATTCAGCCTCCAGCAAGCAGAGCTAGTGTGGTAGGGAGCCCCTCTGGCCTTCTATCTCTGCCTCTGTGTCTCTGAGGTCTCTGTCTCTCTCTGCTCCTGTCTCCTCATTTTTTTTGATAATTTTTCCTTTTTACGATTTTTTTAAAGGCAAAGTTTTTCTCTGGCTCTCAGCTCCACCTATTGTTTTGTTAATAATCCCTTCTTCTCCTTCCTCCCAGGCAGGAGAGTTGAGCCCTTCTCTGAGAAGACTCCTCATGGCTACTGGGATCTAGATATTTCAGGGAACAGGAGAAATGAAGATTTTCTACTCATAATTCAGCCTCCAGCAAGCAGAGCTAGTGTGGCAGGAGAGTTGAGCCCTTCTCTGTGAAGACTCCTCATGGCTACTGGGAACTAGATATTTCACGTGGTGCGCAAGCGCGCCGTGCGGTTTTCTGTTTTGTGATTTTTTTCTTTAAAAAAAGAAAAAGAAAAGCAATTACAATTTTTTATTTTTTGTCTTTTTTTCTCTCTTTTTGTTGTTGTTTTTCTCTCTCTTTTTCATTTTCCTTTTTCTTGTCTCTCCACCCAATATCTACTGAATCTGCTGCACCAGCGATCACAACAGAACGGCAAACAGATTCTAGAACACCTCTGTCTGCTTGCTCCTGAACATTGAGGCTTAACTTCAAGAATTTGAAAGAAACACGCCATTCATCAGATGACAAGAAATCACCACCGGATCACGAGAAATAAGGGGAAAACGAGAAAATACCTCTCCTCTACGGGAAAAGAGTAACTCTCCTTCATCCACAAGCAGTTCGGAGAAAGTCATGGAAATGTCTGATAAGGAATTTAGAGCATTCGTAATGTCGAAGCTAACAGAGATGGAAGAAAAGAGAGATAATGAACTGCTAAAGAGAAAGGAGAAAGAAGTTGCCGAGTTCCAGGAGATGAGGAAATTCTTGCAAGATCTAAAAGAGGAATTACACACTTTACAAAAGACTCAAACGGAACTGCTAGAGATGAAGTCTATAATACAAGAAGTCAAAATCTCCCTTGAAAGTATTAAAAGCAGACTAGATCATTCAGAAAATAGAATCTCAGATGTAGAAGAGAAAATGGCTGGCTTAGAAAAATCCACCACGAAGACTGAGAAAATGGCTCAAAAATGTGAGAATGATATGCGAGAAGTACTGGATACCATCAAACGTCCAAATATCCGGATAATTGGCATTCCAGAATGTGAAGAGACCCATAAGGGCATTGATAATCTATTCCACGAAATCCTGCAAGAAAACTTTCCAAACCTAGAGAGGCATTCGAAGATCCAGTCCCAGGAAATACAATGGACCCCAAATAGAATCAACCCAAGAAGATCTTCTCCAAGACACATTATAGCCAGGTTGACCAAAACCGCAGAAAAAGACAAGATACTAAGATTGGCAAGAGAGAAACATCAAGTTACCTACAAAGGACATCCCATCAGGCTAACAGCAGATCTCTCATTGTAAACAATGCGAGCGAGGAGAGAATGGGAAAATATATTCAAAGTGTTACGAGAGAAGCAATTTCAGCCAAGAATACTGTACCCGGCAAGATTATCTTTCAGGTGGGAAGAAAAGACAAGAACATTCTCAGATAAACAAAACCTGAAAGAATTTACCAGCACCAGACCAGATCTCCAAGAAGTTCTCAAGGGTGTGCTGTATCAAGAAAATTAAACACAGACACACGGAAATAAGAGTCCAAAAGCTATGAAAGTGGCCAACTTATTCATAGGGACAAGTCTGGAGTTGAATATTATATCCCAGAATTTAATCAGGAAAATTGAACCAGAACAGAAGATAAAAGTACATGGAACTGATAGGTTCATGCACCTTCCATTTGAACAGAATCCTAACTTGTTTCCTGGCTTTAAGCAAAGTTCCTTGGCATTTCTTTGAGTTAAGTTAAAACTGGTTTTCTTAGTAGTAATGAGTGAACTCACCACTGAAAGTAGTTAGATTATGTAAGAAATTGTGTGATCAATGCAATATGGGTGGGAAGGGAATGAAGGACAATTGTAGACACCGGAGGTGGTGTGAGAGGAGGGTGGGAAGGGACAGAGGGTCAGAAAGAAGGGTGGAAGTAATTCTAGGAACTAGTAATGGAAAATTTTTTGTAATGTGCATGATTGTATCACTATGCAGTGTGTACTGGATGGCAGATTGCATTTTGTATGCTGTGATGAAGCTTAGGGAAGGAATGTAAATTGAGTTACAAAAAAAAGTTTCAGAAAAAAAAATATATACAATGACTGCAGTAGGATATGTAGCCACAGCTAGGTGCTACTTTATAGGATGCGTAAAGTAAGACTTGTGTTCATGGAAATGTGGGTATCACCTGTGTTTGCTATGAGGGTATTTGGATTGATTAGGGTCTTTGGCGATACAATAAAATGTGAGGAGAAAACAGTATAGAAAGCAAACATAGATACCAGAGACTGTGGGAGGAGAGTGGGAGATGGCAGAAGGTAAGAGATAGAGAATCAAGGATGGGGGGAAAAAAAGCAAAACATACAGAAGACAAGAAATGGAAGATCATTTACTGATAATAACATGTTTGTTGATGTGCTTGATTGAGACAATATATGGTGTACTTTGGATGGAAAATCTCATTTTGTATGCTGTAATGATGTTCAGTGAATGAATGAAAATAAATAAATTGAAAAAAAAAAAGATAAGAGGTGGAGCCAAGAACCAGAGAAAAAATTGTGCCTTTTAAAAAAAAGTGTAGGAAAGAAAAATTACAAAAAATAAGGGAAGTCAGAAGCAGGGAGAGACAGGAACTGAGAGACAGAAAGAGAGATAGAAGGCTGGGGGTGGTGGTGAGGGCTCCCTACCCCTAGATCGTTTGTTGGAGGCTGAATTATCAGTTGAAAATCTTCATTTCCTGAAAAATAAAGTTCGCTGGTGCCATGTGTAACCTTGTTCAGAGGGCCCGGTTTCTTCTGCCTGGTGAAAGGACCAGAACACTAATTAACAAGATAAGAGTCGGAGCCAAGCTCCAGAGAAAAAACTGTCCCTTTTAAAACAAACAAAAAAAGTATAAAAAGGAAAAATTACAAAAAATAAGGGAAGGCAGAAGCAGGGAGAGACAGGAACTGAGAGACAGAAAGAGAGCTAGAAGGCAGGGGGTGCGGTGCGGCATTCCTACTGCTAGCTCGTTTGTTGGAGGCTGAATTATCATTAGAAAATCTTCATTTCCTAATCTAGTTCGCTGGTGCCATGTGGAACCTTGTTCTGCGGGCACGGCTAATTCTGCGTGGTGGAAGGAGCAGAGCACTAATTAACAAGATAAGAGGCGGAGCCAAGAGCCAGAGAAAAAATTGTGCCTTTAAAAAAAAAGTGTAAGAAGGAAAAATTACAAAAAATAAGAGACGGCAGAAGCAGGGAGAGACAGGAACTGAGAGACAGAAAGAGAGAAAGAAGACTGGGAGTGAGGTGGGCGCTCCCTACTGCTAGCTCGTTTGTTGGAGGCTTAATTATCAGTAGAAAATCTTCGTTTCCAGAAAAATCTAGTACACTGGTGCAATTTGGAACATTGTTCTGGGGTCCCAGCTTCTTCGCTAGCTCATTTGTTGGAGGCTGAATTCTCAGTAGAAAATCTTCATTTCCTGAAAAATTTAGTTCGCTGGTGCCATGTGGAACTTTCTTCTGAGGGCCTGGCTTCATCTGACTGGTGTAAGACCAAAGCACTAATTAACAAGTTAAGAGGCAGAGCCAAGAGCCAGAGAAAAAAAATCTGCCTTTAAAAAAAAGTGTAAGAAGGAAAAATTACAAAAAATAAGGGAAGGCAGAAGCAGGGAGAGACAGAAACTGAGAGACAGAAAGGGAGATAGAAGGCTGGGGGTGTGGTGGGGACTCCCTACTGCTAGCTCTTTGGTGGAAGCTGAATTATCAGTAGAAAATCTTCATTTCCTGAAAAATCTAATTCGCTGGCACCATGTGGAACCTTGTTTTGAGGGCCCGGCTTCTTCTGCCTGGTGGAAGGACTAGAGAACTAATTAACAAGAGAAGAGGTGGATCCAAGAGCCAGAGAAAAAACTGTGCCTTTAAAAAAAAGTGTAAGAAGGAAAAATTACAAAAAATAAGGGAAGGCAGAAGCAGGCAGAGACAGGAACTGAGAGACAGAAAGAGAGATAGATGGTTGTGGGGGCGGTTGAGGGGTCCCTACCGCTAGCTCGTTAGTGGAGGCTGAATTCCCAGTAGAAAATCTTCATTTCCTGAAAAATTTATTTTGCTGGTGCCATGTGGAACCTTGTTCTGAGGGCCAGGTTTCATCTGCCTGGTGTAAGACCAGAGCAATAATTAACAAGTTAAGAGGCAGAGCCAAGAGCCAGAGAAAAAACTCTGCCTTTAAAAAAAAGTTTAAGAAGGAAAAATTACAAAAAATAAGGGAAGGCAGAAGCAGGGAGAGACAGGAACTGAGAGCCAGAAAGAGAGATAGAAGGCTGGGGGTGCGGTGGGGGCTACCTACCGCTAGCTCGTTTGTTGGAGGCTGAATTATCAGTATAAAATCTTTATTTCCTGAAAAATCAAGTTCGCTGGCGCCATGTGGAACCTTGTACTGAAGGCCTGGCTTTTTATGCCTGGTGGAAGGATCAGAGCGCTAATGAACAAGATAAGATGCGGAGTCAAGAGCCAGAGAAAAAACTGTGCCTTTTAAAAAAAAAATTGTAAGAAAGAAAAATTACAAAAAATAAGGGAAGGCAGAAGCAGGAAGAGCCACGAACTGAGAGACAGAAAGAGAGAAAGAAGGCTGGTGGTGCGGTGTGGGATCCCTACCGCGAGCTCATTTGTTGGAGGCTGAATGATCAGTAGAAAGTCTTCATTTATTGAAAAATCTAGTTCGCTGGTGACATGAGGAACCTTGTTCCGAGGGCCCGGGTTCTTCTGCCTGGTGGAAGGACCAGAGCACTAATTAACAAGAGAAGAGATGAAGTCAAGAGCCAGAGAAAAATCTGTGCCTTTTGAAAAAAAGTGTAAGAAGGAAAAATTACAAAAAATAAGGGAAGGCAGAAGCAGGGAGAGACAGGAACTAAGAGACAGAAAGAGAGATAGAAGCCTGGGGGTGCGGTGGGGGCTCCCTACTGTTAGCTCATTTGTTGAAGGCTGAATTATCACTAGAAAATCTTCATTTCCTGAAAAATCTAGTTCACTGGCACCATTGGAAAATTGTTCTGAGGGCCAGGCTTCTTCTGCCAGGTTGAAGGTCCAGAGCACTAATTAACAAGGTAAGAGTCGGAGCCAAGAACCAGAGAAAAAACGGTGCATTTAAAAAAAAAAAGTGTAAGAAGGAAAAATTACAAAAAATAAGGCAGAAGCAGGGAGAGACAGGAACTGAGAGACAGAAAGAGAGATAGAAGGCTGGGGGTGCGATTTGGGCTCCCTACCGCTAGCTCGTTTGTTGGAGCCTGAATTATCAGTAGAAAATCTTCATTTCCTGAAAAATCTAGTTCGCTGGCACCATGTGGAAACTTATTTTGAGGGCCCGGCTTCATCTGCCTGGTGTAAGGACCAGAGCACTAATTAACAAGATAAGAGGTGGAGCCAAGAGCCAGAGAAAAACTGTGCCTTTTTAAAAAAAGTGTAAGAAGAAAGAATTACAAAAAATAAGGGAAGGCAGAAGCAGGGAGCGACAGGAACTGAGAGACAGAAAGAGAGACAGAAGGCTGGGGGTGCGGTGGGGGCTCCCTACCACTAGCTCGTTTGTTGGAAGCTAAATTATCAGCAGAAAATCTTCATTTCCTGAAATTCTAGTTCGCTGGCGCCATGTGGAAACTTGTTCTGAGGGCCCGGCTTTTCTGCCTGGTGGAAGGACCAGAGCACTAATTAACAAGATAGGACGCGAAGCCAAGAGCCATAGAAAAAATTGCGCCTTTTAAAATAATAGTGTAAGAAGGTAAAATTACAAAAAATAAGGGAAGGCAAAAGCAGCGAGAGACAAGAACTGAGAGCCAGAAAGAGAGATAGAAGGCTGGGTGTGCAGTGGGGCCTCCCTACCGCTAGCTCGTTTGTTGGAGGCTGAATTATCAGTAGAAAGTATTCATTTCCTGAAAAATCTAGTTCGCTGGCCCCATCTGGAACCTTGTACTGAGGGCCAGGCTCCTTCTTCCTGGTGGAAGGAAGAGAGCACTAATTAACAAGATAAGAGGCGGAGCCAAGAGCCAGAGAAAAAACAGTACCTATTAAAAAAAAATTGTAAGAAGAAAAAATTACAAAAAATAACGTAAGAGAGAAGCAGGGAGAGACAGGAACTGAGAGACACAAAGAGGGATAGAAGGCTGGGCGTGGGGTGGTGGCTCCCTACCACTAGCTCGTTTGTGGGAGGCTGAATTATCAGTAGAAAATCTTCATTTCCTGAAAAATCTAATTCGCTGGCGCCATGTGGAACCTTGTTTTGAGGGCCAGGCTTCTTCTGCCTGGTTGAAGGAACAGAGCACTAATTAACAAGGTAAGAGGAGGAGCCAAGAGCCAGAGAAAAAACTATGCCTTTTAAATAAAAGTGTAAGAAAAAAAAATTACAAAAAATAAGGGAAGGCAGAAGCAGGGAGAGACAGGAACTGAGAGACAGAAAGAGAGATAGGAAGCTGGTGGTACGGTGGGGCCTCCTTACCACTAGATCATTTGTTGGAGGCTGAATTATCAGTAGAAAATCTTCATTTTCTGAAAAATCTAGTTCACTGGCGCTATGTGGAACCATGTTCTGAGGGCCCGGCTTCATCTGCCTGGTGGAAGGACCAGAGCACTTATTAACAAGAGAAGAGGCGGAGCCAAGAGCCAGAGAAAAAACTGTGCCTTTTTTAAAAAAAAGTGTAAGAAGAAAAAATTACAAAAAAATAAGGGAAAGCAGAAGCAGGGAGAGGCCCGAACTGAGAGACAGAAAGAGAGATAGAAGGCTGGGGGTGCGGTGGGGGTCCAATACCCCTAGTTCGTTTATTGGAGGCTGAACTATCAGTAGAAAGTCTTCATTTCCTGAAAAATCTAGTTCGCAGGCGCCATGTGGAACCTTGTTCTGAGGCCCCAGCTCCTTCTTTTTGGTGGAAGGAAGAGAGCACTAATTAACAAGATAAGAGGCGGAACAAGAGCCAGAGAAAAAATGGTACCTTTTAAAAAAAAAGTGTAAGAAGGAAAAATTACAAAAAATAAGGGAAAGCAGAAGCAGGGAGAGACAGGAACTGAGAGACAGAAAGAGACATAGAAGGTAGGGGGTGTGTTGGGGTCTCCATACGCCTAGCTCGTTTTTTGGAGGCTGAATTATCAGTAGAAAATCTTCATTTCCTGAAAAATCTAGTTCGCTGGCGCCATGTGGAACCTTGTTCTGAGGCCATGGCTCCTTCTTTTTGGTGGAAGGAAGAGAGCACTAATTAACAAGCGAAGAGGCGGAGCCAAGAGCCAGAGAAAATACTGTGCCTTTTAAAAAAAAGTGTAAGAAGGAAAAATTACAAAAAATAAGGGAAGGCAGAAGCAGAGAGAGAAAGGAACTGAGAGACAGAAAGAGAGATAGAAGTTTGGGGGTGCAGTGGGTGCTCCCCACCGCTAGCTCGTTTGTTGGAGGCTGAATTATCAGTGGAAAATCTTCATTTCCTGAAAAATCTAGTTCGCTGGTGCCATGTGGAACCTTGTTCTGAGGTCCCAGCTTCTTCTTACTGGTGGAAGGGCCAGAACACTAATTAACAAGATAAGAGGTGGAGCCAAGAGCCAGAGAAAAAAACTGAGCCTTTAAAAAAAAAGTGTAAGAAGGAAAAATTACAAAAAATAAGGGAAGGCAGAAGCAGGGAGAGACAGGAACTGAGAGCCAGAAAGAGAGATAGAAGGCTGGGGGTGCGGTGGGGGCCCCCTACCGCTAGCTCATTTGTTGGAGGCTGAATTATCAGTAGAAAATCTTCATTTCCTGAAAAATCTAGTTCGCTGGCGCCATGTGGAACCTTGTTCTGAGGTCCCAGCTTCTTCTGCCTGGCTGAAGGACCAGAGCACTAATTAACAAGATTCGTGGCGGAGCCAAGAGCCATAGAAAACCTGTGCCTTTTAAAATAAAAGTGTAAGAAGGAAAAATTACAAAAAATAAGGGAAGGCAGAAGCAGGGAGAGACAGGAACTGAGAGACAGAAAGAGAGTTAGAAGGCTGGGGGTGCAGTGGGGGATCCCTACCCCTAGCTCGTTTATTGGAGACTGAATTATCAGTAGAAAATCTTCACTTCCTAAAAAATCTAGTTCGCTGGCGCCATGTGGAACCTTGTTCTAAATGCCCGGCTTCTTCTGCCGCTAGCTCGTTTGTTGGAGGCTGAATTATCAGTAGAAAATCTTCATTTCCTGAAAAATCTAGTTCGCTGGCGCCATGTGGAACCTTGTTCTGAGGGCCCGGCTTCTTCTGCTGCTATCTCGTTTGTTGGAGGCTGAATTATCAGTAGAAAATCCTCATTTCCTGAAAAATCTAGTTCACTGGCGCCATGTGGAACCTTGTTCTGAGGGCCTGGCTTCTTCTGCCGCTAGCTCGTTTGTTGGAGGCTGAATTATCAGTAGAAAATCTTCATTTTCTGAAAAATCTAGTTTGCTGGTGCCATGTGGAACCTTGTTCTCTCCACTACTATATTGAAGAGGAGTGGAGAATGTAGACATCCTTTTCTATTTATTTATTCATTCATTTATTTATTTATTTTTGTATATACATGAATTCACATTGTTTAGCTTAGAATGTGAACATTTCTATATGTGAACATTTTTCCCCAGTCCCATTGATCAAAATACCTTCAACCGAGCGGACCTGCTCGTGCTGCTGCTTCCGCCGCTGCGTCCTTATTCATCCTCGTGCACCATAGACGGCACAGGCACCAAGATGTCCAACCGAGTGGCCTGCCGGGAAGCCAGTCACACCAGGAGTTGGTACACAGCCTCAGGACCGCAGCTCAATGCCCAGCTGGAAGGTTGGCTTTCACAAGTACAGTCTACAAAAAGACCTGGTAGAGCCATTATTGCACCCCATGCGGGATATACGTATTGTGGGTCTTGTGCTGCTCATGCTTACAAACAAGTGGATCCATCTATTACCCATAAGGATGAGTTTACCATTATTCCTGTACTGGTTGGAGCTCTGAGTGAGTCAAAAGAACAGGAATTTGGAAAACTCTTCAGTAAATATCTAGCGGATCCTAGTAATCTCTTTGTGGTTTCTTCTGATTTCTGCCATTGGGGTCAAAGGTTCCGTTACAGTTACTATGATGAATCCCAGGGGGAGATTTATAGATCCATTGAACATCTAGATAAAATGGGTATGAGTATTATAGAACAATTAGACCCTGTATCTTTTAGCAATTACTTGAAGAAATACCATAATACTATAGTTGGAAGACATCCCATTGGGGTGTTACTAAATGCTATCACAGAGCCCCAGAAGAATGGAATGAATATGAGCTTTTCCTTTTTGAATTATGCCCAGTCAAGCCAATGTAGAAACTGGTAAGACGGTTCAGTGAGTTACGCAGCCGGAGCACTCATGGTCCACTGAAGCTCTGAATCCTCAGGGATGCCACCTGTACATACACATACTCTGTCCGGGGTCCCAGCCTAGCCTTTACCAAGATACTGGTCCTGGTTTGGGGGGATCTGAAACCTCCAACTAATAGAACTTTCTTCTCTTCTTTTCTAGTAGGTGTAGTCCTTCCCTAATTTCAACTCATTAAAAAATGCTTTATAGTTTAGGGCAGTGGAAGGAAGGCTGGCATCAAAATATTTTGATCAAAAAAGATGACAATGTAAAGGCCCAGTCACTGCAGACAGTTGTTTGAAAGTAACTCGTAAAGCATTTACCATATCCTAAATTTGCACTCTTTGCAGACTTGTGCACATATATTCCGCTTTCAGAATAGTTTTGCAAATTGTACACAAACAAACAAACAAAATGGATGGAAGCTTTTTAATAAAGAAATTGCATTTATGAATGCTCTGTATTAGAATATAATAAATCTCCAGTTATAGTCAATTAAAAATATATATATCTTCAACCGATAATACCACACTTCCCCATCCCGGCAATGTTCTACCTCTGTATCCCTTCTCCAAATGTCCTTCACTAGGCCCCACTCCTCCACATACACCTCATCTGACATTCACACCCATCTCTTGTGTTTGTACAAACGTTGGTCAATCAGTTTTAGTCACAGAGTGCAGACATTCGGTATATGTTAAGTGGGGACATACAATGTCTCTCCTTCACAGCCTGGCTTGCCTCACTCAGCAGTAAATCTTCCATATTTTTCCACTTTCTGTCAAAAGCCAGGGATTTGTTGGTTTTCACGGCTGAGTAGTATTCCATAGAGTATATGTGCCACAGTTTTTCAATCCATTCCTCCATATGGGGGCATTGGGTTGGTTCCATGACTTAGCAATCGTGAATAGTGCCACAATAAATATCAATGTGCAAGCACTTTTCCAATGAAGAATTCTTCTGTCCTTTGGGTAGATACCAAGGAATGGGATTACTAGATCATATGGTAGATCTATTTGTAGATTTTTGAGGAATCGCCAAATTACTCTCCACAGTGTCTGGACCAATTTACATTCCTTCCAGCAGTGTAAAAGAGTTCCCCTTTCACCACACCCCCGCCAACACTTATCATTTTTTGTTTTTTTAATCTTAGACATTTTGACTGGGGTTAGGTGGTACCTCATTGTTGTTTTTATCTGCATTTCCCTTACGATGAGGGATGTTGAACATTTTTTCATATGCCTTTTGGCTATTCATATGTCATCTTTAGAGAGTGTTTTTTTCAACTCCTTCTCCCATCTTTTATTAGGGTTGATCATCTTTTTTCCAAACAGCTTCTTTAATTCCTTGTGTATTCTGGTTATCAGTCCCTTATCTGATGCAACATTTACAAAAATATTTTCCCATTCTGAGGACTTTCGATTCACACTAATTACTGTGTCTTTTGGCATGCAGAAACTTCTTAGTCTGATGTAATCCCACTTGTCTATTTTGGGGATTATTGACTGTGCTTTGGGGGTCTTATGTAAGAAGTCTTTCCCTACCCCAATGTCTCCCAGAGTTTTCCCAGTGTTTTCCAGGACCAGCTTTATAGTTTGAGGTCTTAGATTTAGATCTTTGATCCACCTTGACTTTATTTTTGTCAGAGGTGAGAGTTAGGGGTTCAGATTCATCTTTCTGCAAGTGGAAATCCAGTTTTTCCAGCACCACTTGCTGAAGAGGCTTTCCTTTTCCCACTGGATTGACTGGTACCCCTTGTCAAATATCAGTTGACTGTATGTTTGGGCATTTATTTCTGGGGACTCTATTCTGTTCCATTGGTCCACGTGTCTATTTCTGTGCCAGTACCATGCTGTTTTGATTACCACAGCTTTGTAGTATATTTTTGGGTCAGGGAGCGAGATGCCGCCCACTCCACTCTTCTTGTGTATAATTGCTTTGGCAATACAGGGTCTTTTATAATTCCAGACAAAATTTATGATTGTCTTTTCTAGGTCTGTGAAGAATGTGTCTGGTCCTTTGATGGGCATTGTATTAAGCAGGTAGAATAATTTGGGTAGAATTGCCATTTTGGTTATATTAATTCTTCCAATTCAGGAACATGGGATGTCCTTCCACTTTTTTGTGTCATTTTCAATTTCTTTTTTTAGCTTCTCATAGTTTTCCTTGTGGAGGTCTTTAACTTCTTTGGTTAGATTTATCTCTAAGTATCTTATACTTTTTGTGGTTATGGCAAATGAAATAAATTTTTTCAGTTCTATCTCTGTCTGCCTGTTGTTTGTATATAGAAATGCAATAGACTTCTGTATATTAATTTTGTATCCTGCAAACTTTACTGTATTCGTGCATTACTTCCAGAAATTTTTTCATGGAAATCATTGGGTCTCCTATGTACACAATCATGTCATCTGCGAATAGAGAGAATTTCACCTCTTCTTTTCCTATTTGGATACATTTATTTTTTTCCTCTTTTCTGATTGCATTGCTGAGGACTTCCAGTACTATATTGAAAAGTAGTGGAGAAAGTGGGCATCCTTGTCTTGTATCCATTTTTAGTGGGAAAACTTTCAGTTTTTCTCCATTCAGTATGATGTTCGCGATGGGTTTTTCATAGATAGCTTTTATTGCATTGAGAAATGACCGTTGTATGCTGATTTTGCTGAGAGTCTTTATCATGAATTGATGTTGTACCTTATCGAATGCTTTTACTGCATCAATCAATATGACCATATGGTTTTTGTCTTTTTTCTTGTTAATATGGTGTATTACATTTATGGTTTTGCGTATGTTGAACCAACCTTGCATTCCTGGAATAAAGCCTACCTGATCATGATGTATAATCTTTTTTATAAGTTGTTGGATACGGTTTGCTAGTATCTTGTTGAGAATCTTCGCATCTATATTCATCAGAGATATTGGTTTATAGTTTTCCTTCCTTGTCCTGTCTTGATTTGTTTTGAGGATAAGGGTGATAGAGGCTTCATAGAATGAATTAGGGAGAGATTTACCCTTTTGGATGTTTAGAAATAACCTGAGCAGAATGGGATTTAACTCTTTTATTTATTATTTTTGCTATAGGGCGCATGTGCTTGCAAGACAGACAGAGAGAGAGACACAGAGACAGAAAGTGAGAAATCACCACCCAGGGGGTATGGCCACGCTGCAATCCCTTCTCCTCCATTCTCCTCTCGGGATCTTGGGCACGCATGTACACGTGCCCGGAGTGACTTTTAAGCCACCAGGTCCGGGACGCAAACCACGGTTTACTACATGGAAATCCAGTGACATAGCCATTATGCTGACTGCTGGTCCCTGGGGGTTAACTCTTCTTTGAAAGTTCTATAGAACTCAGAGCTGAAGCCATCAGTGCCAGGGCTTTACTTTGTTGGAAGGTTATTTATTACTGATTCAATCTCCTGGCTTGTTATGGGCCTATTTAGACATTTTATATCCTCCTGGCTCAATCTTGGTAGATTATACATGTCCAGGAATTTGTCCATCTCATCCAGATTGTCTTGTTTCTTGGCATATAGTTTTTCATTGTGTCCTCTAATTATGTTCTGTATTTCTACTTGTCTGTTGTTATATTTCCTGCTTCATTGCAGATTTGATTCACCAGGTTCCTTTCTCTCTTCTTCTTAATAAGTCTAGCTAGTGGTGTATTGATTTTGTTTATCTTTTCAAAGAATCAGCATTTACTTTCATTTATTTTCTGAATACTTCACTTATTTTCTATTTCATTTATTTCTGCTTGGATCTTTATTATTTCCTTTCTCCTGGAGTTTTTTTGGATTATTTTGCTGTTGCTTCTCCAATTCTCTGAGGCATGATGTTAAGTGATCCATTTGCCTTCTTTCTGTCTTCCTCTTATGAGCACTAATTGCTGTAAACTTCCCTCTTATGACTGCTTTTGCAGTGTCCCAGTGATTATGGAAACTTGTGCCTTCATTGTCATTGGCTTCCATGAATCTTTTGATTTCAGACTTTATTTCATCAGTAGTTGTGGAATTGTTCAGTCGTAGGTTATTTAGTTTCCATGTATTTGGGTATTTTTGAGGATTTCTCTTGAAATTAAACTCAAGTGTAATTCCATCATGGTCAGAAAAGATGCTAGGAATAGTTTCTGTGCCTTTGAATCTGTAGAGGCTTGCTTTGTGCCCTATGATGTGGTCAATCTTCGAAAAGGTTCCATGTGGGAGTGAGAAAAAGTGTATCTAATGTTTTTTTGATGGAAAGTTCTATAGACGTCTGTTAAGTCCATTTCATTTATGGTATCATTTAGATCCTTTATCTCTTTATCTATTTTTTATCTAGATTATCTGTCCCGAGGGGATAGTGCAGTGTTGAGGTCTCCAACAATTCTTGAATTGCAGTCTATCTCCCCTTTTAGATCTAACAGTCTTTTCCTCACATATTTGGGTACTTCTGTGTTAGGCGCATAGATATTTATAAGAGTTATATCTTCTTGATCTATTGATACTTTTACTACAATATAGTGCCCTTCTTTGTCTCTTCGAACAGTTTTTGTTTTAAAGCCTATTTTGTCAGAAATTAGTATCACAACTCCAGCTCTCTTTTGGTTCCCATTTGCATGGAAAACCTTTTTCCAACCCTTCACTTTCAGTCTATGTATGTCTTTATCAATGAGGTGGGTTTCTTGTAGGCACAGATCGAGAGTCTCTGTTTTTTTATCCATTTGGCCAGTCTGTGTCTCTTGATTGGATAATTTAATCCATTCACATTCAATGTTATTATCGATGTAACTGGATCTGTCCCAACCTTTAAGTAGGCCATTGTCACAGCAGCCTTTTATTCCTTTGTTTCTGTCTGTTAGGTCTTTAGTTTTCCTGGAACAGTACTTTCTTCAGGGTTTCTTGAAGAGCTGGTCTAGTGCTGGCAAATTCTTACAGGTCTTGTTTATCTGAGAAGATTTTGATCTTTTTTTCCCATACGAAGGATAATCTTGCAGGATACAATAATCTTGGTTGAAATTGTTTCTCTCTTAGCACTTTCAATACGTCTTCCCATTCTTTCCTTGCTTGCATTGTTTCCATTGAGAGGTCCGGAGTTAGCCTGATGGGATGACCTTTGTACGTCACTTCTCGTTTCTCTCTTGCCAGTTTTAGTATCATGTATTTATCTGTGGTCTTGGATAGTTTGGCTAAGATGTGCCTTGTGGAAGATCTTCTGGGGTTGATCCTAACTGGAGTCCTTTGTACTTCTTGAGTCTTGATGCTTGAGTGCCCCTCTAGACTCGGGAAATTTTCTTCCAAGATTTTATGGAATAGGTTTTCCATGCTGTTATTGGTTTCTTCACCTTCTTGGATGCCAATTATTCTGATATTTGGGCATCTTATGGAGTCTAGTATCTCTCATATATTATTGTCGTTTTTGTTGTTGTTGTTATTTTCTCTGTCTTTTTGGTGTTTCTTTCTAGGTCAGAGGTTTTATCTTCTACATCAGAGATTTGATCTTCAGCATGGTCTAATAGACTTTTAATACTTTCAAGGGAGTTTTTTATTTCCTCTGTTCCAGACTTTATCTCTAGTAGCTCCATCTGGTTCTTTCTGAGTGTCCATTTCTTCTTTCATATCTTGGAATGACCTCCTAATCTCCTGTAGTTTATTGTCTCTTTTCTGTTCAAACTCGAAGAATTTGTTCACCATAAATGTTTGAAATTCTTTGTATGACATTTTGGTAATGTCTTCCATTTGCACAAAAGATGGAGGGGAGTTACTCTGTACCTTTGATGGAGATATATTTCCTTGTTTATTCATACCTGAGGCTCTTCTTCTGCTTCTAGCCATTGGAAAATGTACTAACTTTTAAGTACCTCTTAGAATGTTTCACTGGCTAGGAGTGTGTTTTCCTTTTGTTTCGAATTGACATCTGCTGAAGTCTCTGTTCTGTTGTTTTTAGTAATGTGGTCTCAAAAAAGATAGTATATTCAGGTGTCTGAAGAGCAGTATCTCCTTTTCCACAGATGGGTCATGGTTTTAGAAAAGCAAGATGTGGCCATTTTTCTTTAGGACTTCCTCTCCTGGAGAAGTAAAGAACCTGTAGAAGCTCAAGCTCTTCCTCAGAGCCTTTTCCTTAGTAAACTGTAAATCCGCACAACCACCCTTCTCCACAGCTCACTCTCTCACACATAGGTCTCCTGAGCTCGTGATCTCCTCATCAGGAGATCCTTCGCTCCTCAGCCTGGGTACTTGAGCCTCAGCAGCCTGAGGGAGAAAACCCAAAAGGATTGTGGAATAGGACTCTGAACTCAGTAGTCGGTTCCTGGCCAGGGGTCGGGGGATAATGTAGTCTAACGCTGGAAAATCCAGGCTGCCCACACATAGCGCGAGGCTGCCTGGGGCAGAGGACTGGCTTTTCTCTGGCGACTCCCCGCGGCGGGACTGTGCATGTGCAACCTGGGCTGGCACCAGCCCCAGGACCCCAACCCCTGTCGGAAAATTATTTGTTGATGATAACATGTATGATTAAGCCACTTTACAGGGAAAAAAATTAAAATACACAAAAAAATGGGAGTTATCTCTTTAAAAGTTTTGTAAATTTTAGAAGTGAAGCCATCAGGACCTAGACTTTTCTTCGTTTGGAGGTTATTTATTATTGATGCAATCTCATTTCTTGTTACAGGTCTATGCAGGCTTTCTGTCTTTCTGAGTCAATCTTGGTAGATTATATGTGTCCAGGAATTTGTCCATTTATCCAGGTTTTCTTGTTTGTTGGCATATAGTAGTAGCTCATAGTCTTCTCTAATGATATTTTTATTTCTATTATGTCTGTTGTAATATATCTTGTTTCATTGTGAATTTGATTTATTTAGTTCTGTTCTGTTTCTTAATTAGTCTAGCTAGTGGTGTATCAATCTTGTTTATCTTTTCAAAGAGCCAATTTTGGCTTTCATTTATTTTCTGTATAGTTTGTTTATTTTTTATTTCATTTTTTTTATTTTTTTATTTTTACATTTAATCATTGCACCTCTATACCATGTACAACATGGTTTTTCCCAGCACGAATACAGTGCACATTAGTCAAAGCAATGATATTACCATATACATTATCATCAACAGACAACTTTTCATTTTTGTGTCTATTAAGTGTGTTGTTTGTTCCCCAAATCCCTCCCTTCCACCCTCAATTACTCATTCCCATTACCTCTCTCATACTGTCTCTAGTATCTGCGGTTGCCTTCCCTGCTATTATACCTTCCAGTTCTCTTTTTTTTTTTTTCAATTATCAGCTCATAAAGTTTTTAACAATAGGGAGCATAGATTCTATTCAGGGTTGGATTAAGGGTGGGCCTCGTGCAGTTCCGCAATTGTAGGTGAATCTCCATGGAATACAGTTTCAGGAAAGCGGTTCTGGAAAGCAGAGATGATTATCGTTGATGTGGCACAGCATCCATCTTGTGATTACCGGGAATGTTGTTGTGGGGATCTGCAGCGTGAGTCATCCTTGGGTATCTGGCCTCCTTAAGAATGGTAGAGTAGTTCTTGTTTTTCCCTGAGGTAATGCAGGGCTGGTAACCATCATCTTCTCACTGTCCATAGGCAGAGAAAATCCTCCTATACCATATATTTCTCAATTGGTTTAAGACAGCTAAAGTTTCTTTCTGTTGCTTGTAGTTGCAAGTTCTTAGTCCGAGTTTTCGGCTTCAGTTTGCCACCTGTGGCCGGCATCCACACGCAGGCCCAGTGGTCAAGCGCAGGCACAGGTCCGGCGGCTACAGGCAGACCCGGCGGCCACGCGCAAGCCCGACGGCCACACTCAGGCCCAGCAGCCACGCGCAGGCCCGGCTGCCACGCGCAGGCGCAAGCCCGGCGTCCACGCACAGGCCCGGTGGCCACACGCAGGTGCAGGCCCGGCGGCCATGCACAGGCCCGGCGGCCACGCGCAGGCCCGGCGGCCACGTGCAGGTGCAGGGGCCACGCGCAGGCCTGGCGGCCACGCTCAAGCCCAGTGGCCACTCACTGGCCCGGTGACCACACTCGGGCCCTGTGGTCATGCACAGGCACAGGCCCAGTGGCCATATGCAGGCCCAGCGGCCATGCACAGGCCCGGCGGCCACACGCCAGCCCCGAGCGCGTGAATGTGCGCTGGATCCAGTGCCACCTCCCACTCGCCTGCCTAGCCCAAGAAAGAAAGGACGGTGAGCACGGCCGGTCCACGCCGCCGGCCCGTGTCGGCACCGAGCGTGGGACACACCCAGGTCCGGAGAGGCAGCGGGGCCGGGCGGTCCAGGCCGCGGCACGCGAGGCAGAGCCCGGGCCGCGCAGGCGCCGGTGGGCTGCGCAGGCGCTGGCGGGCTGATTTCATTTTTTTTCTTGAGTCTTTTTTATTTCTTTTCTCCTGGCATTTTTTAGATTTGTTGTTGTTGTTTTCCCAATTCCCTGAGAAATGATGTTAAGTTGTCCTATTGCCCTCTTTCCATCTTTTTCTTATGAGCACTAATTGCTATGCATTTCCCTCTTATGACTGCTTTTGCAGTGTTCCATAAATTAAGAAAACGCATGTACTCATTATCATTTTTAGGAATCTTTTTATTTCCTTCTTAATCTCTTTAGTAGTTATGAAGTCATTCATAGTTAGGTTATTTACTTTCCATGTATTTGAATATTTTTAAATTTTTTTCCTGAAATTAATATCAAGTTTAATTCCATCATGGTCAGAGAAGATGCTGGATATAGTTTCTAGTCCTTTGAACCTATAAAGTCTACTGCTGCGCCCTATCATGTGGTCAATCTTTAAGAAAGTACCATGTGGGGGTGAGAAAATGTATATTTTGTGGGGCTTGGGTGGAAAGTTCTGGAGATGTCTGTCAAATCCAACTGATTTATGGTATCATTTAGGTCCTGTATCTCTTTGCTTCTATTCTTGTCTCATTGATCTGTCTAAAGGAGATAATGGGGTGTTGAGATCTCCAACAATTAGAGTGTTACAGTTCATCTCTCCTTTTAGATCTAGCAGTCTTCCCTTTACATATTTGGGTGTTCCTTAATGGGGTGCATAGATATTTATAAGTGTTATATCTTCTTGATGAATTAACCCTTTTACTACTATATAATGCCCTTCCTTGTCTCTTCTTACAGTTTTTGTCTTAATGTGTATTTTGTCTGAGATCAGTATAACTACTCCCACTCTTTTTTGGTTTCCATTTGCATGGGATACCTTTTTCCAGCCCTTCACTTTTTAATCTATGTATGTCTTTATCAATGAGATGGATTTATTGTAAACAGGAGATGGAGGGTTTCTAATTTTATCCATTCAGCCAGTCTGTGTCTCTTGATAGGTGGATTTAATATTCAATGTTATGTCAATATTTCTAGAGTTGTCCTTACTGTTAATTTGGCCATATTCTTGCTTTTTGTTTTTGTTTTGTTTTGTTTTGTTTTGTTTTCTCTTATTTTTTTCTGTCTGTCTTTAGTTCTTTGTATACTAATCCTTTCAGAATTTCTTGAAGAGCTGGTCTGGAGTTGGTAAATTCTTTCAGGTTTTGTTTATCTGAGAACATCTTATCTTTTTTCCCATATGAAGGATAATCTTGCTGGGTATAATATTCTTGGTTGAAATTGTTTTACATTTAATACATTGAATATATTTCCCCATTCTTTCCTTGCTTGCATTGTATCCTATGAGAAGTCCAGTGTTAGTCTGATGTTATAACCTTTGAAAGTAACTTGAATTTTATCTCTCAGCAATTTTAGTATCTTATCTTTGTGGTTTAGGCCAATCTGGCTATGATGTGCCATGGAGAGGATCTTCTCAGATTTATTCTATTTTTTTTATTTGCATTCATTCTCTGAACATCATTACAGCATACAAAATGAGATTTTCCATCCAAATTACACTATATATTGTCTCAATCAAGCACATCAACAAGCATGTTATTGTCAGCAAATGATCTTCCATTTCTTGTCTTCTGTATGTTTTGCTTTTTTCCCCCATCCTAGATTCTCTATCTCTTACCCTCTGCCATCTCCCACTCTCCTCCCACAGTCTCTGGTATCTATGTTTGCTTTCTATACTGTTTTCTCCTCACATTTTATTGTAACGCCAAAGACCCTAATCAATCCAAATACCCTCATAGCAAACACAGGTGATACCCACATTTCCATGAACACAAGTCTTACTTTACGCATCCTATAAAGTAGCACCTAGCTGTGGCTACATATCCTACTGCAGTCATTGTATATATATTTTTTTTTCTGAAACTTTTTTTTTGTAACTCAATTTACATTCCTTCCCTAAGCTTCATCACAGCACACAAAACACGATCTCCCATCCAGTACACATTGCATAGTGACTCAATCATGCACATTACAAAAAAATTTCCATTTCTAGTTCCTAGAATTACTTCCACCCCTCTTTCTGACCCTCTGTCCCTTCCCACCCTCCTCTCACACCACCTCCGGTGTCTACAATTGTCCTTCATTCCCTTCCCACCCACGTTGCATTGATCACACAATTTCCTACATAATCTAACTACTTTCAATGGTGAGTTCACTCATTACTACTAAGAAAACCAGTTTTAACTTAACTCAAAGAAATGCCAAGGAACTTTGCTTAAAGCCAGGAAATAAGTTAGGATTCTGTTCAAATGGAAGGTGCACGAACCTATCAGTCTCATGTACTTTTATCTTCTGTTCTGGTTCAATTTTCCTGATTAAATTCTGGGATATAATATTCAAATTCAGACTTGTCCCTCTGATTAAGTTGGCCACTTTCATAGTTTTTGGACTCTTATTTCCGTGTGTCTGTGTTTAATTTTCTTGATACAGCACACCCTTGAGAACTTCTTGGAGATCTGGTCTGGTGCTGGTAAATTCTTTCAGGTTTTGTTTATCTGAGAATGTTCTTGTCTTTTCTTCCCACCTGAAAGATAATCTTGCCGGGTACAGTATTCTTGGCTGAAACTGCTTCTCTCGTAACACTTTGAATATATTTTCCCATTCTCACCTCGCTCGCATTGTTTCCGATGAGAGATCTGCTGTTAGCCTGATGGGATGTCCTTTGTAGGTAACTTGATGTTTCTCTCTTGCCAATCTTAGTATCTTGTCTTTGTCTGCGGTTTTGGTCAACCTGGCTATAATGTGTCTTGGAGAAGATCTTCTTGGGTTGATTCTATTTGGGGTCCTTTGTATTTCCTGGGACTGGATCTTCGAATGCCTCTCTAGGCTTGGAAAATTTTCTTGCAGGATTTCATGGAATAGATTATCAATACCCTTATGGGTCTCTTCACCTTCTGGAATGCCAATTATCCGGATATTTGGACGTTTGATGGTATCCAGTACTTCTCGCATATCATTCTCAAATTTTTGAGCCATTTTCTCAGTCTTCGTGGTGGACTTTTCTAAGCCAGCCATTTTCTCTTCTACATCTGAGATTCTATTTTCTGAATGATCTAGTCTGCTTTTAATACTTTCAAGGGAGATTTTGAATTCTTGTATTATAGACTTGATCTCTAGCAGTTCCGTTTGAGTCTTTTGTAAAGTGTGTAATTCCACTTTTAGATCTTGCAAGAATTTCCTCATCTCCTGGAACTCGGCAACTTCTTTCTCCTTTCTCTTTAGCAGTTCATTATCTCTCTTTTCTTCTATCTCTGTTAGCTTCGACATTACGAATGCTCTAAATTCCTTATCAGACATTTCCATGACTTTCACCGAACTGCTTGTGGATGAAGGAGAGTTACTCTTTTCCCGTAGAGGAGAGGTATTTTCTCGTTTTCCCCTTATTTCTCGTGATGCGGTGGTGATATCCTGTCATCTGATGAATGGCGTGTTTCTTTCAAATTCTTGAAGTTAAGCCTCAATGTTCAGGAGCAAGCAGACAGAGGTGTTCTAGAATCGGATTGCCGTTCTGTAGTGATCGCTGGTGCAGCAGAATCAGTAGATATTGGGTGGAGAGAAAAGAAAAAGGAAAACTGAAAAAGAGAGAGAAAAACAACAAAAAAAGAGAGAAAATAGACAAAAAAATAAAAAAATTATAATTGCTTTTCTTTTTTTTTTAAGGAAAAAAATCACAAATTAGAAAATCTACATTTCTCCTGTGCCCTGAAATATCTAGTTCCCAGTATCCATGTGGAAACTTCTCAGAGAATGGCTCAACTCTCCTGCCTGGGAGAAAGGAGCAGAAGGGCTTATTAACAAAACAAAAGATGGAGCTGAGAGCCAGAGAGAAATTCTACCTTTAAAAAAATCGTAAAAAGGAAAAATTACCAAAAAAAAGAGGAGACAGGAGCAGAGAGAGACAGAGACCTCAGAGACACAGAGACAGAGAGAGAAGGCAAGAGGGGCTCCCTACCACACTAGCTTTGCTTGCTGGAGGCTGAATTATGAGTAGAAAATCTTCATTTCTCCTGTGCCCTGAAATATCTAGTTCCCAGTATCCATGTGGAATCTTCTCAGAGAATGGCTCAATTCTCCTGCCTGGGAGAAAGGAGTAGAAGGGCTTATTAACAAAACAAAAGATGGAGCTGAGAGCCAGAGAGAAATTCTACCTTTAAAAAAATCATGAAAAGGAAAACTTTCCAAAAACAATGAGGAGACAGGAGCAGAGAGAGACAGAGACCTCAGAGACACAGAGACAGAGATAGAAGGCCAGAGGGGCTCCCAAACACACTAGGTCTGCTTGCTGGAGGCTGAATTACGAGTGGAAAATCTTCATTTCTCCTGTGCCCTGAAATATCTAGTTCCCAGTATCCATGTGGAATCTTCTGAGAGAATGGCTCAACTCTCCTGCCTGCGAGAAAGGAGCAGAAGGGCTTATTAACAAAACAAAAGATGGAGCTGAGAGCCAGAGAGAAATTCTACTTTAAAAAAATCGTAAAAAGGAAAAATTACCAAAAAAAATGAGGAGACAGGAGCAGAGAGAGACAGAGACCTCAGAGACACAGAGACAGAGATAGAAGGCCAGATTGGCTCTCTACCACACTAGCTTTGCTTGCTGGAGGCTGAATTATGAGTAGAAAATCGTCATTTCTCCTGTGCCCTGAAATATCTAGTTCCCAGTATCCATGTGGAATCTTTTCACAGAATGGCTCAACTCTCCTGCCTGGGAGAAAGGAGCAGAAGGGCTTATTAACAAAACAAAAGATGGAGCTGAGAGCCAGAGAGAAATTCTACCTTTAAAAAAATCGTAAAAAGAAAAATTACCAAAAAAAATGAGGAGACAAGAGCAGAGAGAGACAGAGACCTCAGAGACACAGAGACAGAGATAGAAGGCCAGAGGGGCTCCCTACCACACTAGCTTTGCTTGCTGGAGGCTGAATTATGAGTAGAAAATCTTCATTTTTCCTGTGCCCTGAAATATCTAGTTCCCAGTATCCATGTGGAAACTTCTCAGAGAATGGCTCAACTCTCCTGCCTGGGAGAAAGGAGCAGAAGGGCTTATTAACAAAATAAAAGATGGAGCTGAGAGCCAGAGAGAAATTCTACCTTTAAAAAAATCGTAAAAAGGAAAAATTTCCAAAAAAATTGAGGAGACAGGAGCAGAGAGAGACAGAGACCTCAGAGACACAGAGACAGAGATAGAAGGCCAGAGGGGCTCCCTAACACACTAGCTTTGCTTGCTGGAGGCTGAATTATGAGTATAAAATCTTCATTTCTCCTGTGCCCTGAAATATCTAGTTCCCAGTATCCATGTGGAATCTTCTCAGAGAATGGCTCAAATCTCCTGCCTGGGAGAAAGGAGCAGAAGGGCTTATTAACAAAACAAAAGATGGAGCTGAGAGTCAGAGAGAAATTCTACCTTTAAAAAAATCGTAAAAAGGAAAAATTACCAAAAAAAAATGAGAAGACAGGAGCAGAGAGAGACAGAGACCTCAAAGACACAGAGACAGAGATAGAAGGCCAGAGGGGCTCCCTACCACACTAGCTTTGCTTGCTGGAGGCTGAATTACGAGTAGAAAATCTTCATTTCTCCTGTGACCTGAAATATCTAGTTCCCAGTATCCATGTGGAATCTTCTCAGAGAATGGCTCAACTCTCCTGCCTGGGAGAAAGGAGCAGAAGGGCTTATTAACAAAACAAAAGATGGAGCGGAGAGCCAGAGAGAAATTCTACCTTTAAAAAAATAGTAAAAAGGAAACATTACCAAAAAAAATGAAGAGACAGGAGCAGAGAGAGACAGAGACCTCAGAGACAGAGAGACAGAGATAGAAGGCCAGAGGAGCTCCCTACCACACTAGCTTTGCTTGCTGGAGGCTGAATTATGAGTAGAAAATCTTCATTACTCCTGTGCCCTGAAATATCTAGTTCCCAGTATCCATGGAAACTTCTCAGAGAATGGCTCAACTCTCCTGGCTGGGAGAAAGGAGCAGAAGGGATTATTAACAAAACAAAAGATGGAGCTGAGAGCCAGAGAGAAATTCTACCTTTAAAAAAATCGTAAAAAGGAAAAATTACCAAAAAAAAAGGAGGAGACAGGAGCAGAGAGAGACAGAGACCTCAGAGACACAGAGACAGAGATAGAAGGGCAGAGGGGCTCCCTACCACACTAGCTTTGCTAGCTGGAGGTTGAATTATGAGTAGAAAATCTTCATTTCTCCTGTGCCCTGAAATATCTAGTTCCCAGTATCCATGTGGAAACTTCTCAGAGAATGGCTCAACTCTCCTGCCTGGGAGAAAGGAGTAGAAGGGCTTATTTACAAAACAAAAGATGGAGCTGAGAGCCAGAGAGAAATTCTACCTTTAAAAAAATCGTAAAAAGGAAAAATTACCAAAAAAAATGAGGAGACAGGAGCAGAGAGAGACAGAGACCTCAGAGACACAGAGACAGAGATAGAAGGCCAGAGGGGCTCCCTACCACACTAGCTTTGCTTGCTAGAGGCTGAATTATGAGTAGAAAATCTTCATTTCTCCTGTGCCCTGAAATATCTAGTTCCCAGTATCCATGTGGAATCTTCTCAGAGAATGGCTCAACTCTCCTGCCTGGGAGAAAAGAGCAGAAGGGCTTATTAACAAAATAAAAGATGGAGCTGAGAGCCAGAGAAAAATTCTACCTTTAAAAAAAAATCGTAAAAAGGAAAAATTACCAAAAAAAGAGGAGACAGGAGCAGAGAGAGACAGAGACCTCAGAGACACAGAGACAGAGAGAGAAGGCCAGAGGGCCTCCCTACCACACTAGCTTTGCTTGCTGGAGGCTGAATTACGAGTAGAAAATCTTCATTTATCCTGTTCCCTGAAATATCTAGTTCCCAGTATCCATGTGGAATCATCTCAGAGAATGGCTCAACTCTCCTGCCTGGGAGAAAGGAGCAGAAGGGCTTATTAACAAAACAAAAGATGGAGCTGAGAGCCAGAGAGAAATTCTAACTTTAAAAAAATCGTAAAAAGGAAAAATTACCAAAAAAAATGAGGAGACAGGAGCAGAGAGAGACAGAGAACTCAGAGACACAGAGACAGTGATAGAAGGACAGAGGGGCTCCCTACCACACTAGCTTTGCTTGCTGGAGGCTGAATTATGAGTAGAAAATCTTCATTTCTCCTGTGCCCTGAAATATCTAGTTCCCAGTATCCATGGAATCTTCTCAGAGAATGGCTCAACTCTCCTGGCTGGGAGAAAGGAGCAGAAGGGCTTATTAACAAAACAAAAGATGGAGCTGAGAGCCAGAGAGAAATTCTACCTTTAAAAAAATCATAAAAAGGAAAAATTACGAAAAAAAAATGAGGAGACAGGAGCAGAGAGAGACAGAGACCTCAGAGACACAGAGACAGAGATAGAAGGCCAGAGGGGCTCCCCACCACACTAGCTTTGTGTGCTGGAGGCTGAATTATGAGTAGAAAATCTTCATTTCTCCTGTGCCCTGAAATATCTAGTTCCCAGTATCCATGTGGAAACTTCTCAGAGAATGGCTCAACTCTCCTGCCTGGGAGAAAGGAGCAGAAGGGCTTATTAACAAAACAAAAGATGGAGCTGAGAGCCAGAGAGAAATTCTACCTTTAAAAAAATCGTAAAAAGGAAAACTTACCAAAAAAATATGAGGAGACAGGAGCAGAGAGAGACAGAGACCTCAGAGACACAGAGACAGAGATAGAAGGCCAGAGGTGCTCCCTACCACACTAGCTTTGCTTGCTGGAGGCTGAATTATGAGTAGAAAATCTTCATTTCTCCTGTGCCGTGAAATATCTAGTTCCCAGTATCCATGGAATCTTCTCAGAGAATGGCTCAACTCTTCTGGCCGGGAGAAAGGAGCAGAAGGGGTTATTAACAAAACAAAAGATGGAGCTGAGAGCCAGAGAGAAATTCTACCTTTAAAAAAATCGTAAAAAGGAAAAATTACCAAAAAATGAGGAGGGGCTCCCTACCACACTAGCTTTGCTTGCTAGAGGCTGAATTATGAGTAGAAAATCTTCATTTCTCCTGTGCCCTGAAATATCTAGTTCCCAGTATCCATGTGGAATCTTCTCAGAGAATGGCTCAACTCTCCTGCCTGGGAGAAAGGAGCAGAAGGGCTTATTAACTAAACAATAGATGGAGCTGAGAGCCAGAGAGAAATTCTACCTTTAAAAAATCGTAAAAATGAAAAATTACCAAAAAAATGAGGAGAGAGGAGCAGAGATTGACAGAGACCTCAGAGACACAGAGACAGAGATAGAAGGCCAGAGGGGCTCCCTAACACACTAGCTTTGCTTGCTGGAGGCTGAATTATGAGTAGAAAATCTTCATTTCTCCTGTGCACTGAAATATCTAGTTCCCAGTATCCATGTGGAAACTTCTCAGAGAATGGCTCAACTCTCCTGCCTGCGAGAAAGGAGCAGAAGGGCTTATTAACAAAACAAAAGATGGAGCTGAGAGCCAGAGAGAAATTCTACCTTTAAGAAAATCGTAAAAAGGAAAAATTACCAAAAAAATATGAGGAGACAGGAGCAGAGAGAGACAGAGACCTCAGAGACACAGAGACAGAGATAGAAGGCCAGATTGGCTCCCTACCACACTAGCTTTGCTTGCTGGAGGCTGAATTATGAGTAGAAAGTCTTCATTTCTCCTGTGCCCTGAAATATCTTGATTCAAGTATCCATGTGGAATCTTCTCAGAGAATGGCTCAACTCTCCTGCCTGGGAGAAAGGAGCAGAAGGGCTTATTAAAAAAACAAAAGATGGAGCTGAGAGCCAGAGAGAAATTCTACCTTTAAAAAAATCGTAAAAAGGAAAAATTACCAAAAAAAATGAGGAGACAGGAGCAGAGAGAGACAGAGACCTCAGAGACACAGAGACAGAGATAGAAGGCCAGAGGAGCTCCCTACCACACTAGCTTTGCTTGCTGGAGGCTGAATTACGAGTAGAAAATCTTCATTTCTCCTGTGCACTGAAATATCTAGTTCCCAGTATCCATTTGGAATCTTCTCAGAGAATGGCTCAACTCTCCTGCCTGGGAGAAAGGAGCAGAAGGGCTTATTAACAAAACAAAAGATGGAGCTGAGAGCCAGAGAGAAATTCTACCTTTAAGAAAATCGTAAAAAGGAAAAATTACCAAAAAAATATGAGGAGACAGGAGCAGAGAGAGACAGAGACCTCAGAGACACAGAGACAGAGATAGAAGCCCAGAGGGGCTCCCTACCACACTAGCTTTGCTTGCTGGAGGCTGAATTATGAGTAGAAAATCTTCATTTCTCCTGTGCCCTGAAATATCTAGTTCCCAGTATCCATGTGGAATCTTCTCAGAGAATGGCTCAACTCTCCTGCCTGGGAGAAAGGAGCAGAAGGGCTTATTAACTAAACAAAAGATGGAGCTGAGAGCCAGAGAGAAATTCTACCTTTAAAAAATCGTAAAAATGAAAAATTACCAAAAAAATGAGGAGAGAGGAGCAGAGATTGACAGAGACCTCAGAGACACAGAGACAGAGATAGAAGGCCAGAGGGGCTCCCTACCACACTAGCTTTGCTTGCTGGAGGCTGAAATATGAGTAGAAAATCTTCATTTCTCCTGTGCCGTGAAATATCTAGTTCCCAGTATCCATGGAATCTTCTCAGAGAATGGCTCAACTCTTCTGGCCGGGAGAAAGGAGCAGAAGGGGTTATTAACAAAACAAAAGATGGAGCTGAGAGCCAGAGAGAAATTCTACCTTTAAAAAAATCGTAAAAAGGAAAAATTACCAAAAAATGAGGAGGGGCTCCCTACCACACTAGCTTTGCTTGCTAGAGGCTGAATTATGAGTAGAAAATCTTCATTTCTCCTGTGCCCTGAAATATGTAGTTCCCAGTATCCATGTGGAATCTTCTCAGAGAATGGCTCAACTCTCCTGCCTGGGAGAAAGGAGCAGAAGGGCTTATTAACAAAACAAAAGATGGAGCTGAGAGCCAGAGAGAAATTCTACCTTTAAGAAAATCGTAAAAAGGAAAAATTACCAAAAAAATATGAGGAGACAGGAGCAGAGAGAGACAGAGACCTCAGAGACACAGAGACAGAGATAGAAGCCCAGAGGGGCTCCCTACCACACTAGCTTTGCTTGCTGGAGGCTGAATTATGAGTAGAAAATCTTCATTTCTCCTGTGCCCTGAAATATCTAGTTCCCAGTATCCATGTGGAATCTTCTCAGAGAATGGCTCAACTCTCCTGCCTGGGAGAAAGGAGCAGAAGGGCTTATTCACAAAACAAAAGATGGAGCTGAGAGCCAGAGAGAAATTCTACCTTTAAAAAAATCGAAAAATGGAAAAATTACCAAAAAAAATGAGGAGTCAGGAGCAGAGAGAGACAGAGACCTCAGAGACACAGAGACATAGATCGAAGGCCAGAGGGGCTCCCTACCACACTAGCTTTGCTTGCTAGAGGCTGAACTATGAGTAGAAAATCTTCATTTCTCCTGTGCCCTGAAATATCTAGTTCCCAGTATCCATGTGGAATCTTCTCAGAGAATGTCTCAACTCTCCTGCCTGGGAGAAAGGAGCAGAAGGGCTTATTAACTAAACAAAAGATGGAGCTGAGAGCCAGAGAGAAATTCTACCTTTAAAAAATCGTAAAAATGAAAAATTACCAAAAAAATGAGGAGAGAGGAGCAGAGATTGACAGAGAACTCAGAGACACAGAGACAGAGATAGAAGGCCAGAGGGGCTCCCTACCACACTAGCTTTGCTTGCTGGAGGCTGAATTATGAGTAGAAAATCTTCATTTCTCCTGTGCACTGAAATATCTAGTTCCCAGTATCCATGTGGAAACTTCTCAGAGAATGGCTCAACTCTCCTGCCTGCGAGAAAGGAGCAGAAGGGCTTATTAACAAAACAAAAGATGGAGCTGAGAGCCAGAGAGAAATTCTACCTTTAAGAAAATCGTAAAAAGGAAAAATTACCAAAAAAATATGAGGAGACAGGAGCAGAGAGAGACAGAGACCTCAGAGACACAGAGACAGAGATAGAAGGCCAGATTGGCTCCCTACCACACTAGCTTTGCTTGCTGGAGGCTGAATTATGAGTAGAAAGTCTTCATTTCTCCTGTGCCCTGAAATATCTAGATTCCAGTATCCATGTGGAATCTTCTCAGAGAATGGCTCAACTCTCCTGCCTGGGAGAAAGGAGCAGAAGGGCTTATTAAAAAAACAAAAGATGGAGCTGAGAGCCAGAGAGAAATTCTACCTTTAAAAAAATCGTAAAAAGGAAAAATTACCAAAAAAAAATGAGGAGACAGGAGCAGAGAGAGACAGAGACCTCAGAGAAACAGAGACAGAGATAGAAGGCCAGAGGGGATCCCTACCATATTAGCGTTGCTTGCTGGAGGCTGAATTATGTGTAGAAAATCTTCAGTTCTCCTGTGCCCTGAAATAACTAGTTCCCAGTATCCATGTGGAATCGTCTCAGAGAATGGCTCAACTCTCCTGCCTGGGAGAAAGGAGCAGAAGGGCTTATTAACAAAACAAAAGATGGAGCTGAGAGCCAGAGAGAAATTCTACCTTTATAAATATCGTAAAAAGGAAAAATTACCAAAAAAATATGAGGAGACAGGAGCAGAGAGAGACAGAGACCTCAGAGACACAGAGACAGAGATAGAAGGCCAGAGGTGCTCCCTACCACACTAGCTTTGATTGCTGGAGGCTGAATTATGAGTAGAAAATCTTCATTTCTCCTGTGCCGTGAAATATCTAGTTCCCAGTATCCATGGAATCTTCTCAGAGAATGGCTCAACTCTTCTGGCCGGGAGAAAGGAGCAGAAGGGGTTATTAACAAAACAAAAGATGGAGCTGAGAGCCAGAGAGAAATTCTACCTTTAAAAAAATCGTAAAAAGGAAAAATTACCAAAAAATGAGGAGGGGCTCCCTACCACATTAGCTTTGCTTGCTAGAGGCTGAATTATGAGTAGAAAATCTTCATTTCTCCTGTGCCCTGAAATATCTAGTTCCCAGTATCCATGTGGAATCTTCTCAGAGAATGGCTCAACTCTCCTGCCTGGGAGAAAGGAGCAGAAGGGCTTATTAACTAAACAATAGATGGAGCTGAGAGCCAGAGAGAAATTCTACCTTTAAAAAATCGTAAAAATGAAAAATTACCAAAAAAATGAGGAGAGAGGAGCAGAGATTGACAGAGACCTCAGAGACACAGAGACAGAGATAGAAGGCCAGAGGGGCTCCCTAACACACTAGCTTTGCTTGCTGGAGGCTGAATTATGAGAAGAAAATCTTCATTTCTCCTGTGCACTGAAATATCTAGTTCCCAGTATCCATGTGGAATCTTCTCAGAGAATGGCTCAACTCTCCTGCCTGCGAGAATGGAGCAGAAGGGCTTATTAACAAAACAAAAGATGGAGCTGAGAGCCAGAGAGAAATTCTACCTTTAAGAAAATCGTAAAAAGGAAAAATTACCAAAAAAATATGAGGAGACAGGAGCAGAGAGAGACAGAGACCTCAGAGACACAGAGACAGAGATAGAAGGCCAGATTGGCTCCCTACCACACTAGCTTTGCTTGCTGGAGGCTGAATTATGAGTAGAAAGTCTTCATTTCTCCTGTGCCCTGAAATATCTTGATTCCAGTATCCATGTGGAATCTTCTCAGAGAATGGCTCAACTCTCCTGCCTGGGAGAAAGGAGCAGAAGGGCTTATTAAAAAAACAAAAGATGGAGCTGAGAGCCAGAGAGAAATTCTACCTTTAAAAAAATCGTAAAAAGGAAAAATTACCAAAAAAAATGAGGAGACAGGAGCAGAGAGAGACAGAGACCTCAGAGACACAGAGACAGAGATAGAAGGCCAGAGGGGATCCCTACCACATTAGCGTTGCTTGCTGGAGGCTGAATTATGTGTAGAAAATCTTCAGTTCTCCTGTGCCCTGAAATATCTAGTTCCCAGTATCCATGTGGAATCTTCTCAGAGAATGGCTCAACTCTCCTGCCTGCAAGAAAGGAGCAGAAGGGCTTATTAACAAAACAAAAGATGGAGCTGAGAGCCAGAGAGAAATTCTACCTTTATAAAAATCTTAAAAAGGAAAAATTACCAAAAAAATATGAGGAGACAGGAGCAGAGAGAGACAGATACCTCAGAGACACAGAGACAGAGATAGAAGGCCAGATTGGCTCCCTACCACACTAGCTTTGCTTGCTGGAGGCTGAATTATGAGTAGAAAATCTTCATTTCTCCTGTGCCCTGAAATATCTAGTTCCCAGTATCCATGTGGAATCTTCTCAGAGAATGGATCAACTCTCCTGCCTGGGAGAAAGGAGCAGAAGGGCGTATTAACAAAACAAAAGATGGAGCTGAGAGCCAGAGAGAAATTCTACATTTAAAAAAATCGTAAAAAGGAAAAATTACCAAAAAAAATGAGGAGACAGGAGCAGAGAGAGACAGAGACCTCAGAGACACAGAGACAGAGATAGAAGGCCAGAGGAGCTCCCTACCACACTAGCTTTGCTTGCTGGAGGCTGAATTACGAGTAGAAAATCTTCATTTCTCCTGTGCCCTGAAATATCTAGTTCCCAGTATCCATGTGGAAACTTCTCAGAGAATGTCTCAACTCTCCTGCCTGGGAGAAAGGAGCAGAAGGGCTTATTAACTAAACAAAAGATGGAGCTGAGAGCCAGAGAGAAATTCTACCTTTAAAAAATCGTAAAAATGAAAAATTACCAAAAAAATAATGAGAGAGGAGCAGAGATTGACAGAGACCTCAGAGACACAGAGACAGAGATAGAAGGCCAGAGGGGCTCTCTAACACACTAGCTTTGCTTGCTGGAGGCTGAATTATGAGTAGAAAATCTTCATTTCTCCTGTGCACTGAAATATCTAGTTCCCAGTATCCATGTGGAAACTTCTCAGAGAATGGCTCAACTCTCCTGCCTGCGAGAAAGGAGCAGAAGGGCTTATTAACAAAACAAAAGATGGAGCTGAGAGCCAGAGAGAAATTCTACCTTTAAGAAAATCGTAAAAAGGAAAAATTACCAAAAAAATATGAGGAGACAGGAGCAGAGAGAGACAGAGACCTCAGAGACACAGAGACAGAGATAGAAGGCCAGATTGGCTCCCTACCACACTAGCTTTGCTTGCTGGAGGCTGAATTATGAGTAGAAAGTCTTCATTTCTCCTGTGCCCTGAAATATCTTGATTCAAGTATCCATGTGGAATCTTCTCAGAGAATGGCTCAACTCTCCTGCCTGGGAGAAAGGAGCAGAAGGGCTTATTAAAAAAACAAAAGATGGAGCTGAGAGCCAGAGAGAAATTCTACCTTTAAAAAAATCGTAAAAAGGAAAAATTACCAAAAAAAATGAGGAGACAGGAGCAGAGAGAGACAGAGACCTCAGAGACACAGAGACAGAGATAGAAGGCCAGAGGGGATCCCTACCACATTAGCGTTGCTTGCTGGAGGCTGAATTATGTGTAGAAAATCTTCAGTTCTCCTGTGCCCTGAAATATCTAGTTCCCAGTATCCATGTGGAAACTTCTCAGAGAATGGCTCAACTCTCCTGCCTGCGAGAAAGGAGCAGAAGGGCTTATTAACAAAACAAAAGATGGAGCTGAGAGCCAGAGAGAAATTCTACCTTTATAAAAATCGTAAAAAGGAAAAATTACCAAAAAAATATGAGGAGACAGGAGCATAGAGAGACAGAGAACTCAGAGACACAGAGACAGAGATAGAAGGCCAGATTGGCTCCCTACCACACTAGCTTTGCTTGCTGGAGGCTGAATTATGAGTAGAAAATCTTCATTTCTCCTGTGCCCTGAAATATCTAGTTCCCAGTATCCATGTGGAATCTTCTCAGAGAATGGCTCAACTCTCCTGCCTGGGAGAAAGGAGCAGAAGGGCTTATTAACAAAACAAAAGATGGAGCTGAGAGCCAGAGAGAAATTCTACCTTTAAAAAAATCGTAAAAAGGAAAAATTACCAAAAAAAATGAGGAGACAGGAGCAGAGAGAGACAGAGACCTCAGAGACACAGAGACAGGGATAGAAGGCCAGAGGAGCTCCCTACCACACTAGCTTTGCTTGCTGGAGGCTGAATTACGAGTAGAAAATCTTCATTTCTCCTGTGCACTGAAATATCTAGTTCCCAGTATCCATTTGGAATCTTCTCAGAGAATGGCTCTACTCTCCTGCCTGGGAGAAAGGAGCAGAAGGGCTTATTAACAAAACAAAAGATGGAGCTGAGAGCCAGAGAGAAATTCTACCTTTAAGAAAATCGTAAAAAGGAAAAATTACCAAAAAAATATGAGGAGACAGGAGCAGAGAGAGACAGAGACCTCAGAGACACAGAGACAGAGATAGAAGCCCAGAGGGGCTCCCTACCACACTAGCTTTGCTTGCTGGAGGCTGAATTATGAGTAGAAAATCTTCATTTCTCCTGTGCCCTGAAATATCTAGTTCCCAGTATCCATGTGGAATCTTCTCAGAGAATGGCTCAACTCTCCTGCCTGGGAGAAAGGAGCAGAAGGGCTTATTCACAAAACAAAAGATGGAGCTGAGAGCCAGAGAGAAATTCTACCTTTAAAAAAATCGAAAAATGGAAAAATTACCAAAAAAAATGAGGAGTCAGGAGCAGAGAGAGACAGAGACCTCAGAGACACAGAGACATAGATCGAAGGCCAGAGGGGCTCCCTACCACACTAGCTTTGCTTGCTAGAGGCTGAACTATGAGTAGAAAATCTTCATTTCTCCTGTGCCCTGAAATATCTAGTTCCCAGTATCCATGTGGAATCTTCTCAGAGAATGTCTCAACTCTCCTGCCTGGGAGAAAGGAGCAGAAGGGCTTATTAACTAAACAAAAGATGGAGCTGAGAGCCAGAGAGAAATTCTACCTTTAAAAAATCGTAAAAATGAAAAATTACCAAAAAAATGAGGAGAGAGGAGCAGAGATTGACAGAGAACTCAGAGACACAGAGACAGAGATAGAAGGCCAGAGGGGCTCCCTACCACACTAGCTTTGCTTGCTGGAGGCTGAATTATGAGTAGAAAATCTTCATTTCTCCTGTGCACTGAAATATCTAGTTCCCAGTATCCATGTGGAAACTTCTCAGAGAATGGCTCAACTCTCCTGCCTGCGAGAAAGGAGCAGAAGGGCTTATTAACAAAACAAAAGATGGAGCTGAGAGCCAGAGAGAAATTCTACCTTTAAGAAAATCGTAAAAAGGAAAAATTACCAAAAAAAATATGAGGACACAGGAGCAGAGAGAGACAGAGACCTCAGAGACACAGAGACAGAGATAGAAGGCCAGATTGGCTCCCTACCACACTAGCTTTGCTTGCTGGAGGCTGAATTATGAGTAGAAAGTCTTCATTTCTCCTGTGCCCTGAAATATCTAGATTCCAGTATCCATGTGGAATCTTCTCAGAGAATGGCTCAACTCTCCTGCCTGGGAGAAAGGAGCAGAAGGGCTTATTAAAAAAACAAAAGATGGAGCTGAGAGCCAGAGAGAAATTCTACCTTTAAAAAAATCGTAAAAAGGAAAAATTACCAAAAAAAAATGAGGAGACAGGAGCAGAGAGAGACAGAGACCTCAGAGACACAGAGACAGAGATAGAAGGCCAGAGGGGATCCCTACCATATTAGCGTTGCTTGCTGGAGGCTGAATTATGTGTAGAAAATCTTCAGTTCTCCTGTGCCCTGAAATAACTAGTTCCCAGTATCCATGTGGAATCGTCTCAGAGAATGGCTCAACTCTCCTGCCTGGGAGAAAGGAGCAGAAGGGCTTATTAACAAAACAAAAGATGGAGCTGAGAGCCAGAGAGAAATTCTACCTTTATAAATATCGTAAAAAGGAAAAATTACCAAAAAAATATGAGGAGACAGGAGCAGAGAGAGACAGAGACCTCAGAGACACAGAGACAGAGATAGAAGGCCAGAGGTGCTCCCTACCACACTAGCTTTGATTGCTGGAGGCTGAATTATGAGTAGAAAATCTTCATTTCTCCTGTGCCGTGAAATATCTAGTTCCCAGTATCCATGGAATCTTCTCAGAGGATGGCTCAACTCTTCTGGCCGGGAGAAAGGAGCAGAAGGGGTTATTAACAAAACAAAAGATGGAGCTGAGAGCCAGAGAGAAATTCTACCTTTAAAAAAATCGTAAAAAGGAAAAATTACCAAAAAATGAGGAGGGGCTCCCTACCACATTAGCTTTGCTTGCTAGAGGCTGAATTATGAGTAGAAAATCTTCATTTCTCCTGTGCCCTGAAATATCTAGTTCCCAGTATCCATGTGGAATCTTCTCAGAGAATGGCTCAACTCTCCTGCCTGGGAGAAAGGAGCAGAAGGGCTTATTAACTAAACAATAGATGGAGCTGAGAGCCAGAGAGAAATTCTACCTTTAAAAAATCGTAAAAATGAAAAATTACCAAAAAAATGAGGAGAGAGGAGCAGAGATTGACAGAGACCTCAGAGACACAGAGACAGAGATAGAAGGCCAGAGGGGCTCCCTAACACACTAGCTTTGCTTGCTGGAGGCTGAATTATGAGAAGAAAATCTTCATTTCTCCTGTGCACTGAAATATCTAGTTCCCAGTATCCATGTGGAATCTTCTCAGAGAATGGCTCAACTCTCCTGCCTGCGAGAATGGAGCAGAAGGGCTTATTAACAAAACAAAAGATGGAGCTGAGAGCCAGAGAGAAATTCTACCTTTAAGAAAATCGTAAAAAGGAAAAATTACCAAAAAAATATGAGGAGACAGGAGCAGAGAGAGACAGAGACCTCAGAGACACAGAGACAGAGATAGAAGGCCAGATTGGCTCCCTACCACACTACCTTTGCTTGCTGGAGGCTGAATTATGAGTAGAAAGTCTTCATTTCTCCTGTGCCCTGAAATATCTTGATTCCAGTATCCATGTGGAATCTTCTCAGAGAATGGCTCAACTCTCCTGCCTGGGAGAAAGGAGCAGAAGGGCTTATTAAAAAAACAAAAGATGGAGCTGAGAGCCAGAGAGAAATTCTACCTTTAAAAAAATCGTAAAAAGGAAAAATTACCAAAAAAAATGAGGAGACAGGAGCAGAGAGAGACAGAGACCTCAGAGACACAGAGACAGAGATAGAAGGCCAGAGGGGATCCCTACCACATTAGCGTTGCTTGCTGGAGGCTGAATTATGTGTAGAAAATCTTCAGTTCTCCTGTGCCCTGAAATATCTAGTTCCCAGTATCCATGTGGAATCTTCTCAGAGAATGGCTCAACTCTCCTGCCTGCAAGAAAGGAGCAGAAGGGCTTATTAACAAAACAAAAGATGGAGCTGAGAGCCAGAGAGAAATTCTACCTTTATAAAAATCTTAAAAAGGAAAAATTACCAAAAAAATATGAGGAGACAGGAGCAGAGAGAGACAGAGACCTCAGAGACACAGAGACAGAGATAGAAGGCCAGATTGGCTCCCTACCACACTAGCTTTGCTTGCTGGAGGCTGAATTATGAGTAGAAAATCTTCATTTCTCCTGTGCCCTGAAATATCTAGTTCCCAGTATCCATGTGGAATCTTCTCAGAGAATGGATCAACTCTCCTGCCTGGGAGAAAGGAGCAGAAGGGCGTATTAACAAAACAAAAGATGGAGCTGAGAGCCAGAGAGAAATTCTACATTTAAAAAATCGTAAAAAGGAAAAATTACCAAAAAAAATGAGGAGACAGGAGCAGAGAGAGACAGAGACCTCAGAGACACAGAGACAGAGATAGAAGGCCAGAGGAGCTCCCTACCACACTAGCTTTGCTTGCTGGAGGCTGAATTACGAGTAGAAAATCTTCATTTCTCCTGTGCCCTGAAATATCTAGTTCCCAGTATCCATGTGGAAACTTCTCAGAGAATGTCTCAACTCTCCTGCCTGGGAGAAAGGAGCAGAAGGGCTTATTAACTAAACAAAAGATGGAGCTGAGAGCCAGAGAGAAATTCTACCTTTAAAAAATCGTAAAAATGAAAAATTACCAAAAAAATAATGAGAGAGGAGCAGAGATTGACAGAGACCTCAGAGACACAGAGACAGAGATAGAAGGCCAGAGGGGCTCTCTAACACACTAGCTTTGCTTGCTGGAGGCTGAATTATGAGTAGAAAATCTTCATTTCTCCTGTGCACTGAAATATCTAGTTCCCAGTATCCATGTGGAAACTTCTCAGAGAATGGCTCAACTCTCCTGCCTGCGAGAAAGGAGCAGAAGGGCTTATTAACAAAACAAAAGATGGAGCTGAGAGCCAGAGAGAAATTCTACCTTTAAGAAAATCGTAAAAAGGAAAAATTACCAAAAAAATATGAGGAGACAGGAGCAGAGAGAGACAGAGACCTCAGAGACACAGAGACAGAGATAGAAGGCCAGATTGGCTCCCTACCACACTAGCTTTGCTTGCTGGAGGCTGAATTATGAGTAGAAAGTCTTCATTTCTCCTGTGCCCTGAAATATCTAGATTCCAGTATCCATGTGGAACCTTCTCAGAGAATGGCTCAACTCTCCTGCCTGGGAGAAAGGAGCAGAAGGGCTTATTAAAAAAACAAAAGATGGAGCTGAGAGCCAGAGAGAAATTCTACCTTTAAAAAAATCGTAAAAAGGAAAAATTACCAAAAAAAAATGAGGAGACAGGAGCAGAGAGAGACAGAGACCTCAGAGACACAGAGACAGAGATAGAAGGCCAGAGGGGATCCCTACCACATTAGCGTTGCTTGCTGGAGGCTGAATTATGTGTAGAAAATCTTCAGTTCTCCTGTGCCCTGAAATAACTAGTTCCCAGTATCCATGTGGAATCGTCTCTGAGAATGGCTCAACTCTCCTGCCTGCGAGAAAGGAGCAGAAGGGCTTATTAACAAAACAAAAGATGGAGCTGAGAGCCAGAGAGAAATTCTACCTTTATAAATATCGTAAAAAGGAAAAATTACCAAAAAAATATGAGGAGACAGGAGCAGAGAGAGACAGAGACCTCAGAGCCACAGAGACAGAGATAGAAGGCCAGATTGGCTCCCTACCACACTAGCTTTGCTTGCTGGAGGCTGAATTATGAGTAGAAAATCTTCATTTCTCCTGTGCCCTGAAATATCTAGTTCCCAGTATCCATGTGGAATCTTCTCAGAGAATGGCTCAACTCTCCTGCCTGCGAGAAAGGAGCAGAAGGGCTTATTAACAAAACAAAAGATGGAGCTGAGAGCCAGAGAGAAATTCTACCTTTAAGAAAATCGTAAAAAGGAAAAATTACCAAAAAAATATGAGGAGACAGGAGCAGAGAGAGACAGAGACCTCAGAGACACAGAGACAGAGATAGAAGGCCAGATTGGCTCCCTACCACACTAGCTTTGCTTGCTGGAGGCTGAATTATGAGTAGAAAATCTTCATTTCTCCTGTGCCCTGAAATATCTAGTCCCCAGTATCCATGTGGAATCTTCTCAGAGAATGGCTCAACTCTCCTGCCTGTGAGAAAGGAGCAGAAGGGCTTATTAACAAAACAAAAGATGGAGCTGAGAGCCAGAGAGAAATTCTACCTTTAAGAAAATCGTAAAAAGGAAAAATTACCAAAAAAATATGAGGAGACAGGAGCAGAGAGAGACAGAGAGCTCAGAGACACAGAGACAGAGATAGAAGGCCAGATTGGCTCCCTACCACACTAGCTTTGCTTGCTGGAGGCTGAATTATGAGTAGAAAGTCTTCATTTCTCCTGTGCCCTGAAATATCTTGATTCCAGTATCCATGTGGAATCTTCTCAGAGAATAGCTCAACTCTCCTGCCTGGGAGAAAGGAGCAGAAGGGCTTATTAAAAAAACAAAAGATGGAGCTGAGAGCCAGAGAGAAATTCTACCTTTAAAAAAATCGTAAAAAGGAAAAATTACCAAAAAAAATGAGGAGACAGGAGCAGAGAGAGACAGAGACCTCAGAGACACAGAGACAGAGATAGAAGGCCAGAGGGGATCCCTACCACATTAGCGTTGCTTGCTGGAGGCTGAATTATGTGTAGAAAATCTTCAGTTCTCCTGTGCCCTGAAATATCTAGTTCCCAGTATCCATGTGGAATCTTCTCAGAGAATGGCTCAACTCTCCTGCCTGCGAGAAAGGAGCAGAAGGGCTTATTAACAAAACAAAAGATGGAGCTGAGAGCCAGAGAGAAATTCTACCTTTATAAAAATCGTAAAAAGGAAAAATTACCAAAAAAATATGAGGAGACAGGAGCAGAGAGAGACAGAGACCTCAGAGACACAGAGATAGAGATAGAAGGCCAGATTGGCTCCCTACCACACTAGCTTTGCTTGCTGGAGGCTGAATTATGAGTAGAAAATCTTCATTTCTCCTGTGCCCTGAAATATCTAGTTCCCAGTATCCATGTGGAATCTTCTCAGAGAATGGATCAACTCTCCTGCCTGGGAGAAAGGAGCAGAAGGGCGTATTAACAAAACAAAAGATGGAGCTGAGAGCCAGAGAGAAATTCTACCTTTAAAAAAATCGTAAAAAGGAAAAATTACCAAAAAAAATGAGGAGACAAGAGCAGAGAGAGACAGAGACCTCAGAGACACAGAGACAGAGATAGAAGGCCAGAGGAGCTCCCTACCACACTAGCTTTGCTTGCTGGAGGCTGAATTACGAGTAGAAAATCTTCATTTCTCCTGTGCACTGAAATATCTAGTTCCCAGTATCCATTTGGAATCTTCTCAGAGAATGGCTCAACTCTCCTGCCTGGGAGAAAGGAGCAGAAGGGCTTATTAACAAAACAAAAGATGGAGCTGAGAGCCAGAGAGAAATTCTACCTTTAAGTAAATCGTAAAAAGGAAAAATTACCAAAAAAATATGAGGAGACAGGAGCAGAGAGAGACAGAGACCTCAGAGACACAGAGACAGAGATAGAAGCCCAGAGGGGCTCCCTACCACACTAGCTTTGCTTGCTGGAGGCTGAATTATGAGTAGAAAATCTTCATTTCTCCTGTGCCCTGAAATATCTAGTTCCCAGTATCCATGTGGAATCTTCTCAGAGAATGGCTGAACTCTCCTGCCTGGGAGAAAGGAGCAGAAGGGCTTATTAACAAAACAAAAGATGGAGCTGAGAGCCAGAGAGAAATTCTACCTTTAAAAAAATCGAAAAATGGAAAAATTACCAAAAAAAATGAGGAGTCAGGAGCAGAGAGAGACAGAGACCTCAGAGACACAGAGACATAGATTGAAGGCCAGAGGGGCTCCCTACCACACTAGCTTTGCTTGCTAGAGGCTGAACTATAAGTAGAAAATCTTCATTTCTCCTGTGCCCTGAAATATCTAGTTCCCAGTATCCATGCGGAAACTTCTCAGAGAATGTCTCAACTCTCCTGCCTGGGAGAAAGGAGCAGAAGGGCTTATTAACTAAACAAAAGATGGAGCTGAGAGCCAGAGAGAAATTCTACCTTTAAAAAATCGTAAAAATGAAAAATTACCAAAAAAATGAGGAGAGAGGAGCAGAGATTGACAGAGACCTCAGAGACACAGAGACAGAGATAGAAGGCCAGAGGGGCTCCCTAACACACTAGCTTTGCTTGCTGGAGGCTGAATTATGAGTAGAAAATCTTCATTTCTCCTGTGCACTGAAATATCTAGTTCCCAGTATCCATGTGGAAACTTCTCAGAGAATGGCTCAACTCTCCTGCCTGCGAGAAAGGAGCAGAAGGGCTTATTAACAAAACAAAAGATGGAGCTGAGAGCCAGAGAGAAATTCTACCTTTAAGAAAATCGTAAAAAGGAAAAATTACCAAAAAAATATGAGGAGACAGGAGCAGAGAGAGACAGAGACCTCAGAGACACAGAGACAGAGATAGAAGGCCAGAGGTGCTCCCTACCACACTAGCTTTGCTTGCTGGAGGCTGAATTATGAGTAGAAAGTCTTCATTTCTCCTGTGCCCTGAAATATCTAGATTCCAGTATCCATGTGGAACCTTCTCAGAGAATGGCTCAAATCTCCTGCCTGGGAGAAAGGAGCAGAAGGGCTTATTAAAAAAACAAAAGATGGAGCTGAGAGCCAGAGAGAAATTCTACCTTTAAAAAATCGTAAAAAGGAAAAATTACCAAAAAAAAATGAGGAGACAGGAGCAGAGAGAGACAGAGACCTCAGAGACACAGAGACAGAGATAGAAGGCCAGAGGGGATCCCTACCACATTAGCGTTGCTTGCTGGAGGCTGAATTATGTGTAGAAAATCTTCAGTTCTCCTGTGCCCTGAAATAACTTGTTCCCAGTATCCATGTGGAATCGTCTCTGAGAATGGCTCAACTCTCCTGCCTGCGAGAAAGGAGCAGAAGGGCTTATTAACAAAACAAAAGATGGAGCTGAGAGCCAGAGAGAAATTCTACCTTTATAAATATCGTAAAAAGGAAAAATTACCAAAAAAATATGAGGAGACAGGAGCAGAGAGAGACAGAGACCTCAGAGACACAGAGACAGAGATAGAAGGCCAGATTGGCTCCCTACCACACTAGCTTTGCTTGCTGGAGGCTGAATTATGAGTAGTAAATCTTCATTTCTCCTGTGCCCTGAAATATCTAGTTCCCAGTATCCATGTGGAATCTTCTCAGAGAATGGCTCAACTCTCCTGCCTGCGAGAAAGGAGCAGAAGGGCTTATTAACAAAACAAAAGATGGAGCTGAGAGCCAGAGAGAAATTCTACCTTTAAGAAAATCGTAAAAAGGAAAAATTACCAAAAAAATATGAGGAGACAGGAGCAGAGAGAGACAGAGACCTCAGAGACACAGAGACAGAGTTAGAAGGCAAGATTGGCTCCCTACCACACTAGCTTTGCTTGCTGGAGGCTGAATTATGAGTAGAATATCTTCATTTCTCCTGTGCCCTGAAATATCTAGTTCCCAGTATCCATGTGGAATCTTCTCAGAGAATGGCTCAACTCTCCTGCCTGCGAGAAAGGAGCAGAAGGGCTTATTAACAAAACAAAAGATGGAGCTGAGAGCCAGAGAGAAATTCTACCTTTAAGAAAATCGTAAAAAGGAAAAATTACCAAAAAAATATGAGGAGACAGGAGCAGAGAGAGACAGAGACTTCAGAGACACAGAGACAGAGATAGAAGGCCAGATTGGCTCCCTACCACACTAGCTTTGCTTGCTGGAGGCTGAATTATGAGTAGAAAGTCTTCATTTCTCCTGTGCCCTGAAATATCTTGATTCCAGTATCCATGTGGAATCTTCTCAGAGAATGGCTCAACTCTCCTGCCTGGGAGAAAGGAGCAGAAGGGCTTATTAAAAAAACAAAAGATGGAGCTGAGAGCCAGAGAGAAATTCTACCTTTAAAAAAATCGTAAAAAGGAAAAATTACCAAAAAAAATGAGGAGACAGGAGCAGAGAGAGACAGAGACCTCAGAGACACAGAGACAGAGATAGAAGGCCAGAGGGGATCCCTACCACATTAGCGTTGCTTGCTGGAGGCTGAATTATGTGTAGAAAATCTTCAGTTCTCCTGTGCCCTGAAATATCTAGTTCCCAGTATCCATGTGGAATCTTCTCAGAGAATGGCTCAACTCTCCTGCCTGCGAGAAAGGAGCAGAAGGGCTTATTAACAAAACAAAAGATGGAGCTGAGAGCCAGAGAGAAATTCTACCTTTAAAAAATCGTAAAAAGGAAAAATTACCAAAAAAATGAGGAGAGAGGAGCAGAGATTGACAGAGACCTCAGAGACACAGAGACAGAGATAGAAGGCCAGATTGGCTCCCTACCACACTAGCTTTGCTTGCTGGAGGCTGAATTATGAGTAGAAAATCTTCATTTCTCCTGTGCCCTGAAATATCTAGTTCCCAGTATCCATGTGGAATCTTCTCAGAGAATGGCTCAACTCTCCTGCCTGGGAGAAAGGAGCAGAAGGGCTTATTAACAAAACAAAAGATGGAGCTGAGAGCCAGAGAGAAATTCTACCTTTATATATATCGTAAAAAGGAAAAATTACCAAAAAAAATATGAGGAGACAGGAGCAGAGAGAGACAGAGACCTCAGAGACACAGAGACAGAGATAGAAGGCCAGAGGTGCTCCCTACCACACTAGCTTTGCTTGCTGGAGGCTGAATTATGAGTAGAAAATCTTCATTTCTCCTGTGCCGTGAAATATCTAGTTCCCAGTATCCATGGAAACTTCTCAGAGAATGGCTCAACTCTTCTGGCCGGGAGAAAGGAGCAGAAGGGGTTATTAACAAAACAAAAGATGGAGCTGAGAGCCAGAGAGAAATTCTACCTTTAAAAAAATCGTAAAAAGGAAAAATTACCAAAAAATGAGGAGGGGCTCCCTACCACACTAGCTTTGCTTGCTAGAGGCTGAATTATGAGTAGAAAATCTTCATTTCTCCTGTGCCCTGAGATATCTAGTTCCCAGTATCCATGTGGAATCTTCTCAGAGAATGGCTCAACTCTCCTGCCTGGGAGAAAGGAGCAGAAGGGCTTATTAACTAAACAATAGATGGAGCTGAGAGCCAGAGAGAAATTCTACCTTTAAAAAATCGTAAAAATGAAAAATTACCAAAAAAATGAGGAGAGAGGAGCAGAGATTGACAGAGACCTCAGAGACACAGAGACAGAGATAGAAGGCCAGAGGGGCTCCCTAACACACTAGCTTTGCTTGCTGGAGGCTGAATTATGAGAAGAAAATCTTCATTTCTCCTGTGCACTGAAATATCTAGTTCCCAGTATCCATGTGGAATCTTCTCAGAGAATGGCTCAACTCTCCTGCCTGCGAGAATGGAGCAGAAGGGCTTATTAACAAAACAAAAGATGGAGCTGAGAGCCAGAGAGAAATTCTACCTTTAAGAAAATCGTAAAAAGGAAAAATTACCAAAAAAATATGAGGAGACAGGAGCAGAGAGAGACAGAGACCTCAGAGACACAGAGACAGAGATAGAAGGCCAGATTGGCTCCCTACCACACTAGCTTTGCTTGCTGGAGGCTGAATTATGAGTAGAAAGTCTTCATTTCTCCTGTGCCCTGAAATATCTAGTTCCCAGTATCCATGTGGAATCTTCCCAGAGAATGGATCAACTCTCCTGCCTGGGAGAAAGGAGCAGAAGGGCGTATTAACAAAACAAAAGATGGAGCTGAGAGCCAGAGAGAAATTCTACCTTTAAAAAAATCGTAAAAAGGAAAAATTACCAAAAAAAATGAGGAGACAGGAGCAGAGAGAGACAGAGACCTCAGAGACACAGAGACAGAGATAGAAGGCCAGAGGAGCTCCCTACCACACTAGCTTTGCTTGCTGGAGGGTGAATTTCGAGTAGAAAATCTTCATTTCTCCTGTGCACTGAAATATCTAGTTCCCAGTATCCATTTGGAATCTTCTCAGAGAATGGCTCAACTCTCCTGCCTGGGAGAAAGGAGCAGAAGGGCTTATTAACAAAACATAAGATGGAGCTGAGAGCCAGAGAGAAATTCTACCTTTAAGAAAATCGTAAAAAGGAAAAATTACCAAAAAAATATGAGGAGACAGGAGCAGAGAGAGACAGAGACCTCAGAGACACAGAGACAGAGATAGAAGCCCAGAGGGGCTCCCTACCACACTAGCTTTGCTTGCTGGAGGCTGAATTATGAGTAGAAAATCTTCATTTCTCCTGTGCCCTGAAATATCTAGTTCCCAGTATCCATGTGGAATCTTCTCAGAGAATGGCTCAACTCTCCTGCCTGGGAGAAAGGAGCAGAAGGGCTTATTCACAAAACAAAAGATGGAGCTGAGAGCCAGAGAGAAATTCTACCTTTAAAAAAATCGAAAAATGGAAAAATTACCAAAAAAAATGAGGAGTCAGGAGCAGAGAGAGACAGAGACCTCAGAGACACAGAGACATAGATCGAAGGCCAGAGGGGCTCCCTACCACACTAGCTTTGCTTGCTAGAGGCTGAACTATGAGTAGAAAATCTTCATTTCTCCTGTGCCCTGAAATATCTAGTTCCCAGTATCCATGTGGAATCTTCTCAGAGAATGTCTCAACTCTCCTGCCTGGGAGAAAGGAGCAGAAGGGCTTATTAACTAAACAAAAGATGGAGCTGAGAGCCAGAGAGAAATTCTACCTTTAAAAAATCGTAAAAATGAAAAATTACCAAAAAAATGAGGAGAGAGGAGCAGAGATTGACAGAGACCTCAGAGACACAGAGACAGAGATAGAAGGCCAGAGGGGCTCCCTAACACTCTAGCTTTGCTTGCTGGAGGCTGAATTATGAGTAGAAAATCTTCATTTCTCCTGTGCCCTGAAATATCTAGTTCCCAGTATCCATGTGGAATCTTCTCAGAGAATGGCTCAACTCTCCTGCCTGCGAGAAAGGAGCAGAAGGGCTTATTAACAAAACAAAAGATGGAGCTGAGAGCCAGAGAGAAATTCTACCTTTAAGAAAATCGTAAAAAGGAAAAATTACCAAAAAAATATGAGGAGACAGGAGCAGAGAGAGACAGAGACCTCAGAGACACAGAGACAGAGATAGAAGGCCAGATTGGCTCCCTACCACACTACCTTTGCTTGCTGGAGGCTGAATTATGAGTAGAAAGTCTTCATTTCTCCTGTGCCCTGAAATATCTTGATTCCAGTATCCATGTGGAATCTTCTCAGAGAATGGCTCAACTCTCCTGCCTGGGAGAAAGGAGCAGAAGGGCTTATTAAAAAAACAAAAGATGGAGCTGAGAGCCAGAGAGAAATTCTACCTTTAAAAAAATCGTAAAAAGGAAAAATTACCAAAAAAAATGAGGAGACAGGAGCAGAGAGAGACAGAGACCTCAGAGACACAGAGACAGAGATAGAAGGCCAGAGGGGATCCCTACCACATTAGCGTTGCTTGCTGGAGGCTGAATTATGTGTAGAAAATCTTCAGTTCTCCTGTGCCCTGAAATATCTAGTTCCCAGTTTCCATGTGGAATCTTCTCAGAGAATGGCTCAACTCTCCTGCCTGCGAGAAAGGAGCAGAAGGGCTTATTAACAAAACAAAAGATGGAGCTGAGAGCCAGAGAGAAATTCTACCTTTATAAAAATCGTGAAAAGGAAAATTTACCAAAAAAATATGTGGAGACAGGAGCAGAGAGAGACAGAGACCTCAGAGACACAGAGACAGAGATAGAAGGCCAGATTGGCTCCCTACCACACTAGCTTTGCTTGCTGGAGGCTGAATTATGAGTAGAAAATCTTCATTTCTCCTGTGCCCTGAAATATCTAGTTCCCAGTATCCATGTGGAATCTTCTCAGAGAATGGATCAACTCTCCTGCCTGGGAGAAAGGAGCAGAAGGGCTTATTAACAAAACGAAAGATGGAGCTGAGAGCCAGAGAGAAATTCTACCTTTAAAAAAATCGTAAAAAGGAAAAATTACCAAAAAAAATGAGGAGACAGGAGCAGAGATAGACAGAGACCTCAGAGACACAGAGACAGAGATAGAAGGCCAGAGGAGCTCCCTACCACACTAGCTTTGCTTGCTGGAGGCTGAATTACGAGTAGAAAATCTTCATTTCTCCTGTGCACTGAAATATCTAGTTCCGAGTATCCATTTGGAAACTTCTCAGAGAATGGCTCAACTCTCCTGCCTGGGAGAAAGGAGCAGAAGGGCTTATTAACAAAACAAAAGATGGAGCTGAGAGCCAGAGAGAAATTCTACCATTAAAAAAATCGTATAAAGGAAAAATTACAAAAAAAATGAGGAGACAGGATCAGAGAGAGACAGAGAACTCAGAGACACAGAGACAGTGATAGAAGGACAGAGGGGCTCCCTACCACACTATCTTTGCTTGCTGGAGGCTGCATTATGAGTAGAAAATCTTCATTTCTCCTGTGCCGTGAAATATTTAGTTCCCAGTATCCATGGAAACTTCTCAGAGAATGGCTCAACTCTTCTGGCTGGGAGAAAGGAGCAGAAGGGGTTATTAACAAAACAAAAGATGGAGCTGAGAGCCAGAGAGAAATTCTACCTTTAAAAAAATTGTAAAAAGGAAAAATTACCAAAAAAATATGAGGAGACAGGATCAGAGAGAGACAGAGACCTCAGAGACACAGAGACAGAGATAGAAGGCCAGAGGGGCACCCTACCACACTAGCTTTGCTTGCTGGAGGCTGAATTATGAGTAGAAAATCTTCATTTCTCCTGTGCCCTGAAATAACTAGTTCCCAGTATCCATGTGGAATCTTCTCAGAGAATGGCTCAACTCTCCTGCCTGCGAGACAGGAGCAGAAGGGCTTATTAACAAAACAAAAGATGGAGCTGAGAGCCAGAGAGAAATTCTACCTTTAAGAAAATCGTAAAAAGGAAAAATTACCAAAAAAATATGAGGAGACAGGAGCAGAGAGAGACAGAGACCTCAGAGACACAGAGACAGAGATAGAAGGCCAGATTGGCTCCCTACCACACTAGCTTTGCTTGCTGGAGGCTGAATTATGAGTAGAAAATCTTCATTTCTCCTGTGCCCTGAAATATCTAGTTCCCAGTATCCATGTGGAATCTTCACAGAGAATGGATCAACTCTCCTGCCTGGGAGAAAGGAGAAGAAGGGATTATTAACAAAACAAAAGATGGAGCTGAGAGCCAGAGAGAAATTCTACCTTTAAAAAAATCGTAAAAAGGAAAAATTACCAAAAATATGAGGAGACAGGAGCAGAGAGAGACAGAGACCTCTGAGACACAGAGACAGAGATAGAAGGCCAGAGGAGCTCCCTACCACACTAGCTTTGTTTGCTGGAGGCTGAATTACGAGTAGAAAATCTTCATTTCTCCTGTGCACTGAAATATCTAGTTCCCAGTATCCATTTGGAATCTTCTCAGAGAATCGCTCAACTCTCCTGCCTGGGAGAAAGGAGCAGAAGGGCTTATTAACAAAACAAAAGATGGAGCTGAGAGCCAGAGAGAAATTCTACCTTTAAGAAATTCGTATAAAGGAAAAATTACCAAAAAAATATGAGGAGACAGGAGCAGAGAGAGACAGAGACCTCAGAGACACAGAGACAGAGATAGAAGCCCAGAGGGGCTCCCTACCACACTCGCTTTGCTTGCTGGAGGCTGAATTATGAGTAGAAAATCTTCATTTCTCCTGTGCCCTGAAATATCTAGTTCCCAGTATCCATGTGGAATCTTCTCAGAGAATGGCTCAACTCTCCTGCCTGGGAGAAAGGAGCAGAAGGGCTTATTAACAAAACAAAAGATGGAGCTGAGAGCCAGAGAGAAATTCTACCTTTAAAAAAATCGAAAAAAGGAAAAATTACCAAATAAAATGAGGAGTCAGGAGCAGAGAGAGACAGAGACCTCAGAGACACAGAGACATAGATAGAAGGCCAGAGGGGCTCCCTACCACACTAGCTTTGCTTGCTAGAGGCTGAATTATGAGTAGAAAATCTTCATTTCTCCTGTGCCCTGAAATATCTAGTTCCCAGTATCCATGTGGAAACTTCTCAGAGAATGGCTCAACTCTCCTACCTGGGAGAAAGGAGCAGAAGGGCTTATTAACAAAACAAAAGATGGAGCTGAGAGCCAGAGAGAAATTCTACCTTTAAAAAAATCGTAAAAAGGAAAAATTACCAATTAAATTGAGGAGACTGGAGCAGAGAGAGACAGAGACCTCAGAGACACAGAGACAGAGATAGAACGCCAGAGGAGCTCCCTACCACACTAGCTTTGCTTGCTGGAGGCTGAATTACGAGTAGAAAATCTTCATTTCTCCTGTGCACTGAAATAACTAGTTCCCAGTATCCATTTGGAATCTTCTCAGGGAATGGCTCAACCCTCCTGCCTGGGAGAAAGGAGCAGAAGGGCTTATTAACAAAACAAAAGATGGAGCTGAGAGCCAGAGAGAAATTCTACCTTTAAGAAATTCGTACAAAGGGAAAATTACCAAAAAAATATGAGGAGACAGGAGCAGAGAGAGACAGAGACCTCAGAGACACAGAGACAGAGATAGAAGCCCAGAGGGGCTCCCTACCACACTAGCTTTGCTTGCTGGAGGCTGAATTATGAGTAGAAAATCTTCATTTCTCCTGTGCCCTGAAATATCTAGTTCCCAGTATCCATGTGGAATCTTCTCAGAGAATGGCTCAACTCTCCTGCCTGGGAGAAAGGAGCAGAAGGGCTTATTAACAAAACGAAAGATGGAGCTGAGAGCCAGAGAGAAATTCTACCTTTAAAAAAATCGTAAAAAGGAAAAATTACCAAAAAAAATGAGGAGACAGGAGCAGAGAGAGACAGAGACCTCAGAGACACGGAGACAGAGATAGAAGGCCAGAGGAGCTCCCTACCACACTAGCTTTGCTTGCTGGAGGCTGAATTACGAGTAGAAAATCTTCATTTCTCCTGTGCACTGAAATATCTATTTCCGAGTATCCATTTGGAATCTTCTCAGAGAATGGCTCAACTCTCCTGCCTGGGAGAAAGGAGCAGAAGGGCTTATTAACAAAACAAAAGATTGAGCTGAGAGCCAGAGAGAAATTCTACCATTAAGAAAATCGTAAAAAGGAAAAATTACCAAAAAAATATGAGGAGACAGGAGAAGAGAGAGACAGAGACCTCAGAGACACAGAGACAGAGATAGAAGCCCAGAGGGGCTCCCTACCACACTAGCTTTGCTTGCTGGAGGCTGAATTATGAGTAGAAAGTCTTCATTTCTCCTGTGCCCTGAAATATCTAGTTCCCAGTATCCATGTGGAATCTTCTCAGAGAATGGCTCAACTCTCCTGCCTGGGAGAAAGGAGCAGAAGGGCTTATTAACTAAACAAAAGATGGAGCTGAGAGCCAGAGAGAAATTCTACCTTTAAAAAATCGTAAAAATGAAAAATTACCAAAAAAATGAGGAGAGAGGAGCAGAGATTGACAGAGACCTCAGAGACACAGAGACAGAGATAGAAGGCCAGAGGGGCTCCCTAACACACTAGCTTTGCTTGCTGGAGGCTGAATTATGAGTAGAAAATCTTCATTTCTCCTGTGCACTGAAATATCTAGTGCCCAGTATCCATGTGGAATCTTCTCAGAGAATGGCTCAACTCTCCTGCCTGCGAGAAAGGAGCAGAAGGGCTTATTAACAAAACAAAAGATGGAGCTGAGAGCCAGAGAGAAATTCTACCTTTAAGAAAATCGTAAAAAGGAAAAATTACAAAAAAAATGAGGAGAGAGGAGCAGAGATTGACAGAGACCTCAGAGACACAGAGACAGAGATAGAAGGCCAGAGGGGCTACCTACCACACTAGCTTTTCTTGCTTGAGGCAGATTTATGAGTAGAAAATCTTCATTTCTCCTGTGCCCTGAAATATCTAGTTCCCAGTATCCATGGAATCTTCTCAGAGAATGGCTCAACTCTCCTGGCTGGGAGAAAGGAGCAGAAGGGCTTATTAACAAAACAAAAGATGGAGCTGAGAGCCAGAGAGAAATTCTACCTTTAAAAAAATCGTAAAGAGGAAAAATTACAAAAAAAATATGAGGAGACAGGAGCAGAGAGAGACAGAGACCTCAGAGACACAGAGACAGAGATAGAAGGCCAGAGGGGCTCCCCACCACACTAGCTTTGCGTGCTGGAGGCTTAATTATGAGTAGAAAATCGTCATTTCTCCTGTGCCCTGAAATATCTAGTTCCCAGTATCCATGTGGAAACTTCTCAGAGAATGGCTCAACTCTCCTGCCTGCGAGAAAGGAGCAGAAGGGCTTATTAACAAAACAAAAGATGGAGCTGAGAGCCAGAGGGAAATTCTACCTTTAAAAAAATCGTAAAAAGGAAAACTTACCAAAAAATATGAGGAGACAGGAGCAGAGAGAGACAGAGACCTCAGAGACACAGAGACAGAGATAGAAGGCCAGAGGTGCTCCCTACCACACTAGCTTTGCTTGCTGGAGGCTGCATTATGAGTAGAAAATCTTCATTTCTCCTGTGCCGTGAAATATTTAGTTCCCAGTATCCATGGAAACTTCTCAGAGAATGGCTCAACTCTTCTGGCTGGGAGAAAGGAGCAGAAGGGGTTATTAACAAAACAAAAGATGGAGCTGAGAGCCAGAGAGAAATTCTACCTTTAAAAAAATTGTAAAAAGGAAAAATTACCAAAAAAATATGAGGAGACAGGATCAGAGAGAGACAGAGACCTCAGAGACACAGAGACAGAGATAGAAGGCCAGAGGGGCACCCTACCACACTAGCTTTGCTTGCTGGAGGCTGAATTATGAGTAGAAAATCTTCATTTCTCCTGTGCCCTGAAATAACTAGTTCCCAGTATCCATGTGGAATCTTCTCAGAGAATGGCTCAACTCTCCTGCCTGCGAGACAGGAGCAGAAGGGCTTATTAACAAAACAAAAGATGGAGCTGAGAGCCAGAGAGAAATTCTACCTTTAAGAAAATCGTAAAAAGGAAAAATTACCAAAAAAATATGAGGAGACAGGAGCAGAGAGAGACAGAGACCTCAGAGACACAGAGACAGAGATAGAAGGCCAGATTGGCTCCCTACCACACTAGCTTTGCTTGCTGGAGGCTGAATTATGAGTAGAAAATCTTCATTTCTCCTGTGCCCTGAAATATCTAGTTCCCAGTATCCATGTTGAATCTTCGCAGAGAATGGATCAACTCTCCTGCCTGGGAGAAAGGAGCAGAAGGGCTTATTAACAAAACAAAAGATGGAGCTGAGAGCCAGAGAGAAATTCTACCTTTAAAAAAATCGTAAAAAGGAAAAATTACCAAAAATATGAGGAGACAGGAGCAGAGAGAGACAGAGACCTCAGAGACACAGAGACAGAGATAGAAGGCCAGAGGAGCTCCCTACCACACTAGCTTTGTTTGCTGGAGGCTGAATTACGAGTAGAAAATCTTCATTTCTCCTGTGCACTGAAATATCTAGTTCCCAGTATCCATTTGGAATCTTCTCAGAGAATCGCTCAACTCTCCTGCCTGGGAGAAAGGAGCAGAAGGGCTTATTAACAAAACAAAAGATGGAGCTGAGAGCCAGAGAGAAATTCTACCTTTAAGAAATTCGTAAAAAGGAAAAATTACCAAAAAAATATGAGGAGACAGGAGCAGAGAGAGACAGAGACCTCAGAGACACAGAGACAGAGATAGAAGCCCAGAGGGGCTCCCTACCACACTCGCTTTGCTTGCTGGAGGCTGAATTATGAGTAGAAAATCTTCATTTCTCCTGTGCCCTGAAATATCTAGTTCCCAGTATCCATGTGGAATCTTCTCAGAGAATGGCTCAACTCTCCTGCCTGGGAGAAAGGAGCAGAAGGGCTTATTAACAAAACAAAAGATGGAGCTGAGAGCCAGAGAGAAATTCTACCTTTAAAAAAATCGAAAAAAGGAAAAATTACCAAAAAAAATGAGGAGTCAGGAGCAGAGAGAGACAGAGACCTCAGAGACACAGAGACATAGATAGAAGGCCAGAGGGGCTCCCTACCACACTAGCTTTGCTTGCTAGAGGCTGAATTATGAGTAGAAAATCTTCATTTCTCCTGTGCCCTGAAATATCTAGTTCCCAGTATCCATGTGGAAACTTCTCAGAGAATGGCTCAACTCTCCTACCTGGGAGAAAGGAGCAGAATGGCTTATTAACAAAACAAAAGATGGAGCTGAGAGCCAGAGAGAAATTCTACCTTTAAAAAAATCGTAAAAAGGAAAAATTACCAATTAAATTGAGGAGACTGGAGCAGAGAGAGACAGAGACCTCAGAGACACAGAGACAGAGATAGAACGCCAGAGGAGCTCCCTACCACACTAGCTTTGCTTGCTGGAGGCTGAATTACGAGTAGAAAATCTTCATTTCTCCTGTGCACTGAAATAACTAGTTCCCAGTATCCATTTGGAATCTTCTCAGGGAATGGCTCAACCCTCCTGCCTGGGAGAAAGGAGCAGAAGGGCTTATTAACAAAACAAAAGATGGAGCTGAGAGCCAGAGAGAAATTCTACCTTTAAGAAATTCGTACAAAGGGAAAATTACCAAAAAAATATGAGGAGACAGGAGCAGAGAGAGACAGAGACCTCAGAGACACAGAGACAGAGATAGAAGCCCAGAGGGGCTCCCTACCACACTAGCTTTGCTTGCTGGAGGCTGAATTATGAGTAGAAAATCTTCATTTCTCCTGTGCCCTGAAATATCTAGTTCCCAGTATCCATGTGGAATCTTCTCAGAGAATGGCTCAACTCTCCTGCCTGGGAGAAAGGAGCAGAAGGGCTTATTAACAAAACAAAAGATGGAGCTGAGAGCCAGAGAGAAATTCTACCTTTAAAAAAATCGTAAAAATGAAAAATTACCAAAAAAAATGAGGAGAGAGGAACAGAGATTGACAGAGACCTCAGAGACACAGAGACAGGGATAGAAGGCCAGAGGGGCTCCCTACCACACTAGCTTTTCTTGCTGGAGGCAGATTTATGATTAGAAAATCTTCATTTCTCCTGTGCCCTGAAATATCTAGTTCCCAGTATCCATGTGGAATCTTCTCAGAGAATGGGGAAACTCTCCTGCCTGGGAGAAAGGAGCAGAAGGGCTTATTAACAAAACAAAAGATGGAGCTGAGAGCTAGAGAGAATTTCTACCTTTAAAAAAATCGTAAAAAGGAAAAATTACCAAAAAAAATGAGGAGACAGGAGCAGAGAGAGACAGAGAACTCAGAGACACAGAGACAGTGATAGAAGGACAGAGGGGCTCCCTACTACACTAGCTTTTCTTGCTGGAGGCTGAATTATGAGTAGAAAATCTTCTTTTCTCCTGTGCCCTGAATTATCTAGTTCCCAGTATCCATGAGGAATCTTCTCAGAGAATGGCTCAACTGTCCTGCCTGGGGGATAGGAGCAGAAGGGATTATTAACAAAACAAAAGATGGAGCTGAGAGCCAGAGAGAAACTCTACTTTTAAAAAAATCGTGGAAAAGTAGATCCTGGCTACCTACCTAGAAGGTGGAGTCTGGGGCCTAATAGAGTGTGGCAGAGAAAATATTTGTTTCAAAGGCTTAATTCACATAAAAACATTGAGATATACATTTTATATTAGAAAATAAATAACTAAATTGACATTGAGTTTTGCAGAAATTTAGATTAGGAGAGAAAAATGCCAACAGACATACTTACATATAAATACGTATGGTTGAATTTTGCTTATTACCAAAATTTTCACCAGGATTTGTATATGGATTATATGTATGACTTTTTCGATACTTTTTGGAGTTCATGGCAACCATATTATATTGGAATGTAAGAATAGAAAGTTATATTATAACAGAGTTTCATTGTGTTTAAATAGAAGAGCACTGAAATAAACTTTTCTTTTCCCACCTCAAAAAAAAAAAAAATCGTGGAAAAGGAAAAATTACCCCAAAAAAATGAGGAGACAGGAGCAGAGAGAGACAGAGACCTCAGAGACACAGAGACAGAGATAGAAGGTCTGAGGCGCTCCCTACCACACTAGCTTTGCTTGCTGAGGCTGAATTATGAGTAGAAAATTTTCATTTCTCCTGTGCCCTGAAATATCTAGTTCCCAGTATCCATGTGGAATGTTCTCAGAGAATGGCTCAACTCTCCTGCCTGGGAGAAAGGAGAAGAAGGGCTTATTAACAAAACAAAAGATGGAGCTGAGAGCCAGAGAGAAATTCTACCTTTAAAAAAATCGTAAAAAGGAAAAATTACCAAAAAAAATGAGGAGACAGAGCAGAGAGAGACAGAGACCTCAGAGACCCAGAGACAGAGATCGAAGTCCAGAGGGGCTCCCTACCACACTAGCTTTGCAAGCTGGAGGCTGAATTATGAGTAGAAAATCTTCATTTCTCCTGTGCCCTGAAATATCTAGTTCCCAGTAATCATGGAATCTTCTCAGAGAATGGCTGAACTCTCCTGGCTGGGAGAAAGGAGAAGAAGGGCTTATTAACAAACCAAAAGATGGAGCTGAGAGCCAGAGAGAAATTCTACCTTTAGAAAAATCGTAAAAAGGAAAAATTACCAAAAATGAGGAGACAGGAGCAGAGAGAGACAGAGACTTCAGAGACACAGAGACAGAGAGAGAAGTCCAGAGGGTCTACCTACCACAATAGCTTTGCTTGCTGGAGGCTGAATTATGAATAGAAGATCTTCATTTCTCCTGTGCCCTGAAATATCTAGTTCCCAGTATCCATGTGGAAACTTCTCAGAGAATGGCTCAACTCTCCTGCCTGGGAGAAAGGAGCAGAAGGGCTTATTAACAAAACAAAAGATGGAGCTGAGAGCCAGAGAGAAATTCTACCCTTAAAAAAATCGTAAAATGGAAAAATTACCAAAAAAAATGAGGAGACAGGAGCAGAGAGATACAGAGACCTCAGAGACACAGAGACAGAGATAGAAGGCCAGAGGGGCTCCCTACCACACTAGCTTTGCTTGCTGGAGGCTGAATTACAAGTAGAAAATCTTCATTTCTCCTGTGCCCTGAAATATCTAGTTCCCAGCATCCATGTGGAATCTTCTCAGAGAATGGCTCAACTCTCCTGCCTTGGAGAAAGGAGCAGAAGGGCTTATTAACAAAAGAAAAGCTGGAGCTGAGAGCCAGAGAGAAATTTTACCTTTAAAAAAATTGTAAAAAGGAAAAATTACCAAAAACAAATGAGGAGACAGGAGCAGAGAGAGAAAGAGACCTCAGAGACACAGAGACAGAGATAGAAGTCCAGAGGGGCTCCCTACCACACTAGCTTTGCTAGCTGGAGGCTGAATTATGAGTAGAAAATCTTCATTTCTCCTGTGCCCTGAAATATCTAGTTCCCAGTAATCATGGAATCTTCTCAGAGAATGGCTGAACTCTCCTGGCTGAGAGAAAGGAGCAGAAGGGATTATTAAGAAAACAAAAGATGGAGCTGAGAGCCAGAGAGAAATTCTACCTTTAAAAAAATCGTAAAAAGGAAAAATTACCAAAAAAATAAGGAGACAGGAGCAGAGAGAGACAGAGACCTCAGAGACACAGAGACAGAGATAGAAGGCCAGAGGGGCTCCCTACCACACTAGCTTTGCTTGCTGGAGGCTGAATTACGAGTACAAAATCTTCATTTCTCCTGTGCCCTGAAATATATAGTTCCCAGTATCCATGTGGAATCTTCTCAGAGAATGACTCAACTCTCCTGCCTGCGAGAAAGGAGCAGAAGGGCTTATTAACAAAACAAAAGATGGAGCTGAGAGCCAGAGAGAAATTCTAACCTTAAGAAAATCGTAAAAAGGAAAAATTACCAAAAAAATATGAGGAGACAGGAGCAGAGAGAGACAGAGACCTCAGAGACACAGAGACAGAGATAGAAGGCCAGTTGGGCTCCCTACCACACTAGCTTTGCTTGCTGGAGGCTGAATTATGAGTAGAAAATCTTCATTTCTCCTGTGCCCTGAAATATCTAGTTCCCAGTATCCATGTGGAATCTTCTCAGAGAATGGCTCAACTCCCCTGCCTGGGAGAAAGGAGCAGAAGGGCTTATTAACAAAACAAAAGATGGAGCTGAGAGTCAGAGAGAAATTCTACCTTTAAAAAAATTGTAAAAAGGAAAAATTACCAAAAACAAATGAGGAGACAGGATCAGATAGAGACAGAGACCTCAGAGACACAGAGACATAGATAGAAGGCCAGAGGGGCTCCCTACCACACTAGCTTTGCTTGCTGGAGGCTGAATTATGAGTAGAAAATCTTCATTTCTCCTGTGCCCTGAAATAACTAGTTCCCAGTATCCACGTGGAAACTTCTCAGAGAATGGCTCAACTCTCCTAGCTGGGAGAAAGGAGCAGAAGGGCTTATTAACAAAACAAAAGATGGAGCTGAGAGCCAGAGAGAAATTCTACCTTTAAAAAAATCGTAAAAAGGAAAAATTACCAAAAAAATGAGGAGAGAGGAGCAGAGAGAGACAGAGACCTCAGAGACACAGAGACAGAGATAGAAGGCCAGAGGTGCTCCCTACCACACTAGCTTTGCTAGCTGGAGGCTGAATTATGAGTAGAAAATCTTCATTTCTCCTGTGCCCTGAAATATCTAATTCCCAGTATCCATGTGGAATCTTCTCAGAGAATGGATCAACTCTCCTGCCTGGGAGAAAGGAGCAGAAGGGCTTATTAACAAAACAAAAGATGGAGCTGAGAGCCAGAGAGAAATTCTACCTTTAAAAAAATCGTAAAAAGAAAAATTACCAAAAAAATATGAGGAGACAGGAGCAGAGTGAGACAGAGACCTCAGAGACACAGAGACAGAGATAGAAGCACAGAGGAGCTCCCTACCACACTAGCTTTGATTTCTGGAGGCTGAATTACGAGTAGAAAATCTTCATTTATCCTGTGCCCTGAAATACCTAGTTCCCAGTATCAATGTGGAATATTCTCAGAGAATGGCTGAACTCTCCTGGCTGGGAGAAAGGAGCAGAAGGGCTTATTAACAAAACAAAAGATGGAGCTGAGAGCCAGAGAGAAATTCTACCTTTAAGAAAATCGTAAAAAGGAAAAATTACCAAAAAAATATGAGGAGACAGGAGCAGAGAGAGACAGAGACCTCAGAGACACAGAGAGAGGGATAGAAGCCCAGAGGGGCTCCCTACCACACTAGCTTTGCTTGCTGGAGGCTGAATTATGAGTAGAAAATCTTCATTTCTCCTGTGCCCTGAAATATCTAGTTCCCAGTATCCATGTGGAAACTTCTCAGAGAATGGCTCAACTCTCCTGCCTGGGAGAAAGGAGCAGAAGGGCTTATTAACAAAACAAAAGATGGAGCTGAGAGCCAGAGAGAAATTCTACCTTTAAAAAAATCGTAAAAAGGAAAAATTACCAAAAAATGAGGAGACAGGAGCAGAGAGAGACAGAGACCTCAGAGACACAGAGACAGTGATAGAAGTCCAGAGGGGCTCCCTACCACACTAGCCTTGCTAGCTGGAGGCTGAATTATGAGTAGAAAGTCTTCAGTTCTCCTGTGCCCTGAAATATCTAGATTCCAGTATCCATGTGGAATTTTCTCAGAGAATGGCTCAACTCTCCTGCCTGGGAGAAAGGAGCAGAAGGGCTTATTAACAAAACAAAAGATGGAGCTGAGAGCCAGAGAGAAATTCTACCTTTAAAAAAATCGTAAAAAGGAAAAATTACCAAAAAATGAGGAGACAGGAGCAGAGAGAGACAGAGACCTCAGAGACACAGAGACAGTGATAGAAGTCCAGAGGGGCTCCCTACCACACTAGCCTTGCTAGCTGGAGGCTGAATTATGAGTAGAAAGTCTTCAGTTCTCCTGTGCCCTGAAATATCTAGATTCCAGTATCCATGTGGAATTTTCTCAGAGAATGGCTCAACTCTCCTGCCTGGGAGAAAGGAGCAGAAGGGCTTATTAAAAAAACAAAAGATGGAGCTGAGAGCCAGAGAGAAATTCTACCTTTAAAAAAATCGTAAAAAGGAAAAATTACCAAAAAATTAGGAGACAGGAGCAGAGAGAGACAGAGACCTCAGAGACACAGAGACAGAGAGAGAAGGCCAGAGGGGCTCCCTACCACACTAGCTTTGCTTGCTGGAGTCTGAATTATGAATAGAAAGTCTTCATTTCTCCTGTGCCCTGAAATATCTAGATTCCAGTATCCATGTGGAATCTTCTCAGAGAATGGCTCAACTCTCCTGCCTGGGAGAAAGGAGCAGAAGGGCTTATTAAAAAAACAAAAGATGGAGCTGAGAGCCAGAGAGAAATTCTACCTTTAAAAAAATCGTAAAAAGGAAAAATTACCAAAAAAATATGAGGAGACAGGAGCAGAGAGAGACAGAGTCCTCAGAGACACAGAGACAGAGATAGAAGGCCAGAGGGGATCCCTACCACACTAGCGTTGCTTGCTGGAGGCTGAATTATGTGTAGAAAATCTTCAGTTCTCCTGTGCCCTGAAATATTTAGTTCCCAGTATCCATGTGGAATCTTCTCAGAGAATAGCTCAACTCTCCTGCCTGCGAGAAAGGAGCAGAAGGGCTTATTAACAAAACAAAAGATGGAGCTGAGAGCCAGAGAGAAATTCTACCTTTATAAAAATCGTAAAAAGGAAAAATTGCCAAAAAAAAATGAGGAGACAGGAGCAGAGAGAAACAGAGACCTCAGAGACACAGAGACAGAGATAGAAGGCCAGATTGGCTCCCTACCACACTAGCTTTGCTTGCTGGAGGCTGAATTATGAGTAGAAAATCTTCATTTCTCCTGTGCGCGGAAATATCTAGTTTCCAGTATCCATGTGGAATCTTCTCAGAGAATGGCTCAACTCTCCTGCCTGGGAGAAAGGAGCAGAAGGGCTTATTAACAAAACAAAATATGGAGCTGAGAGCCAGAGAGAAATTCTACCTTTAAAACATCGTAAAAAGGAAAAATTACCAAAAAAAAATGAGGAGAGAGGAGCAGAGAGTGACAGAGAACTCAGAGACACAGAGACAGATATAGAAGGCCAGAGGGGATCCCTACCACACTAGCTTTGCTCGCTGGAGGCTGAATTATGAGTAGAAAATCTTCATTTCTCCTGTGCCCTGAAATATCTAGTTCCCAGTATCCATGTGGAAACTTCTCAGAGAATGGCTCAACTCTCCAGCCAGGGAGAAAGGAGCAGAAGGGTTTATTAACAAAACAAAAGCTGGAGCTGAGAGCCAGAAAGAAATTCTACCTTTAAAAAAAGAGTAAAAAGGAAAAATTACCAAAAACAAATGAGGAGACAGGAGCAGAGAGAGACAGAGACCTCAGAGACACAGAGACATAGATAGAAGGCCAGAGGGGCTCCCTACCACACTAGCTTTGCTTGCTGGAGGCTGAATTATGAGTAGAAAATATTCATTTCTCCTGTGCCCTGAAATAACTAGTTCCCAGTATCCACGTGGAAACTTCTCAGAGAATGGCTCAACTCTCCTGCCTGGGAGAAAGGAGCAGAAGGGCTTATTAACAAAACAAAAGATGGAGCTGAGAGCCAGAGAGAAATTCTACCTTTAAAAAAATCGTAAAAAGGAAAAATTACCAAAAAAATGAGGAGACAGGAGCAGAGAGAGAAAGAGACCTCAGAGACACAGAGACAGAGATAGAAGGCGAGAGGGGCTCCCTACCACACTAGCTTTGCTAGCTGGAGGCTGAATTATGAGTAGAAAATCTTCATTTCTCCTGTGCCCTGAAATATCTAGTTCCCAGTATCCATGTGGAATCTTCTCAGAGAATGGCTGAACTCTCCTGGCTGGGAGAAAGGAGCAGAAGGGCTTATTAACAAAACAAAAGATGGAGCTGAGAGCCAGAGAGAAATTCTACCTTTAAAAAAATCATAAAAAGGAAAAATTACCAAAAAAATGAGGAGACAGTAGCAGAGAGAGACAGAGACCTCAGAGACACAGAGACAGAGAGAGAAGGCCAGAGGTGCTCCATACCACACTAGCTTTGCTTGCTGGAGGCTGAATTATGAGTAGAATGTCTTCATTTCTCCTGTGCCCTGAAATATCTAATTCCCAGTATCCATGTGGAATCTTCTCAGAGAATGGATCAACTCTCCTGCCTGGGAGAAAGGAGAAGAAGGGCTTATTAACAAAACAAAAGATGGAGCCGAGAGCCAGAGAGAAATTCTACCTTTAAGAAATTCGTAAAAAGGAAAAATTACCAAAAAAATATGAGGAGACAGGAGCAGAGAGAGACAGAAAACTCAGAGACACAGAGACAGAGATAGAAGGACAGAGGAGCTCCCTACCACACTAGCTTTGATTTCTGGAGGCTGAATTACGAGTAGAAAATCTTCATTTCTCCTGTGCCCTGAAATATCTAGTTCTCAGTATCCATGTGGAATCTTCTCAGAGAATGGCTCCACTCTCCTGCCTGGGAGAAAGGAGCAGAAGGGCTTATTAACATAACAAAAGATGGAGCTGAGAGCCAGAGAGAAATTCTACCTTTAAAAAAATCGTAAAAAGTAAAAATTACCCCCAAAAATTGAGGAGACAGGAGCAGATAGAGACAGAGACCTCACAGACACAGACACATAGATAGAAGGACAGAGGGGCTCCCTACCACACTAGCTTTGCTTGCTGGAGGCTGAATTATGAGTAGAAAATCTACATTTCTCCTGTGCCCTGTAATATCTAGACCCCAGTATCCATGTGGAATCTTCTCAGAGAATGGCTCCACTCTCCTGCCTGGGAGAAAGGAGCAGAAATGCTTATTAACAAAACAAAAGATGGAGCTGAGAGCCAGAGAGAAATTGTACCTTTAAAAAAATCGTAAAATGGAAAAATTACCAAAAAAAATTGAGGAGACAAGAGCAGAGAGAGACAGAGACCTCAGAGACACAGAGACATAGATAGAAGGCCAGAGGGGCTCCCTACCACACTAACTTTGCTTGCTGGAGGCTGAATTATGAATAGAAAATCTTCATTTCTCCTGTGCCCTGAAATATCTTGTTCCCAGTATCCATGTGGAATCTTCTCAGAGAATGGCTCAACTCTCCTGCCTGGGAGAAAGGAGCAGAAGGGCTTATTAACAAAACAAATGATGGAGCTGAGAGCCAGAGAGAAATTCTACCTTTAAAAAAATCGTTAAAAAGAAAAATTACCAAAAAAAATTGAGGAGACAGGAGCGGAGAGAGACAGAGACCTCAGAGACACAGACACAGAGCTAGAAGGCCAGAGGGGCTCCCTAACACACTAGCTTTGCTTGCTGGAGGCTGAATTATGAGTAGAAAATCTTCACTTATCCTGTGCCCTGAAATATCTAGTTCCCACTATCCATGTGGAACCTTCTCAGAGAATGGCTCAACTCTCCTGCCTGGGAGAAAGGAGCAGAAGGGCTTATTAACAAAACAAAAGATGGAGCTGAGAGCCAGAGAGAAATTCTACCTTTAAAAAAATCGTAAAAAGGAAAAATTACCAAAATAAATGAGGAGACAGGAAAAGAGTGAGACAGAGATTGAATGCCAGAGGGCGTCCCTACCACACTAGCTTTGCTTGTTGGAGGCTGAATTATGAGTAGAAAATCTTCATTTCTCCTGTGCCCTGAAATATCTAGTTCCCAGTATCCATGTGGAATCTTGTCAGAGAATGGCTCAACTCTCCTGCCTGGGAGAAAGGAGCAGAAGGGCTTATTAACAAAAAAACAGATGGAGCTGAGAGCCAGAGAGAAATTCTACCTTTTAAAAAATCGTAAAAAGAAAAATTACCAAAAAAATGAGGAGACAGAAGTAGAGAGAGACAGAGACCTGAGAGACACAAAGACAGAGATAGAAGGCCAGAGGGGCTCCCTTCCACACTAGCTTTGCTTGCTGGAGGCTGAATTCTGAGTAGAAAATCTTCATTTCTCCTGTGCCCTGAAATATCTAGTTCCCAGTATCCATGTGGAATCTTCTCAGAGAATGGCTCAACTCTCCTGCCTGGGAGAAAGGGGCAGAAGGGCTTATTAACAAAACAAAAGATGGAGCTGAGATCCAGAGAGAAATTCTACCTTTAAAAAAATCGTAAAAAGAAAAATTAACAAAAAAAAATGAGGAGACAGGAGCAGAGAGAGAGATCTCAGAGACACAGAGACAGAGAGAGAAGGCCAGAGGGGCTCCCTACCACACTAGCTTTGCTTGCTGGAGGCTGAATTATGAGTCGAAAATCTTCATTTCTCCTGTGCCCTGAAATATCTAGTACCCAGTAGACATGTGGAAACTTCTCAGAGAATGGCTCAACTCTCCTACCTGGGAGAAAGGAGCAGAAGGGCTTATTAACAAAACAAAAGATGGAGCTGAGAGCCAAACAGAAATTCTACCTTTAAAAAAATTGTAAAAAGGAAAAATTACCAAAAGAAAATTGAGAGACAGGAGCAGAGAGAGACAGAGACCTCAAAGGCACATTGACAGAGATAGAAGGCCAGAGGGGCTCCCTACCACACTAGCTTTGCTTGCTGGAGGCTGAATTATGAGTGGAAAATCTTCATTTCTCCTGTGCCCTGAAATATCTAGTTCCCAGTATCCATGTGGAATCTTCTCAGAGAATGGCTCAACTCTCCTGCCAGGGAGATAGGAGCAGAAGGGCTTATTAACAAAAGAAAAGATGGAGCTGAGAGCCAGAGAGAAATTCTACCTTTAAAAAAATCGTAAAAAGGAAAAATTACCAAAAAAATATGAGGAGACAGGAGCGGAGAGAGACAGAGAGCACAGAGACACAGAGACAGAGATAGAAGGCCAGAGGGGCTCCGTACCACACTAGCTTTGCTTGCTGGAGGCTGAATTATGAGTAGAAAATCTTCATTTCTCCTGTGCCCTGAAATATCTAGTTCCAGTATCCATGTGGAATCTTCTCAGAGAATGTCTCAACTCTCCTGCCTGGGAGAAAGGAGCAGAAGGGCTTATTAACAAAACAAAAGATGGAGCTGAGAGCCAGAGAGAAATTCTACCTTTAAAAAAATCGTAAAAAGGAAAAATTACCAAAAAAATGAGGAGACAGGAGCAGAGAGAGAAAGAGACCTCAGAGACACAGAGACAGAGATAGAAGGCCAGAGGGGCTCCCTACCACACTAGCTTTGCTTGCTGGAGGCTGAATTATGAGTAGAAAATCTTCATTTCTCCTGTGTCCTGAAATATCTAGTTCCCAGTATCCATGTGGAATCTTCTCAGAGAATGGCTCAACTCTCCTACCTGGGAGAAAGGTGCAGAAGGGCTTATTAACAACACAAAGATGGAGCTGAGAGCCAAAGAGAAATTCTACCTTTAAAAAATTTGTAAAAAGGAAAAATTACCAAAAGAAAATGAAGAGACAGGAGCAGAGAGAGACAGAGACCTCAGAGACACAGAGACAGAGATAGAAGGCCAGAGGGGCTCCCTACCACACTAGCTTTGCTTGCTGGAGGCTGAATTATGAGTCGAAAATCTTCATTTCTCCTGTGCCCTAAAATATCTAGTTCCCAGTATCCATGTGGAAACTTCTCAGAGAATGGCTCAAATCTCCTGCCTGGGAGAAAGGAGCAGAAGGGCTTATTAACAAAACAAAAGATGGAGCTGAGAGCCAGAGAGAAATTCTACCTTTAAAAAAATCGTAAAAAGGAAAAATTACCAAAAAAATATGCGGAGACAGGAGCGGAGAGAGACAGAGACCACAGAGACACAGAGACAGAGATAGAAGGCCAGAGGGGCTTCCTAACACATTAGCTTTGCTTGCTGGAGGCTGAATTATGAGTAGAAAATCTTCATTTCTCCTGTGCCCTGAAATATCTAGTTCCCAGTATCCATGAGGAATCTTCTCAGAGAATGGCTCAACTCTCCTGCCTGGGAGAAAGGAGCAGAAGGGCTTATTAACGAAACAAAAGATGGAGCTGAGAGCCAGAGAGAAATTCTACCTTTAAAAAAATCATAAAGAGGAGAAATTACCCAAAAAAATGAGGAGACAAGAGCAGAGAGAGACAGAGACCCCAGAGACACAGAGACAGAGATAGAAGGCCAGAGGTGCTCCCTACCACTCTAGCTTTGCTTGCTGGAGGCTGAATTATGAGTAGAAAATCTTCATTTTTCCTGTGCCCTGAAATATCTAGTTCCCTGTATCCATGTGGAATCTTCTCAGAGAATGGCTCAACTCTCCTGCCTGGGAGAAAGGAGCAGAAGGGCTTATTAACAAAACAAAAGATGGAGCTGAGAGCCAGAGAGAAATTCTACCTCTAAAAAAATCGTAAAAAGACAAATTACCAAAAAAAAATGAGGAGACAGGAGCAGAGAGAAACAGAGACCTCAGAGACACAGAGACAGAGATAGAAGGCCAGAGGGGCTCCCTACCACACTAGCTTTGCTTGCTGGAGGCTGAATTATGAGTAGAAAATCTTCATTTCTCCTGTGCCCTGAAATATCTAGTACCCAGTAGACATGTGGAAACCTCTCAGAGAATGGCTCAACTCTCCTACCTGGGAGAAAGGTGCAGAAGGGCTTATTAACAACACAAAGATGGAGCTGAGAGCCAAAGAGAAATTCTACCTTTAAAAAATTTGTAAAAAGGAAAAATTACCAAAAGAAAATGAAGAGACAGGAGCAGAGAGAGACAGAGACCTCAGAGACACAGAGACAGAGATAGAAGGCCAGAGGGGCTCCCTACCACACTAGCTTTGCTTGCTGGAGGCTGAATTATGAGTCGAAAATCTTCATTTCTCCTGTGCCCTAAAATATCTAGTTCCCAGTATCCATGTGGAAACTTCTCAGAGAATGGCTCAAATCTCCTGCCTGGGAGAAAGGAGCAGAAGGGCTTATTAACAAAACAAAAGATGGAGCTGAGAGCCAGAGAGAAATTCTACCTTTAAAAAAATCGTAAAAAGGAAAAATTACCAAAAAAATATGCGGAGACAGGAGCGGAGAGAGACAGAGACCACAGAGACACAGAGACAGAGATAGAAGGCCAGAGGGGCTTCCTAACACATTAGCTTTGCTTGCTGGAGGCTGAATTATGAGTAGAAAATCTTCATTTCTCCTGTGCCCTGAAATATCTAGTTCCCAGTATCCATGAGGAATCTTCTCAGAGAATGGCTCAACTCTCCTGCCTGGGAGAAAGGAGCAGAAGGGCTTATTAACGAAACAAAAGATGGAGCTGAGAGCCAGAGAGAAATTCTACCTTTAAAAAAATCATAAAGAGGAGAAATTACCCAAAAAAATGAGGAGACAAGAGCAGAGAGAGACAGAGACCCCAGAGACACAGAGACAGAGATAGAAGGCCAGAGGTGCTCCCTACCACTCTAGCTTTGCTTGCTGGAGGCTGAATTATGAGTAGAAAATCTTCATTTTTCCTGTGCCCTGAAATATCTAGTTCCCTGTATCCATGTGGAATCTTCTCAGAGAATGGCTCAACTCTCCTGCCTGGGAGAAAGGAGCAGAAGGGCTTATTAACAAAAGAAAAGATGGAGCTGAGAGCCAGAGAGAAATTCTACCTCTAAAAAAATCGTAAAAAGGACAAATTACCAAAAAAAAATGAGGAGACAGGAGCAGAGAGAAACAGAGACCTCAGAGACACAGAGACACAGATAGAAGGCCAGAGGGGCTCCCTACCACTCTAGCTTTGCTTGCTGGAGGCTGAATTATGAGTAGAAAGTCTTCATTTCTCCTGTGCCCTGAAATATCTAGTTCCCAGTATCCATGTGGAATCTTCTCAGAGAATGGTTCAACTCTCCTGCCTGGGAGAAAGGAGCAGAAGGGCTTATTAACAAAACAAAAGATGGAGCTGAGAGCCAGAGAGAAATTCTACCTTTAAAAAAATCGTAAAATGGAAAAATTACCAAAAAAACATGAGGAGACAGGATCAGAGAGAGACAGAGACCTCAGAGACACAGAGACAGAGATAGAAGGCCAGAGGGGCTCCCTACCACACTAGCTTTGTTTGCTGGAGGCTGAATTATGAGTAGAAAATCTTCATTTCTCCTGTGCCCTGAAATATCTAGTTCCGAATATCCATGTGGAAACTTCTCAGAGAATGGCTCAACTCTCCTGCCTGGGAGAACGGAGCAGAAGGGCTTATTAACAAAACAAAAGATGGAGCTGAGAGCCAGAGAGAAATTCTACCTTTAAAAAAATCGTAAAAAGGAAAAATTACCAAAAAAATGAGGAGACAGGAGCAGAGAGAGACAGAGACCTCAGAGACACAGAGACAGAGATAGAAGGCCAGAGGGGCTCCCTACCACACTAGCTTTGCTTGCTGGAGGCTGAATTATGAGTAGAAAATCTTCATTTCTCCTGTGTCCTGAAATATCTAGTTCCCAGTATCCATGTGGAATCTTCTCAGAGAATGGCTCAACTCTCCTGCCTGGGAGAATGGAGCAGAAGGGCTTATTAACAAAACAAAAGATGGAGCTGAGAGCCAGAGAGAAATTCTACCTTTAAAAAAATCCTAAAAAGGAAAAATTACCAAAAAAAATGAGGAGACAGGAGCAGAAAGAGACCGAGACCTCAGAGACACAGAGACAGAGATAGTAGGCCAGAGGGGCTCCCTACCACACTAGCTTTGCTTGCTGGAGGCTGAATTATGAGTAGAAAATCTTCATTTCTCCTGTGCCCTGAAATATCTCGTTCCCAGTATCCATGTGGAATCTTCTCAGAGAATGGCTCAACTCTCCTGCCTGGGAGAAAGGAGCAGAAGTGCTTATTAACAAAACAAAAGATGGTGCTGAGAGCCAGAGAGATATTCTACCTTTAAAAAAATCGTAAAAAGGAAAAATTACAAAAAAAAATGAGGAGACAGGAGCAGAGAGATACAGAGACCTCAGAGACACAGAGACAGAGATAGAAGGCCAGAGGGGCTCCCTACCACACTAGCTTTGCTTGCTGGAGGCTCAATTATGAGTAAAAAATCTTCATTTCTCCTGTGTCCTGAAATATCTAGTTCCCAGTATCCATGTGGTATCTTGTCAGAGAATGGCTCAACTCTCCTGCCTGGGAGAAAGGAGCAGAAGGGCTTATTAACAAAACAAAAGATGGAGCTGAGAGCCAGAGAGAAATTCTACCTTTGAAAAAATCGTAAAAAGAAAAATTACCAAAAAAATAGGAGGAGACAGGAGCAGAGGGAGACAGAGACCTCAGACACACAGAGACAGAGATAGAAGGCCAGAGGGGCTCCCTACCACACTAGCTTTGCTTACTGGAGGCTGAATTATGAGTAGAAAATCTTCATTTCTCCTGTGTCCTGAAATATCTAGTTCCCAGTATCCATGTGGAATCTTCTCAGAGAATGGCTCAACTCTCCTGCCACACTAGCTTTGCTTGCTGGAGCCTGAATTATTAGTAGAAAATATTCATTTCTCCTGTGCCCTGAAATATCTAGTTCCCAGTATCCATGTGGAATCTTCTCAGAGAATCAGATTTATTCTATTCTGAGTTCTTTTTATTTGTTGTGTCGGAATGTTTGAGTGCTTCTCCGAACTTGGAAAATTTTCTTCCAGGATTTCATGGAATAGATTATCATTGTCTTTATTAGTTTCTTCACCTTCTGGGAATCAATTATTTAGATGTTTGTGCATTTAATCGTATCTTTTATTTCTCATAAATTATCCTCATTTTTATTGATAATTTTATCAGTGTTTTTGATCATTTTTTGTAAGTCAGAGGTTTTGCCTTCTACCTCCAAGATTTGATCTTCTACGTGATCTAACCTGCTTTTAATACTTTCAAGGAGGTTTGGTTTTGATTTCCTATATTATAGCCTTCATATCCAACAGTTCTGTTTGATTCTTTTTTATGGTGTCCAATTTTTCTTTCATATCATGGAAGGACTACCTCATATCTTGGAGCTCAATGTCTCTCTCTTTTTGCATCTCATAAAGCTTTGTCACCATAAATGTTCTAAATTATTTTTTTCTGACATTTCAGTAATATCCTCTAATATTCCCCTACTTGGAAAGGAGCTATCGTGTTCCCTTGGTAGAGACATATTATTTGGTTCTCTCATCTTTGAGGCTTTTCTCTGATTTTTAGTCATTTGGTCATGTATTTACTTTGGTTGATTTCTCAGAGAAGTATTCCATACTTGTGAGATTATGTGTTTGCTTTTACAGTGGAATAATTTGGTGCTATTTTCTCCTTTCTACTGTGTCTTCCAATGTTGTAATCACAGGACGAGTTTTCAAATCAGATTTATGTAGTGGGGTTTCACTCTTTTTACAACCAATTCAATGAGAAGTGAGAATTCTCTGAGTCTCTCAGTATTCAGATGTTTGGCTACTATGCACCTAGAGCTCTGTAGGCAGTGGGTAAGGGCCAAGCAGTAAAATGAGAAGATAAGGTAAAAGAAAAGGAAAGTATAAAATAGAAATAGGAAGAAATAGTAAAGAAAAAAGAAGGAAAGAATAAAACAAAAACAGAAAAAAAGCAAAAAATAAAATTATGTTAAATTAATACTGTGTGGCATGCTCAAGCACCACATGGAAAGGACAGGAGAGGCAGAGAGAGATGCCTGAAACTGTTCTGTCTTATGTGAGGGAAGGAGAGACAAATTAGCAAGAGAAAGACACAGGGGGAAGGAAAGCTGTTTTTAATTTTTTTTTAAGTTAGAAAAGATAAGAAATAACAGGATAGACAGGGATTTTTGCCTACCTTACCAATGCCGATGGTCTTGAATTGGAGAGACTCAGGCTGGGGCCTTCACAGCAGTGAAGTTGGACCCAGGGAAGGGCAGCAGAAACAGAGATGGAGATGCCTGAAATTTTTCTGTCCTTACTGATGTCTTCAGTCTTGAAGTGGGGAGGAGCAGGCTGGGATTTCACAGCAGTGAAGGTGGACCCAGGGAAGAGTAATCTAAATACTTCAAATAACAGGTGCAACTGATATAAACATATTTATTAACACATGTCTGACTTTAGGCATAAAACTCAGTGAGTAGAATAGAAACCAGCAGTTGGCAAAATGGCTACGTTGCTGGACTCCCATGTAGTTGACCATGGTTTGAGTCCTGGATCTGGAAGCTTAAACTCATGCCAGGTGCATGTGCGTGCATGCCCAAGATCCTGAGAGGAGAATGGAGGAGAAGAGATTGCGGCGTAGCCATCCCCCCTAGGGAGTGATTTGTGTCTCTCTGTCACTCTCTCTGTATTTCTGGTGAGTGCACATGCTCTATAGCAAAAACCTCTAAAAAAAATTTGTAAAAAACCCTCAGTGAGTAGAATGAACATACTATAAAATAGCACCTAGCTGAGGCTATATAGTTTACAGCATTCATTAAGTAGGCATTTTTTAATGTGTTTTCCTTTCATTTCAAGAAAAGCAGTTTTAGCTTTAATAAATCAAAATTTAAAAATGTTAAGAAAAATTTGCTTGAGACTTAAAGTCAGGAAAAGGTTAGGACTCTGTTCAAACAGTAGGTAGATACTAAAAACTCAAAAAACAGATATGGACAGAGCTAAAATCTAGTAACGAGTGCACTGTAATTTTCTTCTTGAACATTTTTTTCTCTCTCCACTCCCCTTTTTAACAAAGAGAAGCATGAACTTATTTGCAAAAAAAGTAAGCTTAATGTCAATTTGGCCTGTTATTTGCACAAAGCCCCATAAGAATATTAATTGACTTAGCTGGATTAGCTGGAACCTTTTCTTCTTTCATTTATTTATTTTTACATTTTTCCACAAAAATTTACTATACATAGCAAAAAATTTGAGCTCATACTCCATAATTCTTGACAGCTTACAAACAACTTTCAAAATTTCAAAATACTGCATTTTAAAGATAATGTCAAAATATGTCTTATAATTTTGTATAATTTTATAACTCTATAACAACAGAAGCAGTATGGTTTCAAATATATATATATATATATATATATATATATATATATATATATATACATATTTAGAGTGCAGACACTCGGTATATATTAAGTGAGGACATACAATGCCTCTCCTTCATAGCATGGCTTGCTTCACTCAGCAGTAAGTCTTCCATATTTATCCACTTCCTTTCAAAAGCCAGGGTTTTGTTGTTTTTAGGTTGTTTCCATGACTTAGCAATCCTGAAAAATGCCACAATAAACATCGATGCGCAAACACTTTTTCAATTAAGTATTCTTCTGTCCTTCGGGTAGATACCGAGGAGTGGGATTGCTGGATCATATGGTAGTTCTATTTGTAGATTTTGGAGGAATCTCCAAATTGTTCTCCACAGTGGTTGGACCAATTTACAATCCCACCAGCAGTGTAAGAGATTTCCCTTTTCACCACACCCCCTCCAGCACTTCTCATTTTTTGTTTTCTTAATCTTAGACATTCTGACTGGGGTTAGGTGATATCTCATGGTTGTTTTGATCTGCATTTCTCTTACAATGAGGGATGTTGAGCATTTTTTCATATGCCTTTTAGCTATTCGTATGTCATCTTTAGAGAGTGGTTTTTTCAACTCATTCTCCCATCTTTTAATAGGATTGATTGTCTTTTTCCGGAACAGCTGCTTGAGTTCCTTGTGGATTCTAGTTATCAGTCCCTTGTCTGATGCATAGTTTACAAAAATATTTTCCCATTCTGAGGGCTGTCTGTTCACACTAATCACTGTGTCTTTTGCCATGCAGAAACTTCTTAGTCTGATGTAATCCCACTTGTCTATTTTAGGGATCATAGACTGTGCGTTGGGAGTCTTATTTAAGAAGTTTTTCCCTACCCCAATGTCTCCCAGATTTTCTCAGGTGTTTTCCAGGAGCAGTTTTATAGTTTGAGGTCTTAGATTTAGATCTTTGATCCACCTTGACTTTATTTTTGTCAGAGGTGAGAGGTAGGGGTTCAGATTCATCTTTCTGCAAGTGGAGATCCAGTTTTGCCAGCACCATTTGCTGAAGAGGTTTTCCTTTTCCCACTGGATTGACTGGTAACCCTTGTCAAAAATCAGTTGGCTGTAAGTTTGAGCATTCATTTCAGGGGACTCTATTCTGTTCCATTGGTCCACCTGTCTGTTCCTGTGACAGTACCATGCTGTTTTGATTACCACAGCTTTTCTAGTACCTTGTTGAGAATCTTCGTGTATATATTCATCAGGGATATTGGTCTATAGTTTTCCTTCCTTGTCCTGTCCTTACCTGTTTTAAGGATAAGGGTGATAGAGGCTTCATAGAATGAATTAGGGAGAGATTCACCCTTTGGATATTTAGAAATAACTTGAGCAGAATGGGGGTTAACTCTTCTTTGAAAGTTTTGTAGAATTCAGAGGTGAATCCATCAGGGCCAGGGCTTTTCTTTGTTGGGAGGTTATTTATAACTGATTTGATCTCCTGGCTTGTTATGGACGTATTCAGACTTTCTATATCCTCCTTGCTCAATCTAGGTAGATTATACATGTCAGGAATTTGTCCATCTCATCCAAATTATCTTGTTTCTTGGCATACAGATGTTCATAGTATCCTCTAATAATGTTTTTTATTTCTACTATGTCTGTTGTTACTTTGCCTGCTTCATTGCAGATCTGATTCACCTGGTTCTTTTCTCTCTTCTTCTTAATAAGTCTCGCTAGTGGTGTATCAATTTTGTTTATCTTTTCAAAGAACCAGCTTTTACTTTCACTTATTTTCTATATAGTTCGTTTATTTTCTATTTAATTTATTTCTGCTCTTATCTTTATTAGTTCCTTTCTCCTGGAGTTTTTTTTGGATCTTTTTGCTGTTGCTTTTCCAATTCTGTGAGGCATGATGTTAGGTGATCCATTTGCCTTCTTTCCATGCTCCTCTTATGTGCACTAATTGCTATGAACTTCCCTCTTATGACTGCTTTAGCAGTGTCCCAAAGATTATGGAAACTCGTGTCCTCATTGTCATTGGCTTCCATGAACCTTTTGATTTCCATCTTTATTTCTTCAGTAGTTGTGGAGTCATTCAGGAGTAGGTTATTAAGTTTCCATGTATTTGAGGATTTTTGAGGATTTCTCTTGAAATTAAACTCAAGTTTAATTCCATCATGGTTGGTGAAGATGCTGGGAATAGTTTCTATGCTTTTGAATCTGTAGAGGCTTGCTTTGTGCCCAATGATGTGGTCAATCTTCAAGAATGTTCCATGTGGCAGCGAGAAAAAAGTGTATTTCGAGGTTTGGGGATGGAAAGCTCTATAGATGTCTGTTAAGTCCATTTTATTTATGATATCTTTAGATCTTTGATCTCTTTACCTATTTTTTGTCTAGATGATCTATCCAGGGGGTTTAGTACAGTGTTGAGGTCTCCAACAATTAGTGTGTTGCAGTCTATCTCTCCTTTTAGATCTAACAATCTTTCCTTCACATATTTGGGTGCTCCTGTGTTAGGCGCATAGATATTAATAAGCGTTATATCTTCTTGATCAATTGGTCCTTTTACTACAATATAGTGCCCTTCTTTGTCTCTTTGAACAGTATTTGTTTTAAAGCCTATTTTGTCAGAGATTAGTATTGCGACTCCAGCTCTTTTTTGGTTCCCATTTTCATGGAAAATCTTTTTTCAACCCTTCAATTTCAGTCTATGTATATCTTTATCCATGAAGTGGGTTTCCTGTAGGCAACAGATAGAGGGTTTTTGTTTTTTAACGCATTCAACGTTGACTTTTACTCTTTTGTTTCTGGCTGTTATTTCTTTAGTTTTCCTGGAACAGTACTTTCTTCAGGGTTTCATGGAGAGATGGCCTGGTGCTGACAAATTCTTTCAGGTTTTGTTTGTCTGAGAAGATTTTAATCTTTTAATCTTTTTTTCCCATATGAAGGATAATCTTGCAGGATACAATAATCTTGGTTGAAATGGTTTCTTTCTTAACACTTCAATACATCTTCCCATTCTTTCCTTGCTTGCATTGTTTCCATTGAGAAGTCTGGTGTTAGCCTGATAGGGTGACCTTTGTAAGTCACTTGTCGTTTTTCTCTTGCCAGTTTTAGTATCTTATCTTTATCTGCGGTCTTAGACAGTCTGGCTATAATATGCCTTGGGGAAGATCTTCTTGGGTTGATTCTAATTGGTGTCCATTGTATTTCTTGGGTCTGGATGTTTGAGTGCCTCTCTATGCTTGGTAAATTTTCTTCCAAGATTTCATGGAATAGGTTTTCCATGCTCTTATTAGTTTCTTCATCTTCTGGGATACCAATTATTCGGATGTTAGGACGTCTAAAGGAATCTAGTAATTCTTGTATGCTACGTTCATGTTTTATTGTTATTTTCTCTATCTTTTTGGTGGTTTTCTCTAGGTCAGAAGTTTTATCTTCTACATCAGAGTTTCGACATTCAGAATGGTCTAATCGACTTTCAATACTTTCGAGAGAGTTTTTGATTTCCTGTATTACAGACTTCACCTCTAATAGTTCCGTCTTATTCTTCCTCAGCATTTCTTCCTTCATATCGTTGAAGGACTTTCTCATATCCTGTAGTTCATTATCTCTTTTCTGTTCCAGCTCATAGTACTTGTTCAACATGAATGTTCTAAACTCTGTCTCGGACATTTTGGTAACGTCCTCTATTTTTCCAAGAAAAGGAAGGGAGTTACTGTGTTCCTTTGATGGAGACATATTTCCTGCTTTATTGAGGCCTGAGGTTCTTTTACTTCTAACCATTGGGAGATGTGTTCCCTTTGAAAAACCTTTTACAAGAATATTTCTTCAAACAGGAGCAAATGTGTTTCCTTTCTTATGTGGAATGGAGACCACCAAAGTCTCCCTTCAACTGTGTTTAGTAATGTAATCCAGAAAAAGTATTCTCTTCAGGTGTACAAAGAAATGTATCTCCTTCTTCGCAGGTGGCTCAGTGAAATGGAGGATTGTAGAGAGTCTTAAAATGCTAGAATGTTTCAGAATTGTAATTCTAGAAAAATCTAGACAGCCAGAGATGGTGTAGATAAAGGAAGTGAGGACTGAATAAGTGGAAAAAAAATAATATGTAGAATAAAGAAAAAGTGGCGCGGCAGGGGTCAAAAGATGGAAGAGTGGTGTGGTAGAACTAAGGGTGTTCTTATGTGTTAATCAGAAGAGAGAAATTTACAAATATAAGACTTGGGTAAAGGGACAGAAAAAGAAAGGAAAAAAAAAGTGTACCTTGCTGAAAGAGAGGTGTCTGGCTTGGAAGTCCTGGGGCTGAAGCTCCTGGGGGCAGTTCTCCCTCGAAGGTCCTGGCACAGGGGTCAAAAGATGGGAGAGTGGTGTGGTAGAACTAAGGGCATTCCTATGTGTTAATCAGAAGAGAGAAATTTACAAATGCAAGACGTGGGTAAGGGGACAGAAAAAGAAAGGAAAAAAAGTGTACCTTGCTGAAAGAGTGGTGTCTGGCTTGGGGGTCCTGGGGCTGAAGCTCCTGGGGGCATTTCTCCCTCGAAGATCCTGGCCCAGGGGTCGAAAGATGGGAGAGTGGTGTGGTAGAACTAAGGGTGTTCCAATGTGTAAATCTGAAGAGAGAAATTTACAAATGCAAGACATGTGTAAGGGGATAGAAAAAGAAAGGGGAAAAAAAGTGTACCTTGCTGAAAGAGGGGTATCAGGCTAAGGGGACCAGGGGCAGAAGCTCCTGGGGCCAGTCCTCCCTCACAGATCCAGGCCCAGGGGTTGAAAGATGGGAGAGTGGTGTGGTAGAACTAAGGGCGTTCCTGTGTGTTAATCAGAAGAGAGAAATTTACAAATGCAAGACGTGGGTAAGGGGACAGAAAAAGAAAGGAAAAAAAGTGTACCTTGCTGAAAGAGGGGTGTCTGACTTTTGAGTCCCGGGGCTGAAGCTCTTGTGGGCAGTCCTCCCTCGAAGATTCTGGCCAAGGGGTCGAAGAATGGGAGAGTGGTGTGGTAGAACTAAGGGCGTTCCTTTGCATTAATCAGAAGAGAGAAATTTAAAAATGCAAGATGCAGGTAAAGGGACAGGGAAAAAAAATGTACCTTGCTGAAAGAGGGGTGTCTGGTGTAGGGGTTCTGGGGCTGAAGCTCCTGGGAACAGTCCTCCCTCGAAGATCCTGGCCTAGGGGTTGAAAGTTGGGAGAGTGGTGTGGTAGAACTAAGGACGTTTATATGTGTTAATCAGAAGGTACAAATTTAAAAATGCAAAATGAGGGTAAAGGGACAGAAAAAAAAGGGAAAAAACGTGTACCTTGCTGAAAGAGGGGGGTCTGGCTTGGGATTCCTGGGGCGGAAGCTCCTGGGGGCAGTCCTCCCTCGAAGATCCTGGCCCATGGGTCGAAAGTTGGGAGAGTGGTGTGGTAGAACTAAGGGCGTTCTTATGTGTTAATCAGAAGAGAGAAATTTACAAATGAAAGACGTGGTTAAGGGGACAGAAAAAGAGAGGAAAGAAAAAGTGTACCTTGCTGAAAGAGGGGTGTTTGGCTTGAGGGTCCTGGGGCTGAAACTCCTGGGGACAGTCCTCCCTTGAAGATCCTGGTCCAGGGGTCGAAAGATTGGGGAGTGGTGTGCTAGAACTAAGGGCGTTACTATGTGTTAATCAGCAGAGAGAAATTCACAAATACAAGACCTGGTTAAGGGGACAGAAAAAGAAAGGGAAAAAATGTGTACCTTGCTGAAAGAGGGGTTTCTGGCTTGTGATTCCTGGGGCGGAAGCTCCTGGGGCCAGTCCTCCCTCTAAATCCTGGCCCAGGGGTCGAAAGATGGGTCAGTGTTGTGGTAGATCTAAGGGCGTTCCTATGTGTTAATCCGAAGAGAGAAATTTACAAATGCAAGACGTGTGTAAAGGGACAGAAATAAAAGGGAAAAAAAAGTGTATCTTGCTGAAAGAGGGATGTCTGGCTTGGGGGTCCTGGAACAGAAGCTCCTGGGGGCAGTTGTCCCTCGAAGATCCTGGCCCAGGGGTCTAAAGATGGGAGAGAGGTGTGTTAGAACTAAGGGCGTTCCTATGTGTTAATCAGAAGAGAGAAATTTACAAGTGCAAGACGTAGGTAAGGGGACAGATAAAGAAAGTACAAAAAAAAGTGTACCTTGTTGAAAGAGGGGTGTTTGGCTTGGGGGTCCCAAGGCTGAAGCTCCTGGGGGCAGTCCTTCCTCGAAGATCCTGTCCAAGGATTCGAAATTTGGGAGAGTGGTGTGGTAGAACTAAGGGCGTTCCTATGTGTTAATCAGAAGAGACAAATTTAGAAATGCAATACGGGGGTAAAGGGACAGAAATAAAAGGAAAAAAAAGTGTACCTTGCTGAAAGAGTTGTGTCTGGCTTTGGGGTCCTGGGGCTGTAGCTCCTGGGGGCAGTCCTCCCTCGAAGATCCTGGCCCAGGGGTCGAAAGATGGGAGAGTGGTCTGGTAGAACTAAGGGCGTTCTTATGTGTTAATCAGAAGAGGAAATTTACAAATGCAAGACGTGGGTAAGGGGACAGAATAAGAAAGAAAAAAAAAAGTGTACCTGGCTAAAAAGGGGTGTCGGTCTTGGAGGTCCCTGGGCTGAAGCTACTGGGGGCTGTCCTCCCTCGAAGTTCCTGGCTGAGCGGTCAAAAGATGGGAATATGGTGTGGTAGAACTGAGGGCGTTCTTATGTGTTAATCAAAAGAGGGAAATTTACAAATGAAAGACGTGGGGAAGGTCACAGAAAAATAATGGAAAAAAAAATGTGTACCTGGCTGAAAGTGGGTTGTCTGGCTTTGGGGGTCCCAGGGCTGAAGCTACTGGTGGTAGTCCTCCCTCAAAGTTCCTGGCCCAGGTGTCGAAAGATGGGGGTGTGGTGTGGTAGAACTGAGGGCTTTCCTATGTGTTAATCAGAAGAGAGAAATTTACAAATGAAAGACGTGGGTAAGGGGACAAAAAATGAAAGGAAAAAAAAAGTGTACCTAGCTGAAAGAGGGGTGTCTGGCTTGGGGTCCAGGGGCTGAAGCTACTGGGGGCAGTCCTTCCTCGAAATTCCTGGCCCAGTGGTCGAAAAATGGGAGTGTGGTGTGGTAGAACTGAGGGCATTACTATGTGTTAATCAGAAGAGAGAAATTTACAAATGAAAGACATGAGTTAGGGGACAGAAAAAGAAATGAAAAAATAAAGTGTACCTGGCTGAAAGAGGGGTTTCTGGCTTGGGGGTCCCGGGGCTGAAGCTACTGGGGGCTGTCCTCCCTTGAATTTCCTGGCCCAACTGTCAAAAAATGGGAGTGTCATGTGGTAGAACTGAGGGCGTTCCTGCCTGAAATAGGGGTGTCTGGCTTGGAGGTCCCGGGGCTCAAGCTACTGGGGGCAGTCCTCCCTGGAACATCCTGGCCCAGTGGGCAAAAGATGAGAGTTTAGTGTGGTAGAACTGAGGGCATTCCTATGTGTTAATCAGAAGAGAGAAATTTACAAATGCAAGTTGTGGGTAAGGGGACAGTAAAAGAAAGGGAAAAAAAAGTGTACCTGGCTGTAAGAGGGGTGTCTGGCTTGGGGGTCCCGGCCTGAAGCTACTGGGGGGCAGTCGTCCCTCGAAGCTCCTGGCCCAGGGGTCAGAAGATGAGAGTGTGGTGTGGTAGAACTGAGGGCATTCCTATGTGTTAATCAGAAGAGAAAAATTTACAAATGAAAGATGTTGGTAAGGGGACAGAAAAAGAAAGGAATAAAAAAACGTGTACTTGTCTGAAAGAGGGGTGTCTGGCTTGGGAGTCCCAGGGCTGAAGCTACTGGGGGCAGTCCTCCCTCGAATATTCTGGCCCAGGTATCGAAAGATGGGATAGTGGTGTGGTAGAACTGAGGGCGTTCCTATGTGTTAATCAGAAGAGTGCAATTTACAAATGAAAGAGGTGGGTAAGGGGACAGAAAAAGAAAGGATAAAAAATAAGTGTACCTGGCTGAAAGAGGGGTGTCTGGCTTGGGGATCCCCACGCTGAAGCTACTGGGGGCTTTCCTCCCTCGAAGCTCCTGGCCCAGGGGTCGAAAGATGGGAGTGTGTTTTGGTAGAACTGAGGGCGTTCCTATGTGTTAATCAGAAAAGAGAAATTTACAAATGCAAGTTGTGGGTAAGGGGACAGAAAAAGAAAGGAAATAAAATGTACCTGGCTGAAAGAGGGGTGTCTGACTTGGGGGTCCTGGGGCTGAAGTTACTGGGGGCAGTCCTCCCTCAAAGTTCCTGGCCCAGGGGTTGAACGATGGGAGTGTGGTTTGGTAGAACTGAGGGTGTTCCTATGTGTTAATCAGAAGAGAGAAATTTACAAATGCAGGACGTGGGTAAGGGGACAGAAAAAGAAAGGGAAAAAAAAGTGTACCTGGCTGAAAGAGGGGTGTCCGGCTTGGGGATCCCGGGGCTGAATCTACTGGGGACAGTCCTCCCTCGAAGTTCCTCGCCCAGGGTTCAAAATATGGGAGTGTGGTGTTGTAGAACTGAGGGCGTTTTTATGTTTTAATCAGAAGAGAGAAATTTTCAAATGAAAGACGTGGGTAATGGGACAGAAAAAGAAAGAAAAAGAAAAGTGTACCTGTCTGAAAGAGGGGTGTCTTGCTTGGGGGTTCCGGGGCTGAAGCTACTGGTGGCAGTCCTCCCTCGAAGTTTTTGGCCCAGGGGTCGAAAGATGGGAGTGTGGTGTGGTAGAACTTAGGGCGTTCCTGGCTGAAAGAGGAGTGTCTGGCTTCAGGGTCCCGGGGCTGAAGCTACTGGGGGCAGTCCTCCCTCGAAGTTCCTGGCCCAGGGGTCGAAAGATGGGAGTGTGGTGTGGTAGAATTGAGGGCGTTCCTGGCTGAAAGAGGGGTGTCTGGCTTGGGGGTCCCAGGATTGAAGCTGCTGGGGGCTGTCCTCCCTCGAAGTTCCTGGCTCAGGTGTCGAAAAAAAACTGGAACCTTTTTTACAAGTAGCTTCAGATTAGACTCTTTAAGAAGATTCCCAAGGCTACTGAGCCAAGTCACTATCCTTTAAATACCTGTACTTGAATGTTTTGGGGGCTTGCCAAGAAGTGACATTCTTTACTTACATACCAGGCAGAAATGTTTATGGTACCAGGCAATCTTTTCAAGATCTTCTGTTGGCTTTCTTGAGATCTACCTAAATTCTGGTCATCTGATGGATTATACATTTCTTCTTAATTTCTTGGAGTTAAATCTCAGCGTTCAGAGGCATTTGGGAGGAGGAGATCCATAATCTCTTTTCAGTTCCATTTCTCTGGTGCTCACCAAGGAACCCTCACTTTTTTCACTGGAACTGAATATTACAAAGGTTTCCCAGTTTCTATAGAACAGGTGCACCTGGGCTGAGATGCAGGGTTTCAACTGAGAGCTCAGAGGCATGGATGAGGTGATGAGCTGTGCTCTCTCTGTGGCTCTGTCATTCTTCCTGGTGCTCAGTCTGCAGTCTATTCAGATATTTGATTACTATGTACCTAGGCCTGTCTAGACACTAAGTGTGTGGAGGCTGAGCACCAAAGTGAGAAAGTAAGGCAAAAGGAAAAGGAAAACAAAACAAAGGAAAAAAAAGTAACAAAAAAAGGAAGAAAAAATTAACCACAAATGAAAACTGCACAGTGTGCTTGCAAGTTGTGCAAAAAGGACAGGGCACGGCTGCAATGTAGATGTTTTCTGAAAGGGCCTGTGATTTTCCCTTCCTATGGGGGAGGGAGAGAAAGGTGAGAATTAACAAGGTAAATGAGAGATCAGAGAGGGGAAAATAATTTAAATTATTTTTAATTACAGAGAGAAGGATAGAGAGACAGAGAGGAGACAGAGATTATCCAACCTATCTAATTTTTGTGGTCTGAAGGGTGAAAGTTGGAGTAGGAAATCTTTAGTTGTCTTGGTCCTTGAAAGGGGCAGGGCACAGTTTGGATATAGATGGCTTCTGAAAGGGCCTGTGATTTGCCTGTCCTTTCTAATTCTTGGGGTGCAGTTGGTGAAGTTGGAGCAGAAATTCTTCAGTTGTCCTAGTCCTTGAAAGGGGCAGGGCACAGTTTGGATGTAGATGGTTTCTGAAAGAGTCTGTGATTTGTCTGTCCTTTCTAATTTTGGGGGTGTGGTGGGTGAAGTTAGAGCAGAAAGTCTTCAGTTGTCTTAGTTTTTGAAAGGGGCAGGGCACAGTTTGGATGAAGATGACTTCAGAAAGGCAATCATATGGTTTTTATCTTTCTTTCTGTTAATATGATCTATGACATTTATGGTTTTGCATAAGTTGAGCCACTCTTGCATCTCTGGAATAAAGCCTACCTGGTCATGATGTATAATCTTTTCTATATGTTGTTAGACACAATTTGGTGGTATCTTGTTGAGAATTATTTTGTCTATATTCATCAGAGATATTTGTCTGTAGTTTCTCTTTCTTGTCACATCCTTGTCTGTTTTGGGGATGAAGTGATGGAGGCTTCATAAAATAAATTTGAGAGGATTCCTTCCTTTTGGATCTTTAAAAATAACTTGAGTAAAATGGGGGTTAACTCTTCTTTAAAAGTTTTGTAGAATTCAGAAGTGAAGCCATCAGGGCCTGGGCTTTGTTGTTGTTGTTGTTGTTGTTGTTGTTGTAAGGTTATTACAGATTCAATCTCATTGTTTGTCATAGGTCTATTCTGTGTCCTCCTTATTAAATCTTGGAAGGTTATATGTGTCCAAAAATTTTTCCATTTCATCCACGTTTTCTTGTTGTTAGCATATAGTCACTCATAGTATCCTCTAATGGTGATTTGTATTTCTATTGTGTCTGTTGTAATAAGCCTGTCTTATTGTAAATTTGATTGATCTGGTTCCTTTCTCTCTTCTTAATTAGTCTGCTTAATGGTGTGTCAACCTTGTTTATCTTTTCAAAGAACCAGTTTTTCTTTCATTTATTTTCTATTTATTTTGTTTATTTCCTATTTCATTTATTTTTGCTCAAATCTTTTATTATTTCTTTTCTTCTAGAATATTTTGGATTTCTGTTGTTATTTATACAATTCTCTGAGGCATGATGTTAGGTTGCACATTTGCCATCTTTCCATCTTTTCCTTATGCACACTAATTGTTATGAACATTCATCTTATGACTGCTTTTGCTGTATCTCATAGATTATGGGAACTCATGTACTCATTATAATTGGTTTCAATTAATCTTTTGATTTCAGCTGTAATTTCTTCAGTAGTTGTGAAGTCATTCAGGAGAAGGTTATTTAATTTCCATATGATTGTGTATTTTTGTGGTTATTTTTCTGAAATTAAAATCAAGTTTAATTCCATCACGGTTGAAGAAGATTCTGTATATAGATTCTATGCCTTTGAATCTATAAAAGCTTGTTTTGTGTACCATAATGTGATCAGTCTTTGAAAAGGTTCCATGTGGAGGTGAGAAAAATGCATATTTCATGGTTTTGGGGTGGAAAGTTCTATAGACATCTGTCAAGTCCATTGGATTTATGGTATCATTTAGGTCCTGTATCTCTTCACTTATTTTTTGTCTAGATGATCAGTCCAAAGGAGGTAATATGGTGTTGAGATCCCCAACAATTAGTGTGTTGCAGTCTATCTCTTCTATTAGGTCTATAAGTGTTTCTTTTACATATTTGAGTGCTTCTGAGCTGGATGTATAGATAAGCATTATATCTTCTTTATGAAATGGCCCTTTTAATACTAAGTAATGTCCTTCATTGTCTCTTCTTATAGTTGTCTTAAAGCCTATTTTATCTGAAATTAGTATTGCAACTTCAGTTCTTTTTTGGTTTCTGTTTGCATGGAATACATTTTTTCTGTCCTTCGCTTTTAGTCTATGTATGTCTTTATCCCTGGCGTGTGTTTCCTGTAGGCAACAGATACAGGGTTTCCGATTTCTTTTATCCAGTCAGTCTGTGTCTCTCTTTTTTCTTTTTTTTACTTTATATATTTTTAAATTTTACATTCATTCACTGTACATCATTACAGCATACAAAATGAGATTTTCCATCCAGAGTACACTGTATATTGACTCAATCAAGCACATCAACATACATGTTATTATCAACAAATAATTTTCCATTTCTTGTTTCCTATATGTTTTGCTTTTTTTCGCCAATCCTTGATTCCCTATTTCTTACCCTGTGCCATCTCCCACTCTCCTCCCCCACTGTCGCTGGTATCTATGTTTGCTTTCTATACAGTTTCCCCCCACATTTTATTGAATTAATAAATATCTTAATTAATCTAAATATTTTCATAGCAAACGCAGCTGATATATACATTTCCATGAACACAAGCCTAACTTTAGGCATCCTATAAAGTAGCACCTAGCTGGGGCTATATATCTTACTACAGTCATCAAATAGTTTTTTTTTCCTGAAACTTTTTTTTTATAACTTAATTTACATTCTTTCCCTAAGCATCATCACAGCATACAAAATGTGAATTCCCATCCAAAATACACTGCATAGTGACCTAATCATGCAAATTATTATAAAATTTTTTCATTTCTAGTTTCTAGAATTTATATTACCCCTCTTTCTGACCCTGTCCTTCTCACCCTCTCCTCACACTATCTCTGTTGTCTACAATTGTCTTCCATTCCTTTCTCACCCACATTGTATTGACCACACAATTTCTTAAATAATCTAACTACTTTCAATAGTAAGTTCACCTGGTACTATTAAGAAAACCAGTTTTAACTTAAATCAAAGAAATGCTAAGGAACTTTGCTTAAAGCTAAGAAATAGGTTAGGATTCTGTTCAAATGGTAGGTGCATGAACCTATCAATCTCATGTACTTTATCTTCTGTTGTGGTTCAATTTTCCCTATTAAATTCTGGGATATAATATTCAACTCCAAACTTGTCCCTATGATTAAGTTGGCCACTTTTTTAGTTTTTGAACTCTTATTTCTGTGTGTCTGTATTTAATTTTCCTGATATAGCACACCCTTGAGAACTTCTTGGAGATCTTGTCTGGTGCTGGTAAATTCTTTCAGGTTTTGGTTATCTGAGAATGTTCTTGTCTTTTCTTCCAACATGAAAGATAATCTTGCTGGGTACAGTATTCTTGGCTGAAATTGCTACTCTCTTAACATTTTGAATATATTTTTGCATTCTTTCCTTGCTCGCATTGTTTCTGATGAGAGGTCTGCTGTTAGCCTGATGGGATATCCTTTGTAGGTAACTTGATGTTTTTCTCTTGCCAATCTTAGTATCTTGTCTTTGTCTGATTATAATGTGTCTTGGAGAAGATCTTGGGTTGATTCTATTTGTGGTCCTTTGTATTACTTGGGACTGGATCTTTGATTGCTTCTCTAGGTTTGGAAAGTTTTCTTGAAGGATTTCATGGGATAGATTATCAATGCCCTTATGGGTCTCTTCACCTTCTGGAATGCCAGTTATCCAGATATTTGGACGGTTGATGGTATCTAGTACTTCTCGCATATTATTTTCAAATTTTTGGGCCATTTTCTCAGTCTTTGTGGTGGATTTTTCTAGGCCAGCCATTTTCTCTTCTACGTCTGAGATTCTATTTTCTGTATGATCTAGTCTCTTTTAATGCTTTCAAGGGAGATTTTGACTTCCTGTATTATAGACTTTATCTCTAACAGTTCCATTTGATTCTTTTTTAAAGTGTGTAATTCCTCTTTTAGATCTTGCAAGAATTTTCTCACCTCTTGGAACTCGTCAACTTCTTGCTCCTTTCTCTTTAGCAGTTCATTGTTTCTCTTCTCTTCCATCTCTGTTATCTTCACCATTATGAATGTTCTAAATTCTTTATCAGACATTTCCATGATTCCCATTGAACTGTTTGTGGATGGAGAGGAGTTATTCTTTTCCCTTGGAGGAGAGGTATTTTCTTGCTTTCCCATATTTCTTGTGATCTGGCGGTGATTTCTTGTCATCTGACAAATGGTGTGTTTCTTTCTAATTCTTGAAGTTCAATCTGAATGTTCCGGATCAAGCAGAAAGAGGTGACCTGGAATCTCTTTGCAGTTCTGTTGTGGTCGCTGGTGCAGCAAATTCAGTAGATATTGAGGAATATGTTAACCCTAATAGTATTTGGATGTTTAGTTACAATTGCCCTTAGATCCATCTAGAAATGCATAAAATGGATATTGAATAGTGGAGAGACAAGAAAAAAGAAAATGAAAAAGAGAGAGAGAAACCACAAAGAAAGACAAAAAAGACAAAAAATGAAAAAAATTGTAATTATTGTTTTTCTTTTTTTATAAAAAAATGCACAAAATCCACACGAAATAGCTACTTTGCTGGAGCCATGAGGAATCTTCTTCTGAAGGCCCGCCTCTCCTAGCTGGGTGGGAGGACCAGAGGGGATTATTAACAAGACAAAAAAGGAGCTGAGAGCAAGAGAAAAGTTTTACCTTTAAAAAAATCATAAAAAGGAAAAATTACAAAAAAATGAGAAGACAGAAGCAGGGAGAGACAGAGACACAGAGACAGAGATAGAAGGCCAGAGGGGCTCCCTACCATGCTAACTTGTTTTCTAGAGGCTGAATTATCAGTAGAAAATCTTCATTTCTCTTGTACCCTGAAATAACTAGTTTACAGGAGCCATGAGTAATCTTCTTCTGAAGGCTCGCCTCTCCTGCCACGCTAGCTTGTTTGCTGGAGGCTGAATTATCAGTAGAAAATCTTCATTTCTGTTGTACCCTGAAATAACTAGTTCACAGGAGCCATGAGGAATGTTCTTCTCCAGTCCGTGTCTCTTGATTGGAGAATTAATCCATTGACACTCAACGTTATTATCACTATTTCTGTACTTGTCCCTACCATTAAGTTGGCCATTTTCTTGGTTCTTTTTCATTCTCTAATTTCTGTCTGTCTCTTTAATTTTTCTGGTATAGCACTCCCTTCAGAATTTCTTGAAGGGAGAGGCAAAAAGGGAACTGGCCTTCTTGAAGAGACACCTTCATGGCTCCATCAAACTAGCCATTTTGGGGGAAACAGAAATGATTTCCCACTGATAATTTGGCCTCCAGTACAAAAAACTAGCGTGGAGAGGCAAAAGGGGAACAGGCCTTCTTGAAGAGACACCTTCATGGCTCTGTCAAACTAGCCATTTTGGGGGAAACAAATGAAGATTTCCTACTGATAATTTGGCCTTCAGCACACAAAACTCACGTGGTAGGAAGAACCCTTTCAGGTCTCCTGTCGCTGTATCTGTCTTTGTCTGTCTCTGTCTCTGTATTCTCTCTTTTTAAATTTTTGCTTTTTAGAATTTTTTAAGGTGAGGCATTTGCTGGGCTTTCTGGCCCCTCTTATCCCTTTATCTTGTTAATAATTCCCTCTCCCCCTCCCAACCCAGGAGAGGCAAAAAGGGAACAGGCTTTCTTGAAGGGACATCTTCTTGGCTCAGTCAAACTAGCCAAGCACAAGCGCGCTGCATGGTTTTCTAATATTTGGGTTTTATTGAATTTTTTTAAATATTAATTGTTTTTAGTTTTACTTAAAAGTTTTTCCCTTCCTTTTTTCCTTCTCTTTATCTCTGTTTCTTGTTTGTTTATTTGTTTGTTTGTTTTGCTGTTGTTGCTGTTGTTTCTCTCTCTCTATTTCCTTTTCTACATGCTCCTCAATGCTCAGATTGAACTTCCAGGTATGGGAAGAAACTGAACATCCATCAGATGACTAGAAATCACTGCAGGACAACAAGAAATATGGGGAAGCAGGAAAATACCTCTCCTCCAAGGGAAAAGGATAACTCCTCTTCATCCATACACAGTTCAATTGAAGTCATGGAAATGTCTGATAAAGAATTCAGAACATTCATAATGGCAAAGCTAACAGAGATGGAAGAGAAGAGAGACGATGAACTGCAGAAGAGAAAGGAGAAAGAAGCTGATGAGTTCCAAGAGGTGAGGAAATTCATGCAAGATCTAAAAGAGGAATTTCACACTTTACGAAAGAATCAGATGGAACTGTTAAAGATGAAGGCTTTAATACAGAAAGTCAAAATCTCCCTTGAAAGTATTAAAAGCAGACTAGATCATACAGAAAATAGAATCTCAGATGTAGAAGAGAAAATGGCTGGCCTAGAAAAATCCACCATGAAGACTGAGAAAATGGCCAAAAAAATTGAGAATAATATACGAGAAATACTAGATACCATCAAACGTCCAAACATCTGGATAACTGGCATCCCAGAAAGTGAAGAGACTCATGAGGGCTTGATAATCTATCCCATAAAATCCTTCAAGAAAACTTTCCAAACCTAGAGAGACACTCAAAAATTCACTCCCAAGAAATAAAGAGGACCTCAAATAGAATCAACCCAAGAAGATCTTCTCCAACACACATTATAGCCAGACTGACCAAAACCACAGACAAAGACAAGATATTAAGATTGGCAAGAGAAAAACAGCAAGTTAATTACAAAGGGTATCCCATCAGACTAATAGCAGACCTCTCATCGGAAACAATGTGAGCAAGGAAAGACTGGGAAAATATATTCAAAGTGTTAAGGGAAAAGCAATTTCAACCAAGAATACTGTACTCAGGAAGATTATCATTCATTTGGGAACAAAAGACACGAACATTCCCAGATAAACAAAACCTGAAAGAATTTACCAGCACCAGACCAGATCTCCAAGAAGTTCTTAAGGGAGTGCTATGTCAGTAAAATTAAATGCAGACACACAGAAATAAGAGTTCAAAAACTAAGAAAATGGGCAACTTAATTGTAGGGACAAAGTCTGGACTTGAATATTATATACTAGAATTCAATATGGAAGATCGAACCACAACAGAAGAAAGGTTAAGTACATGAGACTGAACTGATGAAACAGCATTCTGTGACTTGACTAAAATATTGCTGCTTTTCTTCTAAGCTTTGTTGTCAAGTTTTAAGGATTTTTGTCCTGTCTTGAGCTGTCGATAGGTTCATGTACCTACTATTTGAACAGAATACTAACCTGTTTCTAGGCTTTTAAGTTTCAAGGAAATATCCTTACTAATTCAAAACTGCTTTTTTTTTTTTTTTGGAGAGGTTTTTGCTATAGGGCACATGCGCTCGCCAGACAGACAGAGAGAGATATAGAGACAGAAAGCAAGAAATCACCCCCCAGGGGGGATGGTCACGCCACAAACCCTTCTTCTCCATTCTTCTCTCGGGATCTTGGGCACACATGCACACGCACCCGGTGTGAGTTTTAAGCCACCTGGTCTGGGACGCGAACCATGGTCGACTACGTGGGAGTCCAGCGACATAGCCATTACGCTAACTGCTGGTTCCCAAAACTGCTTTCCTTGAAATTACCAGCTGAACTCGCTACTGAAAGTAGTTAGATTACTTATGATATTGCATGATCAACAAAATGTTGGGGGAAAAGGAATTTAAGACTATGGAGACAGCAGAGATACTGTAATAAGAGAGTGGGAAAGGGCTGAAGGTCATACATGGGGTAAAAACCATATATATAAATATATATATATATATATACACACACACACACACATACACACACACACACACACACACACACACACACACACATATTGTGGGAGGCTGCACACCAGCGAGTCTGCCAAGGTTTCTCAGAGAGCAAAACAATTGCCATGATTGGTTCCCTCAAAAAACCTGACCTTCGAAACCTTGCTCTGATTGGCCACTAGAATCCCTCAGATTTGCATATCCGGCACCTCATGATTGGTCCAAAAGCAACCAATCATAACCCACCTTTTACAACCAATCACGGCCCACCGTTTAAACCAATCACGGCCCACCAGTGTGTATATAACCACGATGCCTGGCCCACAGTAGCCAGACGATGACCCTGGAGAGCCTGAAGAACTGAAACATCGCACAGTCTCCAGATGATGACCCTGAAGAGCCTGAAGAGCTGAAACACTGCACAGTCTCCAGATGACCCTGAAGACCCTGAAGAGTTGTGACACCACGTCGTCTCCGTGCTGCTCACAATAGACGACGCGACCCTGAAGAGTTGTAACACTGTGTCGTCTCCGTGCTGTACCATGCTGCCCACAATAAACAGATGACACTGAAGACACTGTGTCGTCTCCGTGCTGTGACACTGCGCCGCTTGTCCTGGCTCTCACTCCTTCCCTCAGGAAACCTGTTCGACTGTCCCCCTGGGTCGGGACACGTGGCGCCCAAACAGGGACAGGACACGTGGCACTCAAACAAGGGACCTGAGTATGAAGGATCCAGTGAAGAGCACCTAAGGAGGAGACAGCAGAGAATCGTCCCGAGATAGGACGGCAGAGAATCATCCGGGAGGGGACGGCAGAGAATCGTCTGAGAGGGACGGCAGAGAATCATCCCAAGATAAGACAGCAGAGAATCGTCCGAGAGGGATGGCAGAGAATCGTCCCGAGATAGGATGGCAGAGAATCGTCCAGGAGGGGACGGCAGAGAATTGTCCCAAGATAGAATGGCAGAGAATCGTCTGGGAGGGAACAGCAGAGAATTGTCCCAGTGAGTAACAAAGATTGCTTACTTATAAGTAATAAGGGTAATAATGGGACAAGTAATAAGGGTAATAATGGGACAAGAGCTTAGCCAGCACAAACAAGAGCTTAGCCAGCATGAACAAGAGCTTAGTCAGCACGAACTATTAATTCAGGACTTAAAAGAAGCCCTTGCCACTATGGTCGTTAATTCTAAAATTGAAAAGGAACAGGGGGAGGATCTTATTTCCCTAGATAGTGAGGAAGAAGTTAAAAGCCCCGAAGGCGAGCCAAAGCTCCCAAAATCGAAAAAACTAAAAAATAAAAACAACTTTAAGGCTCTACAAGAGCCAAAGAAAAACAAGTCATCAACTAGTTCAGAGGAGGAAATCCTAGAGGCCGAGGCTGATAAATATAATAACCCTGAATGGTTGTCTTTCAAAAAACGGCCGCCCTATAACACTACTGCCTCAGCACCGTCTCTTAATGACCCAAAACAAAAAATAATTAATGAAATAAAACAATTACAAGAACAAATTCGATTAGAGAAAGAACACCGAGAACTAATACTTTGGAACCAAGGAGCAGTACTTTTAGCTGCTTGTTTTATTGCAATTGTACCAGGTTATATATCTCGGTCAGTAGCTAGATCCTTTGATAATGAAGGCATTGCTATATTTACACTTCAGTTCACATACTACTTGTGGGTAAAATCAGTAAAAATGGAGTCAGTTTTTTGGACAATGTGCTGCTGTTTATCATATTTCTACATGGTCTCTGCTTGGGGTGGTTATGTGTTTATCATCAACCTTATTCCACTGCATGTGTTTGTGTTGTTACTGATGCAGAGATATAGCAAAAGAGTCTACATAGCATATAGCATTTTCTACATTGTGGGTTTAATATTATCCATGCAGATACCTTTTATATCACAATTAGAGAAAATAAAAACCAATACAGACAAAGAAACAAAACTAGTTCAGGGATCACATACAACAGACTTTGAGACATTCCCTGTTATGGAAACTATAGATCCCCAAGGACAGGTTTGGCATCGTCACAGCAGGTTTATGGTAAAAGAGATTAAGGCGGCAGTCACCCAATATGGAGCTACTGCTCCATATACCTTAGCTATAGTTGAAGCTATCGCCGAAGGCTGGCTCACACTGTCTGATTGGCAAACATTAGCCCGAGCTATTCTTCTTAAATCTCAAAACTCTCAGCCTTTATGTTCCCCTAACTGCAGCTACAGCTGCCAGCTCCACTGGCTTGGGTTATTATGCCAAGTCACTGAGGGTCTTATCTCAGACCAACTAGATTCCCCGGCTGAGGTGGTTCTTCAAAATAGATGAGGTTTAAATCTCCTCCTGGCAGAACAGGGAGGTCTCTGTCTTGCTTTACAGGAACGCTGCTTTTATGCCAACAAGTCCGGCACCGTTCGTGACAACATACATCAACTCCAAGAATCTCTCCAACAATGTAGAAAACAACTCGCCGATGGTCTGCCTGGAACGGTCTCCTCCCTTTCCTGCTCTCCCTACTTGACCCATTCATTGGCTTTTTAATTGTTTGCTCACTGGGACCTGTTATATTTAATAGGCTCATGTCATTCCTCAAACAACAAATCGACTCGCTTATGGAAGACCAACACCCCTATACTGGTCTCGCCTGAGGCACTGAATCAGTTAGCCAAAGACGGGTAAGAGAGTCTGATGAACCCAATAACTCTTCAGTCCTTCCACCTAAGACAGGAGGCTCATCATAGCTATGGGACTCTCCAATGACGGGTAAGAATGGACATATGGTTCCATAGACAACTCCAACCTAAGACAGGCACGATTCCCCCAGGCCTTTACCTCATCTCTCAAATTAAAACAGAGAAGGGGTATATGTGGGAGGCTGCGCACCAGCGAGTCTGCCGAGGTTTCTCAGAGAGCAAAACAATTGCTATGATTGGTTCCCTCAAAAAACCTGACCTTGGAAACCTTGCTCTGATTGGCCACTAGAATCCCTCAGATTTGCATAACCAGCACCTCATGATTGGTCCAAAAGCAACCAACTCACCTTTTACAACCAATCACGGCCCACCGTTTACAATCAATCACGGCTCACCAGCATGTATATAACCACGATGCCTGGCCCACAGTAGCCAGACAACAACCCTGGAGAGCCTGAAGAACTGAAACACTGCACAGTCTCCAGACGACGACCCTGGAGAGCCTGAAGAGCTGAAACACTGCACAGTCTCCAGACGACCCTGAAGACCTTGAAGAGCTGTGACACCGCGTCGTCTCCGTGCTGCTCACAATAGATGACGCGACCCTGAAGAGTTGTAACACTGCATTGTCTCTGTGCTGTACCATGCTGCCCACAATAAACAGACGACACTGAAGACACTGTGTCATCTCCGTGCTGTGACACTGTGCCGCTTGTCCCAGCTCTCACTCCTTCCCTCAGGAAACCTGTTCGACTGTCCTCCCAGGTCGGGACATGTGGCGCCCGAACAGGGATGGGACACGTGGCATTCGAACAGGGATGGGACAATATATGAAAGTGGAAATGGAATATTATTGATGATAACATGCATGATTAAGCCACTATGCAGTTTATTCTAGATGGGAAACCACATTTAGTATGTTGTGATTATGCCCAGGTAATGAATGTAAATTAATTAAATAAAAGTTTCAGGAGAAAAAATAAAACAAAAAACTAAAACTGTTCATATCGAAATTTTTTAAAAAAATCCATATTTGATGACTGCAGTAAGCTATATAGCCCCAGCTAAGTACTACTTTATAGTATGTTCATTCTACTCACTGAGGTTTATGCCTAAAGTCAGACTTGGGTTCATGTATATGTATATATCAGCTGCGCTTGATATTGCAAATTAGACTAAGTTCATTAGCAAATCAATTAAATGGGGGGGGGGAGGCATGGAAAGCAACCATGGATACCAGAGACAATGTGGGAGGAAGGTAGGACACGGCAGAGGGTGAGGGATAGGGAATCAAGGATGGCAGAAAAAAAAAAGGCAAAATATACAAGACATAAGAAATGGAAAATTATTTGTTGATAACACGTATGTTGATGTGCCTGATTGAACCAATATACAGTGTATTTTGGCTGGAAAATTCATTTTGTACGTTGTAATGATGTATAGTGAATTAATGTAAAAAAATAAATTTAAAGAAAAGGGGAAAAAAGGATTTTTTGAAGAGCTGGTCTGCTGTTGGTAAATTCTTTTGGTGTTGTGGGGTTTTTTTGTTTTGTTTTGTTTGTTTGTTTGTTTCTGGGAATGTTTTGATCTTTTCTTCCCATTTAAAGGATAAACTTGCCAGACGTATTAATCTTGGTTGAAATTGTTTCTCTCTTAACACTTTTAATATATCTTCCCATTCTTTTCTTGCTTTGCATTATTTCCATTGAGAGTTCTTATGTTAGCCTGATGTAACTAGTCTCTGTAACTTGATGGTTTTCTCTAGCCAATTTTAGTATCTTGTCTTTATCTCTGGTTTTGGCCAGTCTGGCTATGATGTTTTGTGGAGAGGATCTTCTTGGGTTGATTCTGTTTAGGGTCCTTTGTATTTCTTGAGTCTGGATGTTTGAGTGTTTCTCTACACCTGGAAAGTTTTCTTCCAGGATTTTGTGGAATAAATTATCAATGCACATATTAATTTCTTCACTTTATGGGATACCAATTATTTAAATGTTTCAGCATTTCATGGTATCTAGTATTACTCATTTATTGTCCTCATCTTTTTCAGGTTTTGTTTGTTTTTTGTTTTGTTTTTGTCTTTTTGGTGATTTTTTTTCTAGGTCAGAGTGTTTGTCTTCTCCATCTGAGATTCAATCTTCTGCATAACCTAATCTGTCTTTAATACTTTTGAGGGTGGTTTTGATTTCCTGTATTACAGCCTGCATCTCTAATAATTTCATTTGATTATTTTTTTATGTATAATGATCTTTCAAATCATGGAAGGACTTCCTCAAATCATGGAAGGACTTCCTCAACTCCTGGCACTCATTGTCTCTTTTCTCTCACATCTTCTGGAGTTCATTGTATCTCTTCTCTTGCATCCCATTTAGTTTTGTCACTATGAATATTTATCTGAATTATTTATCTGACATTTCCATGAGTTCCATCGTACTGTCTGTGGATGGTGAGGATTTGTTCTTTTCTCTTGTGGGAGAGAAATTTTCTTGGTTTCTCATATTTCTTGTGCCTCTGCACTGGTTTCTGGTCTTCTGATGGATTATACATTTCTTCCCAATTTCTGCACTATTGTCGCTGGAACTGGATATTCCAATGGTCTTCCAGTTTCTGGAGAACAGGTTAACCTGGGACTGAGCTGCAGTATTTTAGCTGAGGAAGAACATAGAGATCATGAGGTATGAAATGTGTTCAGTATGTTTCAGGATACTATGGAGTTGAAAGTATTCCTGAGTGGACAAAAGGCAGCTAAGGGTCTGAAGTAGTCTCCTGGAAGTGGTGGAGAGACAGTGAATTTTCTAAGGTGATCTGTGGCCTCAGTTGGTCTCACTGGCTTCCCCAAAGGTTATCGTACTAGACAAATATCAAACCTCACAGTGGAAAGAATGCAAGCATGGAAAGAATGGAAAGATATATTCAAAATATTAAAAGACAAACAATTTGAATCAAGAACACTACACCTGGTAGGACCAGCAGTTAGTGTAATGGCTATGTTGCTGGACTCCCATGTAGTCGACTGTGGTTCACATCCCAAACCTGGTGGCTTAAAATTCATGCCGGGCGCGTGGTGTGTGCGTGCCCAAGATCCCAAGAGGAGAATGGAGGAGAAGGGATTGCGGCATAGCCATCCCCCCTGGGGGTGATTTCTTGCTTTCTGTCTCTCTGTCTCTCTCTGTCTGTCTGGCGAATGCACGCACTCTATAGCAAACACCTCTAAAAAAAAAAAAAAAAAAAAAAAAAAAAAAAAAAAAAAACTACACCTGGCAAGATTATCCTTCAAATAGTGGGAAAAAAGATAAAAACATTCACAGATAAACAAAACCTGAAAGAATTTACCAACAATAAACAAGCTCTTATTGAAGTACTAAAGGGACTGCTATACCAGGAAAAGTAAAGAGAGACAGACAGAAATAAAACAAAAAACAACCAAGAATATGGCTAACAAAATGACAGAGACAAGTTTGCAAAAATTGATAGTAATGTTGAATGTTAACAGATTAAATTATCCAATCAAGAGACACAAACTGACAGAATGAATAAAAAACTGAAAATCTCTATGTGCTGCCTACAAAAATGCACCTCATAGAGAGACATACATAGACAAAAATGCCATAAACCACATTAACAGAAAGAAAGATAAAAATCATATGATCATATCAATTGATGCATTTGGTAAAATACATTTCTTTATTATTAAGATTCTAGTCACAGAAGGGACATTTCTCAAGACATTAAATTCTTATATGAAAAATTTATAGCCAATATCATACTGAATGGAGAAAAGCTCAAAGCTTTTCCACTAAAAACTGGGACAAGACAAAGCTGCCCACTTTCTCTACTCCTTCTCAATACAGTACTGGAAGTCTTAGCCAGTACAATCAGACAGGAGACAAAAATAAAAGGCACCCAAATAGAAGAAGGTGCAGTGAAATTATCTCCAGTTTTAGATGACCTGATTATATACATAAGAACATCAAAAGAATTTATGAAAAAGTTCCTGGAAGTGATAAATGAATACAGTAAAGTGACAAGTTGCCAAACCAACATACAAAAATCAATAGCATATCTATACACCATTAATGAGGAGACTGAGGTAGAACTGAAGGATGCAATTTTTTACAATAATGACAAAATTGTCACTTACAAAAATGGCAAAAAGTAAAAGATGACTAGAAATAAACCTAACCAAAGAAGTCAACGACCTCTACAAGAAAAACTATGAGAATCTAAAAAATATATATTGAAAATGACACCAAAAGTGGGAAGAACATCCCATGTTCCTGGATTGTAAAAATTTATATAATTAAAATATCAATTCTACCCAAGTTGATCTACATATTTAATACAATTAAATATGCTTAATTACCAGAGACAATCTTCATAGATTTAGGGGAAAAAAATCACAGAATTTTTCTGGAATCATTGAAAAAAAAAAAAACCTGTATTGCCAAAGCAATTCTGCACAAGAAGTGTGGAATAGGAAGCATCTCACTCCCTGACTCCATAGTATATTACAAAGCTGTGATAATTAAAACAGCATGGTGGGAACCAGCAGTTAGCGTAATGGCTATGTCGCTGGACTCCCACATAGTCAACTGTGGTTCGCGTCCCGGACCCAGTGGCTTAAAACTCACGCCAGGCGCGTGTGTGTGCATGCCCAAGATCCCAAGAGGAGAATGGAGGAGAAGGGATTGTGGCATGACCATCCCCCGGAGGGTGATTTCTCGCTTTCTGTCTCTCTGTCTCTGTCTGTCTGGTGAGCGCACGCGCCCTATAGCGAAAACCTCTCCAAAAAAAAAAGCATGGTACTGCTATAAAAATAAACATGTAGATAAATAGAATAGAGACCCCAAAATGAACCAAAAACGTTCAGTCAACTAATTTTGACAAGGAGCACCAGTCAATACAGTAGGGAAAATAAAATCTCTTCAGCAAATGGTCCTGGAAAAACTGGGTATTCACCTACAGAATGATGAAACTGAACCCTTATCTCTGACCACTAACAAAAATCAACTCAAGAGACCAGCAGTTAGCGTAATGGCTATGTCACTGGACTCCCATGTAGTCGACCGCGGTTCACGTCCCAGACCCGGTGGCTTAAAACTCATGCTGGTCATGTGTGTGTGCATGCATGAGATCCTGAGAGAAGAATGGAGAAGGGATTGCGGTGTGGCCATCCCCCCTGGGGGGTGATGTCTCGCTTTCTGTCTCTCTGTCTCTGTCTGGAGCGCACGCGCCCTATAGCAAAAAAAAAAAAAAAAAAAAAAAAAAAAAAAAAAAAAAAAAAAAAAAAAACTCTCAAAAACACACAAAAAATTTTTTGGGAACCAGCAGTTAGCGTAATGGCTATGTCGCTGGACTCCCACGTAGTCGACAGCGGTTTGCGTCTCGGACCCGGTGGCTTAAAACTCACGCCGGCCACGTGTGCGTGCGTGCCCAAGATCCCGAGAGGAGAATGGAGGAGAAGGGATTGCGGCGTGACCATCCCCCCTGGGGGGTGATTTCTCGTTTTCTGTCTCTATGTCTCTCTCTGTCTGTCTGGCGAGCGCACGCGCCCTATAGCGAAAAAACCTCTCCAAAAAAAAAAAAAAACAATCAACTCAAAATAAATCAAAGTTCTGTACCTAAAAATACAAAGATATAAACCTCAATCTTCAAAACTACTGGTGCAAAATACAGGGAAATGTCTTAAAAATATGGAGGTAAGCAAAATTTATCAAGTAAGACTCCCAAAACACAGGCAATAATTTCAAAAAATAGACAAGTGGGGGACCAGCAGTTAGCGTAATGGCTATATCGCTGGACTCCCATGTAGTTGATCGCAGTTCAAGTCCCGGACCTGTGGCTTAAACTCATGCCGGGCACGTGTGTGTGCATGCCCAGGATCCCAAGAGGAGAATGGAGGAGAAGGGATTGCGGTGTGACCATCCCCCCGGGGGGTGATTTCTCGCTTTCTGTCTCTCTGTCTCTCTCTGTCTTTCTGGCGAGTGCATGTGTCCTATAGCGAAAACCTCTCCAAAAAAAAAAAAAAAATAGACAAGTGGGATTACATCATATTAAAACTATTCTGCACAGAAACAGAAACTAATTAGAGTGAATTGACAATTCTCACAATGGCAGAATATATTTCCAAAATATGCCTGAGATAAGAGACTGATAACCACGATACACAGGGAATTAAAATAGTTTCTTGGGGAAAAAAATGTTCAACCCAATTTAAAGATCGGCAAATGAGGCCAGCTCCATCTCTGCTGTCTTGTACCTTCTGGGTCCAGCTTCACCTCTGCAAAGCTCCCCCAGCTAGCCTCCCCACCCCCCAGAGCCCAGTGCTAGCCAGGTAGGAAAAGACTTACATCTCCCTCTTGCTCTTTTCTGTCTCTTCCAACTTTTTTTTCCTCAAAAAAATGGCTTTTCTGTCCCCTTCCCTGTGCTTTTAAATTGCTAATTTCTGCCTCTTTCTCTTTCCCAGGACAGAATCTATCTAGCCAGCTCCATCTTTGCTGTCCCGTACCTGTACCTGTCTGTCACCATTAACAAAAATCAACTCAAAGTGCATCAGAGATCTAAACCTAAGACTGCAAACTATAAAACTACTGGCGGAAAACACTCGGGAAAATCTGGGAGACAAGAGGGTAGGCAAAGACTTCTCAAGTAAGACTCTCAAAGCACAGGCAATAATCCCCCAAATAGACAAGTGGGATTACATCAGATTCAGAAGTTTCTGCATAGCAAAGGACACCGTAATTAGTGCAAATCAACAACTCTCAGAATGGGAGAGAATATTTGTTAACTGTGCCTCAGATAAGGGGCTCATAAACAGAATACACAGAGAATTCAAGCAGCTTACCCGGAAGAAAATGATTAACCCAATTAAAAAATGGGAAAATGAGCTGAACAGACAACTCTCTAAGGAAGACATATGAACAGCCAAAAAGCATATGAAAAAATGCTCAACATCCCTCATCATAAGGGAGATGCAGATGAAAACCACAATGAGATACCACCTAACCTCAGTCAGAATGGTGAAGATTAAAACAAAAAATGATAAGTGCTGGTGGAGATGTGGTGAAAGGGGAACACTCCTACATTGTTGGTGGGAATGTAAACTAGTCCAACCACTGTGGAAAACAATATTGAGGTTCCTCAAAGATCTACAAATAGAACTACCATATGATCCAGCAATTGCACTCCTGGGTATTTACCCAAAAGTTAAGAGAACACTCAGTCAGAAAAGCACTTACACAACTATATTTATTGTAGCACTATTCACTATTGCTAAGACATTGAACCAACTCAAATGTCCACAAATGAATGAATGGATTGAAAAACTGTGGCACATATACTCCATGGAATAGTATTTTGCTATAAAAAAAACAAAGCCCTGGAATTTGATAGAAAAAGGATGAATATGGAAGATTTGTTGCTGAGTGAAGCAAGTCAGGTTATGAAAGAGAGACACTGTACATCTCCACTTAACATATACTGACTGCTTGCACTCTATGGTAGAGACTGAAAGACTGGAGGACATAAAAGCATTAAAATTTTTCATGGACACTAGAGACAAAGTGGAACGAGAGTGTGGGAGGGGAAAAGTGCAGGAAAGATAATTTGGGACAAAAATGGAGAGGTAAGATATTCATGGGACACAGATATGGTTTATTATCTGTTGATCAGGATGTGTATAGTATTCTCAACTAGACTGAGATGTAGATCATGCTGGGTCAAGTCTCTTTACAATCTAAATGATGTATAGTGATTGAATGTATAAATAACAATAATAATAAAGAAAAAGATTTTTAAAAGATGGACAAATGAGCTGAACAGACAACTCTCTATGGAAGACGTAGAAACAGTCAAAAAGGCATATGTAAAAATGCTCATCTCTGGAACAGCAGATGGCATAAATGTTACATCTCTGGACTCCTGCGTAGTTGACCATGGTTCAAGTCCTGGACCTGGCAGCTTAAATCTCACACTGGGCATGGATGTTTGCGTGCCCAAGATCCCGAGAAGAGAATGGAGGGGAAGGGATTGCAACATGGCCATCCCCCCTGAGGGGTGATTTCTCCCTTTCTGTCTCTCGGACCCTGTCTCTCTGATGAGCACACATGCTCAACAGCAAAAACCTCTCAAAAAATTGCTCAACATCTCTTACATAAGGGAGATGCAAATTAAAACTACAATGAGGTATCTGCTAACCCTCAATCAAAATGGCTAATATTAAAAAAAAAATGATAAGTTCTGGTGAGGCTGTGGAGGAAAGGGAACTCTCTTACACTATTGATGGGAATGTAAATTAGTAAGTACAGTCAGCGTGGAGAACTATAAGAGGTTCTTCAAAGATGTACAAATACGACTACTGTATGATCCAGCAATTCCCACCTGTGTAAGTATCCAAAGGATAGGAAAATGCTGAGTTTGAAAAAGACTTGCACGTTCATGTTTATTGTGGCATAATTCACAATTACTGAAACATGGAACCAACCCAAATATCCATGAATATGTGAATGGATTTAAAAAGTGTGAAACATATACACTGCAGAACACTACTCAGCCATAAAAAGACAACAAGACCCTGGCATTTGATAGAAAGTGGACAAATATGGATGATTTATTGCAAAGCAAAGCAAGCCAGGATATGAAAGGCAGACATTGTCTGTTCCCACTCAATATGTACCGAATGTCAGCACTCTATAGTAGAAACTGATGATTGGAAGGTACAAAAGCATAGAGAGCAATGATGATACTGGAGCCAGTGAGGGAGGAGGGTGAGAAATGGTGGAGGGTGAGAGAGGGAATCAAGTGGAAGAAGAAAGAAGCAAAGCATTTAAGGTACCCAAAATGGAAGGAAATCTGTGTGCAGTGTATTCATGATGGGAAAATTAATTTGGCATGTTGCAATAGTATACAGTGATTGAATGCAAAAAATGAACAATTTTTTTGAAAGTAGATTTAGACACTGAATATTTGTACACAAATCTTTCCCAACATATTTCATAGTTTTCCTTGTATAGATCTTTCACTCTTTGATTAGGTTTATTCCTAGATATTTTATTGTTTTTGTGGCTATTGTAAATGGGATTCCTTTTTTCAATTCTGTCTTAGTTTGTTCATAGTGTATAAAAATGCTATAGATTTTTGTATGTTGATTTGGTATCCGATGCACTTTATTGTATCTATTTATCAATTCCAGGAGTTTGTGTGTGTGTGTGTGTGTCTGTGTGTGTGTGTATTCTTTTGGATTTTCTTTATATAGAATCATCGTGTCTCCAAACAGAGATAATTCACTTCTTCTTTTCCCACTTGAATGTCTTCTATTTGACTTTCTTGTCTGATTGCATTGGCTAGAACTTCCAGTATTATGCTATAAAGTAGTGAAGAAAGGGGGCAGCTTTGTCTTGTTCCAGTTTTTAGGAAAGAAAGCTTTTTACTATTCAATATGAAGTTATCTATGGGTTTGTCATAGATATTTTTTATTGTGTTGAGGAATGTCTCTCTGTGCCAGTTTTGCTGAGAGTCTTAGTTGTGAAGGAATGCTGTATTTTAGCAAATGCTTTTTCTGGATTAATTGATATTATCATATTGTTTTTATTTTTCTTTCTCTTAATGTGATGTATTACATTTATTGCTTTGCATATGATAAACCATACTTGCATCCTTGGAATAAAGACCACCTGATCCTGGCATATAATCCTTTTAATGTCTCATTGAATATGACTTGCTAGAATCTTTTTAAAGAATTTTTGCCACAGTGTAGACTTTCAGTATATATGAAGGACATATAATATATGTTTGTCATAGTCTGGCTTGCTTTGATTAGTAATAAATCTTCCACATCCATCCACTTTTTAACAAATTCCAGGACCTTGTTGTTTTTTATGGCTGAGTAGTGTCCACACACTATGGCAGAAACTGAAAGGTTGGAAGATATAAAAGCATGGAGAACAGGGCCTGCAGGTGGTGTGGTGGTTAAGGGTACTGAACCACATGGTCGACCGGGTTTCAAATCCCAGACCTGGCAGCTTGCTTTCTCATTTTCTCTTTCTCTCTCTCTCTTCCTCTCTGATCAAATTAAAATTAAAAAATAAATAAAATTGAGTAAAATAATTCTTTTTTTAAATTTGTAATGTATTTTTTTAATTTCAAGAAAAACAGTTTTTGTGTTTTTTTCCTGAAGCTAGCAAAGTTCCTTAGCATTTCTTTGATTTGCTAAAGAACAAAATAATTCTTTAAAAAATAATAAAAATAAAAGCATGGAGAACAATTGCAAATACTAGAGACAGTGTGAGAAAAGGGTGAGAAATGGGGAAGGGTGAGTTATCCAAAAGTGAATACATCACCAAATGACTAAAATCAGACAAGAACCTCAAGTATAAGAAAACCAGGAAATATGTTTTCAACAAGGGAACACAATAATTTGTCTCCAACTATGGAAAAAAAGGGAAGGATTTGCCAAAATGTCAGAAAAAGAATTCAGAAAATTCATGGTGACAAAACTGCAAGAGATGCAAGAGAAAAGAGATGTTGAACTCCAGGAGATGAGAAAGTTTTTTTATGATTTGAAGGAGGAGATATACAACCTTAAAAAGAATCAAATAGGTACCAGCAGATGGTATACTGATTATATCAATGGATGATGAAGAAGCTGAGTGTGGTTTGAGTCTTGGAACCGGTGGCTTAAAATTCACACCAGGCATATGTGCATGCATACCTAATATCCCAAGAGGAGAATGGAGGAGAAGGAATTGTGGCATGACCATACCCCTGGGGTTGATTTCTCACTTTCTGTCTCTCTGTCTCTCAGGCAAGCACTGTGCCCTATTGCAAAAATATCTCTCTAACAAAAAAAAAGAAAGAAACAACAGAACTTCTAGAGATGAAAATTATAATGCAGGAGATCAAAGCCTTTCTTGAAAATATTAAGAGCAGATTAGACAATGCAGAAGACTGAACCTCTGATCTGGAAGACAAAATATCTGACTTAGATAAAACCATCAAAAGAATGAAAAAGAAATTTGTTTAAAATGAGGACAACAAATGGGAAATACTAGACACCGTTAAATGCCCAAATATCCAAATAATAGGTGTTCCAGAAAGCGAAGAATCAAACAAAGGCAAAGAAGATAAATTCCATAAAATATTTGCAGAAGACTTCCCAAATTTAGAGAACATTAAGACATCCAGACCCAGGAAATATGAAGGACCCAAAATAGAATCAACATATGTGGAAGACATCTCTATCTGAAGACCCCTACCCAGCCAGAGATCTTGAGCAGGGCTGACTTTCAACCCTAGCCAAAGTCCCAAACATCCAAGTTCACCTCCCAGATTGATAACTAGAAAGATCAGGAGAATTGCAGGCCTCTTACGCAGACATCTTTATATGAAGGCCCCTGCCCCACAAGGGTTTTGGGACAGAGATTTGGGATTTTCAGCTCTAGACACAGTCCCAAAATTCCAAGTTCACCTTCCAGTTTCAGTGCTAGAAAGGTAGGTGGGTTTTTTCCCTTTCTTTTGCTACTTCTTTATGTTTTCTCTCCTGCATAAGACAGGGGAATTACAGGCCTCTTAAGCAGACATCTCTATCCCAAGATCCTTGCTGAGTTTGCACACCATGCAAGCATAACATACAACTTTTTCTTCTTTTTGTCTTTTTCCACCTTATATTGTTATTTTGCTGCTGAGCCTCCAACCCTAGAGAGACTATAAAGGTCTACAGTTATAGTAGTCAAACATACAAACATTGTGAGGCTCAAAGAACCCCTCATCACTCACTGAACCACCAGAAAAAAAATTCCTCTACATAAATCAGAACTCAAAACTCCTCCAGTGGATACCACATTGCAAAATCACAGTAGTAGAGAGATACAGAACCTAGTCACAGAAAAGGGAAACAAATGAGTTCATAGGTGCAGAAACCTTCTCCAAAGAGTTATCCAAAAGTGGCTACATCATTGAGCAACTAAAAATAGAAGAGCCTAAAATAAAAGAAATTCAGGAAGTATGTATTTAACAAGAGAACACAGTAATTCATCTCCAACTATGGGGGTGGAAAGAAAAACATAAGAATTTACCAAAATGTCAGAAAAAGAATTCAGAATATTCATGGTGACAAAAGTCTATGAGATGCAGGGGACCAGCAGTTGGCATAATGGCTATGTTGCTGGACTCCCATGTAGTCGACTGCGGTTCAAGTCCTGGACCCAGTGGCTTAAACTCATGCCAGGCGTGTGTGGATGTGTGGCCAAGATCCTGAGAGGAGAATGGAGGAGAAGGGATTGCAGCATGGCCATCCCCCATGGGGGATGATTTCTCACGTTCTGTTTCTCTGTCTCTCTCTGTCTTCCTGGCAAGTGCATGCACCCTGTAGCAAAAACCTCTACAAAAAAAAAAAAAAAAGAAAAGAAAAAAAGAAAAAGAAAAAAAAAGAAAAGAAAAGGAAAAAAAGAAAAAGAAAAAGAAAAGAAAGAAAGAAAGAAAGAAAGAAAGAAAAGAAAAAGAGAGAAAAAAGTCTATGAGATGCAATAGAAAAGACATATTGAACTCCAGGAGATGAAGGAGTCCTTTAATGACTTGAAGGAGGAGATAGACAACATAAAAATGAATCAAAACAGGACTACTAGAGATGAAGACTGTAATGCAGGAGATCAAAACACCCCTTGAGGGGCCGGCAGGTGGCATGTTGGTTAAAGGCACTGAACTCTCACATGGCTGACCATGGTTCAAATCCTGGACCTAACAGCTTGCCTTCTCACTTTCCCTCTCTTTCTCTGTTTCTCTCTCTCTTTGTCTCTCACTCCATCCCTCTGTGGTCAAATAAATAAATAAAGTTAAATAAAATAATTCCTAAAAAATAAATAAATAAAACTTTTTTTTCTGGAGAGGTTTTTGCTATAGGGCATGTGCGCTCGCCAGACAGACAGAGAGAGACAGAGAGACAGAAAGCGAGAAATCACCCTCCGGGGGGATGGCCATGCCGCAATCCCTTCTCCTCCACTCTCCTCTTGGGATCCTGGGCACGTACGCACTCATGCCGGCACGAGTTTTAAGCCACCGAGTCCAGGACTCGAACCGCGGTCAACTACATGGGAGTCCAGTGACATAGCCATTACACTAACTGCCAGTCCCAATAAATAAAACTTATAAACCCTTGAAAGTATCAAGAACAGATTAGACAACACAGAAGATACAGTCTCAGATCTGCAAGACAAAATGTCAGACTTAGGTAAAACCACCAAAAAGGTTGGAAAAAAATTTTTAAGTGATAATGACATATGGGAAGTAATAGACATTAAACACCCAAATATCTGAATAATATGTATTCCAGAAGGTTAAGAATCAGTCAGGGGCATTGAAAATCTATTCCATAAAATACTTGCAGAAAACTTTCCAAATCTAGAGAAACATTCAGACATCCAGACCAAAGAAATGCAAAGGACTCCAAATAGAATCAACATGAGAAGATCCTCTCCATGGCACATCATAAACAGAATGGTAAAAATCACAGACAAATTCAAGATTCTAAAAATGGCAGGAGAGAAACATCAAATCATTTATAAAGTTATCCTATTAGGCCAACATCAGACTTCTCATCCAAAACAATGCAGGTGAGAAAAGAATGGGAAGACATATTCAAAACACTAAAAGAAAAACAATTTAAACCAAGAATACTATACCCAGCAAGACTATCCTTCAAATGGGAAGGAAAGATAAAAACATTTTCAGATAAATAAAACTTGAAAGGATTTATCAACACTAGACCAGCTCTTCAAGAAGTACTGAAGAGAGTGCTACACCACGTAAACTAACAAATAGAAATAAGAGGACAAAAAAAGAACCAAGAAAATGGCTAACAAAATGAGAGACAAGTCCACAAATATCAATAATACATTGAATGTTAATGGATTAAATTCTCCAATCAAGAGACACAGACTGGCCAAATGGATTTAAAAAAAAAAAAAGAAAACCCTCTAACTGTTACCTACAAGAAGCACACTTCATGTATAGAGACATACATAGACTAAAATTGAAAGGCTGGATAAAGGAATTCCTTACATATAGAAGCCAAAATAGGCTGGAGTCACAATGCTCACTGGAGACAAAATAGGCTTTAAGATAAAAGCTGTAAGAAGAGACAAAGAAGGATATTATTTAGTACTAAAAGGGCTAATTCATCAAGAAGATATACCACTTATAAATATTTATGCAGTCTTGGGCTGATGCTGGACTCCCACATGGCTGACCACAGTTAGAGTTTCAGATCTGGTGGCTTGCTTTCTCACTTTCTTTTTCTCTCTCTCACTCTGTCCCTCTCCATTCTAATTAAAATAAATACATAAATAAAGTTAAATAAAATAATTCTTTAAAAAATATTTATGCACCCAACTTGAGTGATGAGTCTCATTAAGTAATGAGACTTACCCAACTTGAGTGCATCCAAATATGTGAGGAAAGACTGCTGGGCTACAAGGAGAGATAGACTGCAATACACTAGTCATTGGGATCTCAATACCCCAGTGTCTCCCTTGGACAATCATCTAGACAATAAATAAGCAAAGAGATACAGGTTCTAAATGTTACCATAAATCAAATGGACTTGAAGGACATATATTGAACATTCCACCCAAAACCCACAAAATATACATTTTTCTTACCCCCACGTGGCACATTTTTGAAGATTGACCACATGATAGGGCACAAAACAAACCTTTACAAATTCAAAGGCATAGAAACTATATTCAGCATCTTCTCCAACTATGATGGAATTAAACTTGAAATTAACTTCAGAAAAAAAAACAACTCAAAAATACACAAACATAAAAACTAAACAATCTGCTCCAGAATGACATCTCAATTACTGAAGAAATTAAGATTGATATCAAAAGATTAATTGAGAGCCCACAATGGAGTGGGCAGGACAGTGCTTGTGAAACTGGACACAACAAAAGTATGGCTTTGTAAACCAACATCGTTCCAACAGTAGGCTTCAGGAGATACAGAAGGAAGTGAAGAGTATAGAACAGCAGGTGATTTGTTTCAGTGGTCTGTCAGATGACAGGAATTACAAGAAGTTGGAGAGGAGCCTATCAAAACAACTGTTTGAAATAGACTCTGTAGATACTGAGGGAAAAGGGGATATCCAGCAAACTAGGAAGAGGGAAGCTCGAGAGACAGGATGCCTCCTCAAAGAGTTGAAGCAGAATGCAAACCAACCAAACCATATCAAAATCCAGAACATTTTAAAGGAGGCCTAGGCCCTCTTGAAAGAGAAGATTGTGCCATTCTCCACTCAAGATAACTGTGTAACCTATGAGTTTAAAGAAAGCATCCAGGGGATCATCCTAAGGCTGGCAAATGTTAAAACAAGAGGGTAGATCTCTGCCAAAAGTGTGGTATCACACCTTAACCAAAGTATGTGCTGCACAAGAGATCATCGAGGACTGCACCAAGAGGCAGCCTTTCCTGCCACTTTCTAAGGATGTGGACCCTTTCGTGGCCAAGATTAACACTGTGATGTGTGACCTGAACAAGGCCAGGGCATTCTGATGAGTATGAACAGTAATGAGACTAACAGGCACCTGTCGTGTGTGCCATAGGGGTTGATTGCCGATCTGGATGCTTTGGATGTGTGTGGGTGTACAGACATCAGAAATTATCGGAGGGAAGTACTAGAATATATAAACAAATTATTGAAGTATTTGGATTTAGAAGAGGAAGCAGACACTACTTATGCATTTAACCTAAGAGAGAATCGTTTCATTTTTTTTTTTTTAGTTTGAACTAGAGTCTTCTTTATTTATTCATATAAAAGAGCACTTAACTTTCAACAAAGAATTTCCTGTCATCAAAAACACTCCATAAATGAATCAAAGTTATGAAGACGTGGTTCTAGAAGGTGACTGTTCAAAGGATAAATCTTACTCTAACTCTTTAGAGGACTTTGTGTTCTAACTTGTGAATCATTCCATTTTTAAAATAGAGGAGGTCCTCAAGAGAATGAGAGAAATAAAAAATGAACTTCTCCAAGCACAAAATCCTCTGGACTTGTACCAGAAACAAAACAGAATTGCAGGGTTTGATCAGACAGTTGGATCAGGTAAGTATAAAAAAAAAAAAAAAAAAAAAAAAAAAAAAAAAAAAAAAAAAAAAGAATCCTGGCAAAGCCCAGAGAAGAGCTGTGATTGAAGTGCAGACCCGAATCATTTACATTGACTTGGAGGAAGCCCTGGAGAAAAGAAAGTCCTGTGAGGAGCACCTCTCCCACAAAGCAGTCTGGAATGTCCTGGGAAACTTGTCAGAGATCCAGAAGTCCTTTCATTTGATGGAAATCAAAATGATAAGAACTGCATCCAGGGGGAAGAGCTGCTGACCAAGCAGTTGCTAGCCCTTGATGCCATGGACCTGCAGGGGGGAAGAGAAGTGTAAGGCTGCCAAGAAGCAGGCAGTGGAGCTTGCCCAGAATATTCTCAGCTATCTGGACTTTAAATCTGATGAATAAGAGTACTAAAATACCAGAGCTCACGTTTGAGATTGCTTGTTTTGCACTTTATATATATATATATATATATATATATATATATATATATATATATATATGTATTTATAGAGAACTTTCAGTTCATTAAGTCTGAGTGTGATTTATACATGCATATTTCAATCTCAGTATTTGTGATTTGTGATTCATGATCTCTGTGCTGCTTTTGGTGTTGCGAAACAAATATTAGAGCACATCAACTTTTTCATTCAGATCATTGTCCATATGATGTGGTGTGGTTTGTTTTGTTTGTCCTTTTTGTTTTTTGTATTTTTCTTTGGAAATGAAATAGAGGTAGCTATGGTAATTAATTTTTAAAATGATTATGCTAGAATTAAATGAAGATATTTCAAGATCTACAAATAGACATAACCTTATATAATACAAACAATTATGAGAAAGGGGAAAATGTTTGGTTAAATAGGAGCAAGGCTGGAGCTCAGCACAGTGAAGTGATTTTTTTTAATGCTAAATAAAACAGAAGGAGTTTTCTTCCAGAGGAGGCCTACATGCTGCTGCTAGTGCTATCACCATGTCTCTAGTGATACCTGAGAAGTTCCAGCACATTTTGCAAGTACTCAATACCAACATAGATGGGCAGTGGAAAATAGCCTTAAGGGTGTGGGGCAAAGATATGTTCACGTGGTGTTGAGGAAAGCAGATATTGACCTCACTAAGAGGGCAGGAGAGCTCACTGAGAATGAGGTAGAACGTGTGATCACTATTATGCAGAATCCACGCCAGTACAAGATCCCAGACTGGTTCTTGAACAGGCAAAGAGATATAAAGGACAGAAAATACAGTTAGGTCCTGGCCAGAAGTATGGACAACAAGCTGTGTGAAGACCTGGAGATACTGAAGAAGATAAAGGCCCATAAAGGGCTGCATCACTTCTGGGGCCTTTGGTCTGAGGCCAGCACACTAAGATAGCTGGCAGTCATGGCTGTACTATGAGTGTGTCCAAGAAGAAATGAGTCTGTAGGCCCTGTCTGTTAATAAATAGTTTATAGACGGGACCAGCAGTTAGCATAATGGCTATGTCACTGTACTCCCACGTAGTCGACTGCAGTTCGTGTCTCGGACCTGGTGGCTTAAAATTCACGCAGGGCGTGTGTGTGTGCGTGCCCAAGATACCAAGAAGAGAATGGAGGAGAAGGGATTGTGGAGTGGCCATCCCCCCTGGGGGGTGATTTCTTGCTTTCTGTCTCTGTCTCTCTCTGTCTGTCTGGCGAGCGCACGCGCCATATAGCAAAACCCTCTTCAAAAATAAATAAATAAATAGTTTATAGAAAGCAAACAAAGATACCAAAGACAGTGTGGGAGGGGAGTGGGAGATGGCCGAAGGTAAGAGATAGGGAATAATGATTTCTCTGAGAAGATTCCTCATGGATACTGGGAACTAGAAATTTCAGGGCACAGGAGAAATGAAGATTTTCTACTCATAATTCAGCCTCCAGCAAGCAAAGCTAGTGTGGCAGGAGAGTTGAGCCATTCTCTGAGAAGATTCCTCATGGATACTGGGAACTAGATATTTCAGGGCACAGGAGAAATGAAGATTTTCTACTCATAATTCAGCCTCCAGCAAGCAAAGCTAGTGTGGTAGGGAGCCCCTCTGGTCTTCTATCTCTGTCTCTGGGTCTCTGAGGTCTCTGTCTCTCTCTGCTCCTGTCTCATTTTTTTTGGTAATTTTTCCTTTTTATGATTTTTTTAAAGGTAGAGTTTTTCTCTGGCTCTCAGTTCCATCTTTTGTTTTGTTAATAATCCCTTCTGCTCCTTTCTCCCAGGCAGGAGAGTTGAGCCATTCTCTGAGAAGATACCTCATGGATACTGGAACTAGATATTTCAGGGCACAGGAGAAATGAAGATTTTCTACTCATAATTCAGCCTCCAGCAAACAAAGCTAGTGTGGTAGGGAGCCCCTCTGGCCTTCTATCTCTGTCTCTCTCTGCTCCTGTCTCCTCATATTTTTTTGCTAATTGTTCTTTTTTATGATTTTTTTAAAGGTAGAGTTTCTCTCTGGCTCTCAGCTCCATCTTTTGTTTTGTTAATAATCCCTTCTGCTCCTTTTTCCCAGGCAGGAGAGTTGAGCCATTCTCTGAGAAGATTCCTCATGGATACTGGAACTAGATATTTCAGGGCACAGGAGAAATGAAGATTTTCTACTCATAATTCAGCCTCCAGCAAGCAAAGCTAGTGTGGTAGGGAGCCCCTCTGGCCTTCTATCTCTGTATCTCTCTGCTCCTGTCTCCTCATTTTTTTTGGTAATTTTTCCTTTTTAAGATTTTTTTAAAGGTAGAGTTTCTCTCTGGCTCTCAGCTCCATCTTTTGTTTTGTTAATAATCCCTTCTGCTCCTTTCTCCCAGGCAGGAGAGTTGAGCCATTCTCTGAGAAGATTCCTCATGGATACTGGAACTAGATATTTCAGGGCACAGGAAAAATGAAGATTTTCTACTCATAATTCAGGCTCCAGCAAGCAAAGCTAGTGTGGTAGGGAGCCCCTCTGGCCTTCTATCTCTGTCTCTCTCTGCTCCTGTCTCCTCATTTTTTGGTAATTTTTCCTTTTTACGATTTTTTTAAAGGTAGAGTTTCTCTCTGGCTCTCAGCTCCATCTTTTGTTTTGTTAATAATCCCTTCTGCTCCTTTCTCCCAGGCAGGAGAGTTGAGCCATTCTCTGAGAAGATTCCTCATGGATACTGGAACTAGATACTTCAGGGCACAGGAGAAATGAAGATTTTCTACTCATAATTCCGCCTACAGCACGCAAAGCTAGTGTGGCAGGGAGCCCCTCTGGCCTTCTATCTCTGTCTCTCTCTGCTCCTGTCTCCTCATTTTTTTGGGTAATTTTTTTTTTTACGATTTTTTTAAAGGTAGAGTTTCTCCCTTGCTCTCAGCTCCATCTTTTGTTTTGTTAATAATCCCTTCTGCTCCTTTCTCCCAGGCAGGAGAGTTGAGCCATTCTCTGAGAGGATACCTCATGGATACTGGAACTAGATATTTCAGGGCACAGGAGAAATGAAGATTTTCTACTCATAATTCAGCCTCCAGCAAGCAAAGCTAGTGTGGTAGGGAGCCCCTCTGGCGTTCTATCTCTGTCTCTCTCTGCTCCTGTCTCCTCATTTTTTTTGGTAATTTTTCTTTTTGACGATTTTTTTAAAGGTAGAGTTTCACTCTGGCTCTCAGCTCCATCTTTTGTTTTCTTAATAATCCCTTCTGCTCCTTTCTCCCAGGCAGGAGAGTTGAGCCATTCTCTGAGAAGATTCCTCATGGATACTGGAACTAGATATTTCAGGGAACAGGAGAAATGAAGATTTTCTACTCATAATTCAGCCTCCAGCAAGCAAAGCTAGTGTGGTAGGGAGCTCCTCTGGCCTTCTATCTCTGTCTCTCTCTGCTTCTGTCTCCTCATTGTTTTTTGGTAATTTTTCCTTTTTATGATTTTTTTAAAGGTAGAGTTTCTCTCTGGCTCTCAGCTCCATCTTTTGTTTTGTTAATAATCCCTTCTGCTCCTTTCTCCCAGGCAGGAGAGTTGAGCCATTCTCTGAGAAGATTCCTCATGGATAATGGAACTAGATATTTCAGGGAACAGGAGAAATGAAGATTTTCTACTCATAATTCAGCCTCCAGCAAGCAAAGCTAGTGTGGTAGGGAGCCCCTCTGGCCTTCTATCTCTGTCTCTCTCTGCTCCTGTCTCCTCATTTTTTTTGGTACTTTTTTCTTTTTACGATTTTTTTAAAGGTAGAGTTTCTCTCTGGCTCTCAGCTCCATCTTTTGTGTTGTTAATAATCCCTTCTGCTCCTTTCTCACAGACAGGAGAATTGAGCCATTCTCTGAGAGGATTCATCATGGATATTGGAACTAGATATTTCAGGGCACAGGAGAAATGAAGATTTTCTACTCATAATTCCTCCGCCAGCAAGCAAAGCTAGTGTGGCAGGGAGCCCCTCTGGCCTTCTATCTCTGTCTCTCTCTGCTCCTGTCTCCTAATTTTTTTTTTTTGGTAATTTTTCCTTTTTATGATTTTTTTAATGGTAGAGTTTCTCTCTGGCTCTCATCTCCATCTTTTGTTTTGTTAATAAGCCCTTCTGCTCCTTTCTCCCAGCAGGAGGGTTGAGCCATTCTCTGAAAAGATTCCTCATGGATACTGGAACTAGATATTTCAGGGCACAGGAGAAATGAAGATTTTCTACTCATAATTCAGCCTCCAGCAAGCAAATCTAGTGTGGTAGGGAGCCCCTCTGGCCTTCTATTTCTGTCTCTCTCTGCTCCTGTCTCCTCATTGATTTTTTTGGTAATTTTTCCTTTTTACGATTTTTTCAAAGGTAGAGTTTCTCTCTGGCTCTCAGCTCCATCTTTTGTTTTGTTAATAATCCCTTCTGCTCCTTTCTCCCAGGCAGGAGAGTTGAGCCATTCTCTGAGAAGATTCCTCATGGATACTGGAACTAGATATTTCAGGTCACAGGAGAAATGAAGATTTTCTACTCATAATTCAGCCTCCAGCAAGCAAAGCTAGTGTGGTAGGGATCCCCTCTGGCCTTCTATCTCTGTCTCTCTCTGCTCCTGTCTCCTCATTTTTTTTTGGTAATTTTTCCTGTTTACAATTTTTTTAAAGGTAGAGATTCTCTCTGGATCTCAGCTCCATCTTTTGTTTTGTTAATAAGGCCTTCTGCTCCTTTCTCCCAGCAGGAGAGTTGAGCCATACTCTGAGAAGATTCCTCATGGATACTGGAACTAGATATTTCAGGGCACAGGAGAAATGAAGATTTTCTACTCATAATTCAGCCTCCAGCAAGCAAAGCTAGTGTGGTAGGGAGCCCCTCTGGCCTTCTATCTCTGTCTCTCTCTGCTCATGTATCCTCATTTTTTTTTGGTAATTTTTCCTTTTTAGGATTTTTTTAAAGGTAGAGTTTCTCTCTGGCTCTCAGCTCCATCTTTTGTTTTGTTAATAATCCCCTCTGCTCCTTTCTCCCAGGCAGGAGAGTTGAGCCATTCTCTGAGAAGATTCCTCATGGATACTGGAACTAGATATTTTAGGGCACAGGAGAAATGAAGATTTTTTACTCATAATTCAGCCTCCAGCAAGCAAAGCTAGTGTGGTAGGGAGCCCCTCTGGCCTTCTATCTCTGTCTCTCTCTGCTCCTGTCTCCTCATTGATATTTTTGGTAATTTTTCCTTTTTACGATTTTTTTAAAGGTAGAGTTTCTCTCTGGCTCTCAGCTCCATCTTTTGTTTTCTTAATAATCCCTTCTGCTCCTTTCTCCCAGGCAGGAGAGTTGAGCCATTCTCTGAGAAGATTCCTCATGGATACTGGAACTAGGTTTTTCAGGGCACAGGAGAAATGAAGATTTTCTACTCATAATTCAGCCTCCAGCAAGCAAAGCTAGTGTGGTAGGGAGCCCCTCTGGCCTTCTATCTCTGTCTCTCTCTGCTCCTGTCTCCTCATTTTTTTTTGGTAATTTTTCCTTTTTACGATTGTTTTAAAGGTAGAGATTCTCTCTGGATATCAGCTCCATCTTTTGTTTTCTTAATAATCCCTTCTGCTCCTTTCTCCCAGGCAGGAGAGTTGAGCCATTCTCTGAGAAGATTCCTCATGGATACTGGAACTACACATTTCACAGCACAGGAGAAATGAAGATTTTCTACTCATAATTCAGCCTCCAGCAAGCAAAGCTAGTGTGCTAGGGAGCCCCTCTGGCCTTCTATCTCTGTCTCTCTCTGCTCCTGTCTCCTCATTTTTTGTGGTAATTTTTCCTTTTTATGATTTATTTAAACGTAGAGTTTCTCTCTGTCTCTCAGCTCCATCTTTTGTTTTCTTAATAATCCCTTCTGCTCCTTTCTCCCAGGCAGGAGAGTTGAGCCATTCTCTGAGAAGATTCCTCATGGATACTGGAACTAGATATTTCAGGTCACAGGAGAAATGAAGATTTTCTACTCATAATTCAGCCTCCAGCAAGCAAAGCTAGTGTGGTAGGGAGCCCCTCTGGCCTTCTATATCTGTCTGTCTCTGCTCCTGTCTCCTCATTTTTTTTTTGGTAATTTTTCCTGTTTACGATTTTTTTAAAGGTAGAGATTCTCTCTGGATCTCAACTCCATCTTTTGTTTTCTTAATAATCCCTTCTGCTCCTTTCTCACAGGCAGGAGAGTTGAGCCTTTCTCTGAGAGGATTCCTCATGGTTACTGGAACTAGATATTTCAGTGCACAGGAGAAATGAAGATTTTCTACTCATAAATCAGCCTCCAGCAAGCAAAGCTAGTGTGGTAGGGAGCCCCTCTGGCCTTCTATCTCTGTCTCTCTATGCTCCTGTCTCCTCATTGTTTTTTGGTAATTTTTCCTTTTTACGATTTTTTTAAAGGTAGAGTTTCTCTCTGGCTCTCAGCTCCATCTATTGTTTTGTTAATAATCCCCTCTGCTCCTTTCTCCCAGGCAGGAGAGTTGAGCCATTCTCTGAGAAGATTCCTCATGGATACTGGAACTAGATATTTCAGGGCACAGGAGAAATGAAGATTTTCTACTCATAATTCAGGCTCCAGCAAGCAAAGCTAGTGTGGCAGGGAGCCCCTCTGGCCTTCTATCTCTGTCTCTGTGTCTCTGAGGTCTCTGTCTCTCCCTGCTGCTGTCTCCTCATTTTCTTTTGGTAATTTTTACTTTTTACGATTTTTTTAAAGGTAGAATTTCTTTCTGGCTCTCAGCTCCATCTTTTGTTTTGTTTATAATCCCTTCTGCTCCTTTCTCCCAGGCGGGAGAGTTGAGCCATTCTCTGAGAAGATTCCTCATGGATACTGGCAAATAGATATTTCAGGGCACAAGAGAAATGAAGATTTTCTCCTCATAATTCAGCCTCCAGCAAGCAAAGCTAGTGTTGTAGGGAGCCCCTCTGGCCTTCTATCTCTGTCTCTGTGTCTCTGAGGTCTCTATCTCTCCCTGCTCCTGTCTCTTCATTTTTTTTTGGTAATTTTTCCTTTTTACGATTTTTTTAAAGGTAGAATTTCTCTCTGGCTCTCAGCTCCATCTTTTGTTTTGTTTACAATCCCTTCTGCTCCTTTCTCCCAGGCAGGAGAGTTGAGCCATTCTCTGAGAAGATTCCTCATGGATACTGGCAACTAGATATTTCAGGGCACAGGAGAAATGAAGATTTTCTACACAAAATTCAGCCTCCAGCAAGCAAAGCTAGTGTTGTAGGGAGCCCCTCTGGCCTTCTATCTCTGTCTCTGTGTCTCTGAGGTCTCTGTCTCTCCCTGCTCCTTTCTCCTCATTTTTTTTGGTAATTTTTCCATTTTACGATTTTTTTAAAGGTAGAATTTCTCTCTGGCTCTCAGCTCCATCTTTTGTTTTGTTTATAATCCCTTCTGCTCCTTTCTCCCAGGCAGGAGAGTTGAGCCATTCTCTGAGAAGATTCCTCATGGATACTGGAACTAGACATTTCAGGGCACAGGAGAAATGAAGATTTTCTACTCATAATTCCGCCTCCAGCAAGCAAAGCTAGTGTGGCAGGGAGCCCCTCTGGCCTTCTATCTCTGTCTCTCTCTGCTCCTGTCTCCTCAATTTTTTTGGTAATTTTTTCTTTTTACGATTTTTTTAAAGGTAGAGTTTCTCTCTGGCTCTCAGCTCCATCTTTTCTTTTGTTAATAATCCCTTCTGCTCCTTTCTCACAGGCAGGAGAGTTGAGCCTTTCTCTGAGAGGATTCCTCATGGTTACTGGAACTAGATATTTCAGTGCACAGGAGAAATGAAGATTTTCTACTCATAAATCAGCCTCCAGCAAGCAAAGGTAGTGTGGTAGGGAGCCCCTCTGGCCTTCTATCTCTGTCTCTCTATGCTCCTGTCTCCTCATTGTTTTTTGGTAATTTTTCCTTTTTACGATTTTTTTAAAGGTAGAGTTTCTCTCTGGCTCTCAGCTCCATCTATTGTTTTGTTAATAATCCCCTCTGCTCCTTTCTCCCAGGCAGGAGAGTTGAGCAATTCTCTCACAAGATTCCTCATGGATACTGGAACTAGATATTTCAGGGCACAGGAGAAATGAAGGTTTTCTACTCATAATTCAGCCTCCAGCAAGCAAAGCTAGTGTGGCAGGGAGCCCCTCTGGTCTTCTATCTCTGTCTCTGTGTCTCTGAGGTCTCTGTCTCTCCCTGCTCCTGTCTCCTCATTTTTTTTTTGGTAATTTCTACTTTTTACGATTTTTTTAAAGGTAGAATTTCTTTCTGGCTCTCAGCTCCATCTTTTGTTTTGTTTATAATCCCTTCTGCTCCTTTCTCCCAGGCGGGAGAGTTGAGCCATTCTCTGAGAAGATTCCTCATGGATACTGGCAACTAGATATTTCAGGGCACAGGAGAAATGAAGATTTTCTACTCATAATTCAGCCTCCAGCAAGCAAAGCTAGTGTGGTAGGGAGCCCCTCTGGCCTTCTATCTCTGTCTCTCTCTGCTCCTGTCTCCTCGTTTTTTTGGTAATTTTTCCTTTTTACGATTTTTTTAAAGGTGGAATTTCTCTCTGGCTCTCAGCTCCATCTTTTGTTTTGTTAATAATCCCTTCTGCTCCTTTCTCCCAGGCAGGAGAGTTGAGCCATTCTCTGAGAAGATTCCTCATGGATACTGGCAACTAGATATTTCAGGGCACAGGAGAAATGAAGATTTTCTACTCATAATGCAGCCTCCAGCAAGCAAAGCTTGTGTTGTAGGGAGCCCCTCTGGCCTTCTATCTCTGTCTCTGTGTCTCTGAGGTCTCTGTCTCTCCCTGCTCCTGTCTCCTCATTTTTTTTTGGTAATTTTTCCTTTTTACGATTTTTTTAAAGGTAGAATTTCTCTCTGGCTCTCAACTCCATCTTTTGTTTTGTTTATAATCCCTTCTGCTCCTTTCTCCCAGGCAGGAGAGTTGAGCCATTCTCTGAGAAGATTCCTCATGGATACTGGCAACTAGATATTTCAGGGCACAGGAGAAATGAAGATTTTCTTCTCATAATTCAGCCTCCAGGAAGCAAAGCTAGTGTTGTAGGGAGCCCCTCTGGCCTTCTATCTCTGTCTCTGTGTCTCTGAGGTCTCTGTCTCTCCCTGCTCCTGTCTCCTAATTTATTTTTGGTAATTTTTCCTTTTTACGATTTTTTTAAAGGTAGAATTTCTCTCTGGCTCTCAGCTCCATCTTTTGTTTTGTTAATAATCCCTTCTGCTCCTTTCTCCCAGGCAGGAGAGTTGAGCCATTCTCTGAGAAGATTCCTCATGGATACTGGCAACTAGATATTTCAGGGCACAGGAGAAATGAAGATTTTCTACTCATAATTCAGCCTCCAGCAAGCAAAGCTAGTGTTGTAGGGAGACCCTCTGGCCTTCTATCTCTGTCTCTGTGTCTCTGAGGTCTCTGTCTCTCCCTGCTCCTGTCTCCTCATTTTTTTTGGTAATTTTTCCTTTTTACGATTTTTTTAAAGGTAGAATTTCTCTCTGGCTCTCAGCTCCATCTTTTGTTTTGTTTATAATCCCTTCTGCTCCTTTCTCCCAGGCAGGAGAGTTGAGCCATTCTCTGAGAGGATTCCTCATGGATACTGGCAACTAGATATTTCAGGGCACAGGAAAAATGAAGATTTTCTACTCATAATTCAGCGGCCAGCAAGCAAAGCTTGTGTTGTAGGGAGCCCCTCTGGCCTTCTATCTCTGTCTCTGTGTCTCTGATGTCTCTGTCTCTCTCTGCTCCTGTCTCCTCATTTTTTTGGTAATTTTTCCTTTTTACGATTTTTTAAAGGTAGAGTTTCTCTCTGGCTCTCAGCTCCATCTTTTGTTTTCTTAATAATCCCTTCTGCTCCTTTCTCCCAGGCAGAAGAGTTGAGCCATTCTCTGAGAAGTTTCCTCATGGATACTGGCAACTAGATATTTCAGGGCACAGGAGAAAGGAAGATTTTCTACTCATAATTCAGCCTCCAGCAAGCAAAGCTAGTGTTGTAGGGAGCCCCTCTGGCCTTCTATCTCTGTCTCTGTGTCTCTGAGGTCTCTGTCTCTGTCTGCTCCTGTCTCCTCATTGTTTTTGGTAATTTTTCCTTTTTACGATTTTTTAAAGGTAGAGTTTCTCTCTGGCTCTCAGCTCCATCTTTTGTTTTGTTAATAATCCCTTCTGCTCCTTTCTCCCAGGCAGGAGAGTTGAGCCATTCTCTGAGAAGATTCCTCATGGATACTGGCAACTAGATATTTCAGGGCACAGGAGAAATGAAGATTTTCTACTCATAATTCAGCCTCCAGCAAGCAAAGCTAGTGTTGTAGGGAGCCCCTCTGGCCTTCTATCTCTGTCTCTGTGTCTCGGAGGTCTCTGTCTCTCCCTGCTCCTGTCTCCTCATTTTTTTTTGGTAATTTTTCCTTTTTACGATTTTTTTAAAGGTAGAATTTCTCTCTGGCTCTCAGCTCCATGTTTTGTTTTGTTTATAATCCCTTCTGCTCCTTTCTCCCAGGCAGGAGAGTTGAGCCATTCTCTGAGAAGATTCCTCATGGATACTGGCAACTAGATATTTCAGGGCACAGGAGAAATGAAGATTTTCTACTCATAATTCAGCCTCCAGCAAGCAAAGCTAGTGTGGTAGGGAGCCCCTCTGGCCTTCTAACTCTGACTCTCTCTGCTTCTGTCTCCTCATTTTTTTTGGTAATTTTTCCTTTTTACGATTTTTGTAAAGGTAGTGTTTCTCTCTGGCTCTCAGTTCCATCTTTTGTTTTGTTAATAATCCCTTCTGCTCCTTTCTCCTAGGCAGGAGAGTTGAGCCATTCTCTGAGAAGTTTCCTCATGGATACTGGCAACTAGATATTTCAGGGCACAGGAGAAATGAAGATTTTCTTCTCATAATTCAGCCTCCAGCAAGCAAAGCTAGTGTTGTAGGGAGCCCCTCTGGCCTTCTATCTCTGTCTCTGTGTCTCTGAGGTCTCTGTCTCTGTCTGCTCCTGTCTCCTCATTGTTTTTGGTAATTTTTCCTTTTTACGATTTTTTAAAGGTAGAGTTTCTCTCTGGCTCTCAGCTCCATCTTTTGTTTTCTTAATAATCCGTTCTGCTCCTTTCTCCCAGGCAGGAGAGTTGAGCCATTCTCTGAGAAGATTCCTCATGGATACTGGCAACTAGATATTTCAGGGCACAGGAGAAATGAAGATTTTCTACTCATAATTCAGCCTCCAGCAAGCAAAGCTAGTGTTGTAGGGAGCCCCTCTGGACTTCTATCTCTGTCTCTGTGTCTCGGAGGTCTCTGTCTCTCCCTGTTCCTGTCTCCTCATTTTTTTTTGGTAATTTTTCCTTTTTACGATTTTTTTAAAGGTAGAATTTCTCTCTGGCTCTCAGCTCCATCTTTTGTTTTGTTTATAATCCCTTCTGCTCCTTTCTCCCAGGCAGGAGAGTTGAGCCATTCTCTGAGAAGATTCCTCATGGATACTGGCAACTAGATATTTCAGGGCATAGGAGAAATGAAGATTTTCTACTCATGATTCAGCCTCCAGCAAGCAAAGCTAGTGTTGTAGGGAGCCCCTCTAGCCTTCTATCTCTGTCTCTGTGTCTCTGAGGCCTCTGGCTCTCTCTGCTCCTGTCTGCTCATTTTTTTTTGGTAATTTTTCCCTTTTACTATTTTTTTAAAGTTAGAGTTTCTCTCTGGCTCTCAGCTCCATCTTTTGTTTTGTTAATAATCCCTTCTGCTCCTTTCTCCCAGGCAGGAGAGTTGAGCCATTCTCTGAGAAGTTTCCTCATGTATACTGGCAACTAGATATTTCAGGGCACAGGAGAAATGAAGATTTTCTACTCATAATTCAGCCTCCAGCAAGCAAAGCTAGTGTGGTAGGGAGCCCCTCTGGCCTTCTATCTCTGTCTCTCTCTGCTCCTGTCTCCTCATTTTTTTTGGTAATTTTTCCTTTTTACGATTTTTTTAAAGGTAGAGTTTCTCTCTGGCTCTCAGCTCCATCTTTTGTTTTGTTAATAATCCCTTCTGCTCCTTTCTCCTAGGCAGGAGAGTAGAGCCATTCTCTTGGAAGATTCCTCATGGATACTGGAACTAGATATTTCAGGGCACAGGAGAAATGAAGATTTTCTACACATAATTCAGCCTCCAGCAAGCAAAGCTAGTGTGCTAGGGAGCCCCTCTGGCCTTCTATCTCTGTCTCTCTCTGCTCCTGTCTCCTCTTTTTTTGTGGTAATTTTTCCTTTTTATGATTTATTTAAACGTAGAGTTTCTCTCTGTCTCTCAGCTCCATCTTTTGTTTTCTTAATAATCCCTTCTGCTCCTTTCTCCCAGGCAGGAGAGTTGAGCCATTCTCTGAGAAGATTCCTCATGGATACTGGAACTAGACATTTCAGGGCACAGGAGAAATGAAGATTTTCTACTCATAATTCCTCCTCCAGCAAGCAAAGCTAGTGTGGCAGGGAGCCCCTCTGGCCTTCTATCTCTGTCTCTCTCTGCTCCTGTCTCATCAATTTTTTTGGTAATTTTTTCTTTTTACGATTTTTTTAAAGGTAGAGTTTCTCTCTGGCTCTCAGCTCCATCTTTTCTTTTGTTAATAATCCCTTCTGCTCCTTTCTCACAGGCAGGAGAGTTGAGCCTTTCTCTGAGAGGATTCCTCATGGTTACTGGAACTAGATATTTCAGTGCACAGGAGAAATGAAGATTTTCTACTCATAAATCAGCCTCCAGCAAGCAAAGGTAGTGTGGTAGGGAGCCCCTCTGGCCTTCTATCTCTGTCTCTCTATGCTCCTGTCTCCTCATTGTTTTTTGGTAATTTTTCCTTTTTACGATTTTTTTAAAGGTAGAGTTTCTCTCTGGCTCTCAGCTCCATCTATTGTTTTGTTAATAATCCCCTCTGCTCCTTTCTCCCAGGCAGGAGAGTTGAGCCATTCTCTGACAAGATTCCTCATGGATACTGGAACTAGATATTTCAGGGCACAGGAGAAATGAAGATTTTCTACTCATAATTCAGCCTCCAGCAAGAAAAGCTAGTGTGGCAGGGAGCCCCTCTGGCCTTCTATCTCTGTCTCTGTGTCTCTGAGGTCTCTGTCTCTCCCTGCTGCTGTCTCCTCATTTTTTTTGGTTATTTTTTCTTTTTACAATTTTTTTAAAGGTAGAGTTTCTCTCTGGCTCTCAGCACCATCTTTTGTTTTGTTAATAATCCCTTCTGCTCCTTTCTCCCAGGCAGGAGAGTTGAGCCATTCTCTGAGAAGATTCCTCATGGATACTGGCAACTAGATATTTCAGGGCACAGGAAAAATGAAGATTTTCTACTCATAATTCAGCCTCCAGCAAGCAAAGCTTGTGTTGTAGGGAGCCCCTCTGGCCTTCTATCTCTGTCTCTGTGTCTCTGATGTCTCTGTCTCTGTCTGCTCCTGTCTCCTCATTGTTTTTGGTAATTTTTCCTTTTTACGATTTTTTAAAGGTAGAGTTTCTCTCTGGCTCTCAGCTCCATCTTTTGTTTTCTTAATAATCCCTTCTGCTCCTTTCTCCCAGGCAGGAGAGTTGAGCCATTCTCTGAGAAGATTCCTCATGGATACTGGCAACTAGATATTTCAGGGCACAGGAGAAATGAAGATTTTCTACTCATAATTCAGCCTCCAGCAAGCAAAGCTAGTGTGGTATGGAGCCCCTCTGGCCTTCTATCTCTGTCTCTCTCTGCTCCTGTCTCCTCATTTTTTTTTGGTAATTTTTCCTTTTTACTATTTTTGTAAAGGTAGTGTTTCTCTCTGGCTCTCAGTTCCATCTTTTGTTTTGTTAATAATCCCTTCTGCTCCTTTCTCCTAGGCAGGAGAGTTGAGCCATTCTCTGAGAAGTTTCCTCATGGATTCTGGCAACTAGATATTTCAGGGCACAGGAGAAATGAAGATTTTCTTCTCATAATTCAGCCTCCAGCAAGCAAAGCTAGTGTTGTAGGGAGCCCCTCTGGCCTTCTATCTCTGTCTCTGTGTCTCTGAGGTCTCTGTCTCTCCCTGCTCCTGTCTCCTAATTTTTTTTTGGTAATTTTTCCTTTTTACGATATTTTTAAAGGTAGAATTTCTCTCTGGCTCTCAGGTCCATCTTTTGTTTTGTTTATAATCCCTTCTGCTCCTTTCTCCCAGGCAGGAGAGTTGACCCATTCTCTGAGAAGATTCCTCATGGATACTGGCAACTAGATATTTCAGGGCACAGGAGAAATGAAGATTTTCTTCGCATAATTCAGCCTCCAGCAAGCAAAGCTAGTGTTGTAGGGAGCCCCTCTGGCCTTCTATCTCTGTCTCTGTGTCTCTGAGGTCTCTGTCTCTCCCTGCTCCAGTCTCCTCATTTTTTTTTGGTAATTTTTCCTTTTTACGATTTTTTTAAAGGTAGAATTTCTCTCTGGCTCTCAGCTACATCTTTTGTTTTGTTTATAATCCCTTCTGCTCCTTTCTCCCAGGCAGGAGAGTTGAGCCATTCTCTGAGAAGATTCCTCATGGATACTGGCAACTAGATATTTCAGGGCACAGGAGAAATGAAGATTTTCTACTCATAATTCAGCCTCCAGCAAGCAAAGCTAGTGTGGTAGGGAGCCCCTCTGGCCTTCTATCTCTGTCTCTGTGTCTCTGAGGTCTCTGTCTCTCTCTGCTCCTGTCCGCTCATATTTTTTTGGTAATTTTTTCTTTTTACCGTTTTTTTAAAGGTAGAGTTTCTCTCTGGCTCTCAGCTCCATCTTTTGTTTTGTTAATAATCCCTTCTGCTCCTTTCTCCCAGGCAGGAGAGTTGAGCCATTCTCTGAGAAGATTCCTCATGGATACTGGCAACTAGATATTTCAGAGCACAGAAGAAATGAAGATTTTCTACTCATAATTCAGCCTCCAGCAAGCAAAGCTAGTGTGGTATGGAGCCCCTCTGGCCTTCTATCTCTGTCTCTCTCTGCTCCTGTCTCCTCATTTTTTTTGGTAATTTTTCCTTTTTACGATTTTTGTAAAGGTAGTGTTTCTCTCTGGCTCTCAGTTCCATCTTTTGTTTTGTTAATAATCCCTTCTGCTCCTTTCTCCTAGGCAGGAGAGTTGAGCCATTCTCTGAGAAGTTTCCTCATGGATACTGGCAACTAGATATTTCAGGGCACAGGAGAAATTCAGATTTTCAACTCATCATTCAGCCTCGAGCAAGCAAAGCTTGTGTTGTAGGGAGCCCCTCTGGCCTTCTATCTCTGTCTCTGTGTCTCTGAGGTCTCTGTCTCTCCCTGCTCCAGTCTCCTCATTTCTTTTTGGTAATTTTTCCTTTTTACGATTTTTTTAAAGGTAGAATTTCTCTCTGGCTCTCAGCTCCATCTTTTGTTTTGTTAATAATCCCTTCTGCTCCTTTCTCCCAGGCAGGAGAGTTGAGCCATTCTCTGAGAAGATTCCTCATGGATACTGGCAACTAGATATTTCAGGGCACAGGAGAAATGAAGATTTTCTTCTCATAATTCAGCCTCCATCAAGCAAAGCTAGTGTTGTAGGGAGCCCCTCTGGCCTTCTATCTCTGTCTCTGTGTCTCTGAGGTCTCTGTCTCTCCCTGCTCCTGTCTCCTCATATTTTTTTGGAAATTTTTCCTTTTTACGATTTTTTTAAAGGTAGAATTTCTCTCTGGCTCTCAGCTTCATGTTTTGTTTTGTTTATAATCCCTTCTGCTCCTTTCTCCCAGGCAGGAGAGTTGAGCCATTCTCTGAGAAGTTTCCTCATGGATACTGGCAACTAGATATTTCAGGGCACAGGAGAAATGAAGATTTTCTACTCATAATTCAGCCTCCAGCAAGCAAAGCTAGTGTGGTAGGGAGCCCCTCTGGCCTTCTATCTCTGTCTCTCTCTGCTCCTGTCTCCTCGTTTTTTTGGTAATTTTTCCTTTTACGATTTTTTTAAAGGTAGAGTTTCTCTCTGGCTCTCAGCTCCATCTTTTGTTTTGTTAATAATCCCTTCTGCTCCTTTCTCCTAGGCAGGAGAGTTGAGCCATTCTCTGAGAGGATTCCTCATGGATACTGGCAACTAGATATTTCAGGGCACAGGAAAAATGAAGATTTTCTACTCATAATTCAGCCTCCAGCAAGCAAAGCTAGTGTTGTAGGGAGCCCCTCTGGCCTTCTATCTCTGTCTCTGTGTCTCTGATGTCTCTGTCTCTCTCTGCTCCTGTCTCCTCATTTTTTTGGGTAATTTTTCCTTTTTACGATTTTTTAAAGGTAGAGTTTCTCTCTGGCTCTCAGCTCCATCTTTTGTTTTCTTAATAATCCCTTCTGCTCCTTTCTCCCAGGCAGGAGAGTTGAGCCATTCTCTGAGAAGATTCCTCATGGATACTGGCAACTAGATATTTCAGGGCACAGGAGAAATGAAGATTTTCTACTCATAATTCAGCCTCCAGCAAGCAAAGCTAGTGTTGTAGGGAGCCCCTCTGGCCTTCTATCTCTGTCTCTGTGTCTCTGAGGTCTCTGTCTCTCCCTGCTCCTGTCTCCTCATTTTTTTTTTGGTAATTTTTCCTTTTTACGATTTTTTTAAAGGTAGAATTTTTCTCTGGCTCTCAGCTCCATCTTTTGTTTTGTTTATAATCCCTTCTGCTCCTTTCTCGCAGGCAGGAGAGTTGAGCCATTCTCTGAGAGGATTCCTCATGGATACTGGCAACTAGATATTTCAGGGCACAGGAGAAAGGAAGATTTTCTACTCATAATTCAGCCTCCAGCAAGCAAAGCTAGTGTTGTAGGGAGCCCCTCTGGCCTTCTATCTCTGTCTCTGTGTCTCTGAGGTCTCTGTCTCTGTCTGCTCCTGTCTCCTCATTGTTTTTGGTAATTTTTCCTTTTTACGATTTTTTAAAGGTAGAGTTTCTCTCTGGCTCTCAGCTCCATCTTTTGTTTTCTTAATAATCCGTTCTGCTCTTTTCTCCCAGGCAGGAGAGTTGAGCCATTCTCTGAGAAGATTCCTCATGGATACTGGCAACTAGATATTTCAGGGCACAGGAGAAATGAAGATTTTCTACTCATAATTCAGCCTCCAGCAAGCAAAGCTAGTGTTGTAGGGAGCCCCTCTGGCCTTCTATCTCTGTCTCTGTGTCTCGGAGGTCTCTGTCTCTCCCTGCTCCTGTCTCCTCATTTTTTTTTGGTAATTTTTCCTTTTTACGATTTTTTTAAAGGTAGAATTTCTCTCTGGCTCTCAGCTCCAAGTTTTGTTTTGTTTATAATCCCTTCTGCTCCTTTCTCCCAGGCAGGAGAGTTGAGCCATTCTCTGAGAAGATTTCTCATGGATACTGGCAACTAGATATTTCAGGGCACAGGAGAAATGAAGATTTTCTACTCATAATTCAGCCTCCAGCAAGCAAAGCTAGTGTTGTAGGGAGCCCCTCTGGCCTTCTAACTCTGTCTCTCTCTGCTTCTGTCTCCTCATTTTTTTTGGTAATTTTTCCTTTTTACGATTTTTGTAAAGGTAGTGTTTCTCTCTGGCTCTCAGTTCCATCTTTTGTTTTGTTAATAATCCCTTCTGCTCCTTTCTCCTAGGCAGGAGAGTTGAGCCATTCTCTGAGAAGATTCCTCATGGATACTGGCAACTAGATATTTCAGGGCACAGGAGAAATGAAGATTTTCTACTCATAATTCAGCCTCCAGCAAGCAAAGCTAGTGCGGTAGGGAGCCCCTCTGGCCTTCTATCTCTGTCTCTCTCTGCTCCTGTCTCCTCATTTTTTTTGGTAATTTTTCCTTTTTACGATTTTTGTAAAGGTAGTGTTTCTCTCTGGCTCTCAGCTCCATCTTTTGTTTTGTTTATAATCCCTTCTGTTCCTTTCTCCCAGGCAGGAGAGTTGAGCCGTTCTCTGAGAAGATTCCTCATGGATACTGGCAACTAGATATTTCAGGGCACAGGTGATATGAAGATTTTCTTCTCATAATTCAGCCTCCAGGAAGCAAAGCTAGTGTTGTAGGGAGCCCCTCTGGCCTTCTATCTCTGTCTCTGTGTCTCTGAGGTCTCTGTCTCTCCCTGCTCCTGTCTCCTCAATTTTTTGGTAATTTTTCCTTTTTACAATTTTTTTAAAGGTAGAATTTCTCTCTGGCTCTCAGCTCCATCTTTTGTTTTGTTTATAATCCCTTCTGCTCCTTTCTCCCAGGCAGGAGAGTTGAGCCATTCTCTGAGAAGATTCCTCATGGATACTGGCAACTAGATATTTCAGGGCACAGGAGAAATGAAGATTTTCTACTCATAATTCAGCCTCCAGCAAGCAAAGCTAGTGTTGTAGGGAGCCCCTCTGGCCTTCTATATCTGTCTCTGTGTCTCTGATGTCTCTGTCTCTGTCTGCTCCTGTCTCCTCATTGTTTTTGGTAATTTTTCCTTTTTACGATTTTTTAAAGGTAGAGTTTCTCTCTGGCTCTCAGCTCCATCTTTTGTTTTCTTAATAATCCCTTCTGCTCCTTTCTCCCAGGCAGGAGAGTTGAGCCATTCTCTGAGAAGATTCCTCATGGATACTGGCAACTAGATATTTCAGGGCACAGGAGAAATGAAGATTTTCTACTCATAATTCAGCCTCCAGCAAGCAAAGCTAGTGTGGTATGGAGCCCCTCTGGCCTTCTATCTCTGTCTCTCTCTGCTCCTGTCTCCTCATTTTTTTTTGGTAATTTTTCCTTTTTACTATTTTTGTAAAGGTAGTGTTTCTCTCTGGCTCTCAGTTCCATCTTTTGTTTTGTTAATAATCCCTTCTGCTCCTTTCTCCTAGGCAGGAGAGTTGAGCCATTCTCTGAGAAGTTTCCTCATGGATTCTGGCAACTAGATATTTCAGGGCACAGGAGAAATGAAGATTTTCTTCTCATAATTCAGCCTCCAGCAAGCAAAGCTAGTGTTGTAGGGAGCCCCTCTGGCCTTCTATCTCTGTCTCTGTGTCTCTGAGGTCTCTGTCTCTCCCTGCTCCTGTCTCCTAATTTTTTTTTGGTAATTTTTCCTTTTTACGATTTTTTTAAAGGTAGAATTTCTCTCTGGCTCTCAGGTCCATCTTTTGTTTTGTTTATAATCCCTTCTGCTCCTTTCTCCCAGGCAGGAGAGTTGACCCATTCTCTGAGAAGATTCCTCATGGATACTGGCAACTAGATATTTCAGGGCACAGGAGAAATGAAGATTTTCTTCGCATAATTCAGCCTCCAGCAAGCAAAGCTAGTGTTGTAGGGAGCCCCTCTGGCCTTCTATCTCTGTCTCTGTGTCTCTGAGGTCTCTGTCTCTCCCTGCTCCAGTCTCCTCATTTTTTTTTGGTAATTTTTCCTTTTTACGATTTTTTTAAAGGTAGAATTTCTCTCTGGCTCTCAGCTCCATCTTTTGTTTTGTTTATAATCCCTTCTGCTCCTTTCTCCCAGGCAGGAGAGTTGAGCCATTCTCTGAGAAGATTCCTCATGGATACTGGCAACTAGATATTTCAGGGCACAGGAGAAATGAAGATTTTCTACTCATAATTCAGCCTCCAGCAAGCAAAGCTAGTGTGGTAGGGAGCCCCTCTGGCCTTCTATCTCTGTCTCTGTGTCTCTGAGGTCTCTGTCTCTCTCTGCTCCTGTCCGCTCATATTTTTTTGGTAATTTTTTCTTTTTACCGTTTTTTTAAAGGTAGAGTTTCTCTCTGGCTCTCAGCTCCATCTTTTGTTTTGTTAATAATCCCTTCTGCTCCTTTCTCCCAGGCAGGAGAGTTGAGCCATTCTCTGAGAAGATTCCTCATGGATACTGGCAACTAGATATTTCAGAGCACAGAAGAAATGAAGATTTTCTACTCATAATTCAGCCTCCAGCAAGCAAAGCTAGTGTGGTATGGAGCCCCTCTGGCCTTCTATCTCTGTCTCTCTCTGCTCCTGTCTCCTCATTTTTTTTGGTAATTTTTCCTTTTTACGATTTTTGTAAAGGTAGTGTTTCTCTCTGGCTCTCAGTTCCATCTTTTGTTTTGTTAATAATCCCTTCTGCTCCTTTCTCCTAGGCAGGAGAGTTGAGCCATTCTCTGAGAAGTTTCCTCATGGATACTGGCAACTAGATATTTCAGGGCACAGGAGAAATTCAGATTTTCAACTCATCATTCAGCCTCGAGCAAGCAAAGCTTGTGTTGTAGGGAGTCCCTCTGGCCTTCTATCTCTGTCTCTGTGTCTCTGAGGTCTCTGTCTCTCCCTGCTCCAGTCTCCTCATTTCTTTTTGGTAATTTTTCCTTTTTACGATTTTTTTAAAGGTAGAATTTCTCTCTGGCTCTCAGCTCCATCTTTTGTTTTGTTAATAATCCCTTCTGCTCCTTTCTCCCAGGCAGGAGAGTTGAGCCATTCTCTGAGAAGATTCCTCATGGATACTGGCAACTAGATATTTCAGGGCACAGGAGAAATGAAGATTTTCTTCTCATAATTCAGCCTCCATCAAGCAAAGCTAGTGTTGTAGGGAGCCCCTCTGGCCTTCTATCTCTGTCTCTGTGTCTCTGAGGTCTCTGTCTCTCCCTGCTCCTGTCTCCTCATATTTTTTTGGAAATTTTTCCTTTTTACGATTTTTTTAAAGGTAGAATTTCTCTCTGGCTCTCAGCTTCATGTTTTGTTTTGTTTATAATCCCTTCTGCTCCTTTCTCCCAGGCAGGAGAGTTGAGCCATTCTCTGAGAAGTTTCCTCATGGATACTGGCAACTAGATATTTCAGGGCACAGGAGAAATGAAGATTTTCTACTCATAATTCAGCCTCCAGCAAGCAAAGCTAGTGTGGTAGGGAGCCCCCTCTGGCCTTCTATCTCTGTCTCTCTCTGCTCCTGTCTCCTCGTTTTTTTGGTAATTTTTCCTTTTACGATTTTTTTAAAGGTAGAGTTTCTCTCTGGCTCTCAGCTCCATCTTTTGTTTTGTTAATAATCCCTTCTGCTCCTTTCTCCTAGGCAGGAGAGTTGAGCCATTCTCTGAGAGGATTCCTCATGGATACTGGCAACTAGATATTTCAGGGCACAGGAAAAATGAAGATTTTCTACTCATAATTCAGCCTCCAGCAAGCAAAGCTAGTGTTGTAGGGAGCCCCTCTGGCCTTCTATCTCTGTCTCTGTGTCTCTGATGTCTCTGTCTCTCTCTGCTCCTGTCTCCTCATTTTTTTGGGTAATTTTTCCTTTTTACGATTTTTTAAAGGTAGAGTTTCTCTCTGGCTCTCAGCTCCATCTTTTGTTTTCTTAATAATCCCTTCTGCTCCTTTCTCCCAGGCAGGAGAGTTGAGCCATTCTCTGAGAAGATTCCTCATGGATACTGGCAACTAGATATTTCAGGGCACAGGAGAAATGAAGATTTTCTACTCATAATTCAGCCTCCAGCAAGCAAAGCTAGTGTTGTAGGGAGCCCCTCTGGCCTTCTATCTCTGTCTCTCTCTGCTCCTGTCTCCTCATTTTTTTTGGTAATTTTTCCTTTTTACGATTTTTGTAAAGGTAGTGTTTCTCTCTGGCTCTCAGCTCCATCTTTTGTTTTGTTTATAATCCCTTCTGTTCCTTTCTCCCAGGCAGGAGAGTTGAGCCGTTCTCTGAGAAGATTCCTCATGGATACTGGCAACTAGATATTTCAGGGCACAGGAGAAAGGAAGATTTTCTACTCATAATTCAGCCTCCAGCAAGCAAAGCTAGTGTTGTAGGGAGCCCCTCTGGCCTTCTATCTCTGTCTCTGTGTCTCTGAGGTCTCTGTCTCTGTCTGCTCCTGTCTCCTCATTGTTTTTGGTAATTTTTCCTTTTTACGATTTTTTAAAGGTAGAGTTTCTCTCTGGCTCTCAGCTCCATCTTTTGTTTTCTTAATAATCCGTTCTGCTCTTTTCTCCCAGGCAGGAGAGTTGAGCCATTCTCTGAGAAGATTCCTCATGGATACTGGCAACTAGATATTTCAGGGCACAGGAGAAATGAAGATTTTCTACTCATAATTCAGCCTCCAGCAAGCATAGCTAGTGTGGTAGGGAGCCCCTCTGGCCTTCTATCTCTGTCTCTGTGTCTCGGAGGTCTCTGTCTCTCCCTGCTCCTGTCTCCTCATTTTTTTTTTGGTAATTTTTCCTTTTTACGATTTTTTTAAAGGTAGAATTTCTCTCTGGCTCTCAGCTCCAAGTTTTGTTTTGTTTATAATCCCTTCTGCTCCTTTCTCCCAGGCAGGAGAGTTGAGCCATTCTCTGAGAAGATTTCTCATGGATACTGGCAACTAGATATTTCAGGGCACAGGAGAAATGAAGATTTTCTACTCATAATTCAGCCTCCAGCAAGCAAAGCTAGTGTTGTAGGGAGCCCCTCTGGCCTTCTAACTCTGTCTCTCTCTGCTTCTGTCTCCTCATTTTTTTTGGTAATTTTTCCTTTTTACGATTTTTGTAAAGGTAGTGTTTCTCTCTGGCTCTCAGTTCCATCTTTTGTTTTGTTAATAATCCCTTCTGCTCCTTTCTCCTAGGCAGGAGAGTTGAGCCATTCTCTGAGAGGATTCCTCATGGATACTGGCAACTAGATATTTCAGGGCACAGGAGAAATGAAGATTTTCTACTCATAATTCAGCCTCCAGCAAGCAAAGCTAGTGCGGTAGGGAGCCCCTCTGGCCTTCTATCTCTGTCTCTCTCTGCTCCTGTCTCCTCATTTTTTTTGGTAATTTTTCCTTTTTACGATTTTTGTAAAGGTAGTGTTTCTCTCTGGCTCTCAGCTCCATCTTTTGTTTTGTTTATAATCCCTTCTGTTCCTTTCTCCCAGGCAGGAGAGTTGAGCCGTTCTCTGAGAAGATTCCTCATGGATACTGGCAACTAGATATTTCAGGGCACAGGTGATATGAAGATTTTCTTCTCATAATTCAGCCTCCAGGAAGCAAAGCTAGTGTTGTAGGGAGCCCCTCTGGCCTTCTGTCTCTGTCTCTGTGTCTCTGAGGTCTCTGTCTCTCCCTGCTCCTGTCTCCTCAATTTTTTGGTAATTTTTCCTTTTTACAATTTTTTTAAAGGTAGAATTTCTCTCTGGCTCTCAGCTCCATCTTTTGTTTTGTTTATAATCCCTTCTGCTCCTTTCTCCCAGGCAGGAGAGTTGAGCCATTCTCTGAGAAGATTCCTCATGGATACTGGCAACTAGATATTTCAGGGCACAGGAGAAATGAAGATTTTCTACTCATAATTCAGCCTCCAGCAAGCAAAGCTAGTGTTGTAGGGAGCCCCTCTGGCCTTCTATATCTGTCTCTGTGTCTCTGATGTCTCTGTCTCTGTCTGCTCCTGTCTCCTCATTGTTTTTGGTAATTTTTCCTTTTTACGATTTTTTAAAGGTAGAGTTTCTCTCTGGCTCTCAGCTCCATCTTTTGTTTTCTTAATAATCCCTTCTGCTCCTTTCTCCCAGGCAGGAGAGTTGAGCCATTCTCTGAGAAGATTCCTCATGGATACTGGCAACTAGATATTTCAGGGCACAGGAGAAATGAAGATTTTCTACTCATAATTCAGCCTCCAGCAAGCAAAGCTAGTGTGGTATGGAGCCCCTCTGGCCTTCTATCTCTGTCTCTCTCTGCTCCTGTCTCCTCATTTTTTTTTGGTAATTTTTCCTTTTTACTATTTTTGTAAAGGTAGTGTTTCTCTCTGGCTCTCAGTTCCATCTTTTGTTTTGTTAATAATCCCTTCTGCTCCTTTCTCCTAGGCAGGAGAGTTGAGCCATTCTCTGAGAAGTTTCCTCATGGATTCTGGCAACTAGATATTTCAGGGCACAGGAGAAATGAAGATTTTCTTCTCATAATTCAGCCTCCAGCAAGCAAAGCTAGTGTTGTAGGGAGCCCCTCTGGCCTTCTATCTCTGTCTCTGTGTCTCTGAGGTCTCTGTCTCTCCCTGCTCCTGTCTCCTAATTTTTTTTTGGTAATTTTTCCTTTTTACGATATTTTTAAAGGTAGAATTTCTCTCTGGCTCTCAGGTCCATCTTTTGTTTTGTTTATAATCCCTTCTGCTCCTTTCTCCCAGGCAGGAGAGTTGACCCATTCTCTGAGAAGATTCCTCATGGATACTGGCAACTAGATATTTCAGGGCACAGGAGAAATGAAGATTTTCTTCGCATAATTCAGCCTCCAGCAAGCAAAGCTAGTGTTGTAGGGAGCCCCTCTGGCCTTCTATCTCTGTCTCTGTGTCTCTGAGGTCTCTGTCTCTCCCTGCTCCAGTCTCCTCATTTTTTTTTTGGTAATTTTTCCTTTTTACGATTTTTTTAAAGGTAGAATTTCTCTCTGGCTCTCAGCTCCATCTTTTGTTTTGTTTATAATCCCTTCTGCTCCTTTCTCCCAGGCAGGAGAGTTGAGCCATTCTCTGAGAAGATTCCTCATGGATACTGGCAACTAGATATTTCAGGGCACAGGAGAAATGAAGATTTTCTACTCATAATTCAGCCTCCAGCAAGCAAAGCTAGTGTGGTAGGGAGCCCCTCTGGCCTTCTATCTCTGTCTCTGTGTCTCTGAGGTCTCTGTCTCTCTCTGCTCCTGTCCGCTCATATTTTTTTGGTAATTTTTTCTTTTTACCGTTTTTTTAAAGGTAGAGTTTCTCTCTGGCTCTCAGCTCCATCTTTTGTTTTGTTAATAATCCCTTCTGCTCCTTTCTCCCAGGCAGGAGAGTTGAGCCATTCTCTGAGAAGATTCCTCATGGATACTGGCAACTAGATATTTCAGAGCACAGAAGAAATGAAGATTTTCTACTCATAATTCAGCCTCCAGCAAGCAAAGCTAGTGTGGTATGGAGCCCCTCTGGCCTTCTATCTCTGTCTCTCTCTGCTCCTGTCTCCTCATTTTTTTTGGTAATTTTTCCTTTTTACGATTTTTGTAAAGGTAGTGTTTCTCTCTGGCTCTCAGTTCCATCTTTTGTTTTGTTAATAATCCCTTCTGCTCCTTTCTCCTAGGCAGGAGAGTTGAGCCATTCTCTGAGAAGTTTCCTCATGGATACTGGCAACTAGATATTTCAGGGCACAGGAGAAATTCAGATTTTCAACTCATCATTCAGCCTCGAGCAAGCAAAGCTTGTGTTGTAGGGAGCCCCTCTGGCCTTCTATCTCTGTCTCTGTGTCTCTGAGGTCTCTGTCTCTCCCTGCTCCAGTCTCCTCATTTCTTTTTGGTAATTTTTCCTTTTTACGATTTTTTTAAAGGTAGAATTTCTCTCTGGCTCTCAGCTCCATCTTTTGTTTTGTTAATAATCCCTTCTGCTCCTTTCTCCCAGGCAGGAGAGTTGAGCCATTCTCTGAGAAGATTCCTCATGGATACTGGCAACTAGATATTTCAGGGCACAGGAGAAATGAAGATTTTCTTCTCATAATTCAGCCTCCATCAAGCAAAGCTAGTGTTGTAGGGAGCCCCTCTGGCCTTCTATCTCTGTCTCTGTGTCTCTGAGGTCTCTGTCTCTCCCTGCTCCTGTCTCCTCATATTTTTTTGGAAATTTTTCCTTTTTACGATTTTTTTAAAGGTAGAATTTCTCTCTGGCTCTCAGCTTCATGTTTTGTTTTGTTTATAATCCCTTCTGCTCCTTTCTCCCAGGCAGGAGAGTTGAGCCATTCTCTGAGAAGTTTCCTCATGGATACTGGCAACTAGATATTTCAGGGCACAGGAGAAATGAAGATTTTCTACTCATAATTCAGCCTCCAGCAAGCAAAGCTAGTGTGGTAGGGAGCCCCTCTGGCCTTCTATCTCTGTCTCTCTCTGCTCCTGTCTCCTCGTTTTTTTGGTAATTTTTCCTTTTACGATTTTTTTAAAGGTAGAGTTTCTCTCTGGCTCTCAGCTCCATCTTTTGTTTTGTTAATAATCCCTTCTGCTCCTTTCTCCTAGGCAGGAGAGTTGAGCCATTCTCTGAGAGGATACCTCATGGATACTGGCAACTAGATATTTCAGGGCACAGGAAAAATGAAGATTTTCTACTCATAATTCAGCCTCCAGCAAGCAAAGCTAGTGTTGTAGGGAGCCCCTCTGGCCTTCTATCTCTGTCTCTGTGTCTCTGATGTCTCTGTCTCTCTCTGCTCCTGTCTCCTCATTTTTTTGGGTAATTTTTCCTTTTTACGATTTTTTAAAGGTAGAGTTTCTCTCTGGCTCTCAGCTCCATCTTTTGTTTTCTTAATAATCCCTTCTGCTCCTTTCTCCCAGGCAGGAGAGTTGAGCCATTCTCTGAGAAGATTCCTCATGGATACTGGCAACTAGATATTTCAGGGCACAGGAGAAATGAAGATTTTCTACTCATAATTCAGCCTCCAGCAAGCAAAGCTAGTGTTGTAGGGAGCCCCTCTGGCCTTCTATCTCTGTCTCTGTGTCTCTGAGGTCTCTGTCTCTCCCTGCTCCTGTCTCCTCATTTTTTTTTTTGGTAATTTTTCCTTTTTACGATTTTTTTAAAGGTAGAATTTTTCTCTGGCTCTCAGCTCCATCTTTTGTTTTGTTTATAATCCCTTCTGCTCCTTTCTCGCAGGCAGGAGAGTTGAGCCATTCTCTGAGAGGATTCCTCATGGATACTGGCAACTAGATATTTCAGGGCACAGGAGAAAGGAAGATTTTCTACTCATAATTCAGCCTCCAGCAAGCAAAGCTAGTGTTGTAGGGAGCCCCTCTGGCCTTCTATCTCTGTCTCTGTGTCTCTGAGGTCTCTGTCTCTGTCTGCCCCGGTCTCCTCATTGTTTTTGGTAATTTTTCCTTTTTACGATTTTTTAAAGGTAGAGTTTCTCTCTGGCTCTCAGCTCCATCTTTTGTTTTCTTAATAATCCGTTCTGCTCTTTTCTCCCAGGCAGGAGAGTTGAGCCATTCTCTGAGAAGATTCCTCATGGATACTGGCAACTAGATATTTCAGGGCACAGGAGAAATGAAGATTTTCTACTCATAATTCAGCCTCCAGCAAGCAAAGCTAGTGTTGTAGGGAGCCCCTCTGGCCTTCTATCTCTGTCTCTGTGTCTCGGAGGTCTCTGTCTCTCCCTGCTCCTGTCTCCTCATTTTTTTTTGGTAATTTTTCCTTTTTACGATTTTTTTAAAGGTAGAATTTCTCTCTGGCTCTCAGCTCCAAGTTTTGTTTTGTTTATAATCCCTTCTGCTCCTTTCTCCCAGGCAGGAGAGTTGAGCCATTCTCTGAGAAGATTTCTCATGGATACTGGCAACTAGATATTTCAGGGCACAGGAGAAATGAAGATTTTCTACTCATAATTCAGCCTCCAGCAAGCAAAGCTAGTGTTGTAGGGAGCCCCTCTGGCCTTCTAACTCTGTCTCTCTCTGCTTCTGTCTCCTCATTTTTTTTGGTAATTTTTCCTTTTTACGATTTTTGTAAAGGTAGTGTTTCTCTCTGGCTCTCAGTTCCATCTTTTGTTTTGTTAATAATCCCTTCTGCACCTTTCTCCTAGGCAGGAGAGTTGAGCCATTCTCTGAGAAGATTCCTCATGGATACTGGCAACTAGATATTTCAGGGCACAGGAGAAATGAAGATTTTCTACTCATAATTCAGCCTCCAGCAAGCAAAGCTAGTGCGGTAGGGAGCCCCTCTTGCCTTCTATCTCTGTCTCTCTCTGCTCCTGTCTCCTCATTTTTTTTGGTAATTTTTCCTTTTTACGATTTTTGTAAAGGTAGTGTTTCTCTCTGGCTCTCAGCTCCATCTTTTGTTTTGTTTATAATCCCTTCTGTTCCTTTCTCCCAGGCAGGAGAGTTGAGCCGTTCTCTGAGAAGATTCCTCATGGATACTGGCAACTAGATATTTCAGGGCACAGGTGATATGAAGATTTTCTTCTCATAATTCAGCCTCCAGGAAGCAAAGCTAGTGTTGTAGGGAGCCCCTCTGGCCTTCTATCTCTGTCTCTGTGTCTCTGAGGTCTCTGTCTCTCCCTGCTCCTGTCTCCTCAATTTTTTGGTAATTTTACCTTTTTACAATTTTTTTAAAGGTAGAATTTCTCTCTGGCTCTCAGCTCCATATTTTGTTTTGTTTATAATCCCTTCTGCTCCTTTCTCCCAGGCAGGAGAGTTGAGCCATTCTCTGAGAAGATTCCTCATGGATACTGGCAACTAGATATTTCAGGGCACAGGAGAAATGAAGATTTTCTACTCATAATTCAGCCTCCAGCAAGCAAAGCTAGTGTTGTAGGGAGCCCCTCTGGCCTTCTATCTCTGTCTCTGTGTCTCTGAGGTCTCTGTCTCTGTCTGCTCCTGTCTCCTCATTGTTTTTGGTAATTTTTCCTTTTTACGATTTTTTAAAGGTAGAGTTTCTCTCTGGCTCTCAGCTCCATCTTTTGTTTTCTTAATAATCCGTTCTGCTCTTTTCTCCCAGGCAGGAGAGTTGAGCCATTCTCTGAGAAGATTCCTCATGGATACTGGCAACTAGATATTTCAGGGCACAGGAGAAATGAAGATTTTCTACTCATAATTCAGCCTCCAGCAAGCAAAGCTAGTGTTGTAGGGAGCCCCTCTGGCCTTCTATCTCTGTCTCTGTGTCTCGGAGGTCTCTGTCTCTCCCTGCTCCTGTCTCCTCATTTTTTTTTGGTAATTTTTCCTTTTTACGATTTTTTTAAAGGTAGAATTTCTCTCTGGCTCTCAGCTCCAAGTTTTGTTTTGTTTATAATCCCTTCTGCTCCTTTCTCCCAGGCAGGAGAGTTGAGCCATTCTCTGAGAAGATTTCTCATGGATACTGGCAACTAGATATTTCAGGGCACAGGAGAAATGAAGATTTTCTACTCATAATTCAGCCTCCAGCAAGCAAAGCTAGTGTTGTAGGGAGCCCCTCTGGCCTTCTAACTCTGTCTCTCTCTGCTTCTGTCTCCTCATTTTTTTTGGTAATTTTTCCTTTTTACGATTTTTGTAAAGGTAGTGTTTCTCTCTGGCTCTCAGTTCCATCTTTTGTTTTGTTAATAATCCCTTCTGCTCCTTTCTCCTAGGCAGGAGAGTTGAGCCATTCTCTGAGAAGATTCCTCATGGATACTGGCAACTAGATATTTCAGGGCACAGGAGAAATGAAGATTTTCTACTCATAATTCAGCCTCCAGCAAGCAAAGCTAGTGCGGTAGGGAGCCCCTCTGGCCTTCTATCTCTGTCTCTCTCTGCTCCTGTCTCCTCATTTTTTTTGGTAATTTTTCCTTTTTACGATTTTTGTAAAGGTAGTGTTTCTCTCTGGCTCTCAGCTCCATCTTTTGTTTTGTTTATAATCCCTTCTGTTCCTTTCTCCCAGGCAGGAGAGTTGAGCCGTTCTCTGAGAAGATTCCTCATGGATACTGGCAACTAGATATTTCAGGGCACAGGTGATATGAAGATTTTCTTCTCATAATTCAGCCTCCAGGAAGCAAAGCTAGTGTTGTAGGGAGCCCCTCTGGCCTTCTATCTCTGTCTCTGTGTCTCTGAGGTCTCTGTCTCTCCCTGCTCCTGTCTCCTCAATTTTTTGGTAATTTTTCCTTTTTACAATTTTTTTAAAGGTAGAATTTCTCTCTGGCTCTCAGCTCCATCTTTTGTTTTGTTTATAATCACTTCTGCTCCTTTCTCCCAGGCAGGAGAGTTGAGCCATTCTCTGAGAAGATTCCTCATGGATACTGGCAACTAGATATTTCAGGGCACAGGAGAAATGAAGATTTTCTACTCATAATTCAGCCTCCAGCAAGCAAAGCTAGTGTTGTAGGGAGCCCCTCTGACCTTCTATATCTGTCTCTGTGTCTCTGATGTCTCTGTCTCTGTCTGCTCCTGTCTCCTCATTGTTTTTGGTAATTTTTACTTTTTACGATTTTTTAAAGGTAGAGTTTCTCTCTGGCTCTCAGCTCCATCTTTTGTTTTCTTAATAATCACTTCTGCTCCTTTCTCCCAGGCAGGAGAGTTGAGCCATTCTCTGAGAAGATTCCTCATGGATACTGGCAACTAGATATTTCAGGGCACAGGAGAAATGAAGATTTTCTACTCATAATTCAGCCTCCAGCAAGCAAAGCTAGTGTGGTATGGAGCCCCTCTGGCCTTCTATCTCTGTCTCTCTCTGCTCCTGTCTCCTCATTTTTTTTTGGTAATTTTTCCTTTTTACTATTTTTGTAAAGGTAGTGTTTCTCTCTGGCTCTCAGTTCCATCTTTTGTTTTGTTAATAATCCCTTCTGCTCCTTTCTCCTAGGCAGGAGAGTTGAGCCATTCTCTGAGAAGTTTCCTCATGGATTCTGGCAACTAGATATTTCAGGGCACAGGAGAAATGAAGATTTTCTTCTCATAATTCAGCCTCCAGCAAGCAAAGCTAGTGTTGTAGGGAGCCCCTCTGGCCTTCTATCTCTGTCTCTGTGTCTCTGAGGTCTCTGTCTCTCCCTGCTCCTGTCTCCTAATTTTTTTTTGGTAATTTTTCCTTTTTACGATATTTTTAAAGGTAGAATTTCTCTCTGGCTCTCAGGTCCATCTTTTGTTTTGTTTATAATCCCTTCTGCTCCTTTCTCCCAGGCAGGAGAGTTGACCCATTCTCTGAGAAGATTCCTCATGGATACTGGCAACTAGATATTTCAGGGCACAGGAGAAATGAAGATTTTCTTCTCATAATTCAGCCTCCATCAAGCAAAGCTAGTGTTGTAGGGAGCCCCTCTGGCCTTCTATCTCTGTCTCTGTGTCTCTGAGGTCTCTGTCTCTCCCTGCTCCTGTCTCCTCATATTTTTTTGGAAATTTTTCCTTTTTACGATTTTTTTAAAGGTAGAATTTCTCTCTGGCTCTCAGCTTCATGTTTTGTTTTGTTTATAATCCCTTCTGCTCCTTTCTCCCAGGCAAGAGAGTTGAGCCATTCTCTGAGAAGTTTCCTCATGGATACTGGCAACTAGATATTTCAGGGCACAGGAGAAATGAAGATTTTCTACTCATAATTCAGCCTCCAGCAAGCAAAGCTAGTGTGGTAGGGAGCCCCTCTGGCCTTCTATCTCTGTCTCTCTCTGCTCCTGTCTCCTCGTTTTTTTTGGTAATTTTTCCTTTTACGATTTTTTTAAAGGTAGAGTTTCTCTCTGGCTCTCAGCTCCATCTTTTGTTTTGTTAATAATCCCTTCTGCTCCTTTCTCCTAGGCAGGAGAGTTGAGCCATTCTCTGAGAGGATACCTCATGGATACTGGCAACTAGATATTTCAGGGCACAGGAAAAATGAAGATTTTCTACTCATAATTCAGCCTCCAGCAAGCAAAGCTAGTGTTGTAGGGAGCCCCTCTGGCCTTCTATCTCTGTCTCTGTGTCTCTGATGTCTCTGTCTCTCTCTGCTCCTGTCTCCTCATTTTTTTGGGTAATTTTTCCTTTTTACGATTTTTTAAAGGTAGAGTTTCTCTCTGGCTCTCAGCTCCATCTTTTGTTTTCTTAATAATCCCTTCTGCTCCTTTCTCCCAGGCAGGAGAGTTGAGCCATTCTCTGAGAAGATTCCTCATGGATACTGGCAACTAGATATTTCAGGGCACAGGAGAAATGAAGATTTTCTACTCATAATTCAGCCTCCAGCAAGCAAAGCTAGTGTTGTAGGGAGCCCCTCTGGCCTTCTATCTCTGTCTCTGTGTCTCTGAGGTCTCTGTCTCTCCCTGCTCCTGTCTCCTCATTTTTTTTTTTGGTAATTTTTCCTTTTTACGATTTTTTTAAAGGTAGAATTTTTCTCTGGCTCTCAGCTCCATCTTTTGTTTTGTTTATAATCCCTTCTGCTCCTTTCTCGCAGGCAGGAGAGTTGAGCCATTCTCTGAGAGGATTCCTCATGGATACTGGCAACTAGATATTTCAGGGCACAGGAGAAAGGAAGATTTTCTACTCATAATTCAGCCTCCAGCAAGCAAAGCTAGTGTTGTAGGGAGCCCCTCTGGCCTTCTATCTCTGTCTCTGTGTCTCTGAGGTCTCTGTCTCTGTCTGCCCCGGTCTCCTCATTGTTTTTGGTAATTTTTCCTTTTTACGATTTTTTAAAGGTAGAGTTTCTCTCTGGCTCTCAGCTCCATCTTTTGTTTTCTTAATAATCCGTTCTGCTCTTTTCTCCCAGGCAGGAGAGTTGAGCCATTCTCTGAGAAGATTCCTCATGGATACTGGCAACTAGATATTTCAGGGCACAGGAGAAATGAAGATTTTCTACTCATAATTCAGCCTCCAGCAAGCAAAGCTAGTGTTGTAGGGAGCCCCTCTGGCCTTCTATCTCTGTCTCTGTGTCTCGGAGGTCTCTGTCTCTCCCTGCTCCTGTCTCCTCATTTTTTTTTGGTAATTTTTCCTTTTTACGATTTTTTTAAAGGTAGAATTTCTCTCTGGCTCTCAGCTCCAAGTTTTGTTTTGTTTATAATCCCTTCTGCTCCTTTCTCCCAGGCAGGAGAGTTGAGCCATTCTCTGAGAAGATTTCTCATGGATACTGGCAACTAGATATTTCAGGGCACAGGAGAAATGAAGATTTTCTACTCATAATTCAGCCTCCAGCAAGCAAAGCTAGTGTTGTAGGGAGCCCCTCTGGCCTTCTAACTCTGTCTCTCTCTGCTTCTGTCTCCTCATTTTTTTTTTGGTAATTTTTCCTTTTTACGATTTTTGTAAAGGTAGTGTTTCTCTCTGGCTCTCAGTTCCATCTTTTGTTTTGTTAATAATCCCTTCTGCACCTTTCTCCTAGGCAGGAGAGTTGAGCCATTCTCTGAGAAGATTCCTCATGGATACTGGCAACTAGATATTTCAGGCACAGGAGAAATGAAGATTTTCTACTCATAATTCAGCCTCCAGCAAGCAAAGCTAGTGCGGTAGGGAGCCCCTCTTGCCTTCTATCTCTGTCTCTCTCTGCTCCTGTCTCCTCATTTTTTTTGGTAATTTTTCCTTTTTAACGATTTTTGTAAAGGTAGTGTTTCTCTCTGGCTCTCAGCTCCATCTTTTGTTTTGTTTATAATCCCTTCTGTTCCTTTCTCCCAGGCAGGAGAGTTGAGCCGTTCTCTGAGAAGATTCCCTCATGGATACTGGCAACTAGATATTTCAGGGCACAGGTGATATGAAGATTTTCTTCTCATAATTCAGCCTCCAGGAAGCAAAGCTAGTGTTGTAGGGAGCCCCTCTGGCCTTCTATCTCTGTCTCTGTGTCTCTGAGTTCTCTGTCTCTCCCTGCTCCTGTCTCCTCAATTTTTTGGTAATTTTTCCTTTTTACAATTTTTTTAAAGGTAGAATTTCTCTCTGGCTCTCAGCTCCATATTTTGTTTTGTTTATAATCCCTTCTGCTCCTTTCTCCCAGGCAGGAGAGTTGAGCCATTCTCTGAGAAGATTCCTCATGGATACTGGCAACTAGATATTTCAGGGCACAGGAGAAATGAAGATTTTCTACTCATAATTCAGCCTCCAGCAAGCAAAGCTAGTGTTGTAGGGAGCCCCTCTGGCCTTCTATCTCTGTCTCTGTGTCTCTGATGTCTCTGTCTCTCTCTGCTCCTGTCTCCTCATTTTTTTGGGTAATTTTTCCTTTTTACGATTTTTTAAAGGTAGAGTTTCTCTCTGGCTCTCAGCTCCATCTTTTGTTTTCTTAATAATCCCTTCTGCTCCTTTCTCCCAGGCAGGAGAGTTGAGCCATTCTCTGAGAAGATTCCTCATGGATACTGGCAACTAGATATTTCAGGGCACAGGAGAAATGAAGATTTTCTACTCATAATTCAGCCTCCAGCAAGCAAAGCTAGTGTTGTAGGGAGCCCCTCTGGCCTTCTATCTCTGTCTCTGTGTCTCTGAGGTCTCTGTCTCTCCCTGCTCCTGTCTCCTCATTTTTTTTTTGGTAATTTTTCCTTTTTACGATTTTTTTAAAGGTAGAATTTTTCTCTGGCTCTCAGCTCCATCTTTTGTTTTGTTTATAATCCCTTCTGCTCCTTTCTCGCAGGCAGGAGAGTTGAGCCATTCTCTGAGAGGATTCCTCATGGATACTGGCAACTAGATATTTCAGGGCACAGGAGAAAGGAAGATTTTCTACTCATAATTCAGCCTCCAGCAAGCAAAGCTAGTGTTGTAGGGAGCCCCTCTGGCCTTCTATCTCTGTCTCTGTGTCTCTGAGGTCTCTGTCTCTGTCTGCTCCTGTCTCCTCATTGTTTTTGGTAATTTTTCCTTTTTACGATTTTTTAAAGGTAGAGTTTCTCTCTGGCTCTCAGCTCCATCTTTTGTTTTCTTAATAATCCGTTCTGCTCTTTTCTCCCAGGCAGGAGAGTTGAGCCATTCTCTGAGAAGATTCCTCATGGATACTGGCAACTAGATATTTCAGGGCACAGGAGAAATGAAGATTTTCTACTCATAATTCAGCCTCCAGCAAGCAAAGCTAGTGTTGTAGGGAGCCCCTCTGGCCTTCTATCTCTGTCTCTGTGTCTCGGAGGTCTCTGTCTCTCCCTGCTCCTGTCTCCTCATTTTTTTTTGGTAATTTTTCCTTTTTTACGATTTTTTAAAGGTAGAATTTCTCTCTGGCTCTCAGCTCCAAGTTTTGTTTTGTTTATAATCCCTTCTGCTCCTTTCTCCCAGGCAGGAGAGTTGAGCCATTCTCTGAGAAGATTTCTCATGGATACTGGCAACTAGATATTTCAGGGCACAGGAGAAATGAAGATTTTCTACTCATAATTCAGCCTCCAGCAAGCAAAGCTAGTGTTGTAGGGAGCCCCTCTGGCCTTCTAACTCTGTCTCTCTCTGCTTCTGTCTCCTCATTTTTTTTGGTAATTTTTCCTTTTTACGATTTTTGTAAAGGTAGTGTTTCTCTCTGGCTCTCAGTTCCATCTTTTGTTTTGTTAATAATCCCTTCTGCTCCTTTCTCCTAGCAGGAGAGTTGAGCCATTCTCTGAGAAGATTCCTCATGGATACTGGCAACTAGATATTTCAGGGCACAGGAGAAATGAAGATTTTCTACTCATAATTCAGCCTCCAGCAAGCAAAGCTAGTGCGGTAGGGAGCCCCTCTGGCCTTCTATCTCTGTCTCTCTCTGCTCCTGTCTCCTCATTTTTTTTGGTAATTTTTCCTTTTTACGATTTTTGTAAAGGTAGTGTTTCTCTCTGGCTCTCAGCTCCATCTTTTGTTTTGTTTATAATCCCTTCTGTTCCTTTCTCCCAGGCAGGAGAGTTGAGCCGTTCTCTGAGAAGATTCCTCATGGATACTGGCAACTAGATATTTCAGGGCACAGGTGATATGAAGATTTTCTTCTCATAATTCAGCCTCAGGAAGCAAAGCTAGTGTTGTAGGGAGCCCCTCTGGCCTTCTATCTCTGTCTCTGTGTCTCTGAGGTCTCTGTCTCTCCCTGCTCCTGTCTCCTCAATTTTTTGGTAATTTTTCCTTTTTACAATTTTTTTAAAGGTAGAATTTCTCTCTGGCTCTCAGCTCCATCTTTTGTTTTGTTTATAATCCCTTCTGCTCCTTTCTCCCAGGCAGGAGAGTTGAGCCATTCTCTGAGAAGATTCCTCATGGATACTGGCAACTAGATATTTCAGGGCACAGGAGAAATGAAGATTTTCTACTCATAATTCAGCCTCCAGCAAGCAAAGCTAGTGTTGTAGGGAGCCCCTCTGGCCTTCTATATCTGTCTCTGTGTCTCTGATGTCTCTGTCTCTGTCTGCTCCTGTCTCCTCATTGTTTTTGGTAATTTTACTTTTTACGATTTTTTAAAGGTAGAGTTTCTCTCTGGCTCTCAGCTCCATCTTTTGTTTTCTTAATAATCCCTTCTGCTCCTTTCTCCCAGGCAGGAGAGTTGAGCCATTCTCTGAGAAGATTCCTCATGGATACTGGCAACTAGATATTTCAGGGCACAGGAGAAATGAAGATTTTCTACTCATAATTCAGCCTCCAGCAAGCAAAGCTAGTGTGGTATGGAGCCCCTCTGGCCTTCTATCTCTGTCTCTCTCTGCTCCTGTCTCCTCATTTTTTTTTGGTAATTTTTCCTTTTTACTATTTTTGTAAAGGTAGTGTTTCTCTCTGGCTCTCAGTTCCATCTTTTGTTTTGTTAATAATCCCTTCTGCTCCTTTCTCCTAGGCAGGAGAGTTGAGCCATTCTCTGAGAAGTTTCCTCATGGATTCTGGCAACTAGATATTTCAGGGCACAGGAGAAATGAAGATTTTCTTCTCATAATTCAGCCTCCAGCAAGCAAAGCTAGTGTTGTAGGGAGCCCCTCTGGCCTTCTATCTCTGTCTCTGTGTCTCTGAGGTCTCTGTCTCTCCCTGCTCCTGTCTCCTAATTTTTTTTTGGTAATTTTTCCTTTTTACGATATTTTTAAAGGTAGAATTTCTCTCTGGCTCTCAGGTCCATCTTTTGTTTTGTTTATAATCCCTTCTGCTCCTTTCTCCCAGGCAGGAGAGTTGACCCATTCTCTGAGAAGATTCCTCATGGATACTGGCAACTAGATATTTCAGGGCACAGGAGAAATGAAGATTTTCTTCGCATAATTCAGCCTCCAGCAAGCAAAGCTAGTGTTGGTAGGGAGCCCCTCTGGCCTTCTATCTCTGTCTCTGTGTCTCTGAGGTCTCTGTCTCTCCCTGCTCCAGTCTCCTCATTTTTTTTTGGTAATTTTTCCTTTTTACGATTTTTTTAAAGGTAGAATTTCTCTCTGGCTCTCAGCTCCATCTTTTGTTTTGTTTATAATCCCTTCTGCTCCTTTCTCCCAGGCAGGAGAGTTGAGCCATTCTCTGAGAAGATTCCTCATGGATACTGGCAACTAGATATTTCAGGGCACAGGAGAAATGAAGATTTTCTACTCATAATTCAGCCTCCAGCAAGCAAAGCTAGTGTGGTAGGGAGCCCCTCTGGCCTTCTATCTCTGTCTCTGTGTCTCTGAGGTCTCTGTCTCTCTCTGCTCCTGTCCGCTCATAATTTTTTGGTAATTTTTTCTTTTTACCGTTTTTTTAAAGGTAGAGTTTCTCTCTGGCTCTCAGCTCCATCTTTTGTTTTGTTAATAATCCCTTCTGCTCCTTTCTCCCAGGCAGGAGAGTTGAGCCATTCTCTGAGAAGATTCCTCATGGATACTGGCAACTAGATATTTCAGAGCACAGAAGAAATGAAGATTTTCTACTCATAATTCAGCCTCCAGCAAGCAAAGCTAGTGTGGTATGGAGCCCCTCTGGCCTTCTATCTCTGTCTCTCTCTGCTCCTGTCTCCTCATTTTTTTTGGTAATTTTTCCTTTTTACGATTTTGTAAAGGTAGTGTTTCTCTCTGGCTCTCAGTTCCATCTTTTGTTTTGTTAATAATCCCTTCTGCTCCTTTCTCCTAGGCAGGAGAGTTGAGCCATTCTCTGAGAAGTTTCCTCATGGATACTGGCAACTAGATATTTCAGGGCACAGGAGAAATTCAGATTTTCAACTCATCATTCAGCCTCGAGCAAGCAAAGCTTGTGTTGTAGGGAGCCCCTCTGGCCTTCTATCTCTGTCTCTGTGTCTCTGAGGTCTCTGTCTCTCCCTGCTCCAGTCTCCTCATTTCTTTTTGGTAATTTTTTCCTTTTTAACGATTTTTTTAAAGGTAGAATTTCTCTCTGGCTCTCAGCTCCATCTTTTGTTTTGTTAATAATCCCTTCTGCTCCTTTCTCCCAGGCAGGAGAGTTGAGCCATTCTCTGAGAAGATTCCTCATGGATACTGGCAACTAGATATTTCAGGGCACAGGAGAAATGAAGATTTTCTTCTCATAATTCAGCCTCCATCAAGCAAAGCTAGTGTTGTAGGGAGCCCCTCTGGCCTTCTATCTCTGTCTCTGTGTCTCTGAGGTCTCTGTCTCTCCCTGCTCCTGTCTCCTCATATTTTTTTGGAAATTTTTCCTTTTTACGATTTTTTTAAAGGTAGAATTTCTCTCTGGCTCTCAGCTTCATGTTTTGTTTTGTTTATAATCCCTTCTGCTCCTTTCTCCAGGCAGGAGAGTTGAGCCATTCTCTGAGAAGTTTCCTCATGGATACTGGCAACTAGATATTTCAGGGCACAGGAGAAATGAAGATTTTCTACTCATAATTCAGCCTCCAGCAAGCAAAGCTAGTGTTGTAGGGAGCCCCTCTGGCCTTCTATCTCTGTCTCTGTGTCTCTGAGGTCTCTGTCTCTCCCTGCTCCTGTCTCCTCATTTTTTTTTTGGTAATTTTTCCTTTTTACGATTTTTTTAAAGGTAGAATTTTTCTCTGGCTCTCAGCTCCATCTTTTGTTTTGTTTATAATCCCTTCTGCTCCTTTCTCGCAGGCAGGAGAGTTGAGCCATTCTCTGAGAGGATTCCTCATGGATACTGGCAACTAGATATTTCAGGGCACAGGAGAAAGGAAGATTTTCTACTCATAATTCAGCCTCCAGCAAGCAAAGCTAGTGTTGTAGGGAGCCCCTCTGGCCTTCTATCTCTGTCTCTGTGTCTCTGAGGTCTCTGTCTCTGTCTGCTCCTGTCTCCTCATTGTTTTTGGTAATTTTTCCTTTTTACGATTTTTTAAAGGTAGAGTTTCTCTCTGGCTCTCAGCTCCATCTTTTGTTTTCTTAATAATCCGTTCTGCTCTTTTCTCCCAGGCAGGAGAGTTGAGCCATTCTCTGAGAAGATTCCTCATGGATACTGGCAACTAGATATTTCAGGGCACAGGAGAAATGAAGATTTTCTACTCATAATTCAGCCTCCAGCAAGCAAAGCTAGTGTTGTAGGGAGCCCCTCTGGCCTTCTATCTCTGTCTGTGTGTCTCGGAGGTCTCTGTCTCTCCCTGCTCCTGTCTCCTCATTTTTTTTTGGTAATTTTTCCTTTTTACGATTTTTTTAAAGGTAGAATTTCTCTCTGGCTCTCAGCTCCAAGTTTTGTTTTGTTTATAATCCCTTCTGCTCCTTTCTCCCAGGCAGGAGAGTTGAGCCATTCTCTGAGAAGATTTCTCATGGATACTGGCAACTAGATATTTCAGGGCACAGGAGAAATGAAGATTTTCTACTCATAATTCAGCCTCCAGCAAGCAAAGCTAGTGTTGTAGGGAGCCCCTCTGGCCTTCTAACTCTGTCTCTCTCTGCTTCTGTCTCCTCATTTTTTTTGGTAATTTTTCCTTTTTACGATTTTTGTAAAGGTAGTGTTTCTCTCTGGCTCTCAGTTCCATCTTTTGTTTTGTTAATAATCCCTTCTGCTCCTTTCTCCTAGGCAGGAGAGTTGAGCCATTCTCTGAGAAGATTCCTCATGGATACTGGCAACTAGATATTTCAGGGCACAGGAGAAATGAAGATTTTCTACTCATAATTCAGCCTCCAGCAAGCAAAGCTAGTGCGGTAGGGAGCCCCTCTTGCCTTCTATCTCTGTCTCTCTCTGCTCCTGTCTCCTCATTTTTTTGGTAATTTTTCCTTTTTACGATTTTTGTAAAGGTAGTGTTTCTCTCTGGCTCTCAGCTCCATCTTTTGTTTTGTTTATAATCCCTTCTGTTCCTTTCTCCCAGGCAGGAGAGTTGAGCCGTTCTCTGAGAAGATTCCTCATGGATACTGGCAACTAGATATTTCAGGGCACAGGTGATATGAAGATTTTCTTCTCATAATTCAGCCTCCAGGAAGCAAAGCTAGTGTTGTAGGGAGCCCCTCTGGCCTTCTATCTCTGTCTCTGTGTCTCTGAGGTCTCTGTCTCTCCCTGCTCCTGTCTCCTCAATTTTTTGGTAATTTTTTCCTTTTTACAATTTTTTTAAAGGTAGAATTTCTCTCTGGCTCTCAGCTCCATATTTTGTTTTGTTTATAATCCCTTCTGCTCCTTTCTCCCAGGCAGGAGAGTTGAGCCATTCTCTGAGAAGATTCCTCATGGATACTGGCAACTAGATATTTCAGGGCACAGGAGAAATGAAGATTTTCTACTCATAATTCAGCCTCCAGCAAGCAAAGCTAGTGTTGTAGGGAGCCCCTCTGGCCTTCTATATCTGTCTCTGTGTCTCTGATGTCTCTGTCTCTCTCTGCTCCTGTCCCCTCATTTTTTTTGGTAATTTTTCCTTTTTGCGATTTTTTAAAGGTAGAGTTTCTCTCTGGCTCTCAGCTCCATCTTTTGTTTTGTTTATAATCCCTTCTGCTCCTTTCTCCCAGGCAGGAGAGTTGAGCCATTCTCTGAGAAGATTCCTCATGGATACTGGCAACTAGATATTTCAGGGGCACAGGAGAAATGAAGATTTTCTACTCATAATTCAGCCTCCAGCAAGCAAAGCTAGTGTTGTAGGGAGCCCCTCTGGCCTTCTATATCTGTCTCTGTGTCTCTGATGTCTCTGTCTCTGTCTGCTCCTGTCTCCTCATTGTTTTTGGTAATTTTTACTTTTTACGATTTTTTAAAGGTAGAGTTTCTCTCTGGCTCTCAGCTCCATCTTTTGTTTTCTTAATAATCCCTTCTGCTCCTTTCTCCCAGGCAGGAGAGTTGAGCCATTCTCTGAGAAGATTCCTCATGGATACTGGCAACTAGATATTTCAGGGCACAGGAGAAATGAAGATTTTCTACTCATAATTCAGCCTCCAGCAAGCAAAGCTAGTGTGGTATGGAGCCCCTCTGGCCTTCTATCTCTGTCTCTCTCTGCTCCTGTCTCCTCATTTTTTTTTGGTAATTTTTCCTTTTTACTATTTTTGTAAAGGTAGTGTTTCTCTCTGGCTCTCAGTTCCATCTTTTGTTTTGTTAATAATCCCTTCTGCTCCTTTCTCCTAGGCAGGAGAGTTGAGCCATTCTCTGAGAAGTTTCCTCATGGATTCTGGCAACTAGATATTTCAGGGCACAGGAGAAATGAAGATTTTCTTCTCATAATTCAGCCTCCAGCAAGCAAAGCTAGTGTTGTAGGGAGCCCCTCTGGCCTTCTATCTCTGTCTCTGTGTCTCTGAGGTCTCTGTCTCTCCCTGCTCCTGTCTCCTAATTTTTTTTTGGTAATTTTTCCTTTTTACGATATTTTTAAAGGTAGAATTTCTCTCTGGCTCTCAGGTCCATCTTTTGTTTTGTTTATAATCCCTTCTGCTCCTTTCTCCCAGGCAGGAGAGTTGACCCATTCTCTGAGAAGATTCCTCATGGATACTGGCAACTAGATATTTCAGGGCACAGGAGAAATGAAGATTTTCTTCTCATAATTCAGCCTCCATCAAGCAAAGCTAGTGTTGTAGGGAGCCCCTCTGGCCTTCTATCTCTGTCTCTGTGTCTCTGAGGTCTCTGTCTCTCCCTGCTCCTGTCTCCTCATATTTTTTTGGAAATTTTTCCTTTTTACGATTTTTTTAAAGGTAGAATTTCTCTCTGGCTCTCAGCTTCATGTTTTGTTTTGTTTATAATCCCTTCTGCTCCTTTCTCCCAGGCAGGAGAGTTGAGCCATTCTCTGAGAAGTTTCCTCATGGATACTGGCAACTAGATATTTCAGGGCACAGGAGAAATGAAGATTTTCTACTCATAATTCAGCCTCCAGCAAGCAAAGCTAGTGTGGTAGGGAGCCCCTCTGGCCTTCTATCTCTGTCTCTCTCTGCTCCTGTCTCCTCGTTTTTTTGGTAATTTTTCCTTTTACGATTTTTTTAAAGGTAGAGTTTCTCTCTGGCTCTCAGCTCCATCTTTTGTTTTGTTAATAATCCCTTCTGCTCCTTTCTCCTAGGCAGGAGAGTTGAGCCATTCTCTGAGAGGATACCTCATGGATACTGGCAACTAGATATTTCAGGGCACAGGAAAAATGAAGATTTTCTACTCATAATTCAGCCTCCAGCAAGCAAAGCTAGTGTTGTAGGGAGCCCCTCTGGCCTTCTATCTCTGTCTCTGTGTCTCTGATGTCTCTGTCTCTCTCTGCTCCTGTCTCCTCATTTTTTTGGGTAATTTTTCCTTTTTACGATTTTTTAAAGGTAGAGTTTCTCTCTGGCTCTCAGCTCCATCTTTTGTTTTCTTAATAATCCCTTCTGCTCCTTTCTCCCAGGCAGGAGAGTTGAGCCATTCTCTGAGAAGATTCCTCATGGATACTGGCAACTAGATATTTCAGGGCACAGGAGAAATGAAGATTTTCTACTCATAATTCAGCCTCCAGCAAGCAAAGCTAGTGTTGTAGGGAGCCCCTCTGGCCTTCTATCTCTGTCTCTGTGTCTCTGAGGTCTCTGTCTCTCCCTGCTCCTGTCTCCTCATTTTTTTTTTGGTAATTTTTCCTTTTTACGATTTTTTTAAAGGTAGAATTTTTCTCTGGCTCTCAGCTCCATCTTTTGTTTTGTTTATAATCCCTTCTGCTCCTTTCTCGCAGGCAGGAGAGTTGAGCCATTCTCTGAGAGGATTCCTCATGGATACTGGCAACTAGATATTTCAGGGCACAGGAGAAAGGAAGATTTTCTACTCATAATTCAGCCTCCAGCAAGCAAAGCTAGTGTTGTAGGGAGCCCCTCTGGCCTTCTATCTCTGTCTCTGTGTCTCTGAGGTCTCTGTCTCTGTCCGCCCCGGTCTCCTCATTGTTTTTGGTAATTTTTCCTTTTTACGATTTTTTAAAGGTAGAGTTTCTCTCTGGCTCTCAGCTCCATCTTTTGTTTTCTTAATAATCCGTTCTGCTCTTTTCTCCCAGGCAGGAGAGTTGAGCCATTCTCTGAGAAGATTCCTCATGGATACTGGCAACTAGATATTTCAGGGCACAGGAGAAATGAAGATTTTCTACTCATAATTCAGCCTCCAGCAAGCAAAGCTAGTGTTGTAGGGAGCCCCTCTGGCCTTCTATCTCTGTCTCTGTGTCTCGGAGGTCTCTGTCTCTCCCTGCTCCTGTCTCCTCATTTTTTTTTGGTAATTTTTCCTTTTTACGATTTTTTTAAAGGTAGAATTTCTCTCTGGCTCTCAGCTCCAAGTTTTGTTTTGTTTATAATCCCTTCTGCTCCTTTCTCCCAGGCAGGAGAGTTGAGCCATTCTCTGAGAAGATTTCTCATGGATACTGGCAACTAGATATTTCAGGGCACAGGAGAAATGAAGATTTTCTACTCATAATTCAGCCTCCAGCAAGCAAAGCTAGTGTTGTAGGGAGCCCCTCTGGCCTTCTAACTCTGTCTCTCTCTGCTTCTGTCTCCTCATTTTTTTTGGTAATTTTTCCTTTTTACGATTTTTGTAAAGGTAGTGTTTCTCTCTGGCTCTCAGTTCCATCTTTTGTTTTGTTAATAATCCCTTCTGCACCTTTCTCCCTAGGCAGGAGAGTTGAGCCATTCTCTGAGAAGATTCCTCATGGATACTGGCAACTAGATATTTCAGGGCACAGGAGAAATGAAGATTTTCTACTCATAATTCAGCCTCCAGCAAGCAAAGCTAGTGCGGTAGGGAGCCCCTCTTGCCTTCTATCTCTGTCTCTCTCTGCTCCTGTCTCCTCATTTTTTTTGGTAATTTTTCCTTTTTACGATTTTTGTAAAGGTAGTGTTTCTCTCTGGCTCTCAGCTCCATCTTTTGTTTTGTTTATAATCCCTTCTGTTCCTTTCTCCCAGGCAGGAGAGTTGAGCCGTTCTCTGAGAAGATTCCTCATGGATACTGGCAACTAGATATTTCAGGGCACAGGTGATATGAAGATTTTCTTCTCATAATTCAGCCTCCAGGAAGCAAAGCTAGTGTTGTAGGGAGCCCCTCTGGCCTTCTATCTCTGTCTCTGTGTCTCTGATGTCTCTGTCTCTCTCTGCTCCTGTCTCCTCATTTTTTTGGGTAATTTTTCCTTTTTACGATTTTTTAAAGGTAGAGTTTCTCTCTGGCTCTCAGCTCCATCTTTTTTTTTCTTAATAATCCCTTCTGCTCCTTTCTCCCAGGCAGGAGAGTTGAGCCATTCTCTGAGAAGATTCCTCATGGATACTGGCAACTAGATATTTCAGGGCACAGGAGAAATGAAGATTTTCTACTCATAATTCAGCCTCCAGCAAGCAAAGCTAGTGTTGTAGGGAGCCCCTCTGGCCTTCTATCTCTGTCTCTGTGTCTCTGAGGTCTCTGTCTCTCCCTGCTCCTGTCTCCTCATTTTTTTTTTGGTAATTTTTCCTTTTTACGATTTTTTTAAAGGTAGAATTTTTCTCTGGCTCTCAGCTCCATCTTTTGTTTTGTTTATAATCCCTTCTGCTCCTTTCTCGCAGGCAGGAGAGTTGAGCCATTCTCTGAGAGGATTCCTCATGGATACTGGCAACTAGATATTTCAGGGCACAGGAGAAAGGAAGATTTTCTACTCATAATTCAGCCTCCAGCAAGCAAAGCTAGTGTTGTAGGGAGCCCCTCTGTCCTTCTATCTCTGTCTCTGTGTCTCTGAGGTCTCTGTCTCTGTCTGCTCCTGTCTCCTCATTGTTTTTGGTAATTTTTCCTTTTTACGATTTTTTAAAGGTAGAGTTTCTCTCTGGCTCTCAGCTCCATCTTTTGTTTTCTTAATAATCCGTTCTGCTCTTTTCTCCCAGGCAGGAGAGTTGAGCCATTCTCTGAGAAGATTCCTCATGGATACTGGCAACTAGATATTTCAGGGCACAGGAGAAATGAAGATTTTCTACTCATAATTCAGCCTCCAGCAAGCAAAGCTAGTGTTGTAGGGAGCCCCTCTGGCCTTCTATCTCTGTCTCTGTGTCTCGGAGGTCTCTGTCTCTCCCTGCTCCTGTCTCCTCATTTTTTTTTGGTAATTTTTCCTTTTTACGATTTTTTTAAAGGTAGAATTTCTCTCTGGCTCTCAGCTCCAAGTTTTGTTTTGTTTATAATCCCTTCTGCTCCTTTCTCCCAGGCAGGAGAGTTGAGCCATTCTCTGAGAAGATTTCTCATGGATACTGGCAACTAGATATTTCAGGGCACAGGAGAAATGAAGATTTTCTACTCATAATTCAGCCTCCAGCAAGCAAAGCTAGTGTTGTAGGGAGCCCCTCTGGCCTTCTAACTCTGTCTCTCTCTGCTTCTGTCTCCTCATTTTTTTTGGTAATTTTTCCTTTTTACGATTTTTGTAAAGGTAGTGCTTCTCTCTGGCTCTCAGTTCCATCTTTTGTTTTGTTAATAATCCCTTCTGCTCCTTTCTCCTAGGCAGGAGAGTTGAGCCATTCTCTGAGAAGATTCCTCATGGATACTGGCAACTAGATATTTCAGGGCACAGGAGAAATGAAGATTTTCTACTCATAATTCAGCCTCCAGCAAGCAAAGCTAGTGCGGTAGGGAGCCCCTCTGGCCTTCTATCTCTGTCTCTCTCTGCTCCTGTCTCCTCATTTTTTTTGGTAATTTTTCCTTTTTACGATTTTTGTAAAGGTAGTGTTTCTCTCTGGCTCTCAGCTCCATCTTTTGTTTTGTTTATAATCCCTTCTGTTCCTTTCTCCCAGGCAGGAGAGTTGAGCCGTTCTCTGAGAAGATTCCTCATGGATACTGGCAACTAGATATTTCAGGGCACAGGTGATATGAAGATTTTCTTCTCATAATTCAGCCTCCAGGAAGCAAAGCTAGTGTTGTAGGGAGCCCCTCTGGCCTTCTATCTCTGTCTCTGTGTCTCTGAGGTCTCTGTCTCTCCCTGCTCCTGTCTCCTCAATTTTTTGGTAATTTTTCCTTTTTACAATTTTTTTAAAGGTAGAATTTCTCTCTGGCTCTCAGCTCCATCTTTTGTTTTGTTTATAATCCCTTCTGCTCCTTTCTCCCAGGCAGGAGAGTTGAGCCATTCTCTGAGAAGATTCCTCATGGATACTGGCAACTAGATATTTCAGGGCACAGGAGAAATGAAGATTTTCTACTCATAATTCAGCCTCCAGCAAGCAAAGCTAGTGTTGTAGGGAGCCCCTCTGGCCTTCTATATCTGTCTCTGTGTCTCTGATGTCTCTGTCTCTGTCTGCTCCTGTCTCCTCATTGTTTTTGGTAATTTTTACTTTTTACGATTTTTTAAAGGTAGAGTTTCTCTCTGGCTCTCAGCTCCATCTTTTGTTTTCTTAATAATCCCTTCTGCTCCTTTCTCCCAGGCAGGAGAGTTGAGCCATTCTCTGAGAAGATTCCTCATGGATACTGGCAACTAGATATTTCAGGGCACAGGAGAAATGAAGATTTTCTACTCATAATTCAGCCTCCAGCAAGCAAAGCTAGTGTGGTATGGAGCCCCTCTGGCCTTCTATCTCTGTGTCTCTCTGCTCCTGTCTCCTCATTTTTTTTTGGTAATTTTTCCTTTTTACTATTTTTGTAAAGGTAGTGTTTCTCTCTGGCTCTCAGTTCCATCTTTTGTTTTGTTAATAATCCCTTCTGCTCCTTTCTCCTAGGCAGGAGAGTTGAGCCATTCTCTGAGAAGTTTCCTCATGGATTCTGGCAACTAGATATTTCAGGGCACAGGAGAAATGAAGATTTTCTTCTCATAATTCAGCCTCCAGCAAGCAAAGCTAGTGTTGTAGGGAGCCCCTCTGGCCTTCTATCTCTGTCTCTGTGTCTCTGAGGTCTCTGTCTCTCCCTGCTCCTGTCTCCTAATTTTTTTTTGGTAATTTTTCCTTTTTACGATATTTTTAAAGGTAGAATTTCTCTCTGGCTCTCAGGTCCATCTTTTGTTTTGTTTATAATCCCTTCTGCTCCTTTCTCCCAGGCAGGAGAGTTGACCCATTCTCTGAGAAGATTCCTCATGGATACTGGCAACTAGATATTTCAGGGCACAGGAGAAATGAAGATTTTCTTCGCATAATTCAGCCTCCAGCAAGCAAAGCTAGTGTTGTAGGGAGCCCCTCTGGCCTTCTATCTCTGTCTCTGTGTCTCTGAGGTCTCTGTCTCTCCCTGCTCCAGTCTCCTCATTTTTTTTTGGTAATTTTTCCTTTTTACGATTTTTTTAAAGGTAGAATTTCTCTCTGGCTCTCAGCTCCATCTTTTGTTTTGTTTATAATCCCTTCTGCTCCTTTCTCCCAGGCAGGAGAGTTGAGCCATTCTCTGAGAAGATTCCTCATGGATACTGGCAACTAGATATTTTAGGGCACAGGAGAAATGAAGATTTTCTACTCATAATTCAGCCTCCAGCAAGCAAAGCTAGTGTGGTAGGGAGCCCCTCTGGCCTTCTATCTCTGTCTCTGTGTCTCTGAGGTCTCTGTCTCTCTCTGCTCCTGTCCGCTCATATTTTTTTGGTAATTTTTTCTTTTTACCGTTTTTTTAAAGGTAGAGTTTCTCTCTGGCTCTCAGCTCCATCTTTTGTTTTGTTAATAATCCCTTCTGCTCCTTTCTCCCAGGCAGGAGAGTTGAGCCATTCTCTGAGAAGATTCCTCATGGATACTGGCAACTAGATATTTCAGAGCACAGAAGAAATGAAGATTTTCTACTCATAATTCAGCCTCCAGCAAGCAAAGCTAGTGTGGTATGGAGCCCCTCTGGCCTTCTATCTCTGTCTCTCTCTGCTCCTGTCTCCTCATTTTTTTTGGTAATTTTTCCTTTTTACGATTTTTGTAAAGGTAGTGTTTCTCTCTGGCTCTCAGTTCCATCTTTTGTTTTGTTAATAATCCCTTCTGCTCCTTTCTCCTAGGCAGGAGAGTTGAGCCATTCTCTGAGAAGTTTCCTCATGGATACTGGCAACTAGATATTTCAGGGCACAGGAGAAATTCAGATTTTCAACTCATCATTCAGCCTCGAGCAAGCAAAGCTTGTGTTGTAGGGAGCCCCTCTGGCCTTCTATCTCTGTCTCTGTGTCTCTGAGGTCTCTGTCTCTCCCTGCTCCAGTCTCCTCATTTCTTTTTGGTAATTTTTCCTTTTTACGATTTTTTTAAAGGTAGAATTTCTCTCTGGCTCTCAGCTCCATCTTTTGTTTTGTTAATAATCCCTTCTGCTCCTTTCTCCCAGGCAGGAGAGTTGAGCCATTCTCTGAGAAGATTCCTCATGGATACTGGCAACTAGATATTTCAGGGCACAGGAGAAATGAAGATTTTCTTCTCATAATTCAGCCTCCATCAAGCAAAGCTAGTGTTGTAGGGAGCCCCTCTGGCCTTCTATCTCTGTCTCTGTGTCTCTGAGGTCTCTGTCTCTCCCTGCTCCTGTCTCCTCATATTTTTTTGGAAATTTTTCCTTTTTACGATTTTTTTAAAGGTAGAATTTCTCTCTGGCTCTCAGCTTCATGTTTTGTTTTGTTTATAATCCCTTCTGCTCCTTTCTCCCAGGCAGGAGAGTTGAGCCATTCTCTGAGAAGTTTCCTCATGGATACTGGCAACTAGATATTTCAGGGCACAGGAGAAATGAAGATTTTCTACTCATAATTCAGCCTCCAGCAAGCAAAGCTAGTGTTGTAGGGAGCCCCTCTGGCCTTCTATCTCTGTCTCTGTGTCTCTGAGGTCTCTGTCTCTCCCTGCTCCTGTCTCCTCATTTTTTTTTTGGTAATTTTTCCTTTTTACGATTTTTTTAAAGGTAGAATTTTTCTCTGGCTCTCAGCTCCATCTTTTGTTTTGTTTATAATCCCTTCTGCTCCTTTCTCGCAGGCAGGAGAGTTGAGCCATTCTCTGAGAGGATTCCTCATGGATACTGGCAACTAGATATTTCAGGGCACAGGAGAAAGGAAGATTTTCTACTCATAATTCAGCCTCCAGCAAGCAAAGCTAGTGTTGTAGGGAGCCCCTCTGGCCTTCTATCTCTGTCTCTGTGTCTCTGAGGTCTCTGTCTCTGTCTGCTCCTGTCTCCTCATTGTTTTTGGTAATTTTTCCTTTTTACGATTTTTTAAAGGTAGAGTTTCTCTCTGGCTCTCAGCTCCATCTTTTGTTTTCTTAATAATCCGTTCTGCTCTTTTCTCCCAGGCAGGAGAGTTGAGCCATTCTCTGAGAAGATTCCTCATGGATACTGGCAACTAGATATTTCAGGGCACAGGAGAAATGAAGATTTTCTACTCATAATTCAGCCTCCAGCAAGCAAAGCTAGTGTTGTAGGGAGCCCCTCTGGCCTTCTATCTCTGTCTCTGTGTCTCGGAGATCTCTGTCTCTCCCTGCTCCTGTCTCCTCATTTTTTTTTGGTAATTTTTCCTTTTTACGATTTTTTTAAAGGTAGAATTTCTCTCTGGCTCTCAGCTCCAAGTTTTGTTTTGTTTATAATCCCTTCTGCTCCTTTCTCCCAGGCAGGAGAGTTGAGCCATTCTCTGAGAAGATTTCTCATGGATACTGGCAACTAGATATTTCAGGGCACAGGAGAAATGAAGATTTTCTACTCATAATTCAGCCTCCAGCAAGCAAAGCTAGTGTTGTAGGGAGCCCCTCTGGCCTTCTAACTCTGTCTCTCTCTGCTTCTGTCTCCTCATTTTTTTTGGTAATATTTCCTTTTTACGATTTTTGTAAAGGTAGTGTTTCTCTCTGGCTCTCAGTTCCATCTTTTGTTTTGTTAATAATCCCTTCTGCTCCTTTCTCCTAGGCAGGAGAGTTGAGCCATTCTCTGAGAAGATTCCTCATGGATACTGGCAACTAGATATTTCAGGGCACAGGAGAAATGAAGATTTTCTACTCATAATTCAGCCTCCAGCAAGCAAAGCTAGTGCGGTAGGGAGCCCCTCTTGCCTTCTATCTCTGTCTCTCTCTGCTCCTGTCTCCTCATTTTTTTTGGTAATTTTTCCTTTTTACGATTTTTGTAAAGGTAGTGTTTCTCTCTGGCTCTCAGCTCCATCTTTTGTTTTGTTAATAATCCCTTCTGCTCCTTTCTCCCAGGCAGGAGAGTTGAGCCATTCTCTGAGAAGATTCCTCATGGATACTGGCAACTAGATATTTCAGGGCACAGGAGAAATGAAGATTTTCTTCTCATAATTCAGCCTCCAGCAAGCAAAGCTAGTGTGGTAGGGAGCCCCTCTGGCATTCTATCTCTGTCTCTGTGTCTCTGAGGTCTCTGTCTCTCCCTGCTCCTGTGTCCTCATATTTTTTTGGTAATTTTTCCTTTTTACGATTTTTTTAAAGGTAGAATTTCTCTCTGGCTCTCAGCTCCATCTTTTGTTTTGTTTATAATCCCTTCTGCTCCTTTCTCCCAGGCAGGAGAGTTGAGCCATTCTCTGAGAAGATTCCTCATGGATACTGGAAACTAGATATTTCAGGGCACAGGAGAAATGAAGATTTTCTACTCATCATTCAGCCTCCAGCAAGCAAAGCTAGTGTTGTAGGGAGCCCATCTGGCCTTCTATCTCTGTCTCTGTGTCTCTGAGGTCTCTGTCTCTCCCTGCTCCTGTCTCCTAATATTTTTTTGGTAATTTTTCCTTTTTACGATATTTTTAAAGATAGAATTTCTCTCTGGCTCTCAGCTCCATCTTTTGTTTTGTTTATAATCCCTTCTGCTCCTTTCTCCCAGGCAGGAGAGTTGAGCCATTCTCTGAGAAGATTCCTCATGGATACTGGCAACTAGATATTTCAGGGCACAGGAGAAATGAAGATTTTCTTCTCATAATTCAGCCTCCAGCAAGCAAAGCTAGTGTTGTAGGGAGCCCCTCTGTCCTTCTATCTCTGTCTCTGTGTCTCTGAGGTCTCTGTCTCTCCCTGCTCCTGTCTCCTCATTTTTTTTTGGTAATTTTTCCTTTTTACGATTTTTTTAAAGGTAGAATTTCTCTCTGGCTCTCAGCTCCATGTTTTGTTTTATTTATAATCCCTTCTGCTCCTTTCTCCCAGGAAGGAGAGTTGAGCCATTCTCTGAGAAGATTCCTCATGGATACTGGCAACTAGATATTTCAGGGCACAGGAGAAATGAAGATTTTCTACTCATAATTCAGCCTCCAGCAAGCAAAGCTATTGTGGTAGGGAGCCCCTCTGGCCTTCTAACTCTGTCTCTCTCTGCTTCTGTCTCCTCATTTTTTTTGGTAATTTTTCCTTTTTACGATTTTTGTAAAGGTAGTGTTTCTCTCTGGCTCTCAGTTCCATCTTTTGTTTTGTTAATAATCCCTTCTGCTCCTTTCTCCTAGGCAGGAGAGTTGAGCCATTCTCTGAGAAGATTCCTCATGGATACTGGCAACTAGATATTTCAGGGCACAGGAGAAATGAAGATTTTCTACTCATAATTCAGCCTCCAGCAAGCAAAGCTAGTGCGGTAGGGAGCCCCTCTGGCCTTCTATCTCTGTCTCTCTCTGCTCCTGTCTCCTCATTTTTTTTGGTAATTTTTCCTTTTTACGATTTTTGTAAAGGTAGTGTTTCTCTCTGGCTCTCAGCTCCATCTTTTGTTTTGTTTATAATCCCTTCTGTTCCTTTCTCCCAGGCAGGAGAGTTGAGCCATTCTCTGAGAAGATTCCTCATGGATACTGGCAACTAGATATTTCAGGGCACAGGAGATATGAAGATTTTCTTCTCATAATTCAGCCTCCAGGAAGCAAAGCTAGTGTTGTAGGGAGCCCCTCTGGCCTTCTATCTCTGTCTCTGTGTCTCTGAGGTCTCTGTCTCTCCCTGCTCCTGTCTCCTCAATTTTTTGGTAATTTTTCCTTTTTACAATTTTTTAAAGGTAGAATTTCTCTCTGGCTCTCAGCTCCATCTTTTGTTTTGTTTATAATCCCTTCTGCTCCTTTCTCCCAGGCAGGAGAGTTGAGCCATTCTCTGAGAAGATTCCTCATGGATACTGGCAACTAGATATTTCAGGGCACAGGAGAAATGAAGATTTTCTACTCATAATTCAGCCTCCAGCAAGCAAAGCTAGTGTGGTAGGGAGCCCCTCTGGCCTTCTAACTCTGTCTCTCTCTGCTGCTGTCTCCTCATTTTTTTTTGGTAATTTTTCCTTTTTACGATTTTTGTAAAGGTAGTGTTTCTCTCTGGCTCTCAGTTCCATCTTTTGTTTTGTTAATAATCCCTTCTGCTCCTTTCTCCTAGGCAGGAGAGTTGAGCCATTCTCTGAGAAGATTCCTCATGGATACTGGCAACTAGATATTTCAGGGCACAGGAGAAATGAAGATTTTCTACTCATAATTCAGCCTCCAGCAAGCAAAGCTAGTGCGGTAGGGAGCCCCTCTGGCCTTCTATCTCTGTCTCTCTCTGCTCCTGTCTCCTCATTTTTTTTGGTAATTTTTCCTTTTTACGATTTTTGTAAAGGTAGTGTTTCTCTCTGGCTCTCAGCTCCATCTTTTGTTTTGTTTATAATCCCTTCTGTTCCTTTCTCCCAGGCAGGAGAGTTGAGCCATTCTCTGAGAAGATTCCTCATGGATACTGGCAACTAGATATTTCAGGGCACAGGAGATATGAAGATTTTCTTCTCATAATTCAGCCTCCAGGAAGCAAAGCTAGTGTTGTAGGGAGCCCCTCTGGCCTTCTATCTCTGTCTCTGTGTCTCTGAGGTCTCTGTCTCTCCCTGCTCCTGTCTCCTCAATTTTTTGGTAATTTTTCCTTTTTACAATTTTTTTAAAGGTAGAATTTCTCTCTGGCTCTCAGCTCCATCTTTTGTTTTGTTTATAATCCCTTCTGCTCCTTTCTCCCAGGCAGGAGAGTTGAGCCATTCTCTGAGAAGATTCCTCATGGATACTGGAAACTAGATATTTCAGGGCACAGGAGAAATGAAGATTTTCTACTCAGCATTCAGCCTCCAGCAAGCAAAGCTAGTGTTGTAGGGAGCCCCTCTGGCCTTCTATCTCTGTCTCTGTGTCTCTGATGTCTCTGTCTCTCTCTGCTCCTGTCTCCTCATTTTTTTTTGGTAATTTTTCCTTTTTGCGATTTTTTAAAGGTAGAGTTTCTCTCTGGCTCTCAGCTCCATCTTTTGTTTTCTTAATAATCACGTCTGCTCCTTTCTCCCAGGCAGGAGAGTTGAGCCATTCTCTGAGAAGATTCCTCATGGATACTGGCAACTAGATATTTCAGGGCACAGGAGAAATGAAGATTTTCTACTCATAATTCAGCCTCCAGCAAGCAAAGCTAGTGTTGTAGGGAGCCCCTCTGGCCTTCTATCTCTGTCTCTGTGTCTCTGAGGTCTCTGTCTCTCTCTGCCCCTGTCTCCTCATTTTTTTGGTAATTTTTTCTTTTTACGATTTTTTGAAAGGTAGAGTTTCTCTCTGGCTCTCAGCTCCATCTTTTCTTTTGTTAATAATCCCTTCTGCTCCTTTCTCCCAGGCAGGAGACTTGAGCCATTCTCTGAGAAGATACCTCATGGATACTGGCAACTAGATATTTCAGGGCACAGGAGTAATGAAGATTTTCTACTCATAATTCAGCCTCCAGCAAGCAAAACTTGTGTTGTAGGGAGCCCCTCTGGCCTTCTATCTCTGTCTCTGTGTCTCTGAGGTCTCGGTCTCTCCCTGCTCCTGTCTCCTCATTTTTTTTGGTAATTTTTCCTTTTTACGATTTTTTTAAAGGTAGAATTTCTCTCTGGCTCTCAGCTCCATCTTTTGTTTTGTTTATAATCCCTTCTGCTCCTTTCTCCCAGGCAGGATAGTTGAGCCATTCTCTGAGAGGATTCCTCATGGGTACTGGCAACTAGATATTTCAGGGCACAGGAGAAATGAAGATTTTCTACTCATAATTCAGCCTCCAGCAAGCAAAGCTAGTGTTGTAGGGAGCCCCTCTGGCCTTCTATCTCTGTCTCTCTCTGCTCTTGTATCCTCATTTTTTTTGGTAATTTTTCCTTTTTACGATTTTTGTAAAGGTAGTGTTTCTCTCTGGCTCTCAGTTCCATCTTTTGTTTTGTTAATAATCCCTTCTGCTCCTTTCTCCTAGGCAGGAGAGTTGAGCCATTCTCTGAGAAGATTCCTCATGTATACTGGCAACTAGATATTTCAGGGCACAAGAGAAATGAAGATTTTCTTCTCATAATTCAGCCTCCAGCAAGCAAAGCTAGTGTTGTAGGGAGCCCCTCTGGATTTCTATCTCTGTCTCTGTGTCTCTGAGGTCTCTGTCTCTCCCTGCTCCTGTCTCCTCATTTTTTTTGGTAATGTTTCCTTTTTACGATTTTTATAAAGGTAGAATTTCTCTCTGGCTCTCAGCTCCATCTTTTGTTTTGTTTATAATCCCTTCTGCTCCTTTCTCCCAGGCAGGAGAGTTGAGCCATTCTCTGAGAAGATTCCTCATGGATACTGGAAACTAGATATTTCAGGGCACAGGAGAAATGAAGATTTTCTACTCATAATTCAGCCTCCAGCAAGCAAAGCTAGTGTTGTAGGGAGCCCCTCTGGCCTTCTATCTCTTTCTCTGTGTCTCTGTGGTCTCTGTCTCTGTCTGCTCCTGTCTCCTCATTTTTTTTGGTAATTTTTTCTTTTTACGATTTTTTTAAAGGTAGAGTTTCTCTCTGGCTCTCAGCTCCATCTTTTGTTTTGTTAATAATCCCTTCTGCTCCTTTCTCCCAGGCAGGAGAGTTGAGCCATTCTCTGAGAAGATTCCTCATGGATACTGGCAACTAGATATTTCAGGGCACAGGAGAAATGAAGATTTTCTACTCATAATTCAGCCTCCAGCAAGCAAAGCTAGTGTTGTAGGGAGCCCCTCTGGCCTTCTATCTCTGTCTCTGTGTCTCTGAGGTCTCTGTCTCTCCCTGCTTCTGTCTCCTCATTTTTTTTGGTAATTTTTCCTTTTTACGATTTTTTTTAAATGTAGAATTTCTCTCTGGCTCTCAGCTCCATCTTTTGTTTTGTTTATAATCCGTTCTGCTCCTTTCTCCCAGGCAGGAGAGTTGAGCCATTCTCTGAGAAGATTCCTCATGAATACTTGCAACTAGATATTTCAGGGCACAGGAGAAATGAAGATTTTCTTCTCATAATTCAGCCTCCAGGAAGCAAAGCTAGTGTTGTAGGGAGCCCCTCTGGCCTTCAATCTCTGTCTCTGTGTCTCTGATGTCTCTTTCTCTGTCTGCACCTGTCTCCTCATTGTTTTTGGTAATTTTTCCTTTTTACGATTTTTTAAAGGTAGAGTTTCTCTCTGGCTCTCAGCTCCATCTTTTGTTTTCTTAATAATCCCTTCTGCTCCTTTCTCCCAGGCAGGAGAGTTGAGCCATTCTCTGAGAAGATTCCTCATGGATACTGGCAACTAGATATTTCAGGGCACAGGAGAAATGAAGATTTTCTACTCATAATTCAGCCTCCAGCGAGCAAAGCTAGTGTGGTATGGAGCCCCTCTGGCCTTCTATCTCTGTCTCTCTCTTCTCCTGTCTCCTCATTTTTTTTGGTAATTTTTCCTTTTTACGATTTTTGTAAAGGTAGTGTTTCTCTCTGGCTCTCAGTTCCATCTTTTGTTTTGTTAATAATCCCTTCTGCTCCTTTCTCCTAGGCAGGAGAGTTGAGCCATTCTCTGAGAAGTTTCCTCATGGATACTGGCAACTAGATATTTCAGGGCACAGGAGAAATGAAGATTTTCTTCTCATAATTCAGCCTCCAGCAAGCAAAGCTAGTGTTGTAGGGAGCCCCTCTGGCCTTCTATCTCTGTCTCTGTGTCTCTGAGGTCTCTGTCTCTCCCTGCTCCTGTCTCCTAATTTTTTTTTGGTAATTTTTCATTTTTACGGTACTTTTAAAGGTAGAATTTCTCTCTGGCTCTCAGCTCCATCTTTTGTTTTGTTTATAATCCCTTCTGCTCCTTTCTCCCAGGCAGGAGAGTTGACCCATTCTCTGAGAAGATTCCTCATGGATACTGGCAACTAGATATTTCAGGGCACAGGAGAAATGAAGATTTTCTTCTCATAATTCAGCCTCCAGCAAGCAAAGCTAGTGTTGTAGGGAGCCCCTCTGGCCTTCTATCTCTGTCTCTGTGTCTCTGAGGTCTCTGTCTCTCTCTGCTCCTGTCTCCTCAATTTTTTTTGGTAATTTTTTCTTTTTACCATTTTTTTGAAGGTAGAGTTTCTCTCTGGCTCTCAGCTCCATCTTTTGTTTTGTTAATAATCCCTTCTGCTCCTTTCTCCCATGCAGGAGAGTTGAGCCATTCTCTGAGAAGATTCCTCATGGATACTGGCAACTAGATATTTCAGGGCACAGGAGAAATGAAGATTTTCTACTCATAATTCAGCCTCCAGCAAGCAAAGCTAGTGTGGTAGGGAGCCCCTCTGGCCTTCTATCTCTGTCTCTGTGTCTCTGAGGTCTCTGTCTCTCCCTGCTCCTGTGTCCTCATTTTTTTTTTGGTAATTTTTTCTTTTTTACGATTTTTTTAAAGGTAGAATTTCTCTCTGGCTCCCAGCTCCATCTTTTGTTTTTTTTTATAATCCCTTCTACTCCTTTCTCCCAGGCAGGAGAGTTGAGCCATTCTCTGAGAAGATTCCTCATTGATACTGGAAACTAGATATTTCAGGGCACAGGAGAAATGAAGATTTTCTACTCATCATTCAGCCTCCAGCAAGCAAAGCTAGTGTTGTAGGGAGCCCCTCTGGCCTTCTATCTCTGTCTCTGTGTCTCTGAGTTCTCTGTCTCTCCCTGCTCCTGTCTCCTAATTTTTTTTGGTAATTTTTCCTTTTTACGATATTTTTAAAGATAGAATTTCTCTCTGGCTCTCAGCTCCATCTTTTGTTTTGTTTATAATCCCTTCTGCTCCTTTCTCCCAGGCAGGAGAGTTTACCCATTCTCTGAGAAGATTCCTAATGGATACTGGCAACTAGATATTTCAGGGCACAGGAGAAATGAAGATTTTCTTCTCATAATTCAGCCTCCAGCAAGCAAAGCTAGTGTTGTAGGGAGCCCCTCTGTCCTTCTATCTCTGTCTCTGTGTCTCTGAGGTCTCTGTCTCTCCCTGCTCCTGTCTCCTCATTTTTTTTTTGGTAATTTTTCCTTTTTACGATTTTTTTAAAGGTAGAATTTCTCTCTGGCTCTCAGCTCCATCTTTTGTTTTGTTTATAATCCCTTCTGCTCCTTTCTCCCAGGCAGGAGAGTTCAGCCATTCTCTGAGAAGATTCCTCATGGATACTGGCAACTAGATATTTCAGGGCACAGGAGAAATGAAGATTTTCTACTCATAATTCAGCCTCCAGCAAGCAAAGCTAGTGTTGTAGGGAGACCCTCTGGCCTTCTATCTCTGTCTCTGTGTCTCTGAGGTCTCTGTCTCTCTCTGCTCCTGTCTCCTCATTTTTTTTTGGTAATTTTTTCTTTTTACGATTTTTTTAAAGGTAGAGTTTCTCTCTGGCTCTCAGCTCCATCTTTTGTTTTGTTAATAATCCCTTCTGCTCCTTTCTCCCAGGCAGGAGAGTTGAGCCATTCTCTGAGAAGATTCCTCATGGATACTGGCAACAAGATATTTCAGGGCACAGGAGAAATGAAGATTTTCTACTCATCATTCAGCCTCCAGCAAGCAAAGCTAGTGTTGTAGGGAGCCCCTCTGGCCTTCTATCTCTGTCACTGTGTCTCTGAGGTCTCTGTGTCTCTCTGCTCCTGTCTCCTCATTTTTTTTGGTAATTTTTCCTTTTTACGATTTTTTTAAAGGTAGTGTTTCTCTCTGGGTCTCAGCTCCGTCTTTTGTTTTGTTAATAATCCCTTCTGCTCCTTTCTCCCAGGCAGGAGAGTTGAGCCATTCTCTGAGAAGATACCTCATGGATACTTCCAACTAGATATTTCAGGTCACAGGAGAAATGAAGATTTTCTACTCATAATTCAGCCTCCAGCAAGCATAGCTAGTGTGGTAGGGAGCCCCTCTGGCCTTCTATCTCTGTCTCTGTGTCTCTGAGGTCTCTGTCTCTCCCTGCTCCTGTGTCCTCATTTTTTTTTTGGTAATTTTTTCTTTTTTACGATTTTTTTAAAGGTAGAATTTCTCTCTGGCTCCCAGCTCCATCTTTTGTTTTTTTTTATAATCCCTTCTACTCCTTTCTCCCAGGCAGGAGAGTTGAGCCATTCTCTGAGAAGATTCCTCATTGATACTGGAAACTAGATATTTCAGGGCACAGGAGAAATGAAGATTTTCTACTCATCATTCAGCCTCCAGCAAGCAAAGCTAGTGTTGTAGGGAGCCCCTCTGGCCTTCTATCTCTGTCTCTGTGTCTCTGAGTTCTCTGTCTCTCCCTGCTCCTGTCTCCTAATTTTTTTTGGTAATTTTTCCTTTTTACGATATTTTTAAAGATAGAATTTCTCTCTGGCTCTCAGCTCCATCTTTTGTTTTGTTTATAATCCCTTCTGCTCCTTTCTCCCAGGCAGGAGAGTTGACCCATTCTCTGAGAAGATTCCTAATGGATACTGGCAACTAGATATTTCAGGGCACAGGAGAAATGAAGATTTTCTTCTCATAATTCAGCCTCCAGCAAGCAAAGCTAGTGTTGTAGGGAGCCCCTCTGTCCTTCTATCTCTGTCTCTGTGTCTCTGAGGTCTCTGTCTCTCCCTGCTCCTGTCTCCTCATTTTTTTTTTGGTAATTTTTCCTTTTTACGATTTTTTTAAAGGTAGAATTTCTCTCTGGCTCTCAGCTCCATCTTTTGTTTTGTTTATAATCCCTTCTGCTCCTTTCTCCCAGGCAGGAGAGTTCAGCCATTCTCTGAGAATATTCCTCATGGATACTGGCAACTAGATATTTCAGGGCACAGGAGAAATGAAGATTTTCTACTCATAATTCAGCCTCCAGCAAGCAAAGCTAGTGTTGTAGGGAGACCCTCTGGCCTTCTATCTCTGTCTCTGTGTCTCTGAGGTCTCTGTCTCTCTCTGCTCCTGTCTCCTCATTTTTTTTTGGTAATTTTATCTTTTTACGATTTTTTTAAAGGTAGAGTTTCTCTCTGGCTCTCAGCTCCATCTTTTGTTTTGTTAATAATCCCTTCTGCTCCTTTCTCCCAGGCAGGAGAGTTGAGCCATTCTCTGAGAAGATTCCTCATGGATACTGGCAACAAGATATTTCAGGGCACAGGAGAAATGAAGATTTTCTACTCATCATTCAGCCTCCAGCAAGCAAAGCTAGTGTTGTAGGGAGCCCCTCTGGCCTTCTATCTCTGTCACTGTGTCTCTGAGGTCTCTGTGTCTCTCTGCTCCTGTCTCCTCATTTTTTTTGGTAATTTTTCCTTTTTACGATTTTTTTAAAGGTAGTGTTTCTCTCTGGCTCTCAGCTCCGTCTTTTGTTTTGTTAATAATCCCTTCTGCTCCTTTCTCCCAGGCAGGAGAGTTGAGCCATTCTCTGAGAAGATACCTCATGGATACTTGCAACTAGATATTTCAGGTCACAGGAGAAATGAAGATTTTCTACTCATAATTCAGCCTCCAGCAAGCATAGCTAGTGTTGTAGGGAGCCCCTCTGGCCTTCTATCTCTGTCTCTGTGTCTCTGAGGTCTCTGTCTCTCCCTGCTCCTGTCTCCTCATTTTTTTTTGGTAATTTTTCCTTTTTACGATTTTTTTAAAGGTAGAATTTCTCTCTGGCTCTCAGCTCCATCTTTTGTTTTGTTTATAATCCCTTCTGCTCCTTTCTCCCAGGCAGGAGAGTTGAGCTATTCTCTGAGAAGATTCCTCATGGATACTGGCAACTAGATATTTCAGGGCACAAGAGAAATGAAGATTTTCTACTCATCATTCAGCCTCCAGCAAGCAAAGCTAGTGTTGTAGGGAGCGCCTCTGGCCTTCTATCTCTGTCTCTGTGTCTCTGAGGTCTCTGTCTCTCCCTGCTCCTGTCTCCTCATATTTTTTTGGAAATTTTTCCTTTTTACGATTTTTTTAAATGTAGAATTTCTCTCTGGCTCTCAGCTCCATCTTTTCTTTTGTTTATAATCCCTTCTGCTCCTTTCTCCCAGGCAGGAGAGTTGAGCCATTCTCTGACAAGATTCCTCATGGATACTGACTGGCAACTAGATATTTCAGGGCATAGGAGAAATGAAGATTTTCTACTCATAATTCAGCCTCCAGCAAGCAAAGCTAGTGTTGTAGGGAGCCCCTCTGGCCTTCTTTTTCTGTCTCTGTGTCTCTGAGGCCTCTGTTTCTCTCTGCTCCTGTCTCCTCATTTTTTTTGGTAATTTTTCCTTTTTACGATTTTTTTAAAAGTAGAGTTTCTCTCTGGCTCTCAGCTCCATCTTTTGTTTTGTTAATAATCCCTTCTGCTCCTTTCTCCCAGGCAGGAGAGTTGAGCCATTCTCTGAGAAGATTCCTCATGGATACTGGCAACTAGATATTTCAGGGCACAGGAGAAATGAAGATTTTCTACTCATAATTCAGCCTCCAGCAAGCAAAGCTTGTATGGTAGGGAGCCCCTCTGGCCTTCTATCTCTGTCTCTGTGTCTCTGAGGTCTCTGTCTCTCCCTGCTCCTGTCTCCTCATTATTTTGGTAATTTTTCCTTTTTACGATTTTTTTAAAGGTAGAATTTCTCTCTGGCTCTCAGCTCCATCTTTTGTTTTGTTTATAATCCCTTCTGCTCCTTTCTCCCAGGCAGGAGAGTTGAGCCATTCTCTGAGAAGATTCCTCATGGATACTGGCAACTAGATATTTCAGGGCACAGGAGAAATGAAGATTTTCTTCTTATAATTCAGCCTCCAGCAAGCAAAGCTAGTGTTGTAGGGAGCTCCTCTGGCCTTCTATCTCTGTCTCTGTGTCTCTGAGGTCTCTGTCTCTCCCTGCTCCTGTCTCCTCATATTTTTTTGGTAATTTTTCCTTTTTACGATTTTTTTAAAGGTAGAATTTCTCTCTGGCTCTCAGCTCCATCTTTTGTTTTGTTTATAATCCCTTCTGCTCCTTTCTCCCAGGCAGGAGAGTTGAGCCATTCTCTGAGAAGTTTCCTCAAGGACACTGGCAACTAGATATTTCAGGGCACAGGAGAAATGAAGATTTTCTACTCATAATTCAGACTCCAACAAGCAATGCTAGTGTGGTAGGGCGCACCTCTGACCTTCTATCTCTGACTCTGTGTCTCTGAGGTCTCTGTCTCTCTCTGCTCCTGTCTCCTCATTTTTTTGGGTAATTTTTCCTTTTTACGATTTTTTTAAAGGTAGAATTTCTCTCTGTCTCTCAGCTCCATGTTTTGTTTTGTTTATAATCCCTTCTGTTCCTTTCTCCCAGGCAGGAGAGTTGAGCCATTCTCTGAGAAGATTCCTCATGGATACTGGCAACTAGATATTTCAGGGCACAGGAGAAATGAAGATTTTCTACTCATAATTCAGCCTCCAGCAAGCAAAGCTAGTGTTGTAGGGAGTGCCTCTGGCCTTCTATCTCTGTCTCTGTGTCTCTGAGGTCTCTGTATCTCCCTGCTCCTGTCTCATTTTTTTTGGTAATTTTTCCTTTTTACGATTTTTTTAAAGGTAGAATTTCTCTCTGGCTCTCAGCTCCATCTTTTGTTTTGTTTATAATCCCTTTTGCTCCTTTCTCCCAGGCAGGAGAGTTGAGCCATTCTCTGAGAAGATTCCTCATGGATACTGGCAACTAGATATTTCAGGGCATAAGAGAAATGAAGATTTTGTACTCATAATTCAGCCTCCAGCAAGCAAAGCTAGTGTGGTATGGAGCCCCTCTGGCCTTCTATCTCTGTCTCTGTGACTCGGAGGTCTCTGTCTCTCCCTGCTCCTGTCTCATATTTTTTTGGTAATTTTTCCTTTTTACGATTTTTTTAAAGGTAGAATTTCTCTCTGGCTCTCAGCTCCATCTTTTGTTTTGTTTATAATCCCTTCTGTTCCTTTCTCCCAGGCAGGAGAGTTGAGACATTCTCTGAGAAGTTTCCTCATGGATACTGGCAACTAGATATTTCAGGGCACAAGAGAAATTTAGATTTTCTACTCATAATTCAGCCTCCAGCAAGCAAAGCTAGAGTTGTAGGGAGCCCCTCTGGCCTTCTATCTCTGTCTCTGTGTCTCGGAGGTCTCTGTCTCTCCCTGCTCCTGTCTCCTCATTTTTTTTTGGTAATATTTCTTTTTACGATTTTTTTAAAGGTAGAATTTCTCTCTGGCTCTCAGCTCCATCTTTTGTTTTGTTTATAATCCCTTCTGCTCCTTTCTCCCAGGCAGGAGAGTTGATCCATTCTCTGAGAAGTTTCCTCATGGATACTGGCAACTAGATATTTCAGGGCACAAGAGAAATGAAGATTTTCTACTCATAATTCAGCCTCCAGCAAGCATAGCTAGAGTTGTAGGGAGCCCCTCTGGCCTTCTATCTCTGTCTCTGTGTCTCGGAGGTCTCTTTCTCTCCCTGCTCCTGTCTCCTCATTTTTTTTTGGTAATTTTTCTTTTTACGATTTTTTTAAAGGTAGAATTTCTCTCTGGCTCTCAGCTCCATCTTTTGTTTTGTTTATAATCCCTTCTGCTCCTTTCTCCCAGGCAGGAGAGTTGAGCCATTCTCTGAGAAGATTCCTCATGGATACTGGCAACTAGATATTTCAGGGCACAGGAGAAATGAAGATTTTCTACTCATCATTCAGCCTCCAGCAAGCAAAGCTAGTGTGGTAGGGAGCCCGTCTGGCCTTCTATCTCTGTCTCTGTGTCTCTGATGTCTCTGTCTCTGTCTGCTCCTGTCTCCTCATTGTTTTTGGTAATTTTTCCTTTTTACGATTTTTTAAAGGAAGAGTTTCTCTGTGGCTCTCAGCTCCATCTTTTGTTTTCTTAATGATTCCTTCTGCTCCTTTCTCCCAGGCAGGAGAGTTGAGCCATTCTCTGAGAAGATTCCTCATGGATACTGGCAACTAGATATTTCAGGGCACAGGAGAAATGAAGATTTTCTACTCATTATTCAGCCTCCAGCAAGCAAAGCTAGTGTTGTAGGGAGCCCCTCTGGCCTTCTATCTCTGTCTCTGTGTCTCTGAGGTCTCTGTCTCTCCCTGCTCCTGTCTCCTCATTTTTTTTGGGAATTTTTCCTTTTTACGATTTTTTTAAAGGTAGCATTTCTCTCTGGCTCTCAGCTCCATCTTTTGTTTTGTTTATAATCCCTTCTGCTCCTTTCTCCCAGGCAGGAGAGTTGAGCCATTCTCTGAGAGGATTCCTCATGGGTACTGGCAACTAGATATTTCAGGGCACAGGAGAAATGAAGATTTTCTACTCATAATTCAGCCTCCAGCAAGCAAAGCTAGTGTTGTAGGGAGCCCCTCTGGCCTTCTATATCTGTCTCTGTGTCTCTGAGTCTCTGTCTCTCTCTGCTCCTGTCTCCTCATTTTTTGTGGTAATTTTTCCTTTTTACGATTTTTTGAAAGGTAGAATTTCTCTCGGCTCTCAGCTCCATCTTTTGTTTTGTTAATAATCCCTTCTGCTCCTTTCTCCCAGGCAGGAGAGTTGAGCCATTCTCTGAGAAGATTCCTCATGGATACTGGCAACTAGATATTTCAGGGCACAGGAGAAATGAAGATTTTCTACTGATAATTCAGCCTCCAGCAAACAAAGCTAGTGTTGTAGGGAGCCCCTCTGGCCTTCTATCTCTGTCTCTCTCTGCTCTTGTCTCCTCATTTTTTTTGGTAATTTTTCCTTTTTACGATTTTTGTAAAGGTAGTGTTTCTCTCTGGCTCTCAGTTCCATCTTTTGTTTTGTTAATAATCCCTTCTGCTCCTTTCTCCTAGGCAGGAGAGTTGAGCCATTCTCTGAGAAGATTCCTCATGTATACTGGCAACTAGATATTTCAGGGCACAAGAGAAATGAAGATTTTCTTCTCATAATTCAGCCTCCAGCAAGCAAAGCTAGTGTTGTAGGGAGCCCCTCTGGCTTTCTATCTCTGTCTCTGTGTCTCTGAGGTCTCTTTCTCTCCCTGCTCCTGTCTCCTCATTTTTTTTGGTAATGTTTCCTTTTTACGATTTTTTTAAAGGTAGAATTTCTCTCTGGCTCTCAGCTCCATCTTTTGTTTTGTTTATAATCCCTTCTGCTCCTTTCTCCCAGGCAGGAGAGTTGAGCCATTCTCTGAGAAGATTCCTCACGGATACTGGCAACTAGATATTTCAGGGCACAGGAGAAATGAAGATTTTCTACTCATAATTCAGCCTCCAGCAAGCAAAGCTAGTGTTGTAGGGAGCCCTTCTGGCCTTCTATCTCTGTCTCTGTGTCTCTGAGGTCTCTGTCTCTCCCTGCTTCTGTCTCCTCATTTTTTTTGGTAATTTTTCCTTTTTACGATTTTTTTAAATGTAGAATTTCTCTCTGGCTCTCAGCTCCATCTTTTGTTTTGTTTATAATCCGTTCTGCTCCTTTCTCCCAGGCAGGAGAGTTGAGCCATTCTCTGAGAAGATTCCTCATGAATACTTGCAACTAGATATTTCAGGGCACAGGAGAAATGAAGATTTTCTTCTCATAATTCAGCCTCCAGGAAGCAAAGCTAGTGTTGTAGGGAGCCCCTCTGGCCTTCTATCTCTGTCTCTGTGTCTCTGATGTCTCTTTCTCTGTCTGCTCCTGTCTCCTCATTGTTTTTGGTAATTTTTCCTTTTTACGATTTTTTAAAGGTAGAGTTTCTCTCTGGCTCTCAGCTCCATCTTTTGTTTTCTTAATAATCCCTTCTGCTCCTTTCTCCCAGGCAGGAGAGTTGAGCCATTCTCTGAGAAGATTCCTCATGGATACTGGCAACTAGATATTTCAGGGCACAGGAGAAATGAAGGTTTTCTACTAATAATTCAGCCTCCAGCAAGCAAAGCTAGTGTGGTAGGGAGCCCCTCTGGCCTTCTATGTCTGTCTCTGTGTCTCGGAGGTCTCTGTCTCTCCCTGCTCCTCTCTCCTCATTTTTTTTGGTAATTTTTCCTTTTTACGATTATTTTAAAGGTAGAATTTCTCTCTGGCTCTCAGCTCCATCTTTTGTTTTGTTTATAATCCCTTCTGTTCCTTTCTCCCAGGCAGGAGAGTTGAGCCATTCTCTGAGAAGATTCCTCATGGATACTGGCAACTAGATATTTCAGGGCACAAGGGAAATGAAGATTTTCTACTCATAATTCAGCCTCCAGCAAGCAAAGCTAGAGTTGTAGGGAGCCCCTCTTGCCTTCTATCTCTGTCTCTGTGTCTCGGAGGTCTCTGTCTCTCCCTGCTCCTGTCTCCTCATTTTTTTTGGTAATTTTTCTTTTTACGATTTTTTTAAAGGTAGAATTTCTCTCTGGCTCTCAGCTCCATCTTTTGTTTTGTTTATAATCCCTTCTGCTCCTTTCTCCCAGGCAGGAGAGTTGAGCCATTCTCTGAGAAGATTCCTCATGGATACTGGCAACTAGATATTTCAGGGCACAGGAGAAATGAAGATTTTATACTCATCATTCAGCCTCCAGCAAGCAAAGCTAGAGTTGTTGGGAGCCCCTCTGGCCTTCTATCTCTGTCTCTGTGTCTCTGAGGTCTCTGTCTCTCCCTGCTCCTGTCTCCTCATTTTTTTGGTAATTTTTCCTTTTTACGATTTTTTTAAAGGTAGAATTTCTCTCTGGCTCTCAGCTCCATCTTTTGTTTTGTTTATAATCCCTTCTGCTCCTTTCTCCCAGGCAGGAGAGTTGAGCCATTCTCTGAGAGGATTCCTCATGGATACTGGCAAATAGATATTTCAGGGCACAGGAGAAATGAAGATTTTCTACTCATCATTCAGCCTCCAGCAAGCAAAGCTAGTGTTGTAGGGAGCCCCTCTGGCCTTCTATCTCTGTCTCTGTGTCTCGAAGGTCTCTGTCTCTCCCTGCTCCTGTCTCCTCATTTTTTGTTGGTAATTTTTCCTTTTTACGATTTTTTTAAAGATAGAATTTCTCTCTGGCTCGCAGCTCCATCTTTTGTTTTGTTTATAATCCCTTCTGCTCCTTTCTCCCAGGCAGGAGAGTTGAGCCATTCTCTGAGAAGATTCCTCATGGATACTGGCAACTAGATATTTCAGGGCACAGGAGAAATGAAGATTTTCTACTCATAATTCAGCCTCCAGCAAGCAAAGCTAGTGTTGTAGGGAGCCCCTCTGGCCTTCTATCTCTGTCTCTGTGTCTCGGAGGTCTCTGTCTCTCTCTGCTCCTGTCTCCTCATTTTTTTTGGTAATTTTTCCTTTTTACGATTTTTTTAAAGGTAGAGTTTTTCTCTCTCTCTCAGCTCCATCTTTTGTTTTGTTAATAATCCCTTCTGCTCCTTTCTCCCAGGCAGGAGAGTTGAGCCATTCTCTGAGAAGATTCCTCATGGATACTGGAATCTAGATATTTCAGGGCACAGGAGAAATGAAGATTTTCTACTCATAATTCAGCCTTCAGCAAGCAAAGCTAGTGTTGTAGGGAGCCCCTCTGGCCTTCTATCTCTGTCTCTGTGTCTCGGAGGTCTCTGTCTCTCCCTGCTCCTGTCTCCTCATTTTTTTTTTTAATTTTTCCTTTTTACGATTTTTTTAAAGGTAGAATTTCTCTCTGGCTCTCAGCTCCATCTTCTGTTTTGTTTATAATCCCTTCTGTTCCTTTCTCCCAGGCAGGAGAGTTGAGCCATTCTCTGAGAAGATTCCTCATGGATACTGGCAACTAGATATTTCAGGGCACAAGAGAAATGAAGATTTTCTACTCATAATTCAGCCTCCAGCAAGCAAAGCTAGAGTTGTAGGGAGCCCCTCTGGCCTTCTATCTCTGTCTCTGTGTCTCGGAGGTCTCTGTCTCTCCCTGCTCCTGTCTCCTCATTTTTTTTTGGTAATTTTTCTTTTTACGATTTTTTTAAAGGTAGAATTTCTCTCTGGCTCTCAGCTCCATCTTTTGTTTTGTTTATAATCCCTTCTGCTCCTTTCTCCCAGGCAGGAGAGTTGAGCCATTCTCTGAGAAGATTCCTCATGGATACTGGCAACTAGATATTTCAGGGCACAGGAGAAATGAAGATTTTCTACTGATAATTCAGCCTCCAGCAAACAAAGCTAGTGTTGTAGGGAGCCCCTCTGGCCTTCTATCTCTGTCTCTCTCTGCTCTTGTCTCCTCATTTTTTTTGGTAATTTTTCCTTTTTACGATTTTTGTAAAGGTAGTGTTTCTCTCTGGCTCTCAGTTCCATCTTTTGTTTTGTTAATAATCCCTTCTGCTCCTTTCTCCTAGGCAGGAGAGTTGAGCCATTCTCTGAGAAGATTCCTCATGTATACTGGCAACTAGATATTTCAGGGCACAAGAGAAATGAAGATTTTCTTCTCATAATTCAGCCTCCAGCAAGCAAAGCTAGTGTTGTAGGGAGCCCCTCTGGCTTTCTATCTCTGTCTCTGTGTCTCTGAGGTCTCTGTCTCTCCCTGCTCCTGTCTCCTCATTTTTTTTGGTAATGTTTCCTTTTTACGATTTTTTTAAAGGTAGAATTTCTCTCTGGCTCTCAGCTCCATCTTTTGTTTTGTTTATAATCCCTTCTGCTCCTTTCTCCCAGGCAGGAGAGTTGAGCCATTCTCTGAGAAGATTCCTCATGGATACTGGCAACTAGATATTTCAGGGCACAGGAGAAATGAAGATTTTCTACTCATAATTCAGCCTCCAGCAAGCAAAGCTAGTATTGTAGGGAGCCCTTCTGGCCTTCTATCTCTGTCTCTGTGTCTCTGAGGTCTCTGTCTCTCCCTGTTTATGTCTCCTCATTTTTTTTGGTAATTTTTCCTTTTTACGATTTTTTTAAATGTAGAATTTCTCTCTGGCTCTCAGCTCCATCTTTTGTTTTGTTTATAATCCCTTCTGCTCCTTTCTCCCAGGCAGGAGAGTTGAGCCATTCTCTGAGAAGATTCCTCATGGATACTGGCAACTAGATATTTCAGGGCACAGGAGAAATGAAGATTTTTCTACTCATCATTCACCCTCCAGCAAGCAAAGCTAGTGTTGTAGGGAGCCCCTCTGGCCTTCTATCTCTGTCTCTGTGTCTCGGAGGTCTCTGTCTCTCTCTGCTCCTGTCTCCTCATTTTTTTTGGTAATTTTTCCTTTTTACGATTTTTTTAAAGGTAGAGTTTTTCTCTCTCTCTCAGCTCCATCTTTTGTTTTGTTAATAATCCCTTCTGCTCCTTTCTCCCAGGCAGGAGAGTTGAGCCATTCTCTGAGAAGATTCCTCATGGATACTGGCAACTACATATTTCAGGGCACAGGAGAAATGAAGATTTTCTACTCATAATTCAGCCTCCAGCAAGCAAAGCTAGTGTGGTAGGGAGCCCCTCTGGCCTTCTATCTCTGTCTCTGTGTCTCTGAGGTCTCTGTCTCTCCCTGCTCCTGTCTCCTCATATTTTTTTGGTAATTTTTCCTTTTTACGATTTTTTTAAAGGTAGAATTTCTCTCTGGCTCTCAGCTCCATCTTTTGTTTTGTTTATAATCCCTTCTGCCCCTTTCTCCCAGGCAGGAGAGTTGAGCCATTCTCTGAGAAGATTCCTCATGGATACTGGCAACTAGATATTTCAGGGCACAGGAGAAATGAAGATTTTCTACTCATAATTCAGCCTCCAGCAAGCAAAGCTAGTGTTGTAGGGAGCGCCTCTGGCCTTCTATCTCTGTCTCTGTGTCTCAGAGGTCTCTGTCTCTCCCTGCTCCTGTCTCCTCATTTTTTTTTGGTAATTTTTCCTTTTTACGATTTTTTTAAAGGTAGAATTTCTCTCTGGCTCTCAGCTCCATCTTTTGTTTTGTTTATAATCCCTTCTGCTCCTTTCTCCCAGGCAGGAGAGTTGAGCCATTCTCTGAGAAGATTCCTCATGGATACTGGCAACTAGATATTTCAGGGCACAGGAGAAATGAAGATTTTCTACTCATCATTCAGCCTCCAGCAAGCAAAGCTTGTGTTGTAGGGAGCCCCTCTGGCCTTCTATCTCTGTCTCTGTGTCTCTGAGGTCTCTGTCTCTCCCTGCTCCTGTCTCCTCATTTTTTTGGTAATTTTTCCTTTTTACGATTTTTTTAAAGGTAGAATTTCTCTCTGACTCTCAGCTCCATCTTTTGTTTTGTTTATAATCCCTTCTGCTCCTTTCTCCCAGGCAGGAGAGTTGAGCCATTCTCTGAGAAGATTCCTCATGGATACTGGCAACTAGATATTTCAGGGCACAGGAGAAATGAAGATTTTCTACTCATAATTCAGCCTCCAGCAAGCAAAGCTAGTGTTGTAGGGAGCCCCTCTGGCCTTCTATCTCTGTCTCTGTGTCTCTGAGTTCTCTGTCTCTCTCTGCTCCTGTCTCCTCATTTTTTTTGGTAATTTTTTCTTTTTACGATTTTTTTAAAGGTAGAGTTTCTCTCTGGCTCTCAGCTCCATCTTTTGTTTTGTTTATAATCCCTTCTGCTCCTTTCTCCCAGGCAGGAGAGTTGAGCCATTCTCTGAGAAGATTCCTCATGGATACTGGCAACTAGATATTTCAGGGCACAGGAGAAATGAAGATTTTCTACTCATCATTCAGCCTCCAGCAAGCAAAGCTAGTGTTGTAGGGAGCCCCTCTGGCCTTCTATCTCTGTCTCTGTGTCTCTGAGGTCTCTGTCTCTCTCTGCTCCTGTCTCCTCATTTTTTTTGGTAATTTTTCCTTTTTACGATTTTTTTAACGGTAGGGTTTTTCTCTCTCACTCAGCTCCATCTTTTGTTTTGTTAATAATCCCTTCTGCTCCTTTCTCCCAGGCAGGAGAGTTGAGCCATTCTCTGAGAAGATTCCTCATGGATACTGGCAACTAGATATTTCAGGACACAGGAGAAATGAAGATTTTCTACTCATAATTCAGCCTCCAGCAAGCAAAGCTAGTGTGGAAGGGAGCCCCTCTGGCCTTCTATCTCTGTCTCTGTGTCTCTGAGGTCTCTGTCTCTCCCTGCTCCTGTCTCCTCATATTTTTTTGGTAATTTTTCCTTTTTACGATTTTTTTAAAGGTAGAATTTCTCTCTGGCTCTCAGCTCCATCTTTTGTTTTGTTTATAATCCCTTCTGCCCCTTTCTCCCAGGCAGGAGAGTTGAGCCATTCTCTGAGAAGATTCCTCATGGATACTGGCAACTAGATATTTCAGGGCACAGGAGAAATGAAGATTTTCTACTCATAATTCAGCCTCCAGCAAGCAAAGCTAGTGTTGTAGGGAGCCCCTCTGGCCCTCTATCTCTGTCACTGTGTCTCTGAGGTCTCTGTCTCTCTCTGCTCCTGTCTCCTCATTTTTTTTGGTAATTTTTCCTTTTTACGATTTTTTTAAAGGTAGAGTTTCTCTCTGGCTCTCAGCTCCGTCTTTTGTTTTGTTAATAATCCCTTCTGCTCCTTTCTCCCAGGCAGGATTGTTGAGCCATTCTCTGAGAAGATTCCTCATGGATACTTGCAACTAGATATTTCAGGGCACAGGAGAAATGAAGATTTTCTACTCATAATTCAGCCTCCAGCAAGCAAAGCTAGTGTTGTAGGGAGCCCCTCTGGCCTTCTATATCTGTCTCAGTGTCTCGGAGGTCTCTGTCCCTCCCTGCTCCTGTCTCCTCATTTTTTTTTGGTAATTTTTCCTTTTTACGATTTTTTTAAAGGTAGAATTTCTCTCTGGCTCTCAGCTCCATCTTTTGTTTTGTTTATAATCCCTTCTGCTCCTTTCTCCCAGGCAGGAGAGTTGAGCCATTCTCTGAGAAGATTCCTCATGGATACTGGCAACTAGATATTTCAGGGCACAGGAGAAATGAAGATTTTCTACTCATCATTCAGCCTCCAGCAAGCAAAGCTAGTGTTGTAGGGAGCGCCTCTGGCCTTCTATCTCTGTCTCTGTTTCTCTGAGGTCTCTATATCTCCCTGCTTGTGTCTCCTCAGTTTTTTTGGTAATTTTTCCTTTTTACGATTTTTTTAAATGTAGAATTTCTCTCTGGCTCTCAGCTCCATCTTTTGTTTTGTTTATAATCCCTTCTGCTCCTTTCTCCCAGGCAGGAGAGTTGAGCCATTCTCTGAGAAGATTCCTCATGGATACTGGCAACTAGATATTTCAGGGCATAGGAGAAATGAAGATTTTCTACTCATAATTCAGCCTCCAGCAAGCAAAGCTAGTGTTGTAGGGAGCCCCTCTGGCCTTCTATTTCTGTCTCTGTGTCTCTGAGGCCTCTGTTTCTCTCTGCTCCTGTCTCCTCATTTTTTTTCGTAATTTTTCCTTTTTACGATTTTTTTAAAAGTAGAGTTTCTCTCTGGCTCTCAGCTCCATCTTTTGTTTTGTTAATAATCCCTTCTGCTCCTTTCTCCCAGGCAGGAGAGTTGAGCCATTCTCTGAGAAGATTCCTCATGGATACTGGCAACTAGATATTTCAGGGCACAGGAGAAATGAAGATTTTCTACTCATCATTCAGCCTCCAGCAAGCAAAGCTAGTGTTGTAGGGAGCGCCTCTGGCCTTCTATCTCTGTCTCTGTTTCTCTGAGGTCTCTATATCTCCCTGCTCCTGTCTCCTCAGTTTTTTTGGTAATTTTTCCTTTTTACGATTTTTTTAAATGTAGAATTTCTCTCTGGCTCTCAGCTCCATCTTTTGTTTTGTTTATAATCCCTTCTGCTCCTTTCTCCCAGGCAGGAGAGTTGAGCCATTCTCTGAGAAGATTCCTCATGGATACTGGCAACTAGATATTTCAGGGCATAGGAGAAATGAAGATTTTCTACTCATAATTCAGCCTCCAGCAAGCAAAGCTAGTGTTGTAGGGAGCCCCTCTGGCCTTCTATTTCTGTCTCTGTGTCTCTGAGGCCTCTGTTTCTCTCTGCTCCTGTCTCCTCATTTTTTTCGTAATTTTTCCTTTTTACGATTTTTTTAAAAGTAGAGTTTCTCTCTGGCTCTCAGCTCCATCTTTTGTTTTGTTAATAATCCCTTCTGCTCCTTTCTCCCAGGCAGGAGAGTTGAGCCATTCTCTGAGAAGATTCCTCATGGATACTGGCAACTAGATATTTCAGGGCACAGGAGAAATGAAGATTTTCTACTCATCATTCAGCCTCCAGCAAGCAAAGCTTGTGTTGTAGGGAGCCCCTCTGGCCTTCTATCTCTGTCTCTGTGTCTCTGAGGTCTCTGTCTCTCCCTGCTCCTGTCTCCTCATTATTTTGGTAATTTTTTCTTTTTACGATTTTTTTAAAGGTAGAATTTCTCTCTGGCTCTCAGCTCCATCTTTTGTTTTGTTTATAATCCCTTCTGCTCCTTTCTCCCAGGCAGGAGAGTTGAGCCATTCTCTGAGAAGATTCCTCATGGATACTGGCAACTAGATATTTCAGGGCACAGGAGAAATGAAGATTTTCTTCTCATAATTCAGCCTCCAGCAAGCAAAGCTAGTGTTGTAGGGAGCCCCTCTGGCCTTCTATCTCTGTCTCTGTGTCTCTGAGGTCTCTGTCTCCCCCTGCACCTGTCTCCTCATATTTTTTTGGTAATTTTTCCTTTTTACGATTTTTTTAAAGGTAGAATTTCTCTCTGGCTCTCAGCTCCATCTTTTGTTTTGTTTATAATCCCTTCTGCTCCTTTCTCCCAGGCAGGAGAGTTGAGCCATTCTCTGAGAAGATTCCTCAAGGACACTGGCAACTAGATATTTCAGGGCACAGGAGAAATGAAGATTTTCTACTCATAATTCAGCCTCCAACAAGCAATGCTAGTGTGGTAGGGAGCACCTCTGACCTTCTATCTCTGTCTCTGTGTCTCTGAGGTCTCTGTCTCTCTCTGCTCCTGTCTCCTCAGTTTTTTTGGTAATTTTTCCTTTTTACGATTTTTTTAAAGGTAGAATTTCTCTCTGTCTCTCAGCTCCATGTTTTGTTTTGTTTATAATCCCTTCTGTTCCTTTCTCCCAGGCAGGAGAGTTGAGCCATTCTCTGAGAAGATTCCTCATGGATACTGGCAACTAGATATTTCAGGGCACAGGAGAAATGAAGATTTTCTACTCATAATTCAGCCTCCAGCAAGCAAAGCTAGTGTTGTACGGAGCGCCTCTGGCCTTCTATCTCTGTCTCTGTGTCTCTGAGTTCTCTGTATCTCCCTGCTCCTGTCTCCTCATTTTTTTTGGTAATTTTTCCTTTTTACGATTTTTTTAAAGGTAGAATTTCTCTCTGGCTCTGAGCTCCATCTTTTGTTTTGTTTATAATCCCTTTTGCTCCTTTCTCCCAGGCAGGAGAGTTGAGCCATTCTCTGAGAAGATTCCTCATGGATACTGGCAACTAGATATTTCAGGGCATAAGAGAAATGAAGATTTTCTACTCATAATTCAGCCTCCAGCAAGCAAAGCTAGTGTGGTATGGAGCCCCTCTGGCCTTCTATCTCTGTCTCTCTCTGCTCCTGTCTCCTCATTTTTTTTGGTAATTTTTCCTTTTTACGATTTTTGTAAAGGTAGTGTTTCCCTCTGGCTCTCAGTTCCATCTTTTGTTTTGTTAATAATCCCTTCTGCTCCTATCTCCTAGGCAGGAGAGTTGAGCCATTCTCTGAGAAGTTTCCTCATGGATACTGGCAACTAGATATTTCAGGGCATAGGAGAAATGAAGATTTTCTTCTCATAATTAAGCCTCCAGCAAGCAAAGCTAGTGTTGTAGGGAGCCCCTCTGGCTTTCTATCTCTGTCTCTGTGTCTCTGAGGTCTCTGTCTCTCCCTGTTCCTGTCTCCTAATTTTTTTTTGGTAATTTTTCCTTTTTACGATTTTTTTAAAGGTAGAATTACTCTCTGGCTCTCAGCTCCATCTTTTGTTTTGTTTATAATCCCTTCTGCTCCTTTCTCCCAGGCAGGAGAGTTGACCCATTCTCTGAGAAGTTTCCTCATGGATACTGGCAACTAGATATTTCAGGGCACAGGAGAAATGAAGATTTTCTACTCATAATTCAGCCTCCAGCAAGCAAAGCTAGTGTTGTAGGGAGCCCCTCTGGCTCTATCTTTGTCTCTGTGTCTCTGAGGACTCTGTCTCTCTCTGCTCCTGTCTCCTCATTTTTTTTTGGTAATTTTTTCTTTTTACGATTTTTTTAAAGGTAGAGTTTCTCTCTGGCTCTCAGCTCCATCTTTTGTTTTGTTAATAATCCCTTCTGCTCCTTTCTCCCAGGCAGGAGAGTTGAGCCATTCTCTGAGAAGATTCCTCATGGATACTGGCAACTAGATATTTCAGGGCACAGGAGAAATGAAGATTTTCTACTCATAATTCAGCCTCCAGCAAGCAAAGCTAGTGTGGTAGGGAGCCCCTCTGGCCTTCTATCTCTGTCTCTGTGTCTCTGAGGTCTCTGTCTCTCCCTGCTCCTGTGTCCTCATTTTTTTTTTGGTAATTTTTACTTTTTACGATTTTTGTAAAGGTAGAATTTCTCTCTGGCTCTCAGCTCCATCTTTTGTTTTGTTTATAATTCCTTCTGCTCCTTTCTCCCAGGCAGGAGAGTTGAGCCATTCTCTGAGAAGTTTCCTCATGGATACTGGCAACTAGATATTTCAGGGCACAGGAGGAATGAAGATTTTCTACTCATAATTCAGCCTCCAGCATGCAAAGCTAGTGTTGTAGGGAGCCCCTCTGGCCTTCTATCTCTGTCTCTGTGTCTCTGAGGTCTCTGTCTTTCCCTGCTCCTGTCTCCTCATATTTTTTTGGTAATTTTTCCTTTTTACAATTTTTTTAAAGGTAGAATTTCTCTCTGGCTCTCAGCTCCATCTTTTGTTTTGTTTATAATCCCTTCTGCTCCTTTCTCCCAGGCAGGAGAGTTGAGCCATTCTCTGAGAAGATTCCTCATGGATACTGGCAACTAGATATTTCAGGGCAAAGGAGAAATGAAGATTTTCTACTTATAATTCAGCCTCCAACAAGCAAAGCTAGTGTTGTAGGGAGCCCCTCTGACCTTCTATCTCTGTCTCTGTGTCTCTGAGGTCTCTGTCTCTCTCTGCACCTGTCTCCCCTTTTTTTTTAATTTTTCCTTTTTACGATTTTTTTAAAGGTAGAATTTCTCTCTGGCTCTCAGCTCCATCTTTTGTTTTGTTTATAATCCCTTCTGCTCCTTTCTCCCAGGCAGGAGAGTTGAGCCATTCTCTGAGAAGATTCCTCATGAATACTGGCAACTAGATATTTCAGGGCACAGGAGAAATGAAGATTTTCTACTCATAATTCAGCCTCCAGCAAGCAAAGCTAGTGTTGTAGGGAGCCCCTCTGACCTTCTATCTCTGTCTCTGTGTCTCTGAGGTCTCTGTCTCTCCCTGCTCCTGTCTCCTCATTTTTTTTTGGTAATTTTTCTTTTTTACGATTTTTTTAAAGGTAGAATTTCTCTCTCTCTCAGCTCCATCTTTTGTTTTGTTAATAATCCCTTCTGCTCCTTTCTCCCAGGCAGGAGAGTTGAGCCATTCTCTGAGAAGATTCCTCATGGATACTGGCAACTAGATATTTCAGGTCACAGGAGAAATGAAGGTTTTCTACTCATAATTCAGCCTCCAGCAAGCAAAGCTAGTGTTGTAGGGAGCCCCTCTGGCCTTCTATCTCTGTCTCTGTGTCTCTGAGGTCTCTGTCTCTCCCTGTTCCTGTCTCCTCATTTTTTTTTGGCAATTTTTCCTTTTCACGATTTTTTTAAAGGTAGAATTTCTCTCTCTCTCAGCTCCATCTTTTGTTTTGTTAATAATCCCTTCTGCTCCTTTCTCCCAGGCAGGAGAGTTGAGCCATTCTCTGAGAAGATTCCTCATGGATACTGGCAACTAGATATTTCAGGGCAAAGGAGAAATGAAGATTTTCTACTTATAATTCAGCCTCCAACAAGCAAAGAGAGTGTTGTAGGGAGCCCCTCTGACCTTCTATCTCTGTCTCTGTGTCTCTGAGGTCTCTGTCTCTCTCTGCTCCTGTCTCCTCATTTTTTTTGGTAATTTTTTCTTTTTACGATTTTTTTAAAGGTAGAGTTTCTCTCTGGCTCTCAGCTCCATCTTTTGTTTTGTTTATAATCCCTTCTGCTCCTTTCTCCCAGGCAGGAGAGTTGAGCCATTCTCTGAGAAGATTCCTCATGGATACTGGCACCTAGATATTTCAGGGCACAGGAGAAATGAAGATTTTCTACTCATAATTCAGCCTCCAGCAAGCAAAGCTAGTGTGGAAGGAAGCCCCTCTGGCCTTCTATCTCTGTCTCTGTGTCTCTGAGGTCTCTGTCTCTCCCTGCAACTGTCTCCTCATATTTTTTTGGTAATTTTTCCTTTTTACGATTTTTTTAAAGGTAGAATTTCTCTCTGGCTCTCAGCTCCATCTTTTGTTTTGTTTATAATCCCTTCTGCCCCTTTCTCCCAGGCAGGAGAGTTGAGCCATTCTCTGAGAAGATTCCTCATGGATACTGGCAACTAGATATTTCAGGGCACAGGAGAAATGAACATTTTCTACTCATAATTCAGCCTCCAGCAAGCAAAGCTAGTGTTGTAGGGCGCCCCTCTGGCCCTCTATCTCTTTCACTGTGTCTCTGAGGTCTCTGTCTCTCTCTGCTCCTGTCTCCTCATTTTTTTTGGTAATTTTTCCTTTTTACGATTTTTTTAAAGGTAGAATTTCTCTCTGGCTCTCAGCTCTATCTTTTGTTTTGTTTATAATCCCTTCTGTTCCTTTCTCCCAGGCAGGAGAGTTGAGCCATTCTCTGAGAAGATTCCTCATGGATACTGGAAACTAGATATTTCAGGGCACAAGAGAAATGAAGATTTTCTACTCGTAATTCAGCCTCCAGCAAGCAAAGCTAGTGTTGTAGGGAGCCCCTCTGGCCTTCTATCTCTGTCTCTGTGTCTCTGAGGTCTCTGTCTCTCTCTGCTCCTGTCTCCTCATATTTTGTGGTAATTTTTCTTTTTTACGATTTTTTTAAAGGTAGTGTTTCTCTCTGGCTCTCAGCTCCATCTTTTGTTTTGTTTATAATCCCTTCTGCTCCTTTCTCCCAGGCAGGAGAGTCGAGCCATTCTCTGAGAAGATTCCTCATGGATACTGGAAACTAGATATTTCAGGGCACAGGAGAAATGAAGATTTTCTACTCATAATTCAGCCTCCAGCAAGCAAAGCTAGTGTTGTAGGGAGCCCCTCTGGCCTTCTATCTCTGTCTCTGTGTCTCGGAGGTCTCTGTCTCTCCCTGCTCCTGTCTCCTCATATTTTTTTGGTAATTTTTCCTTTTTACGATTTTTTTAAAGGTAGAATTTCTCTCTGGCACTCAGCTCCATCTTTTGTTTTGTTTATAATCCCTTCTGCTCCTTTCTCCCAGGCAGGAGAGTTGAGCCATTCTCTGAGAAGATCCCTCATGGATACTGGCAACTAGATATTTCAGGGCAAAGGAGAAATGAAGATTTTCTACTTATAATTCAGCCTCCAACAAGCAAAGCTAGTGTTGTAGGGAGCCCCTCTGACCTTCTATCTCTGTCTCTGTGTCTCTGAGGTCTCTGTCTCTCTCTGCACCTGTCTCCCCTTTTTTTTTAATTTTTCCTTTTTACGATTTTTTTAAAGGTAGAATTTCTCTCTGGCTCTCAGCTCCATCTTTTGTTTTGTTTATAATCCCTTCTGCTCCTTTCTCCCAGGCAGGAGAGTTGAGCCATTCTCTGAGAAGATTCCTCATGAATACTGGCAAGTAGATATTTCAGGGCACAGGAGAAATGAAGATTTTCTACTCATAATTCAGCCTCCAGCAAGCAAAGCTAGTGTTGTAGGGAGCCCCTCTGACCTTCTATCTCTGTCTCTGTGTCTCTGAGGTCTCTGTCTCTCTCTGCTCCTGTCTCCTCATTTTTTTTGGTAATTTTTCCTTTTTACGATTTTTTTAAAGGTAGAGTTTCTCTCTGGCTCTCAGCTCCATCTTTTGTTTTGTTAATAATCCCTTCTGCTCCTTTCTCCCAGGCAGGAGAGTTGAGCCATTCTCTGAGAAGATTCCTCATGGATACTGGCAACTAGATATTTCAGGGCACAGGAGAAATGAAGATTTTCTACTCATAATTCAGCCTCCAGCAAGCAAAGCTAGTGTTGTAGGGAGCCCCTCTGGCCTTCTATCTCTGTCTCTGTGTCTCTGAGGTCTCTGTCTCTCCCTGCTCCTGTCTCCTCGTATTTTTTTGGTAATTTTTCCTTTTTACGATTTTTTTAAAGGTAGAATTTCTCTCTGGCTCTCAGCTCCATCTTTTCTTTTGTTTATAATCCCTTCTGCTCCTTTCTCCCAGGCAGGAGAGTTGAGCCATTCTCTGAGAAGATTCCTCATGGATACTGGCAACTAGGTATTTCAGGGCACAGGAGAAATGAAGATTTTCTACTCATCATTCAGCCTCCAGCAAGCAAAGCTAGAGTTGTAGGGAGCCCCTCTGGCCTTCTATCTCTGTCTCTGTGTCTCTGAGGTCTCTGTCTCTCCCTGCTCCTGTCTCCTCATTTTTTTTTGGTAATTTTTCATTTTTACGATTTTTTTAAACGTAGAATTTCTCTCTGGCTCTCAGCTCCATCTTTTGTTTTGTTTATAATCCCTTCTGCTCCTTTCTCCCAGGCAGGAGAGTTGAGCCATTCTCTGAGAAGGTTCCTCATGGATACTGGCAACAAGATATTTAAGGGCACAGGAGAAATGAAGATTTTCTACTCATAATTCAGCCTCCAGCAAGCAAAGCTAGTGTTGTAGGGAGCCCCTCTGGCCTTGTATCTCTGTCTCTGTGTCTCTGAGGTCTCTGTCTCTCTCTGCTCCTGTCTCCTCATTTTTTTTATTAATTTTTCCTTTTTACGATTTTTTTAAAGGTAGAGTTTCTCTCTCTCTCAGCTCCATCTTTTATTTTGTTAATAATCCCTTCTGCTCCTTTCTTCCAGGCAGGAGAGTTGAGCCATTCTCTGAGAAGATTCCTCATGGATACTGGAAACTAGATATTTCAGGGCACAAGAGAAATGAAGATTTTCTACTCGTAATTCAGCCTCCAGCAAGCAAAGCTAGTGTTGTAGGGAGCCCCTCTGGCCTTCTATCTCTGTCTCTGTGTCTCTGAGGTCTCTGTCTCTCCCTGCTCCTGACTCCTCATTTTTTTTGGGTAATTTTTCCTTTTTACGATTTTTTTAAAGGTAGAATTTCTCTCTGGCTCTCAGCTCCATCTTTTGTTTTGTTTATAATCCCTTCTGCTCCTTTCTCCCAGGCAGGAGAGTTGAGCCATTCTCTGAGAAGATTCCTCATGGATACTGGCAACTAGATATTTCAGGGCACAGGAGAAATGAAGATTTTCTACTCATAATTCAGCCTCCAGCAAGCAAAGCTAGTGTTGTAGGGAGCCCCTTTGGCCTTCTATCTCTGTCTCTGTGTCTCAGAGGTCTCTGTCTCTCCCTGCTCCTGTCTCCTCATTTTTTTTTGGTAATTTTTCCTTTTTACGATTTTTTAAAGGTAGAATTTCTCTCTGGCTCTCAGCTCCATCTTTTGTTTTGTTTATAATCCCTTCTGCTCCTTTCTCCCAGGCAGGAGAGTTGAGCCATTCTCTGAGAAGATTCCTCATGGATACTGGCAACTAGATATTTCAGGGCACAGGAGAAATGAAGATTTTCTACTCATAATTCAGCCTCCAGCAAGCAAAGCTAGTGTTGTAGGGAGCCCCTCTGGCCTTCTATCTCTGTCTCTGTGTCTCTGAGGTCTCTGTCTCTCTCTGCTCCTGTCTCCTCATTTTTTTTGGTAATTTTTCCTTTTTGCGATTATTTTAAAGGTAGAGTTTCACTCTGGCTCTCAGCTCCATCTTTTGTTTTGTTAATAATCCCTTCTGCTCCTTTCTCCCAGGCAGGAGAGTTGAGCCATTCTCTGAGAAGATTCCTCATGGATACTGGCAACTAGATATTTCAGGGCACAAGAGAAATGAAGATTTTCTACTCATAATTCAGCCTCCAGCAAGCAAAGCTAGTTTGGTAGGGAGCCCCTCTGGCCTTCTATCTCTGTCTCTGTGTCTCTGAGGTCTCTGTCTCTCCCTGCTCCAGTCTCCTCATTTTTTTTTGGTAATTTTTCCATTTTACGATTTTTTTAAAGGTAGAATTTCTCTCTGGCTCTTAGCTCCATCTTTTGTTTTGTTTATAATCCCTTCTGCTCCTTTCTCCCAGGCAGGAGAGTTGAGCCATTCTCTGAGAAGATTACTCATGGATACTGGAATCTAGATATTTCAGGGCACATGATAAATGAAGATTTTCTACTCATAATTCAGCCTCCACCAAGCAAAGCTAGTGTTGTAGGGAGCCCCTCCTGCCTTCTCTCTCTGTCTCTGTGTCTCGGAGGTCTCTGTATCTCCCTGCTCCTGTCTCCTCATTTTTTTTGGTAATTTCTCCTTTTTAAGATTTTTTTAAAGGTAGAATTTCTCTCTGGCTCTCAGCTCCATCTTTTGTTTTGTTTATAATCCCTTCTGTTCCTTTCTCCCAGGCAGGAGAGTTGAGCCATTCTCTGAGAAGATTCCTCATGGATACTGGCAACTAGATATTTCAGGGCACAAGGGAAATGAATATTTTCAACTCATAATTCAGCCTCCAGCAAGCAAAGCTAGTGTTGTAGGGAGCCCCTCTGGCCTTCTATCTCTGTCTCTGTGTCTCTGTGGTCTCTGTCTCTCTCTGCTCCTGTCTCCTCATTTTTTTTGGTAATTTTTCCTTTTCACGATTTTTTTAAAGGTAGAGTTTCTCTCTGGCTCTCAGCTCCATCTTTTGTTTTGTTAATAATCCCTTCTGCTCCTTTCTCCCAGGCAGGAGAGTTGAGCCATTCTCTGAGAAGTTTCCTCATGGATACTGGCAACTAGATATTTCAGGGCACAGGAGAAATGAAGATTTTCTACTCATAATTCAGCCTCCAGCAAGCAAAGCTAGTGTTGTAGGGAGCCCCTCTGGCCTTCTATCTCTGTCTCTGTGTCTCTGAGGTCTCTGTCTCTCCCTGCTCCTGTCTCCTCATTTTTTTTGGTAATTTTTCATTTTTACGAATTTTTAAAGGTAGAATTTCTCTCTGGCTCTCAGCTCCATCTTTTGTTTTGTTTATAATCCCTTCTGCTCCTTTCTCCCAGGCAGGAGAGTTGAGCCATTCTCTGAGAAGATTCCTCATGGATACTGGCAACAAGATATTTCAGGGCACAGGAGAAATGAAGATTTTCTACTCATCATTCAGCCTCCAGCAAGCAAAGCTAGTGTTGTAGGGAGCCCCTCTGGCCTTCTATCTCTGTCTCTGTGTCTCTGAGGTCTCTGTCTCTCTCTGCTCCTGTCTCCTCATATTTTTTTGGTAATTTTTCCTTTTTACGATTATTTTAAAGGTAGAGTTTCACTCTGGCTCTCAGCTCCATCTTTTGTTTTGTTAATAATCCCTTCTGCTCCTTTCTCCCAGGCAGGAGAGTTGAGCTATTCTCTGAGAAGATTCCTCATGGATACTGGCAACTAGATATTTCAGGCCACAGGAGAAATGAAGATTTTCTACTCATAATTCAGCCTCCAGCAAGCAAAGCTAGTGTGGTAGGGAGCCCCTCTGGCCTTCTATCTCTGTCTCTGTGTCTCTGAGGTCTCTGTCTCTCCCTGCTCCTGTCTCCTCATTTTTTTTTGGTAATTTTTCCTTTTCACGATTTTTTTAAAGGTAGAATTTCTCTCTGGCTCTCAGCTCCATCTTTTGTTTTGTTTATAATCCCTTCTGCTCCTTTCTCCCAGGCAGGAGAGTTGAGCCATTCTCTGAGAAGATTCCTCATGGATACTGGAATCTAGATATTTCAGGGCACTTGAGAAATGAAGATTTTCTACTCATAATTCAGCCTCCAGCAAGCAAAGCTAGTGTTGTAGGGAGCCCCTCTGGCCTTCTATCTCTGTCTCTGTGTCTCGGAGGTCTCTGTCTCTCCCTGCTCCTGTCTCCTCATTTTTTTTTGGTAATTTTTCCTTTTTACGATTTTTTTAAAAGTAGAATTTCTCTCTGGCTCTCAGCTCCATCTTTTGTTTTGTTTATAATCCCTTCTGTTCCTTTCTCCCAGGCAGGAGAGTTGAGCCATTCTCTGAGAAGATTCCTCATGGATACTTGCAACTAGATATTTCAGGGCACAAGAGAAATGAAGATTTTCTACTCATAATTCAGCCTCCAGCAAGCAAAGCTAGTGTTGTAGGGAGCCTCTCTGGCCTTCTATCTCTGTCTCTGTGTCTCTGAGGTCTCTGTCTCTCTCTGCTCCTGTCTCCTCATTTTTTTGGTAATTTTTCCTTTTCACGATTTTTTTAAAGGTAGAGTTTCTCTCTGGCTCTCAGCCCCATCTTTTGTTTTGTTAATAATCCCTTCTGCTCCTTTCTCCCAGGCAGGAGAGTTGAGCCATTCTCTGAGAAGATTCCTCATGGATACTGGCAACTAGATATTTCAGGGCACAGGAGAAATGAAGATTTTCTACTCATAATTCAGCCTCCAGCAAGCAAAGCTAGTGTTGTAGGGAGCCCCTCTGGCCTTCTATCTCTGTCTCTGTGTCTCTGAGGTCTCTGTCTCTCCCTGCTCCTGTCTCCTCATTTTTTTTTGGTAATTTTTCCTTTTTACGATTTTTTTAAAGGTAGAATTTCTCTCTGGCTCTCAGCTCCATCTTTTGTTTTGTTTATAATCCCTTCTACTCCTTTCTTCCATGTAGGAGAGTTGAGCCATTCTCTGAGAAGATTCCTCATGGATACTGGCAACTAGATATTTCAGGGCACAGGAGAAATGAAGATTTTCTACTCATAATTCAGCCTCCAGCAAGCAAAGCTAGTGTTGTAGGGAGCCCCTCTGGCCTTCTATCTCTGTCTCTGTGTCTCGGAGGTCTCTGTCTCTCCCTGCTCCTGTCTCCTCATTTTTTTTGGTAATTTTTCCTTTTTACGATTTTTTTAAAGGTAGAATTTCTGTCTGGCTCTCAGCTCCATCTTTTGTTTTGTTTATAATCCCTTCTGCTCCTTTCTCCCAGGCAGGAGAGTTGAACCATTCTCTGAGAAGTTTCCTCATGGATACTGGCAACTAGATATTTCAGGGCACAGGAGAAATGAAGATTTTCTACTCATCATTCAGCCTCCAGCCAGCAAGGCTAGTGTTGTAGGGAGCCCCTCTGGCCTTCTATCTCTGTCTCTGTGTCTCTGAGGTCTCTGTCTCTCTCTGCTCCTGTCTCCTCATTTTTTTTGGTAATTTTTCTTTTTACGATTTTTTTAAAGATAGAGTTTCTCTCTGGCTCTCAGCTCCATCTTTTGTTTTGTTAATAATCCCTTCTGCTCCTTTCTCCCATGCAGGAGAGTTGAGCCATTCTCTGAGAAGATTCCTCTTGGATACTGGAATCTAGATATTTCAGGGCACATGATAAATTAAGATTTTCTACTCATAATTCAGCCTCCAGCAAGCAAAGCTAGTGTTGTAGGGAGCCCCTCTGGCCTTCTATCTCTGTCTCTGTGTCTCGGAGGTCTCTGTCTCTCCCTGCTCCTGTCTCCTCATATTTTTTTGGTAATTTTTCCTTTTTACGATTTTTTTAAAGGTAGAATTTCTCTCTGGCTCTCAGCTCCATCTTTTGTTTTGTTTATAATCCCTTCTGTTCCTTTCTCCCAGGCAGGAGAGTTGAGCCATTCTCTGAGAAGATTCCTCATGTATACTTGCAACTAGATATTTCAGGGCACAAGAGAAATGAAGATTTTCTACTCATAATTCAGCCTCCAGCAAGCAAAGCTAGTGTTGTAGGGAGCCCCTCTGGCCTTCTATCTCTGTCTCTGTGTCTCTGAAGTCTCTGTCTCTCTCTGCTCCTGTCTCCTCATTTTTTTGGTAATTTTTCCTTTTCACGATTTTTTTAAAGGTAGAGTTTCTCTCTGGCTCTCAGCTCCATCTTTTGTTTTGTTAATAATCCCTTCTGCTCCTTTCTCCCAGGCAGGAGAGTTGAGCCATTCTCTGAGAAGATTCCTCATGGATACTGGCAACTAGATATTTCAGGGCACAGGAGAAATGAAGATTTTCTACTCATAATTCAGCCTCCAGCAAGCAAAGCTAGTGTTGTTGGGAGCCCCTCTGGCCTTCTATCTCTGTCTCTGTGTCTCTGAGGTCTCTGTCTCTCCCTGCTCCTGTCTCCTCATTTTTTTTTGGTAATTTTTCGATTTTACGATTTTTTTAAAGGTAGAATTTCTGTCTGGCTCTCAGCTCCATCTTTTGTTTTGTTTATAATCCCTTCTGCTCCTTTCTCCCAGGCAGGAGAGTTGAGCCATTCTCTGAGAAGATTCCTCATGGATACTGGCAACTAGATATTTCAGGGCACAGGAGAAATGAAGATTTTGTACTCATCATTCAGCCTCCAGCAAGCAAAGCTAGTGTTGTAGGGAGCCCCTCTGGCCTTCTATCGCTGTCTCTGTGTCTCTAAGGTCTCTGTCTCTCTCTGCTCCTGTCTCCTCATTTTTTTTGGTAATTTTTCTTTTTACGATTTTTTTAAAGGTAGAGTTTCTCTCTGGCTCTCAGCTCCATCTTTTGTTTTGTTAATAATCCCTTCTGCTCCTTTCTCCCAGGCAGGAGAGTTGAGCCATTCTCTGAGAAGATTCCTCATGGATACTGGCAACTAGATATTTCAGGGCACAGGAGAAATGAAGATTTTCTACTCATAATTCAGCCTCCAGCAAGCAAAGCTAGTGTGGTAGGGAGCCCCTCTGGCCTTCTATCTCTGTCTCTGTGTCTCTGAGGTCTCTGTCTCTCCCTGCTCCTGTCTCCTCATTTTTTTTTGGTAATTTTTCGTTTTTACGATATTTTTAAATGTAGAATTTCCTCTGGCTTTCAGCTCCATCTTTTGTTTTGTTTATAATCCCTTCTGCTCCTTTCTCCCAGGCAGGAGAGTTGAGCCATTCTCTGAGAAGATTCCTCATGGATACTGGCAACTAGATATTTCAGGGCACATGAGAAATGAAGATTTTCTACTCATAATTCCGCTTCCAACAAGCAATGCTAGTGTGGTAGGGATCACCTCTGACCTTCTATCTCTTTCTGTGTGTCTCTGAGGTCTCTGTCTCTCTCTTGTCCTATCTCCTCATTTTTTTTGGTAATTTTTCTTTTTTACGATTTTTTTAAAGGTAGAATTTCTCTCTGGCTCTCAGCTCCATGTTTTGTTTTGTTTATAATCACTACTGCTCCTTTCTCCCAGGCAGGAGAGTTGAGCCATTCTCTGAGAAGATTCCTCATGGATACTGGCAACTAGATATTTCAGGGCACAGGAGAAATGAAGATTTTCTACTCATAATTCAGCCTCCAGCAAGCAAAGCTGGTGTTGTAGGGAGCGCCTCTGGCCTTCTATCTCTGTCTCTTTGTCTCTGAGGTCTCTGTCTCTCCCTGCTCCTGTCTCCTCATTTTTTTTTGGTAATTTTTCCTTTTTAGGATTTTTTTAAAGGTAGAATTTCTCTCTGGCTCTCAGCTCCATCTTTTGTTTTGTTTATAATCCCTTCTGCTCCTTTCTCCCAGGCAGGAGAGTTGAGCCATTCTCTGAGAAGATTCCTCATGGATACTGGCAACTAGATATTTCAGGGCATAGGAGAAATGAAGATTTTCTACTCATAATTCAGCCTCCAGCAAGCAAAGCTAGTGTTGTAGGGAGCCCCTCTGGCCTTCTATTTCTGTCTCTGTGTCTCTGAGGCCTCTGTTTCTCTCTGCTCCTGTCTCCTCATTTTTTTTGGTAATTTTACCTTTTTACGATTTTTTTAAATGTAGAGTTTCTCTCTGGCTCTCAGCTCCATCTTTTGTTTTGTTAATAATCCCTTCTGCTCCTTTCTCCCAGGCAGGAGAGTTGAGCCATTCTCTGAGAAGATTCCTCATGGATACTGGCAACTAGATATTTCAGGGCACAGGAGAAATGAAGATTTTCTACTCATAATTCAGCCTCCAGCAAGCAAAGCTAGTGTGGTAGGGAGCCCCTCTGGCCTTCTATCTCTGTCTCTCTCTGCTCCTGTCTCCTCATTTTTTTTTGGTAATTTTTCCTTTTTACGATTTTTTTAAAGGTAGAGTTTCTCTCTGGCTCTCAGCTCCATCTTTTGTTTTGTTAATAAGCCCTTCTGCTCCTTTCTCCTAGGCAGGAGAGTTGAGCCATTCTCTGAGAAGATTCCTCATGGATACTGGCAACTAGATATTTCAGGGCACAGGAGAAATGAAGATTTTCTACTCATAATTCAGCCTCCAGCAAGCAAAGCTAGTGTGGTAGGGAGCCCCTCTGGCCTTCTATCTCTGTCTCTGTGTCTCTGAGGTCTCTGTCTCTCTCTGCTTCTGTCTCCTCATTTTTTTGGTAATTTTTCTTTTTTGCGATTTTTTTAAAGGTAGAGTTTCTCTCTGGCTCTCAGCTCCATCTTTTGTTTTGTTAATAATCCCTTCTGCTCCTTTCTCCCAGGCAGGAGAGTTGAGCCATTCTCTGAGAAGTTTCCTCATGGATACTGGCAACTAGATATTTCAGGGCACAGGAGAAATGAGGATTTTCTACTCATAATTCAGCCTCCAGCAAGCAAAGCTAGTGTTGCAGGGAGCCCCTCTGGCCTTCTATCTCTGTCTCTGTGTCTCTGAGGTCTCTGTCTCTCCCTGCTCCTGTCTCCTCATTTTTTTTGGTAATTTTTCCTTTTTACGATTTTTTTAAAGGTAGAATTTCTCTCTGGCTCTCAGCTCCATCTTTTTTTTGTTAATAATCCCTTCTGCTCCTTTCTCCCAGGCAGGAGAGTTGAGCCATTCTCTGAGAAGATTCCTCATGGATACTGGCAACTAGATATTTCAGGGCACAGGAGAAATGAAGGTTTTCTACTCATAATTCAGCCTCCAGCAAGCAAAGCTAGTGTGGTAGGGAGCCCCTCTGGCCTTCTATCTCTGTCTCTGTGTCTCTGAGGTCTCTGTCTCTCCCTGCTCCTGTCTCCTCATTTTTTTTTGGTAATTTTTCCTTTTCACGATTTTTTTAAAGGTAGAATTTCTCTCTGGCTCTCAGCTCCATCTTTTGTTTTGTTTATAATCCCTTCTGCTCCTTTCTCCCAGGCAGGAGAGTTGAGCCATTCTCTGAGAAGATTCCTCATGGATACTGGAATCTAGATATTTCAGGGCACTTGAGAAATGAAGATTTTCTACTCATAATTCAGCCTCCAGCAAGCAAAGCTAGTGTTGTAGGGAGCCCCTCTGGCCTTCTATCTCTGTCTCTGTGTCTCGGAGGTCTCTGTCTCTCCCTGCTCCTGTCTCCTCATTTTTTTTTGGTAATTTTTCCTTTTTACGATTTTTTTAAAAGTAGAATTTCTCTCTGGCTCTCAGCTCCATCTTTTGTTTTGTTTATAATCCCTTCTGTTCCTTTCTCCCAGGCAGGAGAGTTGAGCCATTCTCTGAGAAGATTCCTCATGGATACTTGCAACTAGATATTTCAGGGCACAAGAGAAATGAAGATTTTCTACTCATAATTCAGCCTCCAGCAAGCAAAGCTAGTGTTGTAGGGAGCCTCTCTGGCCTTCTATCTCTGTCTCTGTGTCTCTGAGGTCTCTGTCTCTCTCTGCTCCTGTCTCCTCATTTTTTTGGTAATTTTTCCTTTTCACGATTTTTTTAAAGGTAGAGTTTCTCTCTGGCTCTCAGCCCCATCTTTTGTTTTGTTAATAATCCCTTCTGCTCCTTTCTCCCAGGCAGGAGAGTTGAGCCATTCTCTGAGAAGATTCCTCATGGATACTGGCAACTAGATATTTCAGGGCACAGGAGAAATGAAGATTTTCTACTCATAATTCAGCCTCCAGCAAGCAAAGCTAGTGTTGTAGGGAGCCCCTCTGGCCTTCTATCTCTGTCTCTGTGTCTCTGAGGTCTCTGTCTCTCCCTGCTCCTGTCTCCTCATTTTTTTTTGGTAATTTTTCCTTTTTATGATTTTTTTAAAGGTAGAATTTCTCTCTGGCTCTCAGCTCCATCTTTTGTTTTGTTTATAATCCCTTCTACTCCTTTCTTCCATGTAGGAGAGTTGAGCCATTCTCTGAGAAGATTCCTCATGGATACTGGCAACTAGATATTTCAGGGCACAGGAGAAATGAAGATTTTCTACTCATAATTCAGCCTCCAGCAAGCAAAGCTAGTGTTGTAGGGAGCCCCTCTGGCCTTCTATCTCTGTCTCTGTGTCTCGGAGGTCTCTGTCTCTCCCTGCTCCTGTCTCCTCATTTTTTTTGGTAATTTTTCCTTTTTACGATTTTTTTAAAGGTAGAATTTCTGTCTGGCTCTCAGCTCCATCTTTTGTTTTGTTTATAATCCCTTCTGCTCCTTTCTCCCAGGCAGGAGAGTTGAACCATTCTCTGAGAAGTTTCCTCATGGATACTGGCAACTAGATATTTCAGGGCACAGGAGAAATGAAGATTTTGTACTCATCATTCAGCCTCCAGCAAGCAAAGCTAGTGTTGTAGGGAGCCCCTCTGGCCTTCTATCGCTGTCTCTGTGTCTCTAAGGTCTCTGTCTCTCTCTGCTCCTGTCTCCTCATTTTTTTTGGTAATTTTTCTTTTTACGATTTTTTTAAAGGTAGAGTTTCTCTCTGGCTCTCAGCTCCATCTTTTGTTTTGTTAATAATCCCTTCTGCTCCTTTCTCCCAGGCAGGAGAGTTGAGCCATTCTCTGAGAAGATTCCTCATGGATACTGGCAACTAGATATTTCAGGGCACAGGAGAAATGAAGATTTTCTACTCATAATTCAGCCTCCAGCAAGCAAAGCTAGTGTGGTAGGGAGCCCCTCTGGCCTTCTATCTCTGTCTCTGTGTCTCTGAGGTCTCTGTCTCTCCCTGCTCCTGTCTCCTCATTTTTTTTTGGTAATTTTTCGTTTTTACGATATTTTTAAATGTAGAATTTCCTCTGGCTTTCAGCTCCATCTTTTGTTTTGTTTATAATCCCTTCTGCTCCTTTCTCCCAGGCAGGAGAGTTGAGCCATTCTCTGAGAAGATTCCTCATGTATACTGGAAACTAGATATTTCAGGGCACAGGAGAAATGAAGATTTTCTACTCATAATTCAGCCTCCAGCAAGCAAAGCTAGTGTTGTAGGGAGCCCCTCTGGCCTTCTATCTCTGTCTCTGTGTCTCGGAGGTCTCTGTCTCTCCCTGCTCCTGTCTCCTCATTTTTTTTGGTAATTTTTCCTTTTTACGATTTTTTTAAAGGTAGAATTTCTCTCTGGCTCTCAGCTCCATCTTTTGTTTTGTTTATAATCCCTTCTGTTCCTTTCTCCCAGGCAGGAGAGTTGAGCCATTCTCTGAGAAGATTCCTCATGGATACTGGCAACTAGATATTTCAGGGCACAGGAGAAATGAAGATTTTCTACTCATAATTCCGCTTCCAACAAGCAATGCTAGTGTGGTAGGGATCACCTCTGACCTTCTATCTCTTTCTGTGTGTCTCTGAGGTCTCTGTCTCTCTCTTCTCCTATCTCCTCATTTTTTTTGGTAATTTTTCTTTTTTACGATTTTTTTAAAGGTAGAATTTCTCTCTGGCTCTCAGCTCCATGTTTTGTTTTGTTTATAATCACTACTGCTCCTTTCTCCCAGGCAGGAGAGTTGAGCCATTCTCTGAGAAGATTCCTCATGGATACTGGCAACTAGATATTTCAGGGCACAGGAGAAATGAAGATTTTCTACTCATAATTCAGCCTCCAGCAAGCAAAGCTGGTGTTGTAGGGAGCGCCTCTGGCCTTCTATCTCTGTCTCTTTGTCTCTGAGGTCTCTGTCTCTCCCTGCTCCTGTCTCCTCATTTTTTTTTGGTAATTTTTCCTTTTTAGGATTTTTTTAAAGGTAGAATTTCTCTCTGGCTCTCAGCTCCATCTTTTGTTTTGTTTATAATCCCTTCTGCTCCTTTCTCCCAGGCAGGAGAGTTGAGCCATTCTCTGAGAAGATTCCTCATGGATACTGGCAACTAGATATTTCAGGGCATAGGAGAAATGAAGATTTTCTACTCATAATTCAGCCTCCAGCAAGCAAAGCTAGTGTTGTAGGGAGCCCCTCTGGCCTTCTATTTCTGTCTCTGTGTCTCTGAGGCCTCTGTTTCTCTCTGCTCCTGTCTCCTCATTTTTTTTGGTAATTTTACCTTTTTACGATTTTTTTAAATGTAGAGTTTCTCTCTGGCTCTCAGCTCCATCTTTTGTTTTGTTAATAATCCCTTCTGCTCCTTTCTCCCAGGCAGGAGAGTTGAGCCATTCTCTGAGAAGATTCCTCATGGATACTGGCAACTAGATATTTCAGGGCACAGGAGAAATGAAGATTTTCTACTCATAATTCAGCCTCCAGCAAGCAAAGCTAGTGTGGTAGGGAGCCCCTCTGGCCTTCTATCTCTGTCTCTCTCTGCTCCTGTCTCCTCATTTTTTTTTGGTAATTTTTCCTTTTTACGATTTTTTTAAAGGTAGAGTTTCTCTCTGGCTCTCAGCTCCATCTTTTGTTTTGTTAATAAGCCCTTCTGCTCCTTTCTCCTAGGCAGGAGAGTTGAGCCATTCTCTGAGAAGATTCCTCATGGATACTGGCAACTAGATATTTCAGGGCACAGGAGAAATGAAGATTTTCTACTCATAATTCAGCCTCCAGCAAGCAAAGCTAGTGTGGTAGGGAGCCCCTCTGGCCTTCTATCTCTGTCTCTGTGTCTCTGAGGTCTCTGTCTCTCTCTGCTTCTGTCTCCTCATTTTTTTGGTAATTTTTCTTTTTTGCGATTTTTTTAAAGGTAGAGTTTCTCTCTGGCTCTCAGCTCCATCTTTTGTTTTGTTAATAATCCCTTCTGCTCCTTTCTCCCAGGCAGGAGAGTTGAGCCATTCTCTGAGAAGTTTCCTCATGGATACTGGCAACTAGATATTTCAGGGCACAGGAGAAATGAGGATTTTCTACTCATAATTCAGCCTCCAGCAAGCAAAGCTAGTGTTGCAGGGAGCCCCTCTGGCCTTCTATCTCTGTCTCTGTGTCTCTGAGGTCTCTGTCTCTCCCTGCTCCTGTCTCCTCATTTTTTTTGGTAATTTTTCCTTTTTACGATTTTTTTAAAGGTAGAATTTCTCTCTGGCTCTCAGCTCCATCTTTTTTTTGTTAATAATCCCTTCTGCTCCTTTCTCCCAGGCAGGAGAGTTGAGCCATTCTCTGAGAAGATTCCTCATGGATACTGGCAACTAGATATTTCAGGGCACAGGAGAAATGAAGGTTTTCTACTCATAATTCAGCCTCCAGCAAGCAAAGCTAGTGTTGTAGGGAGCCCCTCTGGCCTTCTATCTCTGTCTCTGTGTCTCTGAGGTCTCTGTCTCTCCCTGCTCCTGTCTCCTCAATTTTTTTTGGTAATTTTTCCTTTTTAGGATTTTTTTAAAGGTAGAATTTCTCTCTGGCTCTCAGCTCCATCTTTTGTTTTGTTAATAATCCCTTCTGCTCCTTTCTCCCAGGCAGGAGAGTTGAGCCATTCTCTGAGAAGATTCCTCATGGATACTGGCAACTAGATATTTCAGGGCACAGGAGAAATGAAGATTTTCTACTCATAATTCAGCCTCCAGCAAGCAAAGCTAGTGTTGTAGGGAGCCCCTCTGGCCTTCTATCTCTGTCTCTGTGTCTCTGAGTTCTCTGTTTCTCCCTGCTCCTGTCTCCTCATTTTTTTTTGTAATTTTCCCTTTTTACGATTTTTTAAAAGGTAGAATTTCTCTCTGGCTCTCAGCTCCATCTTTTGTTTTGTTAATAATCCCTTCTGCTCCTTTCTCCCAGGCAGGAGAGTTGAGCCATTCTCTGAGAAGATTCCTCATGGATACTGGCAACTAGATATTTCAGGGCACAGGAGAAATGAAGATTTTCTACTCATAATTCAGCCTCCAGCAAGCAATGCTAGTGTTGTAGGGAGCTCCTCTGGCCTTCTATCTCTGTCTCTGTGTCTCTGAGTTCTCTGTGTCTCCCTGCTCCTGTCTCCTCATTTTTTTTTGTAATTTTTCCTTTTTACGATTTTTTAAAAGGTAGAATTTCTCTCTGGCTCTCAGCTCCATCTTTTGTTTTGTTAATAATCCCTTCTGCTCCTTTCTCCCAGGCAGGAGAGTTGATCCATTCTCTGAGAAGGTTCCTCATGGATACTGGCAACTAGATATTTCAGGGCACAGGAGAAATGAAGAATTTCTACTCATAATTCAGCCTCCAGCAAGCAAAGCTAGTGTTGTAGGGAGCCCCTCTGGCCTTCTATCTCTGTCTCTGTGTCTCTGAATTCTCTGTCTCGCCCTGCTCCTGTCTCCTCATTTTTTTTTGGTAATTTTTCCTTTTCACGATTTTTTTAAAGGTAGAATTTCTCTCTGGCTCTCAGCTCCATCTTTTGTTTTGTTAATAATCCCTTCTGCTCCTTTCTCCCAGGCAGGAGAGTTGAGCCATTCTCTGAGAAGATTCCTCATGGATACTGGCAACTAGATATTTCAGGGCACAGGAGAAATGAAGATTTTCTACTCATAATTCAGCCTCCAGCCAGCAAAGCTTGTGTTGTAGGGGGCCCCTCTGTCCTTCTATCTCTGTCTCTGTGTCTCTGAGTTCTCTGTCTCTCCCTGCTCCTGTTTCCTCATTTTTTTTGGTAATTTTTCCTTTTTATGATATTTTTAAAGGTAGAATTTCTCTCTGGCTCTCAGCTCCATCTTTTGTTTTGTTAATAATCCCTTCTGCTCCTTTCTCCCAGGCAGGAGAGTTGAGCCATTCTCTGAGAAGATTCCTCATGGATACTGGCAATTAGATATTTCAGGGCACAGGAGAAATGAGGATTTTCTACTCATAATTCAGCCTCCAGCAAGCAAAGCTAGTGTTGCAGGGAGCCCCTCTGGCCTTCTATCTCTGTCTCTGTGTCTCTGAGGTCTCTGTCTCTCTCTGCTCCTGTCTCCTCATTTTTTTTGGTAATTTTTCCTTTTTACGATTTTTTTAAAGGTAGAGTTTCTCTCTGGCTCTCAGCTCCATCTTTTGTTTTGTTTATAATCCCTTCTGCTCCTTTCTCCCAGGCAGGAGAGTTGAGCCATTCTCTGAGAAGATTCCTCATGGATACTGGCAACTAGATATTTCAGGGCACAGGAGAAATGAAGATTTTCTACTCATAATTCAGCCTCCAGCAAGCAAAGCTAGTGTTGTAGGGAGCCCCTCTGGCCTTCTATCTCTGTCTCTGTGTCTCTGAGTTCTCTGTCTCTCCCTGCTCCTGTCTCCTCATTTTTTTTGGTAATTTTGCCTTTTTAGGATTTTTTTAAAGGTAGAATTTCTCTCTGGCTCTCAGCTCCATCTTTTGTTTTGTTAATAATCCCTTCTGCTCCTTTCTCCCAGGCAGGAGAGTTGAGCCATTCTCTGAGAAGATTCCTCATGGATACTGGCAACTAGATATTTCAGGGCATAGGAGAAATGAAGATTTTCTACTCATAATTCAGCCTCCAGCAAGCAAAGCTAGTGTTGTAGGGAGCCCCTCTGGCCTTCTATCTCTGTCTCTGTGTCTCTGAGTTCTCTGTTTGTCCCTGCTCCTGTCTCCTCATTTTTTTTTGTAATTTTTCCTTTTTACGATTTTTTAAAAGGTAGAATTTCTCTCTGGCTCTCAGCTCCATCTTTTGCTTTGTTAATAATCCCTTCTGCTCCTTTCTCCCAGGCAGGAGAGTTGAGCCATTCTCTGAGAAGATTCCTCATGGATACTGGCAACTAGATATTTCAGGGCACAGGAGAAATGAAGATTTTCTACTCATAATTCAGCCTCCAGCAAGCAAAGCTAGTGTGGTAGGGAGCCCCTCTGGCCTTCTATCTCTGTCTCTGTGTCTCTGAGGTCTCTGTCTCTCCCTGCTCCTGTCTCCTCATTTTTTTTTGGTAATTTTTCGTTTTTACGATATTTTTAAATGTAGAATTTCCTCTGGCTTTCAGCTCCATCTTTTGTTTTGTTTATAATCCCTTCTGCTCCTTTCTCCCAGGCAGGAGAGTTGAGCCATTCTCTGAGAAGATTCCTCATGTATACTGGAAACTAGATATTTCAGGGCACAGGAGAAATGAAGATTTTCTACTCATAATTCAGCCTCCAGCAAGCAATGCTAGTGTTGTAGGGAGCCCCTCTGGCCTTCTATCTCTGTCTCTGTGTCTCGGAGGTCTCTGTCTCTCCCTGCTCCTGTCTCCTCATTTTTTTTGGTAATTTTTCCTTTTTACGATTTTTTTAAAGGTAGAATTTCTCTCTGGCTCTCAGCTCCATCTTTTGTTTTGTTTATAATCCCTTCTGTTCCTTTCTCCCAGGCAGGAGAGTTGAGCCATTCTCTGAGAAGATTCCTCATGGATACTGGCAACTAGATATTTCAGGGCACAGGAGAAATGAAGATTTTCTACTCATAATTCCGCTTCCAACAAGCAATGCTAGTGTGGTAGGGATCACCTCTGACCTTCTATCTCTTTCTGTGTGTCTCTGAGGTCTCTGTCTCTCTCTTCTCCTATCTCCTCATTTTTTTTGGTAATTTTTCTTTTTTACGATTTTTTTAAAGGTAGAATTTCTCTCTGGCTCTCAGCTCCATGTTTTGTTTTGTTTATAATCACTACTGCTCCTTTCTCCCAGGCAGGAGAGTTGAGCCATTCTCTGAGAAGATTCCTCATGGATACTGGCAACTAGATATTTCAGGGCACAGGAGAAATGAAGATTTTCTACTCATAATTCAGCCTCCAGCAAGCAAAGCTGGTGTTGTAGGGAGCGCCTCTGGCCTTCTATCTCTGTCTCTTTGTCTCTGAGGTCTCTGTCTCTCCCTGCTCCTGTCTCCTCATTTTTTTTTGGTAATTTTTCCTTTTTAGGATTTTTTTAAAGGTAGAATTTCTCTCTGGCTCTCAGCTCCATCTTTTGTTTTGTTTATAATCCCTTCTGCTCCTTTCTCCCAGGCAGGAGAGTTGAGCCATTCTCTGAGAAGATTCCTCATGGATACTGGCAACTAGATATTTCAGGGCATAGGAGAAATGAAGATTTTCTACTCATAATTCAGCCTCCAGCAAGCAAAGCTAGTGTTGTAGGGAGCCCCTCTGGCCTTCTATTTCTGTCTCTGTGTCTCTGAGGCCTCTGTTTCTCTCTGCTCCTGTCTCCTCATTTTTTTTGGTAATTTTACCTTTTTACGATTTTTTTAAATGTAGAGTTTCTCTCTGGCTCTCAGCTCCATCTTTTGTTTTGTTAATAATCCCTTCTGCTCCTTTCTCCCAGGCAGGAGAGTTGAGCCATTCTCTGAGAAGATTCCTCATGGATACTGGCAACTAGATATTTCAGGGCACAGGAGAAATGAAGATTTTCTACTCATAATTCAGCCTCCAGCAAGCAAAGCTAGTGTGGTAGGGAGCCCCTCTGGCCTTCTATCTCTGTCTCTCTCTGCTCCTGTCTTCTCATTTTTTTTTGGTAATTTTTCCTTTTTACGATTTTTTTAAAGGTAGAGTTTCTCTCTGGCTCTCAGCTCCATCTTTTGTTTTGTTAATAAGCCCTTCTGCTCCTTTCTCCTAGGCAGGAGAGTTGAGCCATTCTCTGAGAAGATTCCTCATGGATACTGGCAACTAGATATTTCAGGGCACAGGAGAAATGAAGATTTTCTACTCATAATTCAGCCTCCAGCAAGCAAAGCTAGTGTGGTAGGGAGCCCCTCTGGCCTTCTATCTCTGTCTCTGTGTCTCTGAGGTCTCTGTCTCTCTCTGCTTCTGTCTCCTCATTTTTTTGGTAATTTTTCTTTTTTGCGATTTTTTTAAAGGTAGAGTTTCTCTCTGGCTCTCAGCTCCATCTTTTGTTTTGTTAATAATCCCTTCTGCTCCTTTCTCCCAGGCAGGAGAGTTGAGCCATTCTCTGAGAAGTTTCCTCATGGATACTGGCAACTAGATATTTCAGGGCACAGGAGAAATGAGGATTTTCTACTCATAATTCAGCCTCCAGCAAGCAAAGCTAGTGTTGCAGGGAGCCCCTCTGGCCTTCTATCTCTGTCTCTGTGTCTCTGAGGTCTCTGTCTCTCCCTGCTCCTGTCTCCTCATTTTTTTTGGTAATTTTTCCTTTTTACGATTTTTTTAAAGGTAGAATTTCTCTCTGGCTCTCAGCTCCATCTTTTTTTTGTTAATAATCCCTTCTGCTCCTTTCTCCCAGGCAGGAGAGTTGAGCCATTCTCTGAGAAGATTCCTCATGGATACTGGCAACTAGATATTTCAGGGCACAGGAGAAATGAAGGTTTTCTACTCATAATTCAGCCTCCAGCAAGCAAAGCTAGTGTTGTAGGGAGCCCCTCTGGCCTTCTATCTCTGTCTCTGTGTCTCTGAGGTCTCTGTCTCTCCCTGCTCCTGTCTCCTCAATTTTTTTTGGTAATTTTTCCTTTTTAGGATTTTTTTAAAGGTAGAATTTCTCTCTGGCTCTCAGCTCCATCTTTTGTTTTGTTAATAATCCCTTCTGCTCCTTTCTCCCAGGCAGGAGAGTTGAGCCATTCTCTGAGAAGATTCCTCATGGATACTGGCAACTAGATATTTCAGGGCACAGGAGAAATGAAGATTTTCTACTCATAATTCAGCCTCCAGCAAGCAAAGCTAGTGTTGTAGGGAGCCCCTCTGGCCTTCTATCTCTGTCTCTGTGTCTCTGAGTTCTCTGTTTCTCCCTGCTCCTGTCTCCTCATTTTTTTTTGTAATTTTCCCTTTTTACGATTTTTTAAAAGGTAGAATTTCTCTCTGGCTCTCAGCTCCATCTTTTGTTTTGTTAATAATCCCTTCTGCTCCTTTCTCCCAGGCAGGAGAGTTGAGCCATTCTCTGAGAAGATTCCTCATGGATACTGGCAACTAGATATTTCAGGGCACAGTAGAAATGAAGATTTTCTACTCATAATTCAGCCTCCAGCAAGCAATGCTAGTGTTGTAGGGAGCCCCTCTGGCCTTCTATCTCTGTCTCTGTGTCTCTGAGTTCTCTGTGTCTCCCTGCTCCTGTCTCCTCATTTTTTTTTGTAATTTTTCCTTTTTACGATTTTTTAAAAGGTAGAATTTCTCTCTGGCTCTCAGCTCCATCTTTTGTTTTGTTAATAATCCCTTCTGCTCCTTTCTCCCAGGCAGGAGAGTTGATCCATTCTCTGAGAAGGTTCCTCATGGATACTGGCAACTAGATATTTCAGGGCACAGGAGAAATGAAGAATTTCTACTCATAATTCAGCCTCCAGCAAGCAAAGCTAGTGTTGTAGGGAGCCCCTCTGGCCTTCTATCTCTGTCTCTGTGTCTCTGAATTCTCTGTCTCGCCCTGCTCCTGTCTCCTCATTTTTTTTTGGTAATTTTTCCTTTTCACGATTTTTTTTAAGGTAGAATTTCTCTCTGGCTCTCAGCTCCATCTTTTGTTTTGTTAATAATCCCTTCTGCTCCTTTCTCCCAGGCAGGAGAGTTGAGCCATTCTCTGAGAAGATTCCTCATGGATACTGGCAACTAGATATTTCAGGGCACAGGAGAAATGAAGATTTTCTACTCATAATTCAGCCTCCAGCCAGCAAAGCTTGTGTTGTAGGGGGCCCCTCTGTCCTTCTATCTCTGTCTCTGTGTCTCTGAGTTCTCTGTCTCTCCCTGCTCCTGTCTCCTCATTTTTTTTGGTAATTTTTCCTTTTTACGATTTTTTTAAAGGTAGAATTTCTCTCTGGCTCTCAGCTCCATCTTTTGTTTTGTTAATAATCCCTTCTGCTCCTTTCTCCCAGGCAGGAGAGTTGAGCCATTCTCTGAGAAGATTCCTCATGGATACTGGCAATTAGATATTTCAGGGCACAGGAGAAATGAGGATTTTCTACTCATAATTCAGCCTCCAGCAAGCAAAGCTAGTGTTGCAGGGAGCCCCTCTGGCCTTCTATCTCTGTCTCTGTGTCTCTGAGGTCTCTGTCTCTCTCTGCTCCTGTCTCCTCATTTTTTTTGGTAATTTTTCCTTTTTACGATTTTTTTAAAGGTAGAGTTTCTCTCTGGCTCTCAGCTCCATCTTTTGTTTTGTTTATAATCCCTTCTGCTCCTTTCTCCCAGGCAGGAGAGTTGAGCCATTCTCTGAGAAGATTCCTCATGGATACTGGCAACTAGATATTTCAGGGCACAGGAGAAATGAAGATTTTCTACTCATAATTCAGCCTCCAGCAAGCAAAGCTAGTGTTGTAGGGAGCCCCTCTGGCCTTCTATCTCTGTCTCTGTGTCTCTGAGTTCTCTGTCTCTCCCTGCTCCTGTCTCCTCATTTTTTTTGGTAATTTTGCCTTTTTAGGATTTTTTTAAAGGTAGAATTTCTCTCTGGCTCTCAGCTCCATCTTTTGTTTTGTTAATAATCCCTTCTGCTCCTTTCTCCCAGGCAGGAGAGTTGAGCCATTCTCTGAGAAGATTCCTCATGGATACTGGCAACTAGATATTTCAGGGCATAGGAGAAATGAAGATTTTCTACTCATAATTCAGCCTCCAGCAAGCAAAGCTAGTGTTGTAGGGAGCCCCTCTGGCCTTCTATCTCTGTCTCTGTGTCTCTGAGTTCTCTGTTTGTCCCTGCTCCTGTCTCCTCATTTTTTTTTGTAATTTTTCCTTTTTACGATTTTTTAAAAGGTAGAATTTCTCTCTGGCTCTCAGCTCCATCTTTTGCTTTGTTAATAATCCCTTCTGCTCCTTTCTCCCAGGCAGGAGAGTTGAGCCATTCTCTGAGAAGATTCCTCATGGATACTGGCAACTAGATATTTCAGGGCACAGGAGAAATGAAGATTTTCTACTCATAATTCAGCCTCCAGCAAGCAAAGCTAGTGTTGTAGGGAGCCCCTCTGGCCTTCTATCTCTGTCTCTGTGTCTCTGAGTTCTCTGTCTCTCCCTGCTCCTGTCTCCTCATTTTTTTTTTGGTAATTTTTCCTTTTTACGATTTTTTTAAAGGTAGAATTTCTCTCTGGCTCTCAGCTCCATCTTTTGTTTTGTTAATAATCCCTTCTGCTCCTTTCTCCCAGGCAGGAGAGTTGAGCCATTCTCTGAGAAGATTCCTCATGGATACTGGCAACTAGATATTTCAGGGCACACGAGAAATGAAGATTTTCTACTCATAATTCAGCCTCCAGCCAGCAAAGCTTGTATTGTAGGGAGCCCCTCTGTCCTTCTATCTCTGTCTCTGTGTCTCTGAGTTCTCTGTCTCTCCCTGCTCCTGTCTCCTCATTTTTTTTGGTAATTTTTCCTTTTTACGATTTTTTTAAAGGTAGAATTTCTCTCTGGCTCTCAGCTCCATCTTTTGTTTTGTTAATAATTCCTTCTGCTCCTTTCTCCCAGGCAGGAGAGTTGAGCCATTCTCTGAGAAGATTCCTCATGGATACTGGCAACTAGATATTTCAGGGCACAGGAGAAATGAAGATTTTCTACTCATAATTCAGCCTCCAGCAAGCAAAGCTAGTGTTGTAGGGAGCCCCTCTGGCCTTCTATCTCTGTCTCTGTGTCTCTGAGGTCTCTGTCTCTCCCTGCTGCTGTCTCCTCATTTTTTTTTTGGTAATTTTTCCATTTTACGATTTTTTTAAAGGTAGAATTTCTCTCTGGCTCTCAGCTCCATCTTTTGTTTTGTTTATAATCTCTTCTGCTCCTTTCTCCCAGGCAGGAGAGTTGAGCCATTCTCTGAGAAGATTCCTCATGGATACTGGCAACTAGATATTTCAGGGCACAGGAGAAATGAGGATTTTCTACTCATAATTCAGCCTCCAGCAAGCAAAGCTAGTGTTGCAGGGAGCCCCTCTGGCCTTCTATCTCTGTCTCTGTGACTCTGAGGTCTCTGTCTCTCTCTGCTCCTGTATCCTCATTTTTTTTGGTAATTTTTCCTTTTTACGATTTTTTTAAAGGTAGAGTTTCTCTCTGGCTCTCAGCTCCATCTTTTGTTTTGTTTATAATCCCTTCTGCTCCTTTCTCCCAGGCAGGAGAGTTGAGCCATTCTCTGAGAAGATTCCTCATTGATACTGGCAACTAGATATTTCAGGGCACAGGAGAAATGAAGATTTTCTACTCATAATTCAGCCTCCAGCAAGCAAAGCTAGTGTTGTAGGGAGCCCCTCTGGCCTTCTATCTCTGTCTCTGTGTCTCTGAGGTCTCTGTCTCTCCCTGCTCCTGTCTCCTCATTTTTTTTGGTAATTTTTCCTTTTTACGATTTTTTTATAGGTAGAATTTCTCTCTGGCTCTCAGCTCCATCTATTGTTTTGTTAATAATCCCTTCTGCTCCTTTCTCCCAGGCAGGAGAGTTGAGCCATTCTCTGAGAAGATTCCTCATGGATACTGGCAACTAGATATTTCAGGGCACAGGAGAAATGAAGATTTTCTACTCATAATTCAGCCTCCAGCAAGCAAAGCTAGTGTTGTAGGTAGCCCCTCTGGCCTTCTATCTCTGTCTCTGTGTCTCTGAGTTCTCTGTCTCTCCCTGTTCCTGTCTCTTCATTTTTTTTGGTAATTTTTCCTTTTTACGATTTTTTTAAAGGTAGAATTTCTCTCTGGCTCTCAGCTCCATCTTTTGTTTTGTTAATAATCCCTTCTGCTCCTTTCTCCCAGGCAGGAGAGTTGAGCCACTCTCTGAGAAGATTCCTCATGGATACTGGCAACTAGATATTTCAGGGCACAGGAGAAATGAAGATTTTCTACTCATAATTCAGCCTCCAGCAAGCAAAGCTAGTGTTGTAGGGAGCCCCTCTGGCCTTCTATCTCTGTCTCTGTGTCTCTGAGTTCTCTGTCTCTCCCTGCTCCTGTCTCATTTTTTTGGTAATTTTTCCTTTTTACGATTTTTTTAAAGGTAGAATTTCTCTCTGGCTCTCAGCTCTATCTTTTGTTTTGTTTATAATCCCTTCTGCTCCTTTCTCCCAGGCAGGACAGTTGAGCCATTCTCTGAGACGATTCCTCATGGATACTGGCAACTAGATATTTCAGGGCACAGGAGAAATGAAGATTTTCTACTCATAATTCAGCCTCCAGCAAGCAAAGCTAGTGTTGTAGGGAGCCTCTCTGGCCTTCTATCTCTGTCTCTGTGTCTCTGAGGTCTCTGTCTCTCCCTGCTCCTGTCTCCTCATTTTTTTTTGGTAATTTTTCCTTTTTACGATTTTTTTAAAGGTAGAATTTCTCTCTGGCTCTCAGCTCCATCTTTTGTTTTGTTAATAATCCCTTCTGCTCCTTTCTCCCAGGCAGGAGAGTTGAGCCATACTCTGAGAAGATTCCTCATGGATACTGGCAACTAGATATTTCAGGGCACAGGAGAAATGAAGATTTTCTACTCATAATTCAGCCTCCAGCAAGCAAAGCTAGTGTGGCAGGGAGCCCCTCTGGCCTTCTATCTCTGTCTCTGTGTCTCTGAGTTCTCTGTCTCTCCCTGCTCCTGTCTCCTCATATTATTTTGGTAATTTTTCCTTTTTACGATTTTTTAAAAGGTAGAATTTCTCTCTGGCTCTCAGCTCCATCTTTTGTTTTGTTAATAATCCCTTCTGCTCCTTTCTCCCAGGCAGGAGAGTTGAGCCATTCTCTGAGAAGATTCCTCATGGATACTGGCAACTAGATATTTCAGGGCACAGGAGAAATGAAGATTTTCTACGCATAATTCAGCCTCCAGCAAGCAAAGCTAGTGTTGTAGAGAGCCCCTCTTTCCTTCTATCTCTTTCTCTGTGTCTCTGAGTTCTCTGTCTCTCCCTGCTCCTGTCTCCTCATTTTTTTTTGGTAATTTTTCCTTTTTACGATTTTTTTAAAGGTAGAATTTCTCTCTGGCTCTCAGCTCCATCTTTTGTTTTGTTAATAATCCCTTCTGCTCCTTTCTCCCAGGCAGGAGTGTTGAGCCAATCTCTGAGAAGTTTCCTCATGGATACTGGCAACTAGATATTTCAGGGCACAGGAGAAATGAAGATTTTCTACTCATAATTCAGCCTCCAGCCAGCAAAGCTAGTGTTGTAGGGAGCCCCTCTTTCCTTCTATCTCTGTCTCTGTGTCTCTGAGTTCTCTGTCTCTCCCTGCTCTTTTCTCCTCATTTTTTTTTGGTAATTTTTCTTTTTATGATATTTTTAAAGGTAGAATTTCTCTCTGGCTCTCAGCTCCATCTTTTGTTTTGTTAATAATCCCTTCTGCTCCTTTCTCCCAGGCAGGAGAGTTGAGCCATTCTCTGAGAAGATTCCTCATGGATACTGGCAACTAGATATTTCAGGGCACAGGAGAAATGAAGATTTTCTACTCATAATTCAGCCTCCAGCAAGCAAAGCTAGTGTTGTAGGGAGCCCCTCTGGCCTTCTATCTCTGTCTCTGTGTCTCTGAGTTCTCTGTCTCTCCCTGCTCCTGTCTCCTCATTTTTTTTGGTAATTTTTCCTTTTTACGATTTTTTTAAAGGTAGAATTTCTCTCTGGCTCTCAGCTCCATCTTTTGTTTTGTTAATAATCCCTTCTGCTCCTTTCTCCCAGGCAGGAGAGTTGAGCCATTCTCTGAGAAGATTCCTCATGGATACTGGCAACTAGATATTTCAGGGCACAAGAGAAATTAGGATTTTCTACTCATAATTCAGCCTCCAGCAAGCAAAGCTAGTGTTGTAGGGAGCCCCTCTGGCCCTCTATCTCTGTCTCTGTGTCTCTGAGGTCTCTGTCTCTCTCTGCTCCTGTCTCCTAATTTTTTTTGGTAACTTTTCCATTTATGATTTTTTTAAAGGTAGAGTTTCTCTCTGGCTCTCAGCTCCATCTTTTGTTTTGTTAATAATCCCTTCTGCTCCTTTCTCCCAGGCAGGAGAGTTGAGCCATTCTCTGAGAAGATTCCTCATGGATACTGGCAACTAGATATTTCAGGGCACAGGAGAAATGAAGATTTTCTACTCATAATTCAGCCTCCAGCAAGCAAAGCTAGTGTTGTAGGGAGCCCCTCTGGCCTTCTATCTCTTTCTCTGTGTCTCTGAGGTCTCTGTCTCTCCCTGCTCCTGTCTCCTCATTTTTTTTTGGTAATTTGTCCTTTTTACGATTTTTTTAAAGGTAAAATTTCTCTCTGGCTCTCAGCTCCATCTTTTGTTTTGTTAATAATCCCTTCTGCTCCTTTCTCCCAGGCAGGAGAGTTGAGCCATTCTCTGAGAAGATTCCTCATGGATACTGGCAACTAGATATTTCAGGGCATAGGAGAAATGAGGATTTTCTACTCATAATTCAGCCTCCAGCAAGCAAAGCTAGTGTTGTAGGGAGCCCCTCTGGCCTTCTATCTCTGTCTCTGTGTCTCTGAGGTCTCTGTCTCTCTCTGCTCCTGTCTCCTCATTTTTTTTGGTAATTTTTCCTTTTTTCGATTTTTTTAAAGGTAGAGTTTCTCTCTGGCTCTCAGCTCCATCTTTTGTTTTGTTTATAATCCCTTCTGCTCCTTTCTCCCAGGCAGGAGAGTTGAGCCATTCTCTGAGAAGATTCCTCATGGATACTGGCAACTAGATATTTCAGGGCACAGGAGAAATGAAGATTTTCTACTCATAATTCAGCCTCCAGCAAGCAAAGCTAGTGTTGTAGGGAGCCCCTCTGGCCTTCTATCTCTGTCTCTGTGTCTCTGAGTTCTCTGTCTCTCCCTGCTCCTGTCTCCTCATTTTTTTTGGTAATTTTGCCTTTTTAGGATTTTTTTAAAGGTAGAATTTCTCTCTGGCTCTCAGCTCCATCTTTTGTTTTGTTAATAATCCCTTCTGCTCCTTTCTCCCAGGCAGGAGAGTTGAGCCATTCTCTGAGAAGATTCCTCATGGATACTGGCAACTAGATATTTCAGGGCATAGGAGAAATGAAGATTTTCTACTCATAATTCAGCCTCCAGCAAGCAAAGCTAGTGTTGTAGGGAGCCCCTCTGGCCTTCTATCTCTGTCTCTGTGTCTCTGAGTTCTCTGTTTGTCCCTGCTCCTGTCTCCTCATTTTTTTTTGTAATTTTTCCTTTTTACGATTTTTTAAAAGGTAGAATTTCTCTCTGGCTCTCAGCTCCATCTTTTGCTTTGTTAATAATCCCTTCTGCTCCTTTCTCCCAGGCAGGAGAGTTGAGCCATTCTCTGAGAAGATTCCTCATGGATACTGGCAACTAGATATTTCAGGGCACAGGAGAAATGAAGATTTTCTACTCATAATTCAGCCTCCAGCAAGCAAAGCTAGTGTTGTAGGGAGCCCCTCTGGCCTTCTATCTCTGTCTCTGTGTCTCTGAGTTCTCTGTCTCTCCCTGCTCCTGTCTCCTCATTTTTTTTTTGGTAATTTTTCCTTTTTACGATTTTTTTAAAGGTAGAATTTCTCTCTGGCTCTCAGCTCCATCTTTTGTTTTGTTAATAATCCCTTCTGCTCCTTTCTCCCAGGCAGGAGAGTTGAGCCATTCTCTGAGAAGATTCCTCATGGATACTGGCAACTAGATATTTCAGGGCACACGAGAAATGAAGATTTTCTACTCATAATTCAGCCTCCAGCCAGCAAAGCTTGTGTTGTAGGGAGCCCCTCTGTCCTTCTATCTCTGTCTCTGTGTCTCTGAGTTCTCTGTCTCTCCCTGCTCCTGTCTCCTCATTTTTTTTGGTAATTTTTCCTTTTTACGATTTTTTTAAAGGTAGAATTTCTCTCTGGCTCTCAGCTCCATCTTTTGTTTTGTTAATAATTCCTTCTGCTCCTTTCTCCCAGGCAGGAGAGTTGAGCCATTCTCTGAGAAGATTCCTCATGGATACTGGCAACTAGATATTTCAGGGCACAGGAGAAATGAAGATTTTCTACTCATAATTCAGCCTCCAGCAAGCAAAGCTAGTGTTGTAGGGAGCCCCTCTGGCCTTCTATCTCTGTCTCTGTGTCTCTGAGGTCTCTGTCTCTCCCTGCTGCTGTCTCCTCATTTTTTTTTTGGTAATTTTTCCATTTTACGATTTTTTTAAAGGTAGAATTTCTCTCTGGCTCTCAGCTCCATCTTTTGTTTTGTTTATAATCTCTTCTGCTCCTTTCTCCCAGGCAGGAGAGTTGAGCCATTCTCTGAGAAGATTCCTCATGGATACTGGCAACTAGATATTTCAGGGCACAGGAGAAATGAGGATTTTCTACTCATAATTCAGCCTCCAGCAAGCAAAGCTAGTGTTGCAGGGAGCCCCTCTGGCCTTCTATCTCTGTCTCTGTGACTCTGAGGTCTCTGTCTCTCTCTGCTCCTGTATCCTCATTTTTTTTGGTAATTTTTCCTTTTTACGATTTTTTTAAAGGTAGAGTTTCTCTCTGGCTCTCAGCTCCATCTTTTGTTTTGTTTATAATCCCTTCTGCTCCTTTCTCCCAGGCAGGAGAGTTGAGCCATTCTCTGAGAAGATTCCTCATTGATACTGGCAACTAGATATTTCAGGGCACAGGAGAAATGAAGATTTTCTACTCATAATTCAGCCTCCAGCAAGCAAAGCTAGTGTTGTAGGGAGCCCCTCTGGCCTTCTATCTCTGTCTCTGTGTCTCTGAGGTCTCTGTCTCTCCCTGCTCCTGTCTCCTCATTTTTTTTGGTAATTTTTCCTTTTTACGATTTTTTTATAGGTAGAATTTCTCTCTGGCTCTCAGCTCCATCTATTGTTTTGTTAATAATCCCTTCTGCTCCTTTCTCCCAGGCAGGAGAGTTGAGCCATTCTCTGAGAAGATTCCTCATGGATACTGGCAACTAGATATTTCAGGGCACAGGAGAAATGAAGATTTTCTACTCATAATTCAGCCTCCAGCAAGCAAAGCTAGTGTTGTAGGTAGCCCCTCTGGCCTTCTATCTCTGTCTCTGTGTCTCTGAGTTCTCTGTCTCTCCCTGTTCCTGTCTCTTCATTTTTTTTGGTAATTTTTCCTTTTTACGATTTTTTTAAAGGTAGAATTTCTCTCTGGCTCTCAGCTCCATCTTTTGTTTTGTTAATAATCCCTTCTGCTCCTTTCTCCCAGGCAGGAGAGTTGAGCCACTCTCTGAGAAGATTCCTCATGGATACTGGCAACTAGATATTTCAGGGCACAGGAGAAATGAAGATTTTCTACTCATAATTCAGCCTCCAGCAAGCAAAGCTAGTGTTGTAGGGAGCCCCTCTGGCCTTCTATCTCTGTCTCTGTGTCTCTGAGTTCTCTGTCTCTCCCTGCTCCTGTCTCATTTTTTTGGTAATTTTTCCTTTTTACGATTTTTTTAAAGGTAGAATTTCTCTCTGGCTCTCAGCTCTATCTTTTGTTTTGTTTATAATCCCTTCTGCTCCTTTCTCCCAGGCAGGACAGTTGAGCCATTCTCTGAGACGATTCCTCATGGATACTGGCAACTAGATATTTCAGGGCACAGGAGAAATGAAGATTTTCTACTCATAATTCAGCCTCCAGCAAGCAAAGCTAGTGTTGTAGGGAGCCTCTCTGGCCTTCTATCTCTGTCTCTGTGTCTCTGAGGTCTCTGTCTCTCCCTGCTCCTGTCTCCTCATTTTTTTTTGGTAATTTTTCCTTTTTACGATTTTTTTAAAGGTAGAATTTCTCTCTGGCTCTCAGCTCCATCTTTTGTTTTGTTAATAATCCCTTCTGCTCCTTTCTCCCAGGCAGGAGAGTTGAGCCATACTCTGAGAAGATTCCTCATGGATACTGGCAACTAGATATTTCAGGGCACAGGAGAAATGAAGATTTTCTACTCATAATTCAGCCTCCAGCAAGCAAAGCTAGTGTGGCAGGGAGCCCCTCTGGCCTTCTATCTCTGTCTCTGTGTCTCTGAGTTCTCTGTCTCTCCCTGCTCCTGTCTCCTCATATTATTTTGGTAATTTTTCCTTTTTACGATTTTTTAAAAGGTAGAATTTCTCTCTGGCTCTCAGCTCCATCTTTTGTTTTGTTAATAATCCCTTCTGCTCCTTTCTCCCAGGCAGGAGAGTTGAGCCATTCTCTGAGAAGATTCCTCATGGATACTGGCAACTAGATATTTCAGGGCACAGGAGAAATGAAGATTTTCTACGCATAATTCAGCCTCCAGCAAGCAAAGCTAGTGTTGTAGAGAGCCCCTCTTTCCTTCTATCTCTTTCTCTGTGTCTCTGAGTTCTCTGTCTCTCCCTGCTCCTGTCTCCTCATTTTTTTTTGGTAATTTTTCCTTTTTACGATTTTTTTAAAGGTAGAATTTCTCTCTGGCTCTCAGCTCCATCTTTTGTTTTGTTAATAATCCCTTCTGCTCCTTTCTCCCAGGCAGGAGTGTTGAGCCAATCTCTGAGAAGTTTCCTCATGGATACTGGCAACTAGATATTTCAGGGCACAGGAGAAATGAAGATTTTCTACTCATAATTCAGCCTCCAGCCAGCAAAGCTAGTGTTGTAGGGAGCCCCTCTTTCCTTCTATCTCTGTCTCTGTGTCTCTGAGTTCTCTGTCTCTCCCTGCTCTTTTCTCCTCATTTTTTTTTGGTAATTTTTCTTTTTATGATATTTTTAAAGGTAGAATTTCTCTCTGGCTCTCAGCTCCATCTTTTGTTTTGTTAATAATCCCTTCTGCTCCTTTCTCCCAGGCAGGAGAGTTGAGCCATTCTCTGAGAAGATTCCTCATGGATACTGGCAACTAGATATTTCAGGGCACAGGAGAAATGAAGATTTTCTACTCATAATTCAGCCTCCAGCAAGCAAAGCTAGTGTTGTAGGGAGCCCCTCTGGCCTTCTATCTCTGTCTCTGTGTCTCTGAGTTCTCTGTCTCTCCCTGCTCCTGTCTCCTCATTTTTTTTGGTAATTTTTCCTTTTTACGATTTTTTTAAAGGTAGAATTTCTCTCTGGCTCTCAGCTCCATCTTTTGTTTTGTTAATAATCCCTTCTGCTCCTTTCTCCCAGGCAGGAGAGTTGAGCCATTCTCTGAGAAGATTCCTCATGGATACTGGCAACTAGATATTTCAGGGCACAAGAGAAATTAGGATTTTCTACTCATAATTCAGCCTCCAGCAAGCAAAGCTAGTGTTGTAGGGAGCCCCTCTGGCCCTCTATCTCTGTCTCTGTGTCTCTGAGGTCTCTGTCTCTCTCTGCTCCTGTCTCCTAATTTTTTTTGGTAACTTTTCCATTTATGATTTTTTTAAAGGTAGAGTTTCTCTCTGGCTCTCAGCTCCATCTTTTGTTTTGTTAATAATCCCTTCTGCTCCTTTCTCCCAGGCAGGAGAGTTGAGCCATTCTCTGAGAAGATTCCTCATGGATACTGGCAACTAGATATTTCAGGGCACAGGAGAAATGAAGATTTTCTACTCATAATTCAGCCTCCAGCAAGCAAAGCTAGTGTTGTAGGGAGCCCCTCTGGCCTTCTATCTCTTTCTCTGTGTCTCTGAGGTCTCTGTCTCTCCCTGCTCCTGTCTCCTCATTTTTTTTTGGTAATTTGTCCTTTTTACGATTTTTTTAAAGGTAAAATTTCTCTCTGGCTCTCAGCTCCATCTTTTGTTTTGTTAATAATCCCTTCTGCTCCTTTCTCCCAGGCAGGAGAGTTGAGCCATTCTCTGAGAAGATTCCTCATGGATACTGGCAACTAGATATTTCAGGGCATAGGAGAAATGAGGATTTTCTACTCATAATTCAGCCTCCAGCAAGCAAAGCTAGTGTTGTAGGGAGCCCCTCTGGCCTTCTATCTCTGTCTCTGTGTCTCTGAGGTCTCTGTCTCTCTCTGCTCCTGTCTCCTCATTTTTTTTGGTAATTTTTCCTTTTTTCGATTTTTTTAAAGGTAGAGTTTCTCTCTGGCTCTCAGCTCCATCTTTTGTTTTGTTAATAATCCCTTCTGCTCCTTTCTCCCAGGCAGGAGAGTTGAGCCATTCTCTGAGAAGATTCCTCATGGATACTGGCAACTAGATATTTCAGGGCACAGGAGAAATGAAGATTTACTACTCATAATTCAGCCTCCAGCAAGCAAAGCTAGTGTTGTAGGGAGCCCCTCTGGCCTTCTATCTCTGTCTCTGTGTCTCTGAGGTCTCTGTCTCTCTCTGCTCCTGTCTCCTCATTTTATTGGTAATTTTTCCTTTTTACGATTTTTTGAAAGGTAGAATTTCTCTCTGGCTCTCAGCTCCATCTTTTGTTTTGTTAATAATCCCTTCTGCTCCTTTCTCCCAGGCAGGAGAGTTGAGCCATTCTCTGAGAAGATTCCTCATGGATACTGGCAACTAGATATTTCAGGGCACAGGAGAAATGAAGATTTTCTACTCATAATTCAGCCTCCAGCAAGCAAAGCTAGTGTTGTAGGGAGCCCCTCTGGCCTTCTATCTCTGTCTCTGTGTCTCTGAGTTCTCTGTTTCTCCCTGCTCCTGTCTCCTCATTTTTTTTTGTAATTTTTCCTTTTTACGATTTTTTAAAAGGTAGAATTTCTCTCTGGCTCTCAGCTCCATCTTTTGTTTTGTTAATAATCCCTTCTGCTCCTTTCTCCCAGGCAGGAGAGTTGAGCCATTCTCTGAGAAGATTCCTCATGGATACTGGCAACTAGATATTTCAGGGCACAGGAGAAATGAAGATTTTCTACTCATAATTCAGCCTCCAGCAAGCAAAGCTAGTGTTGTAGGGAGCCCCTCTGGCCTTCTATCTCTGTCTCTGTGTCTCTGAGTTCTCTGTCTCTCCCTGCTCCTGTCTCCTCATTTTTTTTTTTGGTAATTTTTCCTTTTTACGATTTTTTTAAAGGTAGAATTTCTCTCTGGCTCTCAGCTCCATCTTTTGTTTTGTTAATACTCCCTTCTGCTCCTTTCTCCCAGGCAGGAGAGTTGAGCCATTCTCTGAGAAGATTCCTCATGGATACTGGCAACTAGATATTTCAGGGCACAGGAGAAATGAAGATTTTCTACTCATAAGTCAGCCTCCAGCCAGCAAAGCTAGTGTTGTATGGAGCCTCTCTGGCCTTCTATCTCTGTCTCTGTGTCTCTGAGTTCTCTGTCTCTCCCTGCTCCTGTCTCCTCATTTTTTTTTTGGTAATTTTTCCTTTTTACGATTTTTTTAAAGGTAGAATTTCTCTCTGGCTCTCAGCTCCATCTTTTGTTTTGTTAATAATCCCTTCTGCTCCTTTCTCCCAGGCAGGAGAGTTGAGCCATTCTCTGAGAAGATTCCTCATGGATACTGGCAACTAGATATTTCAGGGCACAGGAGAAATGAAGATTTTCTACTCATAATTCAGCCTCCAGCAAGCAAAGCTAGTGTTGTAGGGAGCCCCTCTGGCCTTCTATCTCTGTCTCTGTGTCTCTGAGTTCTCTGTCTCTCCCTGCTCCTGTCTCCTCATTTATTTTGGTAATTTTTCCTTTTTACCATTTTTTAAAGGTAGAATTTCTCTCTGGCTCTCAGCTCCATCTTTTGTTTTGTTTATAATCCCTTCTGCTCCTTTCTCCCAGGCAGGAGAGTTGAGCCATTCTCTGAGAAGAATCCTCATGGATACTGGCAACTAGATATTTCAGGGCACAGGAGAAATGAAGATTTTCTACTCATAATTCAGCCTCCAGCAAGCAAAGCTAGTGTTGTAGGGAGCCCCTCTGGCCTTCTATCTCTGTCTCTGTGTCTCTGAGTTCTCTGTTTCTCCCTGCTGTTGTCTCCTCATTTTTTTTGGTAATTTTTCCTTTTTACGATTTTTTTAAAGGTAGAATTTCTCTCTGGCTCTCAGCTCCATCTTTTGTTTTGTTAATAATCCCTTCTGCTCCTTTCTCCCAGGCAGGAGAGTTGAGCCATTCTCTGAGAAGATTCCTCATGGATACTGGCAACTAGATATTTCAAGGCACAGGAGAAATGAAGATTTTCTACTCATAATTCAGCCTCCAGCAAGCAAAGCTAGTGTTGTAGGGAGCCCCTCTGGCCTTCTATCTCTGTCTCTGTGTCTCTGAGTTCTCTGTCTCTCCCTGCTCCTGTCTCTTCATTTTTTTTTGGTAATTTTTCCTTTTTACGATTTTTTTAAAGGTAGAATTTCTCTCTGGCTCTCAGCTCCATCTTTTGTTTTGTTAATAATCCCTTCTGCTCCTTTCTCCCAGGCAGGAGAGTTGAGCCACTCTCTGAGAAGATTCCTCATGGATACTGGCAACTAGATATTTCAGGGCACAGGAGAAATGAAGATTTTCTACTCATAATTCAGCCTCCAGCAAGCAAAGCTAGTGTTGTAGGGAGCCCCTCTGGCCTTCTATCTCTGTCTCTGTGTCTCTGAGTTCTCTGTCTCTCCCTGCTCCTGTCTCATTTTTTTGGTAATTTTTCCTTTTTACGATTTTTTTAAAGGTAGAATTTCTCTCTGGCTCTCAGCTCCATCTTTTGTTTTGTTTATAATCCCTTCTGCTCCTTTCTCCCAGGCAGGACAGTTGAGCCATTCTCTGAGACGATTCCTCATGGATACTGGCAACTAGATATTTCAGGGCACAGGAGAAATGAAGATTTTCTACTCATAATTCAGCCTCCAGCAAGCAAAGCTAGTGTTGTAGGGAGCCTCTCTGGCCTTCTATCTCTGTCTCTGTGTCTCTGAGGTCTCTGTCTCTCCCTGCTCCTGTCTCCTCATTTTTTTTGGTAATTTTTCCTTTTTACGATTTTTTTAAAGGTAGAGTTTCTCTCTGGCTCTCAGCTCCATCTTTTGTTTTGTTAATAATCCCTTCTGCTCCTTTCTCCCAGGCAGGAGAGTTGAGCCATTCTCTGAGAAGATTCCTCATGGATACTGGCAACTAGATATTTCAGAGCACAGAAGAAATGAAGATTTTCTACTCATAATTCAGCCTCCAGCAAGCAAAGCTAGTGTTGTAGGGAGCCCCTCTGGCCTTCTATCTCTGTCTCTGTGTCTCTGAGTTCTCTGTCTCTCCCTGCTCTTGTCTCCTCATTTTTTTTTGGTAATTTTTCCTTTTTACGATTTTTTAAAAGGTAGAATTTCTCTCTGGCTCTCAGCTCCATCTTTTGTTTTGTTAATAATCCCTTCTGCTCCTTTCTCCCAGGCAGGAGAGTTGAGCCATTCTCTGAGAAGATTCCTCATGGATACTGGCAACTAGATATTTCAGGGCACAGGAGAAATGAAGATTTTCTACGCATAATTCAGCCTCCAGCAAGCAAAGCTAGTGTTGTAGAGAGCCCCTCTTTCCTTCTATCTCTTTCTCTGTGTCTCTGAGTTCTCTGTCTCTCCCTGCTCCTGTCTCCTCATTTTTTTTTGGTAATTTTTCCTTTTTACGATTTTTTTAAAGGTAGAATTTCTCTCTGGCTCTCAGCTCCATCTTTTGTTTTGTTAATAATCCCTTCTGCTCCTTTCTCCCAGGCAGGAGTGTTGAGCCAATCTCTGAGAAGTTTCCTCATGGATACTGGGAACTAGATATTGCAGGGCACAGGAGAAATGAAGATTTTCTACTCATAATTCAGCCTCCAGCCAGCAAAGCTAGTGTTGTAGGGAGCCCCTCTTTCCTTCTATCTCTGTCTCTGTGTCTCTGAGTTCTCTGTCTCTCCCTGCTCCTGTCTCCTCATTTTTTTTTTGGTAATTTTTCTTTTTACGATATTTTTAAAGGTAGAATTTCTCTATGGCTCTCAGCTCCATCTTTTGTTTTGTTAATAATCCCTTCTGCTCCTTTCTCCCACGCAGGAGAGTTGAGCCATTCTCTGAGAAGATTCCTCATGGATACTGGCAACTAGATATTTCAGGGCACAGGAGAAATGAAGATTTTCTACTCATAATTCAGCCTCCAGCAAGCAAAGCTAGTGTTGTAGGTAGCCCCTCTGGCCTTCTATCTCTGTCTCTGTGTCTCTGAGTTCTCTGTCTCTCCCTGCTCCTGTCTCCTCATTTTTTTTGGTAATTTTTCCTTTTTACAATTTTTTTAAAGGTAGAATTTCTCTCTGGCTCTCAGCTCCATCTTTTGTTTTGTTTATAATCCCTTTTGCTCCTTTCTCCCAGGCAGGACAGTTGAGCCATTCTCTGAGAAGATTCCTCATGGATACTGGCAACTAGATATTTCAGGGCACAGGAGAAATGAAGATTTTCTACTCATAATTCAGCCTCCAGCAAGCAAAGCTAGTGTTGTAGGGAGCCCCTCTGGCCTTCTATCTCTGTCTCTGTGTCTCTGAGTTCTCTGTCTCTCCCTGCTCCTGTCTCCTCATTTTTTTTGGTAATTTTTCCTTTTTAGGATTTTTTTAAAGGTAGAATTTCTCTCTGGCTCTCAGCTCCATCTTTTGTTTTGTTAATAATCCCTTCTGCTCCTTTCTCCCAGGCAGGAGAGTTGAGCCATTCTCTGAGAAGATTCCTCATGGATACTGGCAACTAGATATTTCAGGGCATAGGAGAAATGAAGATTTTCTACTCATAATTCAGCCTCCAGCAAGCAAAGCTAGTGTTGTAGGGAGCCCCTCTGGCCTTCTATCTCTGTCTCTGTGTCTCTGAGTTCTCTGTTTGTCCCTGCTCCTGTCTCCTCATTTTTTTTTGTAATTTTTCCTTTTTACGATTTTTTAAAAGGTAGAATTTCTCTCTGGCTCTCAGCTCCATCTTTTGCTTTGTTAATAATCCCTTCTGCTCCTTTCTCCCAGGCAGGAGAGTTGAGCCATTCTCTGAGAAGATTCCTCATGGATACTGGCAACTAGATATTTCAGGGCACAGGAGAAATGAAGATTTTCTACTCATAATTCAGCCTCCAGCAAGCAAAGCTAGTGTTGTAGGGAGCCCCTCTGGCCTTCTATCTCTGTCTCTGTGTCTCTGAGGTCTCTGTCTCTCCCTGCTGCTGTCTCCTCATTTTTTTTTGGTAATCTTTCCATTTTACGATTTTTTTAAAGGTAGAATTTCTCTCTGGCTCTCAGCTCCATCTTTTGTTTTGTTTATAATCTCTTCTGCTCCTTTCTCCCAGGCAGGAGAGTTGAGCCATTCTCTGAGAAGATTCCTCATGGATACTGGCAACTAGATATTTCAGGGCACAGGAGAAATGAGGATTTTCTACTCATAATTCAGCCTCCAGCAAGCAAAGCTAGTGTTGCAGGGAGCCCCTCTGGCCTTCTATCTCTGTCTCTGTGACTCTGAGGTCTCTGTCTCTCTCTGCTCCTGTATCCTCATTTTTTTTGGTAATTTTTCCTTTTTACGATTTTTTTAAAGGTAGAGTTTCTCTCTGGCTCTCAGCTCCATCTTTTGTTTTGTTTATAATCCCTTCTGCTCCTTTCTCCCAGGCAGGAGAGTTGAGCCATTCTCTGAGAAGATTCCTCATTGATACTGGCAACTAGATATTTCAGGGCACAGGAGAAATGAAGATTTTCTACTCATAATTCAGCCTCCAGCAAGCAAAGCTAGTGTTGTAGGGAGCCCCTCTGGCCTTCTATCTCTGTCTCTGTGTCTCTGAGTTCTCTGTCTCTCCCTGCTCCTGTCTCCTCATTTTTTTTGGTAATTTTTCCTTTTTACGATTTTTTTAAAGGTAGAATTTCTCTCTGGCTCTCAGCTCCATCTATTGTTTTGTTAATAATCCCTTCTGCTCCTTTCTCCCAGGCAGGAGAGTTGAGCCATTCTCTGAGAAGATTCCTCATGGATACTGGCAACTAGATATTTCAGGGCACAGGAGAAATGAAGATTTTCTACTCATAATTCAGCCTCCAGCAAGCAAAGCTAGTGTTGTAGGTAGCCCCTCTGGCCTTCTATCTCTGTCTCTGTGTCTCTGAGTTCTCTGTCTCTCCCTGTTCCTGTCTCTTCATTTTTTTTGGTAATTTTTCCTTTTTACGATTTTTTTAAAGGTAGAATTTCTCTCTGGCTCTCAGCTCCATCTTTTGTTTTGTTAATAATCCCTTCTGCTCCTTTCTCCCAGGCAGGAGAGTTGAGCCACTCTCTGAGAAGATTCCTCATGGATACTGGCAACTAGATATTTCAGGGCACAGGAGAAATGAAGATTTTCTACTCATAATTCAGCCTCCAGCAAGCAAAGCTAGTGTTGTAGGGAGCCCCTCTGGCCTTCTATCTCTGTCTCTGTGTCTCTGAGTTCTCTGTCTCTCCCTGCTCCTGTCTCATTTTTTTGGTAATTTTTCCTTTTTACGATTTTTTTAAAGGTAGAATTTCTCTCTGGCTCTCAGCTCCATCTTTTGTTTTGTTTATAATCCCTTCTGCTCCTTTCTCCCAGGCAGGACAGTTGAGCCATTCTCTGAGACGATTCCTCATGGATACTGGCAACTAGATATTTCAGGGCACAGGAGAAATGAAGATTTTCTACTCATAATTCAGCCTCCAGCAAGCAAAGCTAGTGTTGTAGGGAGCCTCTCTGGCCTTCTATCTCTGTCTCTGTGTCTCTGAGGTCTCTGTCTCTCCCTGCTCCTGTCTCCTCATTTTTTTTTGGTAATTTTTCCTTTTTACGATTTTTTTAAAGGTAGAATTTCTCTCTGGCTCTCAGCTCCATCTTTTGTTTTGTTAATAATCCCTTCTGCTCCTTTCTCCCAGGCAGGAGAGTTGAGCCATACTCTGAGAAGATTCCTCATGGATACTGGCAACTAGATATTTCAGGGCACAGGAGAAATGAAGATTTTCTACTCATAATTCAGCCTCCAGCAAGCAAAGCTAGTGTGGCAGGGAGCCCCTCTGGCCTTCTATCTCTGTCTCTGTGTCTCTGAGTTCTCTGTCTCTCCCTGCTCCTGTCTCCTCATATTATTTTGGTAATTTTTCCTTTTTACGATTTTTTAAAAGGTAGAATTTCTCTCTGGCTCTCAGCTCCATCTTTTGTTTTGTTAATAATCCCTTCTGCTCCTTTCTCCCAGGCAGGAGAGTTGAGCCATTCTCTGAGAAGATTCCTCATGGATACTGGCAACTAGATATTTCAGGGCACAGGAGAAATGAAGATTTTCTACGCATAATTCAGCCTCCAGCAAGCAAAGCTAGTGTTGTAGAGAGCCCCTCTTTCCTTCTATCTCTTTCTCTGTGTCTCTGAGTTCTCTGTCTCTCCCTGCTCCTGTCTCCTCATTTTTTTTTGGTAATTTTTCCTTTTTACGATTTTTTTAAAGGTAGAATTTCTCTCTGGCTCTCAGCTCCATCTTTTGTTTTGTTAATAATCCCTTCTGCTCCTTTCTCCCAGGCAGGAGTGTTGAGCCAATCTCTGAGAAGTTTCCTCATGGATACTGGCAACTAGATATTTCAGGGCACAGGAGAAATGAAGATTTTCTACTCATAATTCAGCCTCCAGCCAGCAAAGCTAGTGTTGTAGGGAGCCCCTCTTTCCTTCTATCTCTGTCTCTGTGTCTCTGAGTTCTCTGTCTCTCCCTGCTCTTTTCTCCTCATTTTTTTTTGGTAATTTTTCTTTTTACGATATTTTTAAAGGTAGAATTTCTCTCTGGCTCTCAGCTCCATCTTTTGTTTTGTTAATAATCCCTTCTGCTCCTTTCTCCCAGGCAGGAGAGTTGAGCCATTCTCTGAGAAGATTCCTCATGGATACTGGCAACTAGATATTTCAGGGCACAGGAGAAATGAAGATTTTCTACTCATAATTCAGCCTCCAGCAAGCAAAGCTAGTGTTGTAGGGAGCCCCTCTGGCCTTCTATCTCTGTCTCTGTGTCTCTGAGTTCTCTGTCTCTCCCTGCTCCTGTCTCCTCATTTTTTTTGGTAATTTTTCCTTTTTACGATTTTTTTAAAGGTAGAATTTCTCTCTGGCTCTCAGCTCCATCTTTTGTTTTGTTAATAATCCCTTCTGCTCCTTTCTCCCAGGCAGGAGAGTTGAGCCATTCTCTGAGAAGATTCCTCATGGATACTGGCAACTAGATATTTCAGGGCACAAGAGAAATTAGGATTTTCTACTCATAATTCAGCCTCCAGCAAGCAAAGCTAGTGTTGTAGGGAGCCCCTCTGGCCCTCTATCTCTGTCTCTGTGTCTCTGAGGTCTCTGTCTCTCTCTGCTCCTGTCTCCTAATTTTTTTTGGTAACTTTTCCATTTATGATTTTTTTAAAGGTAGAGTTTCTCTCTGGCTCTCAGCTCCATCTTTTGTTTTGTTAATAATCCCTTCTGCTCCTTTCTCCCAGGCAGGAGAGTTGAGCCATTCTCTGAGAAGATTCCTCATGGATACTGGCAACTAGATATTTCAGGGCACAGGAGAAATGAAGATTTTCTACTCATAATTCAGCCTCCAGCAAGCAAAGCTAGTGTTGTAGGGAGCCCCTCTGGCCTTCTATCTCTTTCTCTGTGTCTCTGAGGTCTCTGTCTCTCCCTGCTCCTGTCTCCTCATTTTTTTTTGGTAATTTGTCCTTTTTACGATTTTTTTAAAGGTAAAATTTCTCTCTGGCTCTCAGCTCCATCTTTTGTTTTGTTAATAATCCCTTCTGCTCCTTTCTCCCAGGCAGGAGAGTTGAGCCATTCTCTGAGAAGATTCCTCATGGACACTGGCAACTAGATATTTCAGGGCATAGGAGAAATGAGGATTTTCTACTCATAATTCAGCCTCCAGCAAGCAAAGCTAGTGTTGTAGGGAGCCCCTCTGGCCTTCTATCTCTGTCTCTGTGTCTCTGAGGTCTCTGTCTCTCTCTGCTCCTGTCTCCTCATTTTTTTTGGTAATTTTTCCTTTTTTCGATTTTTTTAAAGGTAGAGTTTCTCTCTGGCTCTCAGCTCCATCTTTTGTTTTGTTAATAATCCCTTCTGCTCCTTTCTCCCAGGCAGGAGAGTTGAGCCATTCTCTGAGAAGATTCCTCATGGATACTGGCAACTAGATATTTCAGGGCACAGGAGAAATGAAGATTTACTACTCATAATTCAGCCTCCAGCAAGCAAAGCTAGTGTTGTAGGGAGCCCCTCTGGCCTTCTATCTCTGTCTCTGTGTCTCTGAGGTCTCTGTCTCTCTCTGCTCCTGTCTCCTCATTTTATTGGTAATTTTTCCTTTTTACGATTTTTTGAAAGGTAGAATTTCTCTCTGGCTCTCAGCTCCATCTTTTGTTTTGTTAATAATCCCTTCTGCTCCTTTCTCCCAGGCAGGAGAGTTGAGCCATTCTCTGAGAAGATTCCTCATGGATACTGGCAACTAGATATTTCAGGGCACAGGAGAAATGAAGATTTTCTACTCATAATTCAGCCTCCAGCAAGCAAAGCTAGTGTTGTAGGGAGCCCCTCTGGCCTTCTATCTCTGTCTCTGTGTCTCTGAGTTCTCTGTTTCTCCCTGCTCCTGTCTCCTCATTTTTTTTTGTAATTTTTCCTTTTTACGATTTTTTAAAAGGTAGAATTTCTCTCTGGCTCTCAGCTCCATCTTTTGTTTTGTTAATAATCCCTTCTGCTCCTTTCTCCCAGGCAGGAGAGTTGAGCCATTCTCTGAGAAGATTCCTCATGGATACTGGCAACTAGATATTTCAGGGCACAGGAGAAATGAAGATTTTCTACTCATAATTCAGCCTCCAGCAAGCAAAGCTAGTGTTGTAGGGAGCCCCTCTGGCCTTCTATCTCTGTCTCTGTGTCTCTGAGTTCTCTGTCTCTCCCTGCTCCTGTCTCCTCATTTTTTTTTTTTGGTAATTTTTCCTTTTTACGATTTTTTTAAAGGTAGAATTTCTCTCTGGCTCTCAGCTCCATCTTTTGTTTTGTTAATACTCCCTTCTGCTCCTTTCTCCCAGGCAGGAGAGTTGAGCCATTCTCTGAGAAGATTCCTCATGGATACTGGCAACTAGATATTTCAGGGCACAGGAGAAATGAAGATTTTCTACTCATAAGTCAGCCTCCAGCCAGCAAAGCTAGTGTTGTATGGAGCCTCTCTGGCCTTCTATCTCTGTCTCTGTGTCTCTGAGTTCTCTGTCTCTCCCTGCTCCTGTCTCCTCATTTTTTTTTTGGTAATTTTTCCTTTTTACGATTTTTTTAAAGGTAGAATTTCTCTCTGGCTCTCAGCTCCATCTTTTGTTTTGTTAATAATCCCTTCTGCTCCTTTCTCCCAGGCAGGAGAGTTGAGCCATTCTCTGAGAAGTTTCCTCATGGATACTGGCAACTAGATATTTCAGGGCACAGGAGAAATGAAGATTTTCTACTCATAATTCAGCCTCCAGCAAGCAAAGCTAGTGTTGTAGGGAGCCCCTCTGGCCTTCTATCTCTGTCTCTGTGTCTCTGAGTTCTCTGTCTCTCCCTGCTCCTGTCTCCTCATTTTTTTTGGTAATTTTTCCTTTTTACCATTTTTTAAAGGTAGAATTTCTCTCTGGCTCTCAGCTCCATCTTTTGTTTTGTTTATAATCCCTTCTGCTCCTTTCTCCCAGGCAGGAGAGTTGAGCCATTCTCTGAGAAGAATCCTCATGGATACTGGCAACTAGATATTTCAGGGCACAGGAGAAATGAAGATTTTCTACTCATAATTCAGCCTCCAGCAAGCAAAGCTAGTGTTGTAGGGAGCCCCTCTGGCCTTCTATCTCTGTCTCTGTGTCTCTGAGTTCTCTGTTTCTCGCTGCTGTTGTCTCCTCATTTTTTTTGGTAATTTTTCCTTTTTACGATTTTTTTAAAGGTAGAATTTCTCTCTGGCTCTCAGCTCCATCTTTTGTTTTGTTAATAATCCCTTCTGCTCCTTTCTCCCAGGCAGGAGAGTTGAGCCATTCTCTGAGAAGATTCCTCATGGATACTGGCAACTAGATATTTCAAGGCACAGGAGAAATGAAGATTTTCTACTCATAATTCAGCCTCCAGCAAGCAAAGCTAGTGTTGTAGGGAGCCACTCTGGCCTTCTATCTCTGTCTCTGTGTCTCTGAGTTCTCTGTCTCTCCCTGCTCCTGTCTCTTCATTTTTTTTTGGTAATTTTTCCTTTTTACGATTTTTTTAAAGGTAGAATTTCTCTCTGGCTCTCAGCTCCATCTTTTGTTTTGTTAATAATCCCTTCTGCTCCTTTCTCCCAGGCAGGAGAGTTGAGCCACTCTCTGAGAAGATTCCTCATGGATACTGGCAACTAGATATTTCAGGGCACAGGAGAAATGAAGATTTTCTACTCATAATTCAGCCTCCAGCAAGCAAAGCTAGTGTTGTAGGGAGCCCCTCTGGCCTTCTATCTCTGTCTCTGTGTCTCTGAGTTCTCTGTCTCTCCCTGCTCCTGTCTCATTTTTTTGGTAATTTTTCCTTTTTACGATTTTTTTAAAGGTAGAATTTCTCTCTGGCTCTCAGCTCCATCTTTTGTTTTGTTTATAATCCCTTCTGCTCCTTTCTCCCAGGCAGGACAGTTGAGCCATTCTCTGAGACGATTCCTCATGGATACTGGCAACTAGATATTTCAGGGCACAGGAGAAATGAAGATTTTCTACTCATAATTCAGCCTCCAGCAAGCAAAGCTAGTGTTGTAGGGAGCCTCTCTGGCCTTCTATCTCTGTCTCTGTGTCTCTGAGGTCTCTGTCTCTCCCTGCTCCTGTCTCCTCATTTTTTTTGGTAATTTTTCCTTTTTACGATTTTTTTAAAGATAGAGTTTCTCTCTGGCTCTCAGCTCCATCTTTTGTTTTGTTAATAATCCCTTCTGCTCCTTTCTCCCAGGCAGGAGAGTTGAGCCATTCTCTGAGAAGATTCCTCATGGATACTGGCAACTAGATATTTCAGAGCACAGAAGAAATGAAGATTTTCTACTCATAATTCAGCCTCCAGCAAGCAAAGCTAGTGTTGTAGGGAGCCCCTCTGGCCTTCTATCTCTGTCTCTGTGTCTCTGAGTTCTCTGTCTCTCCCTGCTCTTGTCTCCTCATTTTTTTATGGTAATTTTTCCTTTTTACGATTTTTTAAAAGGTAGAATTTCTCTCTGGCTCTCAGCTCCATCTTTTGTTTTGTTAATAATCCCTTCTGCTCCTTTCTCCCAGGCAGGAGAGTTGAGCCATTCTCTGAGAAGATTCCTCATGGATACTGGCAACTAGATATTTCAGGGCACAGGAGAAATGAAGATTTTCTACGCATAATTCAGCCTCCAGCAAGCAAAGCTCGTGTTGTAGAGAGCCCCTCTTTCCTTCTATCTCTTTCTCTGTGTCTCTGAGTTCTCTGTCTCTCCCTGCTCCTGTCTCCTCATTTTTTTTTGGTAATTTTTCCTTTTTACGATTTTTTTAAAGGTAGAATTTCTCTCTGGCTCTCAGCTCCATCTTTTGTTTTGTTAATAATCCCTTCTGCTCCTTTCTCCCAGGCAGGAGTGTTGAGCCAATCTCTGAGAAGTTTCCTCATGGATACTGGGAACTAGATATTGCAGGGCACAGGAGAAATGAAGATTTTCTACTCATAATTCAGCCTCCAGCCAGCAAAGCTAGTGTTGTAGGGAGCCCCTCTTTCCTTCTATCTCTGTCTCTGTGTCTCTGAGTTCTCTGTCTCTCCCTGCTCCTGTCTCCTCATTTTTTTTTTGGTAATTTTTCTTTTTACGATATTTTTAAAGGTAGAATTTCTCTCTGGCTCTCAGCTCCATCTTTTGTTTTGTTAATAAGCCCTTCTGCTCCTTTCTCCCACGCAGGAGAGTTGAGCCATTCTCTGAGAAGATTCCTCATGGATACTGGCAACTAGATATTTCAGGGCACAGGAGAAATGAAGATTTTCTACTCATAATTCAGCCTCCAGCAAGCAAAGCTAGTGTTGTAGGTAGCCCCTCTGGCCTTCTATCTCTGTCTCTGTGTCTCTGAGTTCTCTGTCTCTCCCTGCTCCTGTCTCCTCATTTTTTTTGGTAATTTTTCCTTTTTACAATTTTTTTAAAGGTAGAATTTCTCTCTGGCTCTCAGCTCCATCTTTTGTTTTGTTTATAATCCCTTTTGCTCCTTTCTCCCAGGCAGGACAGTTGAGCCATTCTCTGAGAAGATTCCTCATGGATACTGGCAACTAGATATTTCAGGGCACAGGAGAAATGAAGATTTTCTACTCATAATTCAGCCTCCAGCAAGCAAAGCTAGTGTTGTAGGGAGCCCCTCTGGCCTTCTATCTCTGTCTCTGTGTCTCTGAGTTCTCTGTCTCTCCCTGCTCCAGTCTCCTCATTTTTTTTTGGTAATTTTTCCTTTTTACGATTTTTTTAAAGGTAGAATTTCTCTCTGGCTCTCAGCTCCATCTTTTGTTTTGTTAATAATCCCTTCTGCTCCTTTCTCCCAGGCAGGAGAGTTGAGCCATTCTCTGAGAAGATTCCTCATGGATACTGGCAACTAGATATTTCAGGGCACAAGAGAAATAAGGATTTTCTAATCATAATTCAGCCTCCAGCAAGCAAAGCTAGTGTTGTAGGGAGCCCCTCTGGCCCTCTATCTCTGTCTCTGTGTCTCTGAGGTCTCTGTCTCTCTCTGCTCCTGTCTCCTAATTTTTTTTGGTAACTTTTCCATTTATGATTTTTTTAAAGGTAGAGTTTCTCTCTGGCTCTCAGCTCCATCTTTTGTTTTGTTAATAATCCCTTCTGCTCCTTTCTCCCAGGCAGGAGAGTTGAGCCATTCTCTGAGAAGATTCCTCATGGATACTGGCAACTAGATATTTCAGGGCACAGGAGAAATGAAGATTTTCTACTCATAATTCAGCCTCCAGCAAGCAAAGCTAGTGTTGTAGGGAGCCCCTCTGGCCTTCTATCTCTTTCTCTGTGTCTCTGAGGTCTCTGTCTCTCCCTGCTCCTGTCTCCTCATTTTTTTTTGGTAATTTTTCCTTTTTACGATTTTTTTAAAGGTAAAATTTCTCTCTGGCTCTCAGCTCCATCTTTTGTTTTGTTAATAATCCCTTCTGCTCCTTTCTCCCAGGGGAGAGTTGAGCCATTCTCTGAGAAGATTCCTCATGGATACTGGCAACTAGATATTTCAGGGCACAGGAGAAATGAGGATTTTCTACTCATAATTCAGCCTCCAGCAAGCAAAGCTAGTGTTGTAGGGAGCCCCTCTGGCCTTCTATCTCTGTCTCTGTGTCTCTGAGGTCTCTGTCTCTCCCTGCTCCTGTCTCCTCATTTTTTTTTGGTAATTTTTCCTTTATACGATTTTTTTAAAGGTAGAATTTCTCTCTGGCTCTCAGCTCCATCTTTTCTTTTGTTTATAATCCCTTCTGCTCCTTTCTCCCAGGCAGGAGAGTTGAGCCATTCTCTGAGAAGATTCCTCATGGATACTGCAACTAGATATTTCAGGGCACAGGAGAAATGAGGATTTTCTACTCATAATTCAGCCTCCAGCAAGCAAAGTTAGTGTTGTAGGGAGCCCCTCTGGCCTTCTATCTCTGTCTCTGTGTCTCTGAGGTCTCTGTCTCTCTCTGCTCCTGTCTCCTCATTTTTTTTTGGTAATTTTTCCTTTTTACGATTTTTTTAAAGGTAGAGTTTCTCTCTGGCTCTCAGCTCCATCTTTTGTTTTGTTAATAATCCCTTCTGCTCCTTTCTCCCAGGCAGGAGAGTTGATCCATTCTCTGAGAAGATTCCTCATTGATACTGGCAACTAGATATTTCTGGGCACAGGAGAAATGAAGATTTTCTACTCATAATTCAGCCTCCAGCAAGCAAAGCTTGTGTTGTAGGGAGCCCCTCTGGCCTTCTAGCTCTGTCTCTGTGTCTCTGAGTTCTCTGTCTCTCCCTGCTCCTGTCTCCTCATTTTTTTTTGGTAATTTTTTCCTTTTTACGATTTTTTTAAAGGTAGAATTTCTCTCTGGCTCTCAGCTCCATCTTCTGTTTTGTTTATAATCCGTTCTGCTCCTTTCTCCCAGGCAGGAGAGTTGAGCCATTCTCTGAGAAGATTCCTCATGGATACTGGCAAATAGATATTTCAGGGCACAGGAGAAATGAAGATTTTCTACTCATAATTCAGCCTCCAGCAAGCAAAGCTAGTGTTGTAGGGAGCCCCTCTGGCCTTCTATCTCTGTCTCTGTGTCTCTGAGGTCTCTGTCTCTCCCTGCTCTTGTCTCCTCATTTTTTTTGCTAATTTTTGCTTTTTACGATTTTTTTAAAGGTAGAATTTCTCTCTGGCTCTCAGCTCCATCTTTTGTTTTGTTAATAATCCCTTCTGCTCCTTTCTCCCAGGCAGGAGAGTTGAGCCATTCTCTGAGAAGATTCCTCATGGATACTGGCAACTAGATATTTCAGGGCACAGGAGAAATGAAGATTTTCTATTCATAATTCAGCCTCCAGCAAGGAAACCTCGTGTTGTCGGGAGCCCCTCTGGCCTTCTATCTCTGTCTCTGTGTCTCTGAGGTCTCTGTCTCTCCCTGCTCCTGTCTCCTAATTTTTTTTTGGTAATTTTTCCTTTTTACGATTTTTTTAAAGGTAGAATTTCTCTCTGGCTCTCAGCTCCATCTTTTGTTTTGTTTATAATCCCTTCTGCTCCTTTCTCCCAGGCAGGAGAGTTGAGCCATTCTCTGAGAAGATTCCTCATGGATACTGGCAACTAGATATTTCAGGGCACAGGAGAAATGAGGATTTTCTACTCATAATTCAGCGTCCAGCAAGCAAAGCTAGTGTTGTACGGAGCCCCTCTGGCCTTCTATCTCTGTCTCTGTGTCTCTGAGTTCTCTGTCTCTCTCTGCTCCTGTCTCCTCATTTTTTATGGTAATTTTTCCTTTTTACGATTTTTTTAAAGGTAGAGTTTCTCTCTGGCTCTCAGCTCCATCTTTTGTTTTGTTAATAATCCCTTCTGCTCCTTTCTCCCAGGCAGGAGAGTTGAGCCATTCTCTGAGAAGCTTCCTCATGGATACTGGCTACTAGATATTTCAGGGCACAGGAGAAATGAAGATTTTCTACTCATAATTCCGCCTCCAGCAAGCAAAGCTAGTGTTGTAGGGAGCCCCTCTGGCCTTCTATCTCTGTCTCTGTGTCTCTGAGGTCTCTGTCTCTCCCTGCTCCTGTCTCCTCATTTTTTTTTGGTAATTTTTCCTTTTTACGATTTTTTAAAGGTAGAATTTCTCTCTGGCTCTCAGCTCCATCTTTTGTTTTGTTTATAATCCCTTCTGCTCCTTTTTCCCAGGCAGGAGAGTTGAGCCATTCTCTGAGAAGTTTCCTCATGGATACTGGCAACTAGATATTTCAGGGCACAGGAGAAATGAGGATTTTCTACTCATAATTCAGCCTGCAGCAAGCAAAGGTATTGTTGTAGGGAGCCCCTCTGGCCTTCTATCTCTGTCTCTGTGTCTCTGAGGTCTCTGTCTCTCTCTGCTCCCTGTCTCCTCATTTTTTTTGGTAATTTTTCCATTTATGATTTTTTTAAAGGTACAGTTTCTCTCTGGGTCTCAGCTCCATCTTTTGTTTTGTTAATAATCCCTTCTGCTCCTTTCTCCCAGCAG